>CM020027.1:28683510-29883510 GCA_009769605.1 Bucorvus abyssinicus
TTCTCCAATCATCTGGTAACCATCAAACAGTTGATGGCACTCAATCAGCTTTAGGGCTCAGCCTGGAAGCAAGAGACAGGGTCAGACACAGGACTAGAGACAAAGCTACCTACAACTTACCTATAATGCAGGCCCAAGTTTCATGCAGAAGATGGGACTGGAGGCAACATTACCTACAACGAAGGGTTCAGAGTCCCTCCAGGAAGCTTGGTCAGGATAGCAAAGGACAGGGCTGGGCATAGGCATACTTATGTCATAGCTCAGGACAGGACATGGTTCCCCGGCATGACCTTAAATGGGGCTCCTGGGCCCATGGACAGAAGACGTGGCTGGGAGTCCTAGGTGTGATTGGGTGGGGTCATTAAGTTCCATGGAGTCATAGCAGTGAGAGACTCCCTGCTGCAGGGAATGGAGTTCCTCACCTGCTGACCTGATGTGCGGTCTAGGGAGTTTTGCTGTTTGCTGGGAGCTTGTATCCAAGATGTCATGGAGCTACTGCTGAGTCTCATACAGCCCTGAGAGAAAGAATAGGAAAATTGTAGCATTCACTGCTGAAAGGGACAGATCCTGGTGACAAAGGATTTGGAAAAGGTCAAGGTACTCAATGTCTTCTTTGTGTTGGTCTTTACAGGTAAGATTTGACTTCAGGAAATCCCCTTGAGACCAGTGGGAAAGTCTGGAGTGAGGAAGAGTTACCCTTGGTGGAGGACAAGGTCAGGGAACATAAAAAGAATCAAACATACACAATTCTTTGGGACCTGACAGGTTGCACCCAGGAGTGCTGAGGGAGCTTGCTACTGTCATTGTAAGGCCAGTCTTGATTATCTTTGAAAGATGGTGACCAGGAGCGGTTCCTGAGAACCGAAAGACAGTAGATGTCACTCCTATTTTCAAGAAGGGCAAGAAGGGTGTTCTGGGAAACTGCAGGCTAGTTAGCCTCACTTAAAATCCCTGGAAGGTGATGACCAATTCCTCTGGGGATCTTGTCCAAACTCCTGAAGGACAAGAAGGTGATCTGAAGAAGTGAGAATGGATTTATGAAAGGCATGTCATGCTCAGCTAACCTGACAGCTTTCTACAATGACAGGACTTGAGGGAAGAGCACTGTGTATTGTTCATTCTGTCATTAGCAAAGCTTTTAATGTTGTCTCCCAAAGACCCTCATTGACACGTTGATGAAATGCAGGCTAGATAAGTGGACAGTGAGTTGGACTGAAAACTGGTCGATTTGCTCAACAGTTTGTCATCAACAGCATGAAGTCCAGCTGGAAGCCAATTACTAGTAGTGTACCCCAGGGATTGACAGCATGGCCAGTACTGTTTAACATCTACGTTAATGACCTGGATGACCAGACTGAGTATACTCTCAGCAAATTCGCAGATGACACAAAATTAGGAGGAGTAGCTAATACACCACATGGGTGTGCTGCCATTCTGAAGGATCTTGACAGGCTGGAGAAATGGGTTGACAGGAATCTCACAATACTCAACAAAAGCAAATACAAAGTCCTGCAGCTGAGCAGGAATATAGATCACAGTATAGACTGTGGTCCAAACAACTTGGTGAGCAGACCTACAGGGCAGAGAACCCTCACAGCAAAGAAGGCAAACAGCATCCTGGGCTGCATTAGAAAGAGCAGTGACAGCAGGTCCGAGGAGGTGATCCTTCCCTTCTCCCCAGCACTGGTGAGACAAACCTGGAGTGCTGGTGCCAAGTCTGGGTTCGCCAGTACAAAAAATATGTGGACATACTGGACTGGGTCAAGCAAATGGCCACAAAAATGCTAAAGGTCTCCAAGTTTCATACATAAAAGGTGAGGCTGAGAATGCTGGTACTGTTTAGCCTGGAGAAGAGATGGCTCAGGGAGATCTTATCACTGTGTACATGTACCTGATGCGAGGCAATAAGAAGATAGAGCCAGGGTGTTAGTGGTGCCTGTTGACAGTACAAGAGGCAATGAGCACAAGCTGAAATACAGAAAAATCAATTTAAGCATAAGAAAAAAAAATTACTGTGAGACAGGTCAAACATCAGGACAAGTCGTCCAGAGACGTTGTGGAATCTTTATCCTTGGAGATATTCAAAACCTTACTGGACACAGTCTTGAGCAACCTGCTCAAGTCCTGTTCCTGAGCAACTTGCTCTAGTAGATGCTGCTTTCAGTGGGGAGGGTTGGACCAGACGATCTCCAGGGGCCTCTTCCAATCTCAACCATTTTGTTGCTGTATAATCAGGGCCCTGACAAAGAAGTGAGAGGCTTAAGAGAAAAAAAGATGCTTGTTTTCTACAGCATGCTTCCAAGTGGCACATCCAGCTGGGTTATTACACTGGTGGGCTAATTAAACCACATCCTTTCCACCTTGTTTTTCTTTCTCCATGGTTATAAAAGACAATACTTTCATCTGAGTAGTACCATTCCAGTTCTGAATCTCCTAAATCCCTTCCAGTGCTACACACATACACAGTGTTGCCAGTGGTGGCTATATGAAAAAGGAATTTTAATTAGCAGAGAACACTTCCTAGGCTCCTTACCTCCCAAAGGGCTGTCCTGCATCTCTAAAGACATCTGTCTATCCATTATTCACAACCCTTCAGGCTCAGAGACCTCCAGGGGGATCATGTTTGCCATGAAGCAGGGTGTTCTCAAAACCTTTGTTGGCAAACTGTAAGGCTCCAGAGAAAGGATCACACTTCAGGGGAGAGCTTTTGGGCCTGCCTTTCAAAACAGGGGTGCCAACCTTGCAGAAACAAAATGCGTGCCTGGAAGGGCCCTGTTCATGTGAGGCTGGCTGCTCACTCACTACCTGTCAGGGTAACTGCCTGAACACAGCAGACCTGTGATGACACGCAGGGATCTGCTTGTTTGCTTGTAGAATTTATGTTTCAGTGCTAATGACTTTTACAGATTTCAGTTCCACCTGCAAGCTGAAGGATAAGGAGATGCACCTTTGTAAAACACAGCTTTGGACTTTACCAACTGCAACAAAGCCAAAATAAGTGAAAGAAGTGCAAAACATAGTAACTGGTTAAAAAGTTCTGCACCCAAAAGGAGCAGGAGGAAGCCCAGACTTGACTGCCAGTATGTCCCAAAACATCAGATGCTCTTTCTGGGCACAGCACCCTTTTCATCACACCTCAGGGCAGTTGTGGTCCATAGGGACTGAGTAATAGAAAATGTTCAATCAAAGCAGCAATTTCTCATCTGTGGGAGGGCAGCGATACTGTGTGTCAGGTCCCAGCCTTAGCTCTGGAGGAGTTATGCCAAAGTTCCCTGCAAAGTTTTGTGCAAGATCTTGGGGTTTTTTTACTTATTCTAGGTAGAAGTGTCTTGCCGCACGTTTTCTCCGAATGCAGGCAAGCAGTATCCTCCTCTTCTGATGAGCAGAGAACTTAAGCAGCATTTGCTAGCAAATGTGAAACCTCCAGGAGCTTTTTGCTTTGCAGGCATTGTTTCTTCAGTTCATTATCTATTTATAGTTCTTGCCTTTGATCGATGTTTGCATTTAACCTTGTGTTTCTTAATTTGTAGGTCAGTCTGCATTTACCATAGTTAATTTATTAGGGCAGATTCTTCCCAGTCAGCTTGTTGGGGGAGGAAAGGGTATTTAGGAGCTGTAAATAATTCCAAACAGATCTCATCTAGTAACCTTAGTAATCGAGTTATATACTGGAACAAGTAATATTTTCATGTTGGTATTTTTTCAGTGTAAGCAATAGGAAAATAATGATAAAACCGACATATTTGGGGATGGACTTGCCCTCAGAAATTGCTATACAAGAAGCAGCCTTGTTTCAGAGCAAAATTCTAGCCAATTCTCCTCCAGAACCTCTGTAAATTGTCCCAGAGCAAAGCTTTCTCTTGTGTACATGGGAAGCTAATTTCTCTATTACTGGATCTCATAATGCAGAATCCAAGCATATTTTGTGAAGCCTTGAGTCACAAGCTTCATTAAACTGTAATGCATGCAGCTTTGATTGAAAAGAATCACGTGGATTGTCACTTCCATCAAATATCACTTTCTATGACAAAAAAGAGGCAAATGCTTTAAAAGACACCAGAAACCTCTCTGTGTATCCAATAATCCTAAAAGTCTGGATTAAGCATTCGTTTTCTGCATCGCACCCCAGCTAAAAGTGTCATTAGAAAAATCCTCATCTGGCCAGGAGGCACCCAGACTGCTGACTTCAGAGGCGTGATTTCTTCCTCACTTGAGTGTCACAGATGCCTAGAGTTGAGTTTTTTACAAACAGTCCTTCCTTGAGCGTAACCCTTGGTCTATGCCCAACTACAATTCCTATGGGGAAGCTAGACCTTTAGCTGCGACCCACAAGACAGCTGATCTGAGAGGTGGTTTCAGAACATGTTTAACTCCTGTCCCATGCTCATACGCCACTCTTTCTTCAAACCAAGTGATGAGAGGAAAACAGGAACTTCTTTTACAACAGGCAGGTGGCCAGAGCCCCTCTTCCCCCCATCACTGCCCTAGGAGGCAGAAGATCTCAGCTGAGAGGGAGGCAGACCCACACATGCCATCTCTCACCTACAGTCTACGCTTCCTAATTTGTGTGGATTTGGTCCCTTCCAGACAAATGAGGGAATGAAACCTCACCTTCTTGCCTCTTAGGGAAACAACTCTAACCATCGTGCCCGGGACCTCTGTTCACTTTTTTTTGAGTGAAAAGCCAGAGAAACAGCTTCTGGCCCATGAACACGCTACTCCTGAGGGATGGAGGCCACCCTACTGTCCCACAAGCACACCCCTAGGCTCAGCTGCCCTTTTGGTCAGTGTAGGCCATCTGCTCAGCATGCTGGCCTGGCAGCCCCTGCCAGAGATAGGGGTGTCTAACAGGCACACAGGTGTCTAACACAGGGCTCCAGGTCCTGGATAGCTCATCTCAGCATTGTATGTTGCAAACTCTGACTTTTAGACACATTGGTACCTTTTAAGGTCCAGCCTGATGGAGCTTTTCTCAGTGTCCTGTGAGACTTTGAATACAAACCACAGCCACAGTGACCCTTCACAGACACAAGTACTCTGTCAAATCAGCACTAAGTTAAGTTTCATCACAAGTCCTGTCATACTGCTACATCCCAGCTGAAACAGTTTGCTACTCAGTTCCATGGCCCTCGCAAGGAATGAACAATTATTTGGGCCAAGAAGAGCAAAATGCCATGGAAATGGAAGTGGAACATAATACATTCACGCAGGGCAAGAGTCATTGGCTTTCTCTGCACACAAAGCACCATCAGCTCTTGAATAACAACAGGCAGTCAGGACTTCATCTCCTGCCTCATCAGAAAAATAGACCCTCCAGCAGTGTCAGCCTCCTAATACCGTGCTCATCCAGGCAGACTGAAAGGCTTGTCAAGAGTGCGTGGGGAGAGGCTCTAATCTGCTTTTGATAGCGTAGGTACTCTGCATAAAGTTCAAGATTACCTCCTGTGTGAAGATCGAGTCCCCTGTGACTCGTGTAGTAAAATATCCACCTATGCCTTCTCTGGGACACCAGCTTTTCCCTTTAACCCCATTTCTGTGCCACCCCCAGCAGGTTGGCCTGCTTCAGATTGATGCTCAACCCCACTTACCTTCTCTGAGAGGAGGTAAGTTTCACCAGACACATCCTATATGAGTCACAACTACAGCGTGAGGTCTCTGCTAGCAGGTGAGGTCCAGGGGCTCGGCTGGAGGACTGAGCTTCCCTCTCCATGGCCACCTTGTTTGCCCGTCACTTTCTGGTTTTCTACACCTGTCATCACCTGCATGAGAGCGTTAATAGTGCCTCAAGCACCGCCTCCAGCAAAGGATATCATCAACCCCTGCCAGGCCTTTTTTGCTGCTGGAGATTTACAGAATGGCCTTTTAATTCTTTCTTATAATTAATTTCACTTTCTATCACTCTACTCATCTACCCGGTTTTCTTTGTGGTCTTTCTTCTCTGAGTATGATATGAGCATCATGTTTGAAATGCAGGGTCTGTGCCTACCTCTGTAAACAGCAGGTAGCGGGTGAGACTGAGGAAGGTGCAAGAGAGGCAAGGCAGAAGGAAGCAGGAGGAGAGGAGTAGCCTTTGAGCTAACACAGCTTTTCTAGCTGGAATAGCGTGGCGTGCTCAGTGGCAGAAGTATTCAGAAACACGTCTACTATTTCTTAGATTCTGTATGATGGCAGAAAGAAATCTCAGGAGCTGCGGGCATTCAGCACCTAGAAAAATATGATTCTTCAAGATTCAAAGCCAACCATATATATCTTCCTTTGCAAAAAAGGGGAATCCAAGAATTTCTCTCAAAGATCTGAAGGAGAAATGATGGTGATGATAGGGGCAACTTTTAAATACTGGTCATCAGCCTCAAAGCTTTCCTAAGAGATTTTTTTTCCTGTTTACGTTTTTTTTTTCTCCTTTAAGTATGGAACTGAATTGTATTTCACAATATAAATGTCAGAAAAGCCTTACATCAAACCACTTGACGTATAGCTCTTCTATGATATCGAGGCTGTGAATTAAAGCTCGTTTTTTGAGAGCTCACAGAGAGTCTTGGCCCCTATCTGCTAAATACATTAGGTTTCCAAAGAATTTCACAAGCTGTTTCAGATAAGCGCACAGTAAGTAGGTGAGGCAAATAGACTTATGATTTCTGTTTTTTGCTGGCCAAGTTTTTAATCTCAAAAGTTACAGCACAAAATCACTTGGACATTTCTGTTACTGGTGACTTCTAGACTGTGCTGCTTTTCAGCAGCACATCAGCAAGTTACTGAAGGACGTAGCAGCACTGATGTGGCCACTGCACCACAGAAAGCAGTAATGCCTTCGCACTACATGGGGCACAGCTTTTATGGATGGGGCATTGGAGACTTTTGGGGTTTTTATTGATGTTTTTAGAGCTCACATAGTCAGGCTTAGAGCCAATTTGTGGTTATTGAGTTGCTACAACTTGGGAATCAGAGCAGAGGAGGTGGGAATCGAGGAGAGGAGTCATTTCTGCATGTGAGCTGACCAGAGTTGCGGGTGCTTTTTTTCAGCCTCTAGCAGAGGATGCTAACAACAGAGAAAGAGACTGCAGCTCAGAAATTTTAGCTCCTAAATTCACTCACTCATCATCAGCCCGGAGACCACAGAGGTTACATTTATATTAGTTTAATATTTATGAGCCATGAAACAAGATGTTTCTGGTGAATAAAAGGTGAACTTCTACGTGAGCATGTAAAACTGAACTCTGTTCGGCCTTGATATTTTGAAGATAAAGCATTGAACTCAAACCCAGAAGAGGAATTTGTACAGACCTTCCTGACCGGAAAGGTGACAGGTGCTTGCCCAAGTGAATTAAATTACTGTCTTTAACCTCTCAGTGCTGCTACTGACAATGACATCACCACTTTGCTGCGAACAGTCCATCTCCTTCATCAAGAAACTCCAGCTCCTGTCATCAAGGGGTTCATTAGTTTGAAATGAGGAGCTCTGACCCAGTTTGGACTTCTTCATAACCCCGACCTCCTTGTTCACTATGAAGCAATTCCATTATTTTAAGCGCTTCCTTCTTGTCAAATTGCCTCCCCCGTTACTCTGATGTGCCTGGTTTTGGATGTGTCCTTCATATAAGGAGCCAAATAGCTTCTGTTAATTTAAACATATACTATGATCTCCAATTCCCCTTTCCTTTCACATCTCCCAGAAAAATCAAAGCAGAGCAAAACCTGTTCTGTCTGGCACAGATCTGTCCCCCACTGCAAGTTTTGCCAACCTCTAGTGAGAGAAACAGTGGCTTTTCCTGCTGTTTGCAGCCAGAAGCAGGGAAGCACGGTTCCTCCTGCCTGAAATCTCACAGTCTTGGTGCAGCCAAGGGCTCAGCCCCGCCTGTGCAGAGCAGCAGTGGCTGCCAGTGGGCTGGCTGGGGCACTGAGTTTGTCTTCCCAAGAGGAACTGGTGACAAAACCTAAAATGTACACTAGTACAGTATTATTAAGGATGGCTTCCTAATCACTGCCTATTTCTCCTGGCATGCAGGTAAGCTTAAGGCTGCCATCCTCTATTCCCCAAAAGCACATGCTCAGATAGGTGTGGATCTCCCACTAAGTGCATTGGTGCCAGCTAGCAATGACTGGCAGCCTGTACTTCTGTGCCCAGCTAGTGTGGCAATTGCACAGAGTATTTGCACTCAGTGCTCTACACCTAATAATACTTCAGCACCTCTTTAACTGCTTTATCCTTTTTAAGCCATTTGCAAGCCTCAGGCTCCCAATGACAAGTAGATGGTAAGTGGAGCTTGTAAATTAAAAAGCTACGTGCTGCAGGCTTTTAGCATTAAGAGATCCCAAAGTTCCCTTAGTTCATACCATCTTCCATTAACATCAACTCCATTGTCAGCAGGTAAAGCTGGTGGTATTATTTGCCTATTAAAAAGTCTGTCACAGGCTTCAATTCACTATCCCTATCACTTTCCAATGTTAGAGAGCAAGTTCAGAGGACTGCAAATATCTAAAAGTGTTTTGCCCAAGGAAGATAAATGTCCATTTTAAAATCAATGTTTGGTGACAGAGAACTAGAAAGGACTTAAAAGAAAGAAATTAAATCTGTTTGTCCTGGGATAAACGGGTTGCTCTTAATGGGATTTTCTGATAACACAGAAGAGGCACTTGCATCCAACCACAGCTCCAGGAGGTAAGAACTATATTCTCATCTCAACTCAGCTATTGATCTGCTGGGTAGCCTGGGGCTTGCTGGCATCTCTTACTCCTGGTTGTCTCAGCTGACAGGACCGGGAACCAGAACAAACCAAATGTATTTCAACAGCAAGGACAGTCATCCGAGTGGCTCACCTTTAAAACACAGACCAAAACATTTGCTTTTTCCAGCTTCCTTCTAGCCTATGTTGTTCTCTGGGAGACTGTTTTCACTGCAACTCTTTTCCAAATAAGTTTAGGATGGTGAGTAAAATGGTGCTGCCATTCTCTTTCTCATCTCAGTCATGTTTTTGAGAAAAATGGAGAGAACACATGCAACAGCTTTGAAATAATGAAAACCTGGGGTCGGCTTGAATGCATGTTACGAAAACATTTTGAAGCTTTGCACCTTAAATCTTAGATTTTTCTGACCCACTCCATGGGAATATTACATATCTCACAGGAATATTGTGAAGATTAGCTAGAGTATCACTGGGAGAGTCAATCATTTTTACAGGGGATGAAGTTGATGTTAGGGACTTTGGGGATCTGAATTACCATGTAGGTGCAAAGTGCTATCAAAATGTCAATCACGTGTGCCAAGCCTGGTAGGGTGAGCTGCTTCAAAGGCACAGGGCAGAACACTTCTGGAGTGCTGAAATAATGGTTGGTGCTTCGGGGCATATAAAAACCACAAAATAAACCTCAGTTCAAATAAATAAGATCATCTTTCTTATGGAAGAGAAAGTGATATTTAGTATTTCTCCCTCAAGGCTTATGAACAACTGCCACTCAGGCAGAATAGATAATACAACTTTCGGACTAACCCATGAAATCAGGAATTGGAACACAAACCTTTCCAAATGTTGTTTTTCCTTCTGGGTACCTTCACTGCCCAGTGTGGCGGCTCCACAGCAAAAGGGGTCTGCGAGTTTTGTTCCACAGAGGAAATTCACGAATTGCAGAGGAAGAGTTTGCCTAAGAGAGGAAGGTAGAAGGATATGTTGGATAGATAGAGATGTGCATTCAAAAACTGCTGGGGATCAGTTTATGCATATGTTCTGGTGTTATTAAAGTCTCCTCAGGCATTAATGGTATCTTCCTCTAAAACCAGGTAGATGTTATTTTTGTTGGCAGAGATCAAATTCAGTTATTGAGCAAATTTGCAGTCTAGAAAAGCCATGCAGGTCTTTGTTAACCACCGTTTTTTCTCAGTAACTTCACAAATGCACTGGAACTTGCCAGAAGTCTGTAGTAAATGTGCATGCCTTGTGCTTCTCCTCACCTGGGTATGGATCCTTCAAATCAGACCAGCAGCCCCTTCCACTTCTGGCCTACTCTCCCAACTGCTGCTGCCCTCCTGGCATACAGAGCAAACCCCAAACCCACCCAGGCTGGGACTGCAAGTGACTCAACACTGAGCAACATCAGGGATGGGCACAGGGAGCTTCACATTCCCCCGAACTGTGGAGAACCATTTTCCAGGGTCTTCCAGAGCCTTTAAGGTTTGGGTGGGATCAAGAAGAGGAGACGACAAAGCTTATGTTTTCAGAGGCCAACCTGCTTACGTATGTGAGGAAGCTTTGTGGCAGGGATGGCCGGCAGCACTGTGATGCTCATGTTATCATTCAGGCATCTGTATTCTGGCTGCTTCTCCATCCCAGAGAAAGGCAAGCACAGAAAAGCAGAAAACAGCTAATTAACTTTCTCACTTGGCCAAGGAACCGAACTGATAGATTTCAGAGAGAATTACAGCCTTCAGGCAGAGACTGTGGGCAAGAAGGATAAAAAGTGGTGAAGTAACGTTTTCCATAAGAAAACTATCTTGCTGGTGTACTGTGAAAAACTGATAATGAGTAGAGTCATTGCAGCATTGAGCTGAATTTCTTCCCAACAAGCTCTAGAGCAAGCAAGCATCAAGTGATTGAGACTCCATTTTCTCTGCTGACAGATGTAGACTGAGTTTTTTCCTAGGTCAATAGTGGAGAACTGGACTGGAGCAATGTGGAACTAAATTCAGTGAATTCAGGAGCCTTCCTTTGGTATCAGAGCAGCCATTTGCTTTCCTCAACTGTCTGCACCTTCCTGTCTACTCTGCAATAGCCCTTGACTGACTGAGCTTTGGTCATATGGGTGTTTAGAGAAGTTTGAGCTAGTCTTTCCAAAGCCTGCATTTGTGTAGGAGCCAGAATACTTGTGCAAGGGAAATATCATTCCTTACAGAGTTATCCTTTATCTCATGATCAAAACCAGACATGACCCATTCAGCAATCTGAGACCACACTTTGAAACATAGGTGACCAGTCACTGCCTGGAGAGCATGAGTAGTGTATCAATCACGTCCACAGAAAATCTGCTGAGGAATATTTGGTTGGACTTTCCAACAAGGAGAGACTAGAGATGGCTAGAGACTACAAACTACTTAATAAAAATAGATCTGTGCATAACTCATGAACAAGATGCAAAGTGAATAATTCCTCATTATTTGCGTCATAGTTTAAACAAACCTGATGCGGTCATGTAGGGAAAAGGAAACCTCTCATTTTCTTCTTGCAAAACAAATTAAGTCCAGGAATTATGGAGAGATTACAAATGCAGAAGCCAGGGTGGTGTGGAATAGGATAAATATTTAAGATTAGAATTGTACTTTACATACAAAATCCCAGAACTTTTTTCATCCTTTCATTTTTATAGAAAATTTGGCTAGGAACTTTTCATTACATGCAGTTTTGTATTGGCAGCCAGCAGAGAATCCCCTCAGCAAACTTCCAAGGGCTTCCTCAGAGTATATTCCTCTAAATCAGTTGAGAATTTACTTATAGATGTGAATTAGCAAGACCCGAGTCCTGGGAAGGTTTTAAAAAATTAAGAAAAAAAAGAAAAAATTAACGCTAGAAAAGCATTTAATACACACTGGTTGCAGTTGACTTTCGGTAATATCCTTTAACCTGTTCTTTAAAACGCAATGCACATTATCTCGACTACACATTGAGAAGTGTTCCTGAGCCCCAGGGCTCCCACAGGTGCTCCCAGCACTGCGCTGGGCCAATGTGGTGGCACTGCTGGGGGAGGCAGCAGCCCCGTACGGACTCCAAGAGATAGGTGCCAGCCAAAAGAGAGAGGCGTACTTACTTTTAAGTTTACTGTAGTTGTTCTGAAAAGGAAAGGAAGAAAGAAATGGAGTGACCAGTTAAGCTACCGCCAGCCAGTCGTTATCATCAGTGCTCTGTTGTGCCCTGTTAGTGCAGTGGTTTGCTGCGCACAGCTGCTGCACTGGCCATTCCTGCAGGACACCATGGCTTCAGGAGAGCAGATTTTGGATACCCTGGAAACACAGTCAGCTGAGAGGAAGGGAAAGGTGTTTAGCATTGCTGGAGAAAGCCCTCAAGCAATGATCACAGCCAAATTTTGTTTGTTTGTGTGTATGTTTTCTTAAATAAGCTTCCTTAAGTAATTAGCTATTAGATGAACAATCACATCTCTCAGAGAAAGATTATCTGGACTCAAAGGTTGAACACCCAACTCTCAGTGACCCAAATTTCTAATTGTCACAGGAGTGGAGACTAGATCAGATGCATTTAAAAAGGACATGAGAGCATGCTGACTCAGGGAGGTTTTTTTTTGTTGGCTTAAACCAGACGGGGGACATCACTATAGCATAGTTTGCCTTTCCTATCCAATGTGTGTTTTCTTCATGCTAAAGTTTTCCGGGGCACTTTCTTTAGAAACGGAGAGTTTTAGGGACAAAGAGCTCTCTTCTGGGAGTATCTGAAACTGCTAGGCCTAGAAATAAAATAACTGGGGCTTCTTATTTGTGAGGTTTGCAGGCAAACCCATGCTAGAAGTTGTCATGCTGTTTAAACAAAACCACACAACATGTCTCAGGTCTGAAAGACTGTGTTTCCGTTGAGTTGTACATGTTTTGATTGCTTAAGGCAGATCCCAAACAGAGCCAGCTGATTTTGGTAGGTTAAAAAATCCTAAATTTCAAGCACTTGAAGCTGCATCTTTAATAGCTGGTGTTTCAAGCACCTAAAATTATATGCCAACAGGTCCCTTGCTCTTGGTAACACTCTCATTCATTACTCTTCTGATGTGTCCAAATTCCAAGATAAAATTATAAACTCAGTAACTGGTATATAGAAAAGCCTAAATACCTTAAATCATTATGCAGGGAAGATTATCTCAGAATGACATGTCATCTCCAAACTGGATTTTTATGCAGCTTGAGATTCAGAACCATATTACACTGAAGATTATCTCACATTGGACCAATACATTGTCATAGAATCTATTTTAAACTTTCAGAAGAGTCATTATCACTATTATTATTGCTCATTACCCAGACTAATAGGAGCTCTAAGGTCCTGTCAAGGTTATAGAGCCAGTACAAAAGGAACCTTACTGTTATCATATAGCTATCCAGTTCAAAACCTCCAAAATCTTTCAAAGCCATCTTTAAAAGAAGACAGACCATTTTCTTCAAATTCAGCTCAGGGGTTTTTTTGCTTTGTTCAAAAAGAACAAAAAAATTGTATTTTAGAAGTATAACCTGCTGTGAGACAGAAGGTGTAAGAAATTATTTTCTAAACATTGTTGCAACAGACACAAAATTTGGAGAAGATAAAGAGGAACCTTCACATTAAATAACAGGACTAGAGGAAAGTCTGACCCATCAGAGCTCTCGTGTCTTTCTTTGCTTTTGTGATATTTTGTCTCAGCCTTAGCCTTGGCGAAACATCTGCATTTGTGTGGAGTTGTTACCTTTCAGGCAGCCCATAGCTATAAGGAAAATGGGGAAGGTAGGCACAGGTGTGACAAAATAAAATACAACACGCTTCTGTGTGATAAGAGACAGAGGGTCAAACAGATAGAGCATCAATGAGTAAATCTTGCATGAATGCATCCCCCTCCTGCTGCAGATTTGGTTGTGCAGGGACTCCCAAATGGGCAGCAATGTCTAAAGGGAAAACACCCAATAACTATCTTGGCACTGACATAACATGCAGGTAAAATACATCCATCTCCTCAGCTGCCTTAACCTGCAGGAGGGTGCAGCTTCCCGTTAGGTGCAGTTTAACCATGAGCATTCTCCCTGGGACCTTCACAGCCATAACGTGAAACATCAGTCTAAGACTGGGACAAAGGCTTCAGTCATACATTTACCATGCCTGAGGGGACTGCTGAGCTCCTGTGCCACAACAAAGATGGGGAGCTGCCTGCTCTAGCCATTCACACCCAGAAGTACTGCTAAAAGGTTTAAACCTAAGAGCTGCTAAGTAGGAAGAAAGCTTTGTGTCTGCAGGAGAGGCTGAAGGGAGCTCCTGGCAGATGGAGCATATAATGGAGTTAAGGGTGTCTCAGCTTCTGGAAAAGGGGGAAAAATGTATGGAAGTTGATAATATGGGGAAAGAGCATCAAAATATCTTTATTTCACTTTGCCTTCTCTTAAAATTGGAGCATGGAGATTAATCCACAAGATCTATTTTAAACCCAGCAGTGCCAGAGGACACATTTTTAGAAAGGTAGTAATCTGGATTTAAAATGTGTGAGCAATGGGGAACTCACCATATAGGCAAAGATATTCAAGTGGTTAACTGCCTGCATTGCTAGAAATGTATTTCTTATCTCTAATCCAAACTCACACTGCTTTACTGTCCCAGTGCTGGGTTTCACTTAATGATTCTGTCTGCTGAATTTAAGAACCCTCTACTATCAGAAGTCTTCTCCTTAAATATTTATCAACAGACCATGTTCAAGTCACCTCTTAGCCTTCTCTTTGATAACTAAACTCTTGGAAGATGGTGTTTTTTAAATATCTTTGCAGCTTTTCATCATCCCTTCAGGATCAAGGACACTAGAACTAGAAACAAATGCCAGGGCTGCCTTCAGCAGCCCTGCACACAGAAGAAAACCTGAGACTCCCTGACAACAGTGTGCATCCTCCTAGGTATTTACCCAAAGCTAGTGTTTGCTTGCTCTATGAACCCCATTCATTAGCTTTTGGCGACCTTCCCTTCCCTTGGTCATTCTCCACAGCACCTCATACATTTCAAGTGGGAGTGCCTAATGAACGGGCAGTTTTTCAAACTTACCTCATGGCCGAGTATGAGGCAACATGGCAAGCATTAATTGGGAGTCTATTCTTCAGCACAGGTGACAGCAGGGAATAAAGAACAAGGTCAGAGTGGGTGAATTGCCTGGAAGCAAAATATGCTGGCACTGACTACAGCATGTCACTTACTGTGTTAACATGCTGGACATCTATTATTTTTTTAGGGTTTACTGGGAATTTCTTCCATACATAAAAATATTTTCAGTCATGCAAGAAAGAAGAGTCCAAGTTCATCCACTGTTTTCAGGGATGAAATGTGAATGGAGTTACTCTCACAAAACAACTGAAGTTACTGGGCAATATGACCAGGGACATTGTTTTGGCCCCTTTATCAGGGTCCTGAAACATTCAGCTTCCTCTTTTGAGTAGCGGTGAAATTTAAACAACGTGAGATGAAACTTCTGCAAGTATGGAAAGGTTTAACTGCCTGTCAAGGTGCATATGATGCACAATATGCATTAGACAGAAATATGATGAGAGAAGGATGAGGCTTCCCAGAGCAGTATAGTATGAGGGTCTACCCAGAAAAATCAAGCCAGTGTACAAATTAAAAGTTGGTGGGTTTTTTAGGGTTTTCTATATCCTTTTTTTTTTTAATTAAGCTCCTTGTTTCTAACTACACCATCTGTGGTATCACACTTGGTTTTTATAGGGTACTCTCAAAAGAAGGATAATTATAAATTTAGTAACAAGATAGTACTTTTATTATTTCCTGTAATACATTTCTAAAGTCTTACCGATATGTTTGCTGAAGACTGTATCAGAGACAATCAGTGGGAAGCCAGGAAAATGGTAATAAAGCTGTGTGGTTGAAAAGCTAACCAAAGGATCTTAAAGAGGAGAAAGAAAAAAACGGTGCTCTCCCTCTCAGCTCCCTTTCATTCACTCCCTCTGAGACAAGCAGCTGGTAATGTGTGCTCATGGTCACAGCAGCAAAGCAAGTAGCCTCCGCCACAAGGAAAATGAGCGAAACAGAGGCATACCGACATGAATCAACATTAAAGAGGAGAATAAGTAACTTGTCTCTGTAAAATCATAGTTTTGGGACAGCAGTGGCTCCAAATACGAAATAAGATGTGTGAGCTGTCCAATACATTACACTACATTACATTACATTATTCTGAGGACAAGATGATCCACTCTACAAGTTGCACAGACCTGTTTGAGAGTCAGTACCACAAGAAGCAGGACAGGAAAAAATCTGCCCTAAATCTGGAAAGAGTTTGTGACAATTATGTATTCAGAAATACTTCAAGCACAACAAGAATAGTGGCCAAAGCACAGCTTGTAAACTACCATCATTTATTAAAGCTAGGGCATTTTGAGAGCTAGTAAGCATAAAACTGAGCCTCTGGGAAAAAGAAACGACCGAGAAATGAAGGAGTCAGAGAGAGCTGCTGTAAAAGGTAAACCATTTCAAAGGAGTTGAAGATGGAAAAGTCCTGTTAGATTGCGTAAGTCAGTGCCCTTAGGAGTGCATGAGAGAGACACAACAACAAAAGAGTTCTGAGCTCAAACATCATACACTGAGCGAGGTTGCAAAGACAAATCACAGAGAAAACGGCTGCCACCTCCAGGGAGGGTCTCTGCCGTGACCTCAGGAGAATGGACAACACAGGGCTTGCTTAATCTTGGCACCTGCCTGTTATGTCTCTCTCAGAAAGAGAGAAGTATTTTGGAAAGTCAGTCATAAATATCCACCCTAAAGCTATTCCTTTTTCATTGTTGATAAATAGAAGAAAGTGAAAAAGTCCGGGTGTGAGAGGACACTAGGTCAGCTCAGGAGAGGTAGGACAGAATTTGGTGATGGATTGGATCATTCTGGTCCAGCTACATTTCGAACTACATGCAGGAATAGGTCAGTGACAGTGATGCAAGCTGCTTCACTCAGAGGTAACAGAGCCCCAAAATGAGCAGCAGCAAATACAAGATAAATTGGAGAAAACAGGAGAAAAGAGAAATGACAAGGACAGGAGAAACCTGGTTGAATTTATGCTAAACCAAACAGTATTGAGGAATAAGAATGGCTTTCACAGATGTCTTGTAGGGAAGAGGAAAGCCAACAAGAAAGTAGTTTCATTAATAAGCGAGAGGAAGATGAAACAACTAGTATTTCTTCAAAGGCTGAATTACCCCCTTACTATTTCCTTTCTCAATTGAAAAAAGGAAAAAAAGGCTATAGCAACTGGGAAATAACAACAATCCTATAAAAATAGCCATTAATGTAGTGCAGGTTAAAGGAGCAGTTGGAAATTTTGAATATCCACTACATACATCTATTAGCTGGTCTGGTTGCACTCATCCTGTGGTGATGAGGGAATTAGCCAGTTAATTTACTGCACCATTGGCAATTATTTTTGAAAGTCATGGAGAACTATGGAAGTCCCAAAGGCTGGGAATAAAGCAAATATAGTATTGATTTACACAGAAGGAAGAATGATCTTGGCAATTACTGCCCAGCACTTTTATTTTCAATCTCCAGTAGAATAATGGACCAAGCAGTACAAAAAGAGCTATTAGAAAACTTCAAGAGGGCATTGGAAACATGAGCAACAAGTGACATGGGATAAAGAAAGAATCCATTCTAGAGGGAGTTATTGATGTTTTATACATGTAAGACTAGAATCAAAAGGTAAGGGATAAAAGTAATGAAATCAAAACAGAAGCCTCCCTTCATCAGAGCACTTAAGCGCATGCTTAAATTCTTCCAAGTAAATTTTGAGCAACCACTGGATGAAAGGACAGGTTTGTTTGCATCCTCAAAGTTCAGCAATAAGCATGAATGATTTGCTTAAACAAGACCTACACGAAGTGCAACAGCACAAGGGAAATTGATAAGGAGCCCTATGCAAAACTGTGGGAGAGAGAGTGATGAGGAAGAGGTTGCAAAGCGCACACTCAGGCACAGAAGAGAAAGGGCAAAACCACAGCAATGCATATATATCTAAAGAATTACAAGTGACAAGTACCAAAAGGCAACTGACTATAAAACAAAACTTGCATGCTACTGACACATCCAGAGGGGGAATAACTCAAAGTGGTGTCATCCAAGGAGAAGGAGAAACCCAGAATAAACCATAGCAGGCATTTAGTAAGAACAAAGCTGGACAGCAAATTGTTCACTGCTTGAGAGATTCTGACATTAAAGTTTCAATATACAGCTTGGCTATCTTACAATAAGACTTCAATCCTGCCATCCAGTTCATGTCCTACGCAGAGAAAACTGCAGAATGGAGGCTGGAGGCTGGTCACATACAATCACTTTTTCTGATACCTGTAGCTCCATTACAGGCACAGAAAACTCTCTGACAAAATTATGAGTTTACTACAGCCCAAATACCTCCTTTGAAAAAGGAAAAGGGAAAGGAGTGAGACTCTGTTGTGCTTCTTGCAAAAACAAAGTTCAGACTTTGCAGCTTAGAGAAAGGGGCAGTGATGCAGATTTAAGCCATGCATTCATGCTGCTAAATCTGGATTACTTCAACATTTTTTTACATATGTAAGACAGAACTTCCTTCAAGATTGCCCCAAGGACAACACAATCTCCACAGCCCTACCTGAGACAGACACTAACTGCACATTGAACATGTCCCTGGTATCGGGGTTCGGGATGAGGGTCCCTCAAGAGTACTAAGATAACCTCTGCATTTCTTTTCTTACTTTATTTTGTCTTACAGATGGTAATAGAATTTTTTCGCCTTAAATTATTTTCTTCATTTCTTGTCATCTCTCACTCAGATCATTCCAATTTTTCATCATTACTCCTTGCTATTTTTAATGTTTAACATCTGTTTAAAGAATGCTTACTCCAGCCTTGAAAATGAGCAACAAAGTCATTTTTTGCCAGTTTATTTAAGGAAATTATAGGTGGATAAAAGTGAGAAAATAGTGACAGAATAAAGTAGAAACGAGGTAACATATATGATTGGGAAAATATGATATATTAAATACTGATATAACTGCTTGGCAGGAGGTCCTGGAAGTGGTCAGCTATCATTTGTAGACCTCTGATTTAAATCAGGCACTGGTCAGAGTTGACAGAAATCTTAATATCCATTAATGACCTCTGTGCTGTCAGCTCAGCACTGATTGTTAGCGGGTAACTGTCCAAAAGAGTTGTGGGCTCACACACCTGCACAGAGCAGCAGGCTGCCTGGTTGCCAAAACTAAATAGATCAAGACAAGTATGAAACATCCTTTTGATGTTTAAACATCAGCTCCTAATTCAGGATGGAGACTTGTGCCTAAATGATGTGGCGAAAGAGCACTCTGGCTGCGTTCACTCCTCAGCATTTCCGTTTAGAAGAGGATTTACCAGGGAGACTACAAAAGACACAAAAGCGCCTCCTTTTGCCTGCCTGCTGCTGCATGGCCGCATCCTGACCAAGAGCTGGAAAGCAGCTGTGCTTCTGCAGATTCTGTCATCCTTATCATGACTGCCAGCCCCATTTCAGTCTTTGAGTAGTACTATCAATCCCCCAGATTTTCTAAATATCTAACTGCATATTCCCACGTAATAATTAAAGCCACAACAGCGATGCGCAGTTATGGCTGCCGCAGAATTTTGTTTCCAAGATCTTGTTTTCATTTTCTCAAAAATATCTGCATCTTGAGCCAAAACTTCCCAAGATTGCTTTATGCCTGAGGGAGAATTTTGTTTTGTTTGGATTTTTTTTTTTTTTTTTTTTTGAAAGCTTGATCAAATGCTGTACAGCCAGGTTTTTAGAACAGGAGACAAAAAAAAAAAGGATGTGGCTTTTTTAATAGCAATAATAGTTGCAACTTTTTTTGAGCTTTCTTCATAGTCTCAGCAGCACAGAAATCAACTGCAAAAATGTTTGACAGGATGGTAGCTTTTACAGAAGATATTATGAGGTTTTGAAAGTAATATTTAGTGACGCAGGGAATTTTGTGCACACGCTCTCCTGTCTCAGTAGCGTTCTCCCAGACGGCTGCTCACTGTCTCAGTCTTTCTGACTTTGCCTTTTTTAATTTTAAAATGCTTCATTTTAGATTCAGACAGCTTTTGTGAGTGAAAGCAATGCTCTTTATAACCTATCTGCATTCAAAACAAAGGAGTGAGAATGGGAGCAAGTCCAAAAACACCATCTCACAAAATATATTCAAATCCTCCAACAATTTCGAGGTAACATTATCCTAGTGGGTTAGCTATTTACTTTTGACACTTTCTGGCTTATTCCCTGCTTAGATGAAACACTAGCTTGTGACCAGTTCTGTCTTTTTTAGGAAAAAGTAATAACCAGTCAATGGTTAATAAAAACAAGCAATAGGTTATTTTCCATCAACTCAGCTGCTGTATTTCTTCAGCCAAAATGCTCCACACAGCAGACATCAAATTTCTGAGAACCCTACAAAGATTTACAGCAGTTTATTCTAAAAAAAAAATAAAATCTGAAGAAATTAAATCTGATTTTAGGAGCAAAGAGATGAGAAAAGTATTACCTGGAGGATTAAAAGGAAGAAAAACCTCACTCGCAAGTCTGGATAATAAAGTCAGACTCTTTCAGCTTTGGCCGTTCATCAGCAGCATTTTTCAAATACACATATATTTTAATATTTCTACTGGTCTGAGAGGTATTACTGACTCTGCCAAGTCTGCCATTCCTGAGGAAGCAGTCTCAGGTGCCAACGACAGCCTTCAGCTAAATGAGGAAAACTTCCGACCCACCAAGGTGTATTAGAGGCCCAGCAGCTCCGAGTTTAACAACCCCCTTGGAAAGGTGCACTTCTGTTAGCAATATAACACTCAAGAACACCTTCAGAGTCCTAGCCTGGAAATCCCTAGGCCATGCTATTTCCTCACATCTTTCTGAGCTGGCTGCTCCCTTCCCTCAGACGTCCTGAGGCAAGCATGCCTGCTTCCTGAAAGGACTCAGAGCTGACATCTATACCTGCAGTCCTTGTTCAGCCCTGCAGTCTCTGACACACAAACGAACCAGCAGTGCTGAAAGATAAGATTTTTTTAATTACATCTGATGAACTGTTGTGATTTTGAATCCTTCTTATCTCTTCACCAATTTTTTTATTAATGTTGCTGTGATGAATGTTTTGTAAAAAAGTAGTTCATGGATTCTTTTGGGCTTTACTCTGATTTTAGGGTTGAGCTAAATGTTAAGTCACGAAGGACTAAAAATATTTCCTACCAGAGTTTCTTTAAATTTAGAATTATGAATAACAATGTCATTTCATTCTCTTTACTTAGCACTTGTCAGACTGTATGGCAAATACTGTGTCCAACTTTGTGTCCCCAGGCACAAGGATGTTGACCAACAGAGTAAGCTAAGCAAAGGGCCACCAAGATGTTTGAGGTGGCAGAACTTGCTGTATGAGGCGAGGCGGAGGAAACAAGGCTTGTTCAACATGGGGAAGAGAAAAGAAAGCTTTGAAGGACCTACCAGCAGTCTACCAGGTTATTGAGAAGATGGATCCAGGCTCTTCACTGAGATGCATGGTCGTAGAACAGGACAGTGGTCATAAACTGAAATAGAGGATGTCCAGACAGGATATAAGGAAAAACCTTTCTGCTATGGGGACAGTCAAACTTTAAAGCAGATGACCCAAAAAATGTTGTGCAGGCTCCATCCTTGGAGGCTTCCAGCACCTGACTGGATAAAGTCCTGAGAAGCCAGGTCTGAATTCTGTACTGACTCTGCTTGGAGCTAGAGGCAGGACTTCCCTAGAGCCCTTCCCTTCCAGACTACATGGTTCTGCAGTTCTCCTAGGCACTGCGCACTACTAATTGATAGACATCGTGGCCACTGCATTTGATGACTATACACAGTGATTAGTTGTTTTGGTGGAGCATAAGGACTGTCAGGAGTCAGGGAATTCCTCCCTCCTCCTTTGTATGCTGTACACCTATGGGTTTCAAAAAACACTGCATTCAAGCCCTAGCACTCCTATAGATATCCTGGGTGAGTCTGAATCACTGCCTTGTAAAGCAGGAACACCCACAGAAAGAAGCAAAAAACTTGCAGGAATTTTTTAATCCAGTGCCTCACTGCAGAAAGCTGCTTTGTCCTCCTTCCCATTTACACAGCCTGTTTTAGCCAGCACACTCTTAGAGGCACGGTGTCCCAATGGGATGTGCAGCTGTTGCCCTAAGTATTTGTTGATGTGCTTTATTACTCTGTTTGGAATCATGGGATATTTAAAAATACTATTGTTACAAGGAGTTGCTTATGCAGTGGTCCAGTTCTGAAAAAGGTGCTTCTCCAGCCATAACGATTCTACATCGAAATGTCTAATGATGTGCAGAGACTTCTCTGTTTAAATTGGGAAAGTGATTTGCAGCATGGCTACTCTCTGCTATACTAGGCAGTGGAGGTGGCAGTGCTCAGGGCTTAGGGACTGAGCTCCTCCATATCCCCCCTGCTGCATGCGACTCATATGTGTTATCATCCTGGCCTCCTTATCCATCCAAACTACTCTTTCTCCACAGAGAAACACACCGCTCTTTGCTATTAATGAAATTACTGAAAGTCCCAGGGCTGTGGAGAGAGTCCTGAGGACCTCAAAAGTTGCCCTGAATTGTAAGCAGATCCATTCATATACCAGCAGATATGAAATGGGCACTCCACCCCCCTCAAGCTCATACTCCTATTTTATCTGTCCAGGAAGCTGCCAGCTGACTGCGCGGACAGCCAGTCCGGGACAGTGGTGATGAGAAGCACACTGGGCTCTTCTGATCAAACTCACCCACCAGGGATGGGATGACAGCAAGAGGAGCTCCAGTGCCAGCTGTGGCACACATTTGCGGCTGCAGCAGTCTCCTTGTCAGGAAACGGTGGAGGAGTTCGTTTGGATTATGTCACTACAAAGTTTCAGGCCAGAGGGGACCATGACATGGTCTCATGGAATCTCATGTGTCAAAATTACACCTTTTGCGCAAAATACAGAAAGGACCTGGATTTGGTTAAGAACACCTGGATTTGTTTAAGAAACGCCTGTTTTCTGTGACACTCGTGGCACAGAAACCTCTGCCCAGAGCCCAGCCTTTAGCACCAGAAGCTGTACTGCTATCTGCCTGGGACAGAAAACCACCTGCAGTATCTGAAGGAGGAGGGAATATTAGCAGCCTCTTCTTTCCCTCTGCAGCAGAAAGGAGAGAAGTGCCACAGCCTTGTGCTCATCCTGAGCTGCAGCGCTGGATGCCTCATACTAGCTTCACTAAAGGACACGTAACTAAAAACAGCCATATGGATTTTTTATCTTTTTTTTTTCTTTTAAAAATTACCTCCTTTAGAAGACTCTTTCTGTGCGATTGTTTAGATTAGAATGAATGTTTACAGCCCAGTATTATACACTTGACATGGGGTTTTATCATGAATAGACTTGACAGACCTCTAACTATTGACTCTCACATTAAAAAAAATAGAATGAGATTTTCAGCAGAATAATTATACACATGTACAATCAGTAATTAATAAGCTGTTTGAAGAGACCTAAAACCACTGAATCATAGTATGCAACTTTCATATCAAGGGCAACAATCACAGCGTTAGGAAATTGTAGCCTTGCATAAAAACAAAAGGCCAAAATCTGTACTCTTTTTACAATCCACGCAAGCCATCAATTTCTCTGAAGTGGCATGGGGAGTATGTCAGGGGGAATTTATCCTGCACAGTTTTATATTACTTTTACCCTTATATCACCTCTGCATTATGAGGCTGCCAGTTGGTCCGACTGTCCCCATACAAATAAGCCTGCTTGCGTAGAATAATTATTCACCTCTGTGCACTTCCTCTCCCAACTTCCAAAACCACCCAAAACGTTCTTGTAAAGCTGGGATTTTTGTTGCGTGTAGGGTGGGGCCCTCAATGTGTTGATAGCAAAGGATAGAGGGCGGGGGAGTGGGGAGCCTGCCCCCGTGTACTGAAACCATCATGCTCTTCTGCCTCTTCTCGTTCATGATGGACAGGAAGGAGAAATACAGAAACTGTTCAGGAAGGATCACTCTCAAGTTACTTCAAATCCAGCTGAAACTCTGATCTGCCAGATGTCTTATGAGGGAGTTGAGTTTTTTTCATTATGCTCTCTCTCAATTTCCACACCAAAGAGGTTCAGATAAGCTTACGCCTCTGCCTGAACCTCTGAACCTTTTGAAGTTTGCCATCACTGTCATTTTTCCTGCGTACTGCCAGTTTCTCTCAAGCTGACTGAGCTCTTGCAGAACCACCCAGCCCTGATAACCATGAAGGAAATGATAGGAAATGTGACTCAAAAATAGAAGCAAAAGTAATGTTTTCACAAATTACAGGATGGCACATGGAGAAGCATGGCCAGCGATTCCAGGGAAACCCTAATGCAGGATATCTGGTAAGTACAACTTTTGTGCGTGTCATTACACCAAGGCAACAGCGATGCTAACACAACACAGACAATTGCTTGTGCTATTTTATACTTCTGCTCATGCTGAGCCATTGTGCTTGACCATTTAACCTCAGATGACGGAAGGATGAGCTAGAATCAGAAAGCTGTGAGCCTGGAGGTCGGGAAGAGGTTTTCTATTTTTAGCCCTGTTGCCAGCTGCCTACTGCCCTAGGCAGGTCACCTCAACTCTTGCTGTCCTACCTGTACACAGAGGAGTCAGAGGACCTCTCTCCTTCACAGGTCACGGTGAGGTTTTGCTCATCAATATATGTGAAGCATCTGAGACCTCCTTGCACTGAAGCCATTTCTGTGAACGGCTGCTAGCGTCCCTTTTGAGAGAAGTGAAAGTGGACTAGTTTTTGGTGTTCTTACTCCTCTTGGAACTTGTGAAGTCCCATTTTATCCCTGCAAATCTGGGACCCTTGGATTGGTAGAATCACTGCCTTGTTCTTTGGGGTTGTAGATGGCAGACCAAACTGAAAGGGCATGGGTGAAGTTTTGAATTTCGAAAATAAATTAGGAAGTTAAGGAGTGTTGCCTGCAAACTGGAGGCATTTCCCTACAGTGCCATTTTCTGGGGCCAGGAGCACAATGGCTATTTGTTATCAGCAATGGTGTACTGCTGCCATGGTAATTGAAACAGACTGCTCCCTTCCAGAAAACTCCAAGCAGCAGTGTTTTTACCATGAGGGAGGGCTAGAAAAGTAGGGGAACAGAGAAAAAGCATGCAAAGTACAGATAAATACAGGTAAAAGTACCTAGTGTAGCTGAAGGCCTGATCTCATTGTGTTCAACATCACAACAAACACGGCAAATGCTACAAGTGACAGATTAGCAATGCCTCTTTACCTTGCAAGCAAGCGGAGGTTTTCCTTCCAGGAGAGCACTGCTTGCCTTTCACGCACAAAGCTCTCCCTCAGGCTGGAAAGCTTCTTAACTACTGCTCAATCGCCGTAGTGTTTTCTCCAACAGGTATGTCCTGCAGGGATGTGGTGATGCAGTCTCCTGAGGTTCTCAGGCTCTTCCATGCCCAGCTATTTCTTTGAGCATGGTGAAGAGTTACCTGTGGATCATGATCAGAACATATATGGCTGGAAGACAAGAGACACATTTGCTTCTGAATTCTCTATGATGAGGACAAAGGTGGACAGTGTTGTGTTGGTAATAGGGTTTTATTTCGTTTTATGTTCTTTTACTGTATTCCCCAGATTGGTCCTCTGTAATTTCTCACTTTATAGAAAAAGGGCTGTGTGTTTCCTTCAGCTCTCTGCAAATATCTACATAAAACCTCTGGATACATAAAGAGATGTGGACAGAGCACCCAAATAAGCACTCTTGACACTTTCTTTTTTGTTACTAATTGGGAGCACTGTTACTGCTCAGTAAAACAGAAGCATCCAAAACATGCTGGGTGCTGGAGAGTGAGAAGCAAGAACACACCTCTGGCCCCAGGTGAGCACGGTCTGGGATGCTGTGTGACAGCCAGTGAAGAGACTCAGAACTGGGCTTTGATGAATGGGTATCTCTGGGACCTACTAGCTGAAGCCTAGAGTCAGATGTAGTCTGTGTTTCAAATTGTCCCTCTTAAAAAAATAATCTTCCTGGTGATGTTTGGACCAAAGAAAGAGCAGCAAATATTTTTCTTAATGCCCACAATATTTCATGAGATCTCAGAACAGGCCTTGGATATTGAATTTCCATTTCCTTAACAAAAGCTGTTGCAGGAACTCATTGGTGGAGCGATGATGAAAGCAAGCAGTTCATTTCATCATTTTAACTTCCAAAGTGGTAATAACAAAGCTCTGGGTTTCTGTTTCACGGCATTTCTAAATGGACAGCACTTGTTTGCAGCCACTAAACTGGGGATTTGCTGCCTCATGCTGTTCTGGAAACTCATCAAAAGGTTGAGAGCCACTATGGGGTTTTTTTCCCCCTCACATATTTACTAGTAATAAATGCTTTACAGGCCAGATTCTGGAGTGCCGCTTCCTTGCAACTACTCCACCTGTTAGTCATATGCGAGTCTACTTCTGTAACAGAAGTGTCAGGTCTGTTATGCTAAGAGGAACAGGCAGCAGCAAAACTTATTTTAATTACCAAAGGTGGAACACATTTGGAGGACAGATCCAAAGCCTACTGCTGTTGGTGGAAGTCTTTTTCCACTGACCTAAGCAGGCTTTTGATCAGGTCCCCAGTTAAGGAAAATGATGTCGCTGCTGCTTAGCCAATTTTCTCTGTAGGCTGATAGACCACTGCGTTTCTCAATTCCCTCAGAGCTGGCACACTGACCAGCCTGGACAGAAACCCTGGCTCCTTGTCTGGTCTGGTCATGCTGCCTTTTACATCGCCTCTCAACTTTCCCTGTTGCTGTTCCTAGTTGCCCTATGCTGGTTTTGCTGACTCCCAGAAGAGACAATGTTTTATAGGGCAGCAATGAAGCTGAATGGCTGCTACCAAAACAGAAATCCCTGTATCTCTCAGCCCTGCAGAGTCACTGAAATGTACAATGAAGATGAGAGTGGTGAAGAATATATGAAAATGGGTATCTTTAAAAAGTCCAGCAGACCGAAATTGCTCATGAATCATGACGGACCTCCTCTCTAAGTGGCAGGGGTAGTTTCTCCACTCTGTAAGAGATTCCCATCCCCTCCAGAACTTGTGCAGGAGACGATTTCTGTAAATTGTGATTCAAAAGCCTGTCACCTGATGTGACTCCAGGGAGCAAAAGCAGCATTACTTCAGTGCGATCCCAGCATGAAAAAGTTAATAAAATGTATATCACTGAGAAACCAATTGTACCTGCAGGGTAAGAAAAGGTCACACACGAATGCATGAAAACTGGGCATGCTGCATAAACTGTTGATTGAAATCTCCTTTCCATTTGTATGTGAACACATTGAGCATAAACAGGATCGACACACAAGGAGAAGTAAGACTGATAATTTTTCAGATTAATAAACTTTGGCTGGATTTTCTTTCATTTTCATTTTCCTGCAGTACACTGGCTACTTATGCATTAGGTGGGTCAGACACTTTTTCTCCTTCCTCTGTGAATTAAAATACTCAGATCAATATTTTTCAGGAGAAATAAAATAATGGGAGCTACCAGATTCTTCTTTAACGGTTTGAAATCCTGGAAGAATGTGACATCCCCTCCTCTGAATTTCAAACCAAATGTTATGTGGTGCCAGCAGTTGGATCAGTCTGTTGTGTAAGTGCTCGTGAGCACAGTGACAGCACCGTTGATTTCATTAAGGGAGCTCCTATGGAATCATACACTTCATGGTCTTATAAACGACTATAGTTTAAGCAGAACCCACAGTGCCTGCTGTTATATTATCTCCAGGACAAAGAAAGATGCATATGGGCTTAATGAAGAGAAAGTGAAGCATTCATTAGGATCGTAAATGAAACAGAAAGATTCCATCTAGAGCAGCATATTGGGTGCCGTTGCTTTGTTATCTGATTTCCTGTAGCACTGGTAGAAACAGTGTGTTTTAATTAAGGTTTTATATAGATTTTTTTTGAAAGAAGTGTTATGGAACCAGGCTCTGTTCATGAGGTTCTAGCAAAACCAAGGATTTGAGTGGAATTGCCTCAAATTTTCCAGAATTTTCTTTTAAAAGCAAGCTGTGGAAAAGTTATGCTTAAAATATGCAGACATACCCTTTCCATATTTTCAAATGATACTTCAGTCATTCTGTCACCCTGTTTTGAAATAATTTGTTATCTAACTTTTAACAATTTTCATGTTGTATAATATAGTAGATTACACACTCAGAAGCATATTCATAGAACTCAGATTTGCCCTTTGAATGTTTCACACATTATATAGTGCAATATAATGCAGAATGAGAAGTCAAATAACAGATCTAACTGCTTTATAACCATTTGTTTCTGTGGGGAATTTAAACATCTTTTAATATAGATTCTTCTTCACAAAATTGTTTTTCAGCAGGTCAGGTTTGTCTTCCTCACAGCTTAGATTCAAATCAGATGAGAAATTGAGAACAGAAAGTCAAGAAAGCCACTTAACAAGACAGAAAATATAGAAGAAGCATTTTTACCTCCACATTAACAAAGCTGGAAAGGGACAGAAAAAGTTACTAGAGAGACAGTGTGGATATGCATATGGATATATACATGCACAGACATACCCATGCAGTAGAGTATAACTCCTGTTCGGTCTTCATATGTTTGGTTCCTGGCTCCATTTTGGTAGCCGACAAAATGACACATAGAAAGAGAAAGTGCTTTTACCCAAAGCTTGCAATGCAATACACAGGATATGAAAGAAGCATCATTGCCTGGCAGAAACCAGACCCAGGCCCACAGAGTTGGTGAAGTCCCTTTAATCCCATGAGAGCTGCGTGCTTAATTGTCTTTGACCACCTGCCCCTAAACAACACCTCCAAGGACCCACAGAAAGCATATAGCTGAGGATCACACATAAACCATGTTTTCTTGAATGTCCTAATTGAAAGAACCACAAAATCACTGTTTCCTCTCTGCCTGTATGAGACTTTGCTGCTCGTGTGTCATTCACTTGCCTTATGTTCCCCTGTGATAACGGGTCATAACTGTATGCACAGTACCGTAAGCTGCTCTCAGATAACAAAATTATCAAACACTAAATAATGTTCACTACCACAGTTTGCTTCAATAGCCACAAATGTAGGAACAAAACAAAACCACTTTCATTTCTTATTAAATGCTTTGACAGTATTAGAAGAATGCCCCGATTTTCTTTATTTACATTAACAAAGGGGAGAATTTTAAGGAACTGAAAAGCTTTGAAGAAATGCCTTTCAATCCCAAACCAGAAAAAATTACTGGGAGTAAGCCTCAACTCTTCACAAAAAAAAAAAAAAAAAAAAAAAAAAAAGTAATTTCAAATGACCAGAGCAGAGTCAATGTCCACTCTTATGGGCTGCATCATTCATGCAGAGCAAGGCAGCTGCTGAATAACCCAAAGCTGCTAAGGACCAGATTTTGCTCGGAGTAAGGTCTTTATCAGAGCTGGCAGAAGAAAAATGTGCAAATACCTGCAAAGCACATAGAGATGGTACGATACCAATGGGTCTCCAAGTGAGAGCTGAGTTTTCATTAATCACGCTGAAATCACTCATTTTTCCTGAATCATCCTACTTATACTTGAAGAGGTTGTTAGACATTTCTGAAGTCAAAACAGCTTAAATTGTCTTCATGGCATTGACAGTCCCAACCTGAAGTTTCCTTTTCCTAAACCACACTGTTCTTTCTCATTGAGTTAGTGCCAAGGGTGCATGGAGTCCTGTCCAGACAAATTAGGGAAAGGAAGGAAGCCTTGGCCCCATCAGAATCAATTGGAAGACCTGCACAGTGTGTCCAGGGTGGCCCTTCGTCTAAGAAAACTACAGCTAAAA
This sequence comes from Bucorvus abyssinicus, assembly GCA_009769605.1. Taxonomy (NCBI): domain Eukaryota; kingdom Metazoa; phylum Chordata; class Aves; order Bucerotiformes; family Bucorvidae; genus Bucorvus; species Bucorvus abyssinicus. The sequence goes on from CM020027.1 coordinate 28,713,082, forward strand.
GTTATATTTATCCTCTATCAAATATAATGGAAACAGAGAGCCCTTCTGAAGACAATTATTTTGCTCCTAAAGACATTATTAAATACATAGCAGAGCTTCCCCAATAGTGAGCCATGGAGGCCAGATGCAAAGCTGCTTCTCGGCATGGTGTCACCTAGTTGTATTTTATGATTGGAAATCTCAACATTTCTTGAGGAAGAAATGTTATTGCTGCAGCAGTCACACAGGTCAGCTCCTCGCACTTTGCACTCAGGATGGTCTGTGAAGGCTGGTTCCTGGAATTACACTGGTTGTGGCCCTTGCCCCAGCCCTGCCCAGGGCCGTATCCTGCCCCTTGTGAGGGGGAGAACTTCTCCAGACACAATCCCATAACTGTTGCTGGGAAGCTTTGACCTCAAACTGACCAAGATGTCTTTGCTGGGAAAACACTTCTGTTTCAGAGAGTAGAGTCAAGCTGCACAGAAGGAGGACAACAAGAGACACAAAAGTATTCCAGGCATAGTAGCAGCCTAGTAGTAGAGAGGTGTTCAGGAGGGACACTGCAGCTTACGTCTGTTCATGCTAACGTTTTCAGCTGTGCAGGAATAGGCTACCGCAAGGAGTTTCAACCTATGTCAGCACTGATAGAGAAAGAAAGGAGAAAAATTATTCTAGCTTCTAGCAGAGCCCAAATTAAAATTAGATTTTGAAGTAATGCTAAGGTAACCATTTAATCAAAATTCTGTGTACACAGTCAAAATGCAATCTTGTTTCATGCAACTGAACTTAGGAAGCAAGATGAATCTTTAGAAACCTTCATATTTAGGGTCAGCATTTTCAGCCATTTAGGAGAACATCATGTAACTACAAGGCAGGGGTCAGCGTTTTCAAAACATCTCAGATCGGTGTCTGAGATGCCTTGACTCCTCCACTCCCAGCCCATCTTCAGTGGTGCCAATTATGCTTTGCTATGAACACATGCTGAAATCTGCATACGTTCAGCAAATTATTCATGCACTTGATGAGTTTTCAGACACGGGAGTTACAGGCCTTGTTGCATCAGTATCACACAGCTTCAAGGAGAGACTCTCCAGTGCTCACAAGAGACATGAAACAGGCATTTAGGGATAAGAATTGCTGTACCTGCCAATCATAGCCATAATACATGAAGCACAGCAAACCGTCTTTTATCTCTCACCGCCTCACCACAAAGCTTTCAGCTCCTGTCTGCCATGCAGTGACACGCCGGATGCTGCTGACCACCTCGCAGAAAGCATGTTCCTCACTCCTGCTGTTTTCACCGTCACCCCTCCACTGCCTGCTAACCCCTCACAAGCCCCAGCAAGCAAAGCACCACACCACCAGTTCACTGCTGAGATACAGAGGAAGAAATTTTCTTTCTTCTTCCTAGTTATTTGCCACTATGTATTTTTTTAATTTAACATGTGTCTCCCACGTCAGTGGACAAACTGGAAAATGAAGACCGAGAGTGTTCCCTACCATCACGGCAGGTGGCACAGCAGGTCTTGCCCCCCCTGCGGGTGGCTTCTCCACTGCAGTGAGGGAAAGGCTTGAAAAAGATTTTCCAGCACCATGAAGGAAGTGAGCAGGGGCAGTCTGTCTAAAAAAACACCCTATGCTTCAAAGCGAAACAAAAAGTCTCATTTAACAGACAGACATGCAGAAGAATGGTCAAGACTGGCTTGGGTAAAGTCAGTTTAAATATTGAAAAAAATTCTGCTGTGTGCCTTTCCAAAATAAACACCTCTGACTTCATTCAAGCAAAAATGAAATATGAAATCATTCCAGACTTGACATATCAAAATAAAAGAAAATCTTTATCCATTTTTACTTAGAGTGAAAACACTTGTGAGTGGCTTTAGGGCAGAATTTTTCCTTGAAACGTTGACTTATAGGATGTTGTTGGAAATTGGGACTTAAAATATAACTGTGTAGTCACATACAAAAATAATCTGGAAGGCTCAGATCATCCATTCAGTGAATAAACACAGGCTATGTATCTTATGAATGCAAATAAAATTGAAGGAAATTTGAATATCAAATGCATCCCATGACTTGTTTTTGAACACCCACCTATAGCTTGAGACTCTCTTATGTATTATTTTCCTTATATTTAAAAATAGCAATGAAAACAGCAAACGTAGAAATAGAAATTATTTCAAGCACCTGTGGGTTTCAGACAACATTTTCCTTTTTGTAAAAAACAGTTCAGGAATATCTACATCCTATGGTACTCTGAAATTCCCTTTTAAATTCTGTATGATGATTACACATACTGTTAAATTTGATAAAATTTTTCCTGATCAGATAATTTACAGAAATTATTAGTAAAATCTTTCAAGGCAACCAAATTAGTCACAATCTATTAGTAGACAAACTGGTAAAGAGAAAATAGAAGAGAACTTAATTGAATAAATTATTCATTACAATTTATTCAGTCAGCTTTGATTTAAATGCTTGTTAATCCTTTGAGAGTTCATGTAATACAATCTTAGAGTAGTCTTGGTCAGGAATTCCAATATACAAAGTGTGATATTTTCTTCTAAAAAGATGCATTCTCAAGCAATGCCAAAGCTGAAAAAAACCTCAGTAGTTTGGAGCCCTCAGAACATTTTGTTTCACTAGGTTTGCTCTCCATTAAGAAAATAATCTTTTGTTTCAATAATGTCAAAACTACAGTACAAAATAGTAATAAAAACAATAATATAATGCAGTATCATAGAAAACTGATGTATAACAAATGTGTCAGATTTTATCAAATACAAAATTTTATTAAAAGTGATAGCTGTTCTGTGAAAGATTTGGATAGACTGAACCATCTATTAACCTTTCTGGACTGTACCAAAAGCTCATGCTCCATTTCCATGTCCATACTGTATGCTGAGAAGCCACTATTCAATGCTAATGATAATTCATTAATTATCATTGCTAAACTTTTAACTATGAAGCCTGTCAAGAAACCTCTCCAGTTCCACAGGCACCTTAGCAAACGGTGTTGGCTTGTCTGGAGAGGCGTAGGAATGGTCAAATACCATGTTTCAGTAAGAGCTGCCTCACATCTAGACATGAAGGCTCTTAGTTGTGGGTCCATTACCATGACACCATCTCATAGCAAAAAAACAAGTGTTAAGGTAGAAATAAAGGAAGGTTCATATTACAAGATTTAAATGCAGAACACGCATTTTAAATCCCAAAAACAGGTGTAAGAAAGAACACAAAACTAAGTTTACATATCCACCTGGGGTTCTAATGAGCCACAGAAGGGCTTGCTTACTCCGTGTTTCCTGCTATTAACAAGCTGCCCCAACACCTGTAAAGGATTCAGCTCCTAAGCACAGCATCTTTCCCTGAGGACATTCCCGAATGTGGATATGTCGTCTGTCCACAGAAGCTTTCCCTTGGCTGTAGTCAGTCATAGCTCCTGCCTCTGATTTTCTCTAGTCTGTAACTTGAGCAAGACATAAGTTTTAACTCGCCTTCCAGAGGCTTATTGACTGCCCCCTCCTAAAAATGAGCAATGCTCTTTCCTCTTGGGTCTGCCTGTGTAGAATCACCTGCTGTCAAAATGATGAAGGGCTCAACTAACTACAGACACACCAGCAGCTTGTAGGGAGGTTAAACACTGCCACTGACCCATGGAGGCCCAGCTCAGACCCTTCAAACCAGTGCATCAAATAGACATTGAGAAGTGAGGTTTACAGAAGTCCATACAGGAAAGTAATGCATGATATTCATGACCAGGCTCTGGATGCTGAACATGGTGTAGGTGAACACCTGGAGTGGCTGGGTGGCACAGCTCCAGCTGGGGAGTTGCAGGGGATTCTAGCAGAAAATTACTCCATACCCTCCAGAAGAAGAGCAGGATCTCCTGGCTACCTGAACCCCGTTAGGTTAGGGTTAGGACCAGCAGACAAACCTCAGCGGAGCCAGGATTTCTTTCTGAAGCTGGAAATAATACTCTTTTTCCAAGGAAATGGCATTTCTCCCTCCTCCTTCCTTTCTGTGCCTGCTCATGGGGTCCAACAAGGATGGTGCAGGACGGTGATGAAAGATAGTTAGCATGGGTGAGCCCTCACTCTATGCATTCATAGCCTGGCACCAGCTGGGACTGTGGCATGAAGTGCTGCCTGCTAGGCTGAGATCAGGATGAAGGCAGTGCCCTGTCCCCAGCACAGGCAGAAGGGCAAAGATGCTTAAGCTCTCGTGTGCATATTGTATAATTAGGGCCTAACACAGACTGGTATTTGAAAGATCAGTCATGCCATTCAGTTAATTATAATAGCCAATTTATATCTTTTATTATTCTATCAACTTAAAACTTCTATTTCAGTGAGAATGGAGTGACAGCTGATGCAAAATGTGCTCTTGTAAATAAACATGGGTTGTGACAAATGGAGAAAGGACGTTCAACAGCAGCAATCATTCTCAGTTAGGATATTGGGGAAAAAATTGCAGCACATTAAGAAAGCAATAACACTCAACGGGGTGTGCATTCATCAGTCAGTATGTATGCACAGGGAGCATGCGGCAGCATGGAGAGCAGCCAGCCATGCATGCCTAGGTAACAGTTACTCTGATGCGGTGCATCAGGCCCTGCTAACAGATCACACCAATCGGTGGCGAGAAGAAACACAGAGGAGCTCAGCTCCCGCAGACACCAAGTGTCACTATGGATTCGTCACATCAGCCTTGGCAAGTCACATGCTGCCTTTGGGGTCCTATTTTCCTTAAGGGTGAAATGGGTTATAGTGACCAACCTTCCCCAGGGAGTCGCTTGTTTTGTACCAGAAAAGAGCGGCAGTACTTCTGCTGCTGCTCACCATGAAATAAGGGTAATATGCCCCTGCAGAGGACGGTAGGTAGGCGAACACCTTGTTAGAACAGGTGAGTCACTGTGCAGGGCTGGTAGGAAGTAGGAGGAGGACCCTCCACTTTCTAAGAATAGCATTAATGCCCAGAAGGGACCTTGCAGAGATCAGAAGACAGAGCAAGCCATTGATATCTACCCAAGGCTCCCACTGAGGCTAATCTCTCCTGCCCAAGATCATGTCTTTCTTGGTCATCCCCAGAGGTTGGCTCCACAGCCATGTGATACAGAGGGATGTGGTTTGCTCTGCTCCCAAGAGAATAACCGCCACGCAACTGTAGGAAGGACTGCTGAAACACAGCCTGTCCTCTCCACAGTCCAGTCCCTGCCGGACAAACTCATCCCTGACTACAGAATTCACATTCAAAAACAGTATCAGAATTGAAAACAATTCATTTCTTGGTTCTCCCTCCACTGCATTTGCAATTGTGCTTGTTTAGAAACAACCGCATTTTCTAGGTGCTGGGGTTTCTCTTTTTTTAAGTCACAAAAAGAATTGTTCTTCCTAAGGAAAGAATAAAATTAGCAAGGCACACCTCAGGGAATTGGACAGGCAATCCACGAACAGCCTTCAAATGCTCCAGTTGATTTTTTTTCTCATGCTCGTGATATATGTGCGCATGATATGCATAAATCTACTTGCCTCATACAGAGAAAACCAAAAAGCAGCAGGTCCATGGACTGCTTTTCATTCATTTCCCATACACATTTCATTGCTGACCGTATGTATGCATGGCACATACACAAAGAACAGCAACAGTTACATATGGTGTCTAGTGCTGTTAAGAGCCTGTCATGCTGCACTTCCCAGTGTTTGAACCAGGGTAGGCTCATTTGAAGGCTCAGACTTTCATTTTGGAGGAGATAGACTGAAGAGGGTTTTAGGTCAGCTTTAATGTTATTTTTATGCACAATCATGAAGCTAAGTTCCCTTCCTTTCCTTTCTTTCTCTCCCCTCCAGGTGACATATCAGCATCTACTTGAGAGCACAAATTGACCAGGACTCTGAATCTGCCAAACAGCTCTCCTTAAACTGTATTCAGTAGCTATCCCTTTTCCCTCTCTCCTACTGTCCTTCAGAAATTAATTCAATATATTCATTTCAATATATTTCTTTCCACAAAACACATTTCTTTAAGCTAAAAGTAAGCCAACATCTTGAACCAGGGAGAAGAAATTCCTCCTCCTACTCTCCTACTAACAGCCTGGCCCAAACAAATCTAATTCACAACACTGGGTGTGAATATAGATACAGGTATTGTAATTAGTGTAGTGCCAGGTTAAAATTTTAGAGTGCAAATTCCACATGTGCATTCATTTCAATGCTCTATTCCCTCTTCTTCCAACCTAGCTTTCCAGTCTCTTTTGACCCTGTTTTTTTTCCACTGGTCAATTTTCCATCTGCTCTTTTCTGAGGTTGGACTTGACCTCAGAAACTCCTCCATCAGCTCATGGCAAGGTGAAGTGACCTGTGATACAGACAGGTCCACACATCAGTAATGGGGGATCCCAACAGAAAAGGAGCTGGTTGCTCCCCAGCCGTTGTGTAACCCCACAGAAATAGCAACAATGCACTACAACAGGCGTCAGGATTGGCCCTAAAGCGCTTATCCCATTCTTACTTCCAGACAGCACGTAGGCAGATTCCCACCCACTCCATCCATGCATTGGGAAAATGACACAAAACTGAGGTAGAACCTGAATACAGCAATTTTCCCTTATTTTAAAGCAGATGTAGCTATTGCCTTTTTCTTAAAATAAATAAATGATAAATTAATGCAAGCAGTGTGAATTGGAAGCCTCTGCAGAGTCAGCACATATTATACAGGGAAGCTAATATCACAATAGTTAAGTAGAAAATATCCTGCCATTATAAGCCTGATCTTTTCTCCCTGTCACTATTTAACTTTACAAAAGCTAAACCAGCCTCCTTCAAATGTCATGGGCCAGATTTGATGAGAATGTGTAATTTTGTTGGAAAGTTTGGAGGCAAAAGGAACAAGAGGTCTAGGAGAGGTGAGCATTAGTACTTCGTCGTCTCTGTGGTCATCTTTATATGCATTAGCATGCTGTGAAGAGCCACCATTCTCCCTTTTCGTGGGACACCTAGTACCTCTCCAAAGGAAAGGAAAAGAAGCTGGTCCCATGCACTACAAAGAGATCTTTATTTGGCCCACATTTAGCAGTTTCTCTTCAGGGAAGGACAAGCACCAGCTTTCTGTGAATGTTACAGACTTCACATGTGAAAAATGCACATTTGCTATATGCGTTACGGAGACATTGCCCCACTATAGACTTTAGAAAGATCCCACAGAAGCTGACAAGTACATAGCAAGGAGCTGGCAACAAGGGATGCTGATAAAGATGTGTATAGGAAGGAGGGTATGAGCTGAGAAGTGACTGCTCTGTAACTGGTCACCACTTCTGTTTGGTGAGCTGTCAGGACCTACTCACACAGTGGATGTTGGTGGTTTGGTTTAGGCTGAATTCAAGATGAAACGAAAACATTATTTTGATGCAGGGACAGGCACTTACAGTTACGTTAGTCAAGAGGTCAGCAGCCTCTCAAAATCTCCACAACCCCTATCCGTACACAGTTTCAGAGGACGGGGCTGGTGTGGGTGGAACAGGAGAGGGAAAGCCACATGAAGAGAGGAAGAAGACCCATGCAGTGATGCAATTCAGTCTCCTTTCCTGTATGTAAGCAATAGCAGGATCCCTTTACTGCTTTCAGCTTTGGATATGGTTGAGCTCAGATTTCTATTGCTGCAGGTCAGGCCCTTGCTTTCTGCTTCTGAATGCAATAAAATGCAATGTTCTATGACTCTGTAAGCATTTTAAATTACTTCACATATGGTTTTGAATGCTTGACAGATTTATATTAAATATAAATGGTTTTTATGAAATACCTATGTGAAAGTGTTTCTTTGCTTGGCTGTGAGCAAATCTTAAACTCAGAGTTTGAATAAACCAATCATAGCTTCAATTTTGTGTAAGGCTAACTGAAAAGCCTCTGGGGGGAAAAAACAACAAACCACAACAAAAACCCCAAGCCCACAAATATTTCAGCTAATGGTCCATCAAAGGGTTAAGCTGAAGGACAAGAACAGAAATGTAATTTTAATTGTGCGTATTTTTCTTAGCTACTTCAGTAACTTCTGCCTCATAAATTCTCGTGACAATTGCATAATGCTGAACCTAGCTGCTGGGAATCCCAAAGGGAAGGCTTAACCCTTTTACATTCTTGAAGTCTGATAATTAATTCTATTTCTTTCAGCAAGAGGAGACAGCTTACCCAAATGGCCAGTCCTGAAACAAACACTGACGTAGGTACTGTACTGTACCATACGTGCTCTGTACTTTCAATTTCCCTGCCTGGGTCACAGAGGAATAGGCAAACTGGTTCAGGCAAAATTAGAATTGACCCAAACCTTGCTACTTAAATAGGTTTTTGAAACATTAGGGCCTATTAACCACTGCTTTGCAGGGACAATTCAGGGGCTTGCATTTAAGTTAATGTCCCACTGAAGTCACTGTGGGAAGGGTAGAATTAGACCCCGGGTTGTTTGTTTTCCCCAGCCCTGGCTGCGTGCTAATTGCAGCTGTTGAAAGTATGCATATTCATTACACCACGGAGCTTGGGAAGCTGCACAGTCTGCAGCTAATGTGCTGAATCAGATAGTAAATCAGACTGATCAAGATACACGCTTAGGTTTAAAAGATGCACTAATCACACAACCTTGTCTTTGGAGCTGACTTTCAAATCCTAAGAACATGAGGGCTGCTGTAGAGCAGATGGGGACCTGAACAGGGGACTAACGGCCATCTCCAGCAGCAGTGGGGCAGGTGGGGTGAGGCTGGGTGGCCCCTGATGGACTTGCAACCAGCACAGACATCAAAGAGGGAGCACTGAGAGTGCTCCTTGTGGGGGAGACCCAGTGTCCTCACATTTCCCACAGACACTCCTGGCTGCTGCCACGCTCCAGCACAGCACAGCACAGCACAGATCCCCCTGCCCCATCAGCAGAAACTCTTGGGAGACTCCAGCCGAGCAATCTTCGTCACCTAGGATCTAACCCAGCCCAGTGCTTGCCACTCCTGTTATTTTTAACCTTATTCACCAGGGTTCTGGATGTGACAAAGCCTTGCTTTGTGGTAATCTAGAGGGAGCCAGCTGGAGAAGGTTTAACCCTATCACAGAATAACTACACCAGAAAACATCCACATCACTGACACTGCAAGCCATGCTTAGTGCATGGAAGACCTGGGGACCTTACAGTATGAGATTTTAGGGAGAGTGTGCATGCACAGGTGTACTGGGACCGGTTTCCACTCCTCTTGACTTCTGCTGCTCTGTGCCAGAGCAGACGACAAGCATGAATCTACTCTGCTATATGCCAGCACAACAGGGCTCATGTTCACCTTAAGAGGCCTTTCTTTCCTTGGCTCTCAGGTACACTGTGAGAATAAACGCACTCTCAAGAGAAGACTGTGGAGAATGCTTGTGGTTTCATTATCAAGCACCTCTAGGATAATATCTGCATCCAGTGTTATCCATTTCATATCTCTGTCCTGTAGCAGAGAAGCCCTTCCTTACACAGGTAGTTCTGCATTTGCCAGGAAGCCAAGCGTGAGAGAAGAACCAGACCTCTATCAATGCATTCAGTGAGTTGTTTGTTTGGTGATATATAGCATGTTATGCTGATACCTTCAATTGTTTGACATTCATGATTCACAATTTAAAGCCTGAAGCATGTAGTGGTGCTTGCTTCCAGATTTAACCTTCTGAAATCCTCTTTGCTTGTGTTCCAGGCTCATTTAGTTTGACAGGTATGTGAATTCCAGCCATTAGGCTGAAGTTGACATCCTGTTTTGCATGAGCAATACCTTCTCTTTGCACAGAAATGACCTCTGAAAAGGTGCATACACATAGAAAAGGCACACTGTGGTTTCAAAGTCTGCAAAGTGTTCACAAATACATCTCATTTTCGTCTGGTTCACTCTCAGCCTTCTCTGTACAGAAGGGAAAGAAGTGGGAGGAAACACTTCTCCCCACTTCATCACTCTGGCTATGCCACCATCAATAGTAACACACGTAAAGGCACTGTAGGAGACAGGGGAACTTCTGATTCTGTCATAAGTTTCCTCAGACCCAACAGCTTTGCCTTACCTTCCTCTGGCTCCCCTGTCACACAAATATCCAACACAGGAGTGCATCTGTGTGTTTGTGCAGAAGAGACACATGCCAGTGCAAATACGGTGGCAAAGCTCAATTCCAGGACAGTTCTCCAAACTATCATCAAAACCACAACAAATACTATGAATTAAACCCTAGATCAAAAGGATCTGCATTTGGGGTGAACTTGGATCTCATTCTGAGTGTTAAGAGCTTTCTTCATCCCAGTTATCTGATACCAAACTCCGGTTTTACCCACCCTTAAAGCCTGCAAGAATTCAGAGCTGTACCCTAGCACCTCAAGTCTATGTTTCGCAAGTACTAATGCTTCTGGAATACATCATCTTCCATCTCCAAATAGCCACCATGTTCACTGCCTGTGTGTTACTCACTTTTACTTGAATTACCCATAGTGCCAGGCTGGAAAGACAGCAGAGATGCGAGTAAATGAAAAAAGGGGCAAGTCCACTAAACATTTGGGCACACTACAGCTTACAGTTAATTCACTCTGGTATCTGAATCAAAGCCAACAAAAGCATGAGCTCAAACTTTTTGAGCAGTGTCATCTTAGCAATCATCTCCAAAAGGAGGCTGGCTGCACTGTAAGATGTCCAGATGATATCCTCAAGGGAGTACAGAGGAACAAAAGCTAAAGTAAGAGGTTGCAGAGATTACAGTTTCCTCTAGTCTTAATAGCACCAAAGGCAAATTTGCACCAAATTCTTTATCTATTCATCACATGCTTTTGAAGAAACTATTTGAAGCTGCTTTATACCATTAAACACGACCATTGTGCACACACACAAACACTACTTTTACCAAGATTGCTTACTGCATAAACATATTGAAACAGATGCAAAGTATTAGTCATCCTAATAGTAATAACCAAGGGAAGGAGAAAAGACTGAGGGAGCAGAAGTAGGGAAACATGTTTTGGCTGAGATTTGAATGCACAGGACACAGGTTGGCACAGGTTTGAGCTAAGACAGACCTCCCACCAGCCGAGGTCAAGCTATGTGGCAGGTCAGAGAGATGGCCAGAAGCAGTGAGACAGAGGAATCAGCCTAGAGCAATCCAGAGAGAGTTTTGAAAAGGAGAGGAGCAACTTAGAAGTAAAACACTGTGTGAGTGGCAGGCAGTGCTGCTGTGGTGAATTCCGAATTAAGAGAGGACTCAGCTTGGAAAACATAAGCATGCCTTGAAAACTGGCAAAAATGACAGAAAATTGCAAACAGCAGCACCTGGCACATACTTCAGTGGCTGCAGTGCAGGCAGCAGGGACAGTCAGAAAGGAAAGATGATGGGAAGTAATGCCCACATGATGCGGTGGCAGAGCTGCACACCAGAAGGGAAGGAAATCTGTAGCTCTGGTTTTCTGTCACTCTGCTTGTGCAACCAAGCAAGCAAAAAACCATGACAGGGAGGAGGACAAAATGCAAAGGATGACTGAGTGCTTCAGTTAACATCTTGACAACTGCGTTGCTACAGACACTCTTTGCAGTGACCAGGAGGTGCCACTACTGATGCCCAAGCTGCCATCTCCACCATCTACTACCTGAGAGGATTGCCCTCTTTTTCAGCCACAAGACACCTTCCTGCACCTGTAGTTTCAACAGCTGTTTCTTCTTTAAAAGGTATCTTGACACTGATGTCCTGAACAGTCCCTCTCCTCCCCATTGCTCACACCTTGAACTACAGTCAGAGCAGCTGAGACAGAAAGCACTACAGAGGGAGAATTTGAGAGAGGATTTGAGAGAGGAAAACAGACATCCTTTGTGCCTTCAAAGCCCCTCCTGTAAAGTTCTGCAGGTACGTAACAGTCATTGCCCGAGATACATCACACCATAGAGAAACTGTCCCTGTCTCTTGCTCAGCAATGGGATCTACCTCCAAAGCAGGTTCTTATGCTTGCTTGTATGTCTTCCCTTTGCAAACTGATGTTGCTTGTTCAATGGTTTACACTTAGGATACCACTATGTTAAACCATGCAACCTCACTGCCACGTGCAAAGCATGTTAGATATCTGTAGGAGGGAAAGGTATCTCTTTAAGGAACCTAAAGAGCATGGTATCAAACAGGCAAATGTCACTTCCTTTTTAAGACAAATACAAACAAGTGCTTTAGAGGAACTGGCTTTCAATGTTTTATTTTCAACAGCAGATTTGGTAGGCTGTTGTAGCTAGCCTGTGTTAGGAAGAAGATATCATCTTAAGCCTGGAGCAAGGGAAAAGAAAGAAGTAGCATGCTGCATAGGCAGACCTCTTGACAACAGCAGAGATTAACTAGCATGCAGATATACTTTATAAAGGTCCAAATGGATGTTGAGCCACCAAGAAAGGCTGCAGTTAAGTGGAAACAAGCTTTGCTGAATACATGAAATGCCAAAAGATCTGCAGAGGAACTTTTAGCAGAAAGAGCCATTAATCACTGTAGGCAGCTGCATCCCATATACAGTGCTCACCTTGTGAACCTGAAAAATATGACCATAATAAGAAAAAAGATGCCCTTCAAAAGCTTCTTCAGGTGCCCTGTGCAGAGACTGCAGTAACTCTTTGGGACAGATTATTTTCTGGCTGTATTTCTTAGCAGGCGGATTCTTCAGCTCCATTTCCAACAGCAGCTGACATAACTAACACCACTTTCATCTGTCGCAGTCACCTTCCCCTATCTTTTTCCCTACAAAAAAGCTCAGACAAGTGTGGGAATGGGGAGGGGGGGAAACTGAGGGGGAGAGAAATGAATTGGCTGGTCTAGTTGTAAACTTTATCACCTCCCCCACCCCCACCATAGGTAGAGCTAAAATGCCCAAAGGCCTTTCACAAAGGGCAGAAAAACGTGCCTTATTTTTTCTCCAAGGCTTTTGATGTAGCTGTGATCCTAATCAAACAATGAAAAATAAAACTGCATGCACTGAAACAAGATCACCTCTGGCTCCAATCTGGCTTACGTTTCCACCCCCTGGAGTTGAGTCAGCATCAGGCACATCAGCTGCTTAAAGAAGAAAAAGGTAAGCCGCAAATATTAGTCACAGGCGGAGGCAGCAGCAGGCAGGGACAAGTGACTCAATTCCCAGTTGGCTCCAAGAGTTCCCGTTGTCCTCTCTACATCAGCACATTTTTAAGTAGGTTCAACATGACCTTGTAAATTCCCCCCTACGTCACCACAGGGGCTTTGAGGACCTCCTTCTTCTTTATAGTTCTGCTTTCATCTCTCTCACTTTCCCAGGCATATTACATTTTATAAGACACTTGCTCTAAAAAAGCAACAAAAAGTTGTCTGTGTATGTCAAGTTGCCTATAGAGAGGGGACTTTTCTGAGCGAGGGTTCTCTAGCTGGGACTAGTCACATTAAATCAGAAGCTAACTCTTGAGGATACCAGGGCTGCTGCCCGGAACATGCACTTAATTGTCTAAAAATAAATTGCCATTATTGCAAGACTGACTTTCAGGTGAAGTGTGACTGATACACAGGTTCAGTCAGACCACCAAGGCAGGGCTCAGCTGGTTGTGCTATTGCTTTGGGATAATCGCATTCACTGTGATGCCTCTCATAAAATGCCTGGGACACAGGAGAAGACAACAACTGGAATACCTCAGCTGCCTCGGGTCCAGACAGGACCAGGTGTGAGACAGGGTCCCGGTGCTCCAGTGTATTCCACAACCACACAGCCCTTGCAGGAAGATGTGGAGATTGCTGAGAGTTTTTATTCTTTCCCTGTGAGGTACTGTGAGCTTGTCTTCTTGTAAAACACAGGTCCTCAGCTGTTGTAAATTGCTTGAGACCCTCTGGCTTTCACAGAACAACTCCAGTTTACAGCAAGTGAAAACTGAGATGAGTTTCTATGCTTTTCACAAAAGAAAAAGAAAATTGAGATCAACAGCTTGCCAAGTGGCAGACAGTTTAAAAATGATAAAGCTTAGGATGTCTCTCTGTAAACATATTTATCCATCTGTTTTTATGGCTTATGGCATGCCTCTCGAACTATATATCTAGTGTTGTCCTCTGTCTAAAGCAGTCCTTGAAATGTCTTCTCCTTATCAAGTCTCTCAAAGAGATTCTTCTTTAATTGTGCTCTACAGCTGTACAAGCTCTATAACATGGGAGACCAGACCTCATCTTACACAGGTATTGGCAAAGTTGCTCATACTTTCGGAAATGGGATCATCTAGTGAATGTAGACACCTGAGTCTTGTTTCCCTTATTGACAGATACTCTGTCGGTTCATTAATCCGTTGCTAATTTCCCTCCCTCCTATTTATAGTGCCAATCCTTAAGGACATATGCTATATCTTGTTTGAGTTTGTTGGCCCTCCTACACATCTCTTTATAACAAGAAGTAACGTATCAGAAAGATCAACCTCTGTTTGATTAGTTTGTGGTGATGATTTTGGTAGTAGCACCCAAATGAAAGTAACACATGTTTTATATACAAGAATTATTTCACCCCTACCAGTGATGGGTTACAATCATCACACTGTCATAGGGTTCTCCTAAGTGAATCTTCCCTAGTGACTTAATAAATAAAGTGATTGCCTTGAGCAATTAAAATCTCCAGGATCTATTCCAAACTAATTTTGTTGCCAAGTTAACAATACAGTAGTGAAAGTAATTTAGAAATAGTAAGAGTTCTTCACTTACCATTTTCCTTTGATTCTCTGGTTTCACAGCATTCTGAGGACCCCTTGTCCCAACACAGGACCTAAGACAAGCAGCTGAAGGAAGGGGTGGAAGAGCTCTTCCCTCATGGAGGCACTGAGGGGTGGTGCCAGTGGGGAAGAGCTGCATGCTTCCCTGTGACACAGCTGATGGCTTCTTCCCTTCACATTCTTCTGGAGATGCAAATTTCTCACTTCACGTTGCAAGACTAAAACTGACACAGCCTGATCCAGTCTCTGACATTCAGTCGGCCTTTTTGTCTCTCACACACACGCATGCACACTTTTTAGGGAAAAATAACATGAGTATCTAAAGTGCTTCATAGGTCTAAAGAGGGAACATCTTCACCGCAAGTGGGTAAAGTCCCTGTTCTCCTGCAAAACGAGCTGCTGACCGACACACTGAACTGTGGTTTCTGACATGTTTTCCTACAGAATGTGCTGACGTGCAAATAAAAAACATAATTTTCCATATAAAAATTCAGAAGAATCTTTTGAAATACAGTACAGTAAGAATGTTTTTGTTGAAATTTGCAAGTTTTGAGGGAAGGTTAATCAAAAACTGGGGAAAGTTTCAGTCCTGAGAAATTTCCATCTTGTTTTGAAATAAGATATCACTGGGAAAAGTTTTTTTAAAAAAACATCAAGTAGGTCTACATTTAAACATTTGAAAAAGTAATTTCAGTCAGGCCAGTTAATGTGGAGACCTGCAAGCTGATTATGAAGATAAGATTTAGAGATATTCAGAGTTGCAATTTTTCAATTAAATTTCCACATCACATGGAGAGAAGAAGGACATTAACTCTTTACGTAAACATTATGCACCTTCAGCCAGCTGTGGAAGGGGCTGGAAAGTTCTCAAGCTTTTACAAAAATGTTACACAAAATATCAAATTTAATAAGAAAAAAAGATTCATTCTTCTGTGACTTTGAACTTTCCAAGCTTTGTTGAGGAAAAAAATGTGTTCTAAAAGGCCAAATACGCAGCTTTGTCAAATCAGTGAAATGAAAAGAAAAAATCTCGGAAATGTCTGCCACGTCTATAAGTTAATTACATTTTTAACACTACCATGGCCTCTAGCCCTCACCTTTTTCTGTCCATCTCACCTTCACCAGGTTTAAAGGTGGTAAACCTCTAGCTGGTCTGATGTCAGCTCAGTACTGTGGCATAGTTTATCCAAAAAAATAATGAAGCAGCTAGGTAGCTCTGCTCACTTTTGCAAAGCACAGTGATATTTATTTTAGGGCAATAGTAACACACAGTGGTCATGGCTCACAGATAAATATAGACACTAGTACACTTGTTTCTCTATATTTATACCACACTCTCAATTTCATTTACTATTTAAGTAATTATATGGGTTTGTTCTGTATATTTTTTGAACCAGAGCAGAAAAGCAAATATATTTTCCACCAGTGGGGAAAGGTATTTGGATCATGCTATAGGAAGATAGGGAAGAGGCTATTCATTTCCATCCCCAACTCCCCTCCCAGTCATTTAGAAAAACACAAGCTGTCTATTACACTCCTATAATTGCGATGAGTCTTTACTGAATGTTTCATGCACCAATCTAACACTCCACAGTGTAATAGTCTTTGACACCTTCTTGCTTCTGCGGCTTTATGAAGGCTAGATTTACACTAATTTGCAATTAAGGGAATGCCAACTTTATGCCAAACGTACACTTTTGTCTCCAGTCATGTCAGTTCTACAACTGTTCAAATAAAGTTAAATATCCCTAATAATTGAAAAAGCGTTTTAAAAATATTCTGATGGCAAAATATCTTCACTCCAGGCTTGGGACTAGTTAGACTATAAATGAGTTAATTAGTAAAAAATCCTTGTGGCAGAGAAGTGAAGCTGTGCAGTTGATCGCATAGATCATGCAAGTGAAACCAAACATAAAGAGCATCAACACTGACAGTTTGAGTACTCCAGGGTAGGAACCAGTGCTAACGGGATATACCCGTATATCCACAAGCTTGGCCAGCACTCCACTTTTCCAGAAAACAGGAAGAATAGCTTGATGAAGGGGTATCTACAACAGAGGAATGATTTGCATTTGCTGAATGGATGAACAAACTCTGTGTCCAAAAGCAAATGTAAACGTAAATGCATAAAGTAGGGGAAAAGAAGAGCCAAAGTCTTCTGCCAGTCAGTCCTGTCCCTGTTTGTAGTAGGGTCCAGCAGCAGTGTAGTGCGACGTCACTTGTAATACGGCTCTCAAAAAAAGAAGTCCTGGAGTACTTCTGATACAGAGCCCAGCTCAACTGGGATCCTGATCAGCAAGAGAGGCTTGCTCTGGAGGGAGGACCAGCACTTTGCTTTCATCGCTCAGACCTTCCAGAAATAAGTCAGTGTTTTCTCCCATGCAG
The DNA here is from genome assembly GCA_009769605.1 of Bucorvus abyssinicus. Taxonomy (NCBI): domain Eukaryota; kingdom Metazoa; phylum Chordata; class Aves; order Bucerotiformes; family Bucorvidae; genus Bucorvus; species Bucorvus abyssinicus. Next base: position 28,730,156 of record CM020027.1, read on the forward strand.
AGTCCAACTGAGGCACCCATTTTTCATGGAGTCTAATGATTTGGAGTACAGCTTTTCTTTGCCTGAAATATCTTAAAGATAGCTTTTTGGAGTAGAGATGCTTGATATTTTTCTGCAAATACTTGTGCCAAAAATCATTAGACATGTTTTAATATCAGGCTAGACGTATTGGCTCTTTCAGACCAAAAACTGAAGTGTTCACAAATTTTTATCCACATGTAAACATGGAGTACTATGGTGTCATCCACCTACAAACTCACAGCTGAGGACCTGGATGAAGAGCAATTGCCCTCAGTAACCACCAAATAGGAATCAGGCTTTGAGTTATTCAGCTCCCTGCAGAAATAAATGGCCTTGTGCCAGTGTCCCATATGGTTGTAGATAAAAAACAGACAAAATGTAACTTGGGACACCTTAGATGTAGATGGCCATTGCACAAGTATGCTGGGAGAAGTTAAAAATCCTGAGGCAGTCCACTCAATGCTTCTTTCCTGATGGTTAGGTTTGTCCCACAGCTGCTTCTTAAGTCAATTCATCTTTCTGTCAGATGTTTCTGAAAACCTAAAAACTGCAGTTCATGAACACCTGACCTTTCAGTAAGAAAGGCATGAAAACACTGCTAGCAACAGAGAGAGGTAGGCAAGGACTGAAAGGAAAAGCAGGTTTACAGGCTTTCCAATCAGTCTCTCATAGTTGATCCGTTATCTGCTGAGAAGGCATTTGAGAGGGAGTGTTTATGTGTCCTTTGCCCTTTAATCCACTACTCAAATCCAGTATTGACATGAGCTGCTACCGAGGTAAGTGCGCACAATAGTTCATTAAGGAAAAAATCAACATGTATGGCTTCCTGCTGGCACCAGTCCCCTGCACAGGAACGGCTGCAAGGCACCTTCTATGAGTTACAAAAACACAAATGGAAAATAATCCTGGCTTTAGGCAAATACTGCAGTAACCTACACCGTAAGCATGGTGTGACCACTTCTGCGCAGTCCAGAGCCTCGTGTGCTGGGTGTGAGCATTATACCTCCCTACTGGAGCAAAAGCAATGTGCAGCAACAGCTGATGACAGTTGCCATTTGCTCCATCTACTAAGCGTGTGTCTAGAGTAGGCTCTTGCTTACCAGAAGAAATATAATGGATCATATTCATTTCCATCACAACTGTACTGACACCAGCCAAGTTACACCAGGATACACTGCTCTGTGTATTCTTTCTTGGCACTAAAGATATCTTAGCAACTCCAATGGTACCATGTACATAAACAAAAAGGGATGTAACGAAACACAAAGAAAATGTCATTTCCAATAGCAGTTCATTTGTCCTGAAGCAGAAGAGAATGGCATATCTGTGCCTACTCTCTAAGAAGGCAAGAAACAGCTGTGACAACTAGTCTAGGAAGGAGTTCATAATAATACATACAGTATCTCAAACAATTTGACATTTTCTTTAGTGCCCCAAATGTGTCTATAGTTTAGGGAAAAGGTACTTGCTTAAAAAACCCCAAAACTAACACAGAAGTCTAGAAGGGTAAATTCATGTAGCCTTTAAAAACAAGAGTCTGGAGGTCAGGAAAAGCAAAGTGATGCTGCAACTTCTGCAAGTGAACAAGGTTCCTACGTAACAGAAATTAAATCGGAACATTTAAGCAGATTAATCTAACATTTCTAAGCCAACTATGTACCAGGACAGAATCTAGCAAAGTTTCCCTTTTGTTCTGTTGAATGCTTCCAAGCCTATACCACAGAGGTGTGATAAAAAGCCAGACAATATTTTTTGACACCAGGACAAAGGCCTCCATCAGTAGTCATCAAGGAAAACCCCTGATAAGGTGCGCGGCAGGCTGTGGCATGTTTTATGCTGTGGAACATTCCTGAAAGGTTAAATCTGCTCAAGCTGTAATGTGCACATAGAAGCACTAGCTGCAGAGGTAATTTACATCATAACATAACCTCAGGTAGATTGCTCCTCCACAGAAACGTACACAGGTTCAAAAGCCTTCAAAGATCAGGACCCAATTCAGAGGTTTGATTACTCACTGAAATGCTAATGCTTGTAAAGGGAGTCTAACTCCAGTGTAACTATGCACTCTTCCCCTCCTGCTTCTCTGCCTTTCGCTCCCACCACCTCTCCACAGTTACTATAATTCTGATAACAGCAACAGCTAATTGTATCACTAGTAATCAGCCCCTGCAGAACAGAGAAGGCTGACCCTGAAATAATAACCAGTCTTTCTAGCTTTTTTTTTTCAATGCATGTTGTGTTCAGTGTGTAAGCATAGATTTTCCCCTCACTCGTTTCTTTAGTGCTTTAGCTTCATAACGCTATTTGAGTGGTGATGTATGTGAGGAATCTTCATCGCAGAACTCTTTATTGCTGATAAATTCAAATGAGACATTTATTTAACTATCCCCATGCGGTAAAATTGTTCCTGCTACCATTCAGTCAGTGTCACAACCCAAACCCTGGAATAATGAGAGTAGACTATGGCTTTATACTTTAACTATGTCTGTAAAAGGTGCATGAATGCTGTGCTCTAGCATCACTTGAATGGGCCGGAGACACAGAGGCTGTTTCTCAAACTTCTTGAAATCACAAATGCCACAGCGAGAGAAACACTTAGAAAGGTGACAGGGTACTTATTACAAGAGCCAAGGAACACTTCTGTGTTCCTGAACTTGATGGGTAAAATTTGCCTTCAAAAAAGTTCCAGAGGAATGGTTAACCATATTTTGGGCACTGCCATTTTCTTTAAGAACGGAAGTTTTTGAAACTGACTACATCAGAGAAAAGAGATTTAGTGCAATTTCATATGAGTTCTTCAGGTTTTCCAGCTCAAACAGGCATATATACCTTTACCAATAAGAAGGGAGTGAAAGTGGGAACAAGACTCTTCATGAGCAGATCACTAGCGAGTCTTGCAGCACCACCCTGAGGTTCAGCCAGTCCCTCTCTCCTTTAGGCGATCCATAAATGCAACAGAAGAAACTGCTTAAGCCTCAAAGAGAAGCATCCAAATGGTGCTTGGAGCAGGCTGGGGAACAGCAAAGGCCAAAAACCATCTCAGTGAACATCTCTGCAGGGCACGTCTCATACATGGAGTCGTGTGGTTTGCTGTGCTAACAGAGCTCTGCTTGAGGAGGGAAAGGCCTCAGCACTAGCCCTCCTTTCCTAACCCTACTCCCTGTCTGTACTCAGAGCATCCACCCTGGTGCAAGTAGCCCTCTTCTGCTCAGTAAGATTTAGCTGATCTATTCATGTCTTGAGAGTAAAGGCAGCTGCAGTAGGTCAGGTCAGACCAAAACCAAAGCCATCACCTAAGACGAATATAGGGACTGGCCACAAGACTTCCCCTGAGCACTCTCCTATGCACCATACATGCTTCAGGAATTTTCTGAGACTGACAGACACGTTTCTAGGTGGTTAGATCTTCATTGTGTCTTACTGACATCTGTGTGCCTTGTGCTTCCCTCTTCTCTGTGGAAGAGAAGGTCTCCCCTGAGGCAGGGTAGCATAGCTGTGCTGACCAACTTCACTCATTCTCCAGAGGCTGAAATAAGAAAGCAGGACAAGTGCCGTCCTTAACAAATACTGCTCTGGGTTTGCTCCCGGTCAAAAAAGGAGTCTCTAAAACAGGGAAAAACCTCCTCTACTTCAAAAGAAGAACTCAAGTGAAGGATAAGGAGTTCCTAAGTGAAATGGCTTGTCCTGAAAGGTAGATGTGGTGCCAGGTAGGACCAACACAACCATTGTAGAGTGGAGGTTGTAGGAAGGTAAGTGTTGGTGTGAGTGGGAATGGCTACCAGCCATAAGATGGCAAGTAGTTCGGGGAGGAAATAGCTTTGAAGTTCAGCTAGTTCTTGCTTACTACATGAAGTACTGAAAGGCTGTGTTGTGATGAGCCAGAGGAAGGGACATGATATATGGGGTAGGACTTTTCAATTTGGAAATAAACTAGCTCAGGGTCTTAGTAAGCAGTCCGGAGAAAGTGAACAAGGGACTGTTATTCAATTTCATAATATATCGCAATGAAAGGAGGAGGAAACTGGGGAAATTATCAGATGGCAAGTTTAAACAGGGACACAAAGAATTGCTCTTTCACACATGTATATATAAGCTGTGAAACTCACTGATCTGAGACATTACTGATGTCAAAAATAAAACTGAGTTAAAAATAAAATGGTTAGACAAATAAAAAATAGGTTCAGCAACAGCTCTTAAACACATGACGAAAATACATGAAGTCCATGAACCACAGACTGCTAGAAGGTAGGACAACATCAGGGAAAATATCACCCCGTGCTCCCTCGCTTCTCATATGTTTTCCTTAAGCCTCTGTCGCTAGCCATTATGGAGAGAAGATACTGAGCAAGATGAACTTTCAGACTGACCCTGGATTGCTGTTCTTATTCCCCAAATTCAATAGAGTTTTTCAGTAACCACTTGTAACAGCATTTGCTTCTGCTGTCACTGTTATAATGGAGTGTGCCAAGATGTATGGAAATTAATTATCCTTTTTTATTTCTGGAATGTAGGCTGTGGGGATCTGACATTTAATGCATCAAATGCTCTACATACGTTCTATATCTGGTAAGTGCACTTCTCACTACTTCATTAACAAGTTATGGTTCACAGTCCTGATATGATTATAACATTAATTCCTACTGTCAGAGTGTGTTTACTGCACCAGATTCATGAAGATGGCTCAGAGCCACTGAGTGCAGAGAAGTTCTGGTTCCTCTAATCAGCGACAAACCACAATCTAAACTTGGAGGAGAAAGTCCTACTTTTTCACTATCTCACGTTAAGGGAAAAAATAACACATTCCTCTAAAATGACTGCATTTAAGAAATCCCCCATCAGGATTTAATAATGGAAGATGATATCTTTATCCTTCCGTTACGCTCTTGTACCAGCTCATTTGACAAATGTTGTCTGGCAGGATGGGTGAAAGTCATCTTTTTCTGTAGGCCAAGCTCTTTGCAAGCCAAAGAGTATTTGTTCTTCTTAGGGCACATTCTTGGTCTGTCCCCATCCCCTTGTCACATCAGTGTGCCTCAGCCACTCCCCACAGGCCCTGCATCGCACATGACCCTTTGTGCCCTGGTTCTCTTCTCTTGCTATCTGCCCATGAACACAGCCCTACATATTCCCCCCATCACCCTGTCCCTGGCTGGGTCCCCTTTCCCCCTGCCCCATGCAAGTGTGCTTGAGCTAGCCCTTCCACACAAGGCCAGCAGGAGAACTGGGACAGAGCAGAGGTCTGGATGCTCAGGCCAGGAGGTCCAGGACATCATCTGGCATCAGCCACTGCCTCAGTTAAGTCAACTGCAGTGTGTTACATGGACTTGGGTGCCAGAGAGGACCAGACACTTTGCAAGACATCTCTTCCTCTGACTTTGTCAACTGTAGAAAATGCCTCCTGTAACCACAGCAGCCCAGTATGCCCCCTAAGCCTTGCTTGGACACATGAATTTGACAACATATCAGAGGTTTTCTATTCTCCCTCCTTCCTCCCTATTTCATGAGCTTTGCATACCATTGCCCTGCCTCCCTTTCCTTTTGGGGCATCCTCCAATTCTCTTCCTTCCTCTGCTGATGGCTCTGTAGTTCCCACTTTTCCCTAGCAAAATTATTTTTCTTTTTCCACTGAGAGGGCATGCTATGCACATTATGATATATTATTCAATAGGAACATTGGGAAAAAAATCAAGAGAAGCTTGAAGCAGTGTTTGTGCTAAGAGGTTTAACCTTTTTTTTTTTTTTTCACTTAGATTATTACCCCCAAAATATCTAGTTCTGCCCCTGAGCACTCAGTCCCTGGAAGTCCTGGAGCTGATCAGGTGCACCATTTAAAGCACATCTTGACAACCATGACTCACAGGCCACTTCACCCTAACAAGTCCTCACTGTGATGCTCTTAGAAGCAAGGTGCAGTGAAAATAAGTCCAATGGAAATAAGTCAGTGCTCTATGGGGGCCCTTATCAAAGACTGGTACATAACCTAAAATGTCTTTTCTTCCAGGCCTGTGTTCCACTAACACCACCTGCTCAAGCTATTTTCAAAAGCTGGGCCATTTGCTGATGAAATAGCTACAGACATTTTGTGCACATTTCGTATTTATCAGCAGGTGGCTAACAATGCAGAAATGAGCAGAACAGCAATTTGTAGCTGTGCTGTGATATTGCAGCCCTTCTCCTTTTGATTTATGATCTTTTTTTCAGTATGGATCTGTCTTAATAACACTCATTTATTGACAAAAGTCTGCCTTTTATAGACTTGGAATTATTTAGAGGTCAAAAGAATAATTCTTCTAATAGCACAGTTTCTGCTTCCTCAGCAATAGTATTTATGAAACCATCTTTCTTTTGCTAGGTTATTTCCCTATCTTTAGAATAGTCCATTTCCCTTTTGCTCTGTTAGGCATATTTTAACAGAAGCAAATGGATTATTCCCTCATCACACCTGATCGTTCCTCTTGACCTGATCCCTGAAAATAATGAAGTGATGAGCAAGAAGCCATTTAGAGTTTAACTAATAATCCTTGCTGGAATGTCATTTATACCTGCTCGGGAGCTGGTACGGCTTAGGTAGTTTAGGTAAACTCTCCATAAGCCCTTGAAGACGTATGGAGTATGTCCACACTCCACTAAATTGTTCCCTTCTCAGCACAGAGACCTGGGCTGGCTGTCCCCAGAGCTTCATGTTACAAAGGCTGGTTGTACCAACACTTGAAGAAAGCGCATTCTGTATTAAAACAGAGATTTCAGAAATTTTATGTTAGAACATGTATTTGGTACTCCATAGGGAAAAGCATTTTCCCTTCATTTCAGTCAGTTCATGTTTCTTCTACTCATTGGGCAGACCTGGCTGTGGGGCAAGAGCCATGGGATGCTAAATGCTATGCCCAAATGTCCTGGCTCAGGTAAGTTCGGCTGCTGACGCTGACCCTGACCCACTGCTCTGGCTCCGACCAAGGGCTTCACCTCACTTGGCTGCCCCTTCCCTTTCTTCTCCTGCCTATCTGGATCACAGACTCTTTGCATGACCACCCCATCCTCTGTGTGTTCACACTTGGAGGAGCTTGAGCTAGCAGACTTCAGACCTAAATTGTATATGGCAGTTAATGCCATGCAAATAATATTTTCATGTAAATAATAATACAACTGCCTAATAAAAAACACCACATAACACTTAAAAAGAATATATCTATTGCTAGCAAAATAAAAGAAGGAAGGATTCCAAGAAAAATGAAAGTCTAAAAAGAAAACGCCAAGAGCCTCCATAAAGTCTAATAACCCAAAAAACAGAACTAGCCATCGTGCATGCAGCAAACAAATCACCCTTGAAAATAGCATTTTTGTTCCCAGCTTTGGACTAACAAAAACACTCTCAAGCTATAGGCTAGAATAGCTAAATTCTTAATATTTTCTAAGACCCTCATGGCTTCTACACAGAGATCATTATTCCATCTGGAAGATTTTAATTTATCAAATGGTAATACCTCTTTCCCTCCCTATTTCAAGCCTATCATACCAGAAGATAGGATTATACTAACAGACTCAATCTTTAAATAAATGAGTTGCTTAAAATTAAAGTTCTGCGAAATGTATGTTTTAAAAGACTCTGGATTCTTTTTTGGACAGGTGTAGGGGGCGGCCATTTAAAAAAAAAAAAAATGAAGAAAAGATACAACAAAAACAGTAGTAGTAGTTATGTTCTCCTACTCCCTTCCCAAATCAGTTTCCTTTTCATCCTTTCCTTGTTTCATTGGGTTTTTTTCCCCAAGGAAAATTAAAGAAGGAAGAATGGATAAATCAGGAAAAAGTTGTAGTTGAAGTTTCCACTCGAAAACTTGTGGTAAATATACTTGTGAAACAGTGATACGATCAGACTATCTTTCTTAGTGAACTTGAAGAATGAATGACCTCCACTAAAAAAATGTAGCTTGTTTTTGTTTCCATTTCCCCCCCCTATTTCTTACCACAGATTTTACAACAATTTTTAACTACCAGTCCAATGCAACATCAAAATAGACTGTAACCTCTCTGGACAGCCACGCAGTTTTATTTTCACAGCACTATCCATACCTGGTTATTTTTACTTTTGTTCCAGGGCACAGTGCCAGCGGGGCTGCTCTGGGAGGAGGGCTGAGCTGGGGTGACTCCATCGTGGGGTGCTGTCTCCTGGGGTCTGAGCTGGGTGGGAAGAGCTGGGGGCAGGTGGTGGGCTTCAGTGACAGCCCCAACACAGCTGGGGATGAGGCAGGTCCAGGGTCCAGTCAGGGTCCATCTGAGAGCAACAGCAGATGGGGCTGGAGTCAGAGCTGGAGTTGGAACTTCCAAGCACTGTGGTCTAATGTCTGTCTGGGAGAAAAGGTCCAACACCAGTCTGGAGTCAAGCTGCTCACAGTGAGGGTCTGACTTAGGGCAGTGCTGGATGGACCGCTCTGACCTGATCTGGTGCCCCCAGGCCTGGGGCAGGGCAGGAAGTAGGGGTTGTCCTCAGTGAGGCTGCCCAGGGCCACCAGGACTTGATTAGTGTCCTCAGGGTGCCTGGCATCTCACTCGAGATGGTGAAATGATGTTATGATTCAGCTCATTAGCATGACTCATAGTGTTTCCATTTGTTGCTTTTGCTGGAGGAAAAAAATCCAAACAGTTCCGCCCTGGCCACGAAATGCAAAGGTCAGGCATGGAGCAAAATCTGGACTCCCTAGAGTTTTGGTAAATTAAGACCAGGATTTAGGTTTAGCCTTATTTCTCTTTAATCTGTTGACTTTTCTTCAAGGGCTATCCTGAGTTAGAGGAAAAAAAAAGTGCTCAAGAAAGTCTCTGAAGCTACCTAACCTTGATCCGAATTCAGATCTAGTCATGTTGCTCTCTAATTTTCTCCATTCTCTGAAAATCCTTTCCTTCCCTCTTAACATGAAACAGTCTAATATAAGCATTGTTCACTGATTTTTTTTTTTCCTGTTAATCTCCACCACTTCACACCTGCCACCTTCTGACTGAATGGCCCTTCTTAGCCTAAAAGTGAGAAAAGGAATCAGAGAAAGAAAAGGATGAGAGGGGGGATGGATCTCAAGCATTGTAGTCAAGTTAATACAGCATGGAGCACAATCAGGAGCTGCCAGGGAAGGGCTGATTAATAACAAGAGAAATCTTAATTTCACAGACACACATTATTTCTTGCACAGAGTTAAAATTTAGGGCTCAGCATTGTAAAGCAGCAGTTAAGGGAGCAGAACAACCCATAAAGCAGGCAGAGGTTATAGCTAGTTATTGACAGCACAATCATCATATGCCATTATAAAGCAACTGAACACAGTCATAAAACCTCATCCATCACACACACAAGGCCACAGACCCTGAGTTAGGATTACATTGAAGGTGAGAGATGATGATGCCACAGTGTTTCCAATTTTTATTGACATCCAGGCCTTGAGGATTAGGAGGTGTCAGAACACATCTGTGTATTCAGAGGAACACAATGGTATCTCCTGCTCAACCTATCTCAGTTTCACTTAACAGCTTACTTGGACTGTGGTGCAGGTGAAAATGAGAAAAGCAAAGGAATGCCGCATCAGAGTATCAGCAGCCCAAATAGGACCAGGCAGTCCAGAGTCATCTGCCGGAGCATGGACAAGAAAACCAATTATTAACTACATGACAGTACAGTATGACCTCAATTCACAGCAGCAGGTACTGCACATGGGCATAACACAAACCAGCTTTGACCCATGCGGTTTGAAACACAAATATTAGAGGACAAACAATGGGGGAATATAAAAAAGATGGAGTGCAATACAGCAATAGGATAGTGTGGATCTAAACACAGCATATTTGCAGCTCACGGGTTTCATAAGCATCACAATCATCAAAGCAAGTTTTAAGGAAGTTCTTAAAGGGGGCCAAGGAGGAAAGCAGTTGCTCTGAAAGAAGTTACCCTGGCCCAGACAATGTATCTCTGCTACTAGATGTTATCTCCGAGTATTGCTAAACCCATTTGATTGATAGTATTTTTTACTTCTAGATTCTCTCCAGAATTCTTTGCAATACTCAGAGGTTCATCCTCTGTTGTCACTCACTAGAGTACACCTCCACTTAGCAAGGGAGATCAGAGCCCACATTTATACAGTACCCATTCTCTCCAGAAACCACAACAGTCATATCCCCTTCGCAGAGAAATCAAAATACGGATTTAAATTATTTACCCAGAGCCATTAGCAGGACCGAGCACTGATCTATGAGTACTGCCCACCAGTTCAGAGTTAAAATCGTTCAACTACATTCCCTCTTGGAGGCTAGGGCTCGGTAATTGTTTTCTGCTTGTAATTACTCCAAGCCTTGTGCTAAAGACACATTATCACAGTCCACGTGGGCAGAGAGAGCTGCGACACTTTTCTTGGGGCTCTCATTGCTGAATGGGCCTGGGTAACACAGCTCATTAGTTTTTGTCTGATGTCAGAGCTGATGAATGTCTTTTCCTCTTGAAAAATTATAATGAGCAGAGAAAGCACAACAACATAAATCTACACAGTGCCGGTGACTGTGGCCAGAATCAGGAACAGCTCACACTTAACTGAAGTCTGAATGAGAGTTTGGGATTGTTCCTGATACTCACTTCCTGGTGCTGGTGGAGATCTGCACGCTTCCCAGGTCCCATCACCACCCTCTGGTTATCCAACAAGATGAAAAATAGCCTTACTGACTCCAAAGACCTCTCAGTGTCAGGGGGAAAAAAAAAAAAACCAAAAAAAAGCAGCAAGTTTAACACACATTGGGACATTAATTTTAAAAAGACTACTTCAAAGGCATGCAAGCACACTGCATGACCCAGAGCAGTCCATTTTCTTCTGTTCTTTGAGGAAATTGCTAACCCAATTTCAATCCTGCAGATAAAAAGTATTTTATGGTTCCAAAAAGTGTCTCTTTCAAGTGGGGTTTAAAAACAATCATGGGAAAGTCTGCATCCTATGTTTGCGACCACCAAATTCACTCAGTGTCTGTTTAATCTCTGAGTTGTTTTTTTTTTTTTTTTGGGGTGGGGGTGGGGGGGTAAGAAAGAAAAAGGAAAATTATTTAATCTTGTCAGTAACTTTTTGTTAATCTCAAAATGAAGGCTGAGTAAAGTTAATCCCCAATGAAACAAGTCCCTGAGATTTGGCTGGAAAAGTCTAACACAAGGCTGAGGAAAGCAGCTGTTTCTGGCTAGAAAGCTGACTGCTGATGTAACATTTCTGTAATTTCTAATATGAAACAGCCTTCTCACAATAACTGTCTAGTGCGCACTACATGAAACGCTGTGTTACGCATTGGCAGTTTTTCAGGCCAGGTTGCTGCTGTAAGAAATCCACAGGCAGATCCGGGGTGGAACAGAGAATATAAACTAATCTCTTTTCTTTTCCTGAGGTTTTTAGAGCATTGCCCAGACTCTGAGCTGGTCTGTCACATAGTAGGGGCATGGGTGCCCACTCTCCTCCTCGGAGCAATTTGTTCCAGGCAGGAAGGTCAATTTTAGAGCCACAGGGACAAGCATGTTGCTGCATAGATGATTGCCCCCTCCTTTTGTGATCCACAGCTGGCTTTAACCTCTCAGGAAAACGGTTTGTGAGCTGAGGCACATCCTGTGAATGGTGAAAGGGCACAATTGCTGGGAAAAACTCAATGTAGACCAACCCTAGAGGGCAGCAAGGGGTTATTAAAGCCTTGGGCCACACTCCTAGCCCAGATTGTTTTCTCCTCTGCTCTTGGATAAAGTAAAGCCAAAACTATTCATCAACTTGTGAAAAAGAATTCCCTAAAAAAAGCTTCCTGGGGAGCTGTGGAGCAAAGGACAGTGCTTTATAAGCTGCTTTAGCAATCACAGGACTTTGCTTGTGTTTGCCACCTCCTCGGTGCAAGAAGCAAAAGCTTCCATAAGCATCAGCCTCTTGGGAGAGCCGCACAGCACCCTGCAAGTTATTAGGAGTGCCTGTCAAGTCATTAGGGATTCTTCCCAACCCTAACCCTAACTTGCATAATGGTGCATAGAATTTTAATGTAACCTACTCATTGAGCATCCTGACAGATGATACGGGATTGTAGCCGAAACGTAAAGAAAAGGTGAAAGCCAAACAGCTGTCCTTGCTACCTACGCGTCAGTATTTCTATTACAGGTTAGTGGAGGATTCAGAAGGAACCACTTTGCCTTTAAACCCATTCCCTTCGAACAAGTGCCAGCTCCGTTTACAAAATTACACGCCGCTGTTAAAGCAGTCCATACAGTTCTATCCCATTATTAACTGGTGTCTGTCATTAGCCACTGCAGATTCATGGCTTTGTGCTGACAAAATAAAATGATCGCTCTGATGCTGGTCATCATATTTAAGAGTTTTGCTGAGAAGGCCACATTAGAGATATTGGCTCCCATCAATACCTTCCTTTGTCTCTAAATTCCGATAGGACAGACTGCAAAGCAGCTCCCTGAAAACAGACCATTGTCACTATAGATTAGTATCTGACATTAACACCAGTTTTGCCTGGCAGTCAAACTTGCAGTGCTTCCTAGGAACTCTCACGTACACATTTGTATATCTGACAATTACACTAACCACATAATTTTTTAATATTTTTCTGAAGCTCTGTGAGAAAATCAGCCCATGTTAGCTTGAAGCTTTTCTTCCAATTTGTCTCCCAACTGAAATGGCTGAAATAGGTTTTGAAGCCAAAGAAAGTGCATCCCTGGCTCCAGCCTGCCCCTAGCGAAAAACTGGGATGCTCTTCATGAATCCACAGTTCAGAGCTCATCTGCATTTATGGAGAGATTTCACTTTTTCAATTTCTCTTTTACAACAGGCTGACTGTTTTCCAAATGGGGAGTTTTATTTCCCATGGGGAATTCACAAACAAACTATCCAGGTTTGCTTTGTCCTTACAAGCAACTGGGTGTCCCTGGGGCTACTGTTGAGCAGCCATGCTGCTGCGGTACCCAGCCAGGGTAGCCTAGGGGGGAGCACATGCCATCCTCCCCAGCTCCAAATGGCCCTGTGGCAGAGAGACCCAGCCTGTGCTCTGTTAGTGCTCCTTTTCTGATGCTTTTCCTCCTTTGCGGGCTGCCATTGAAAATATACCAAAGACAGACATATCTATAGCCCTGCTTTTTATGTCACACTTTCAGAACATCCAGCACACAACTACCTGGAACACTTCTAGTCCCCTTCTCCTTGAGATGGTGCTACAGCACACCACACACCTCATTCCTCAGCCAGGTGTTTTCTTTCACTGGAAAAAGGTCTCTTCACCAGACTCTCTCCCTCTGCAAAATGCTCCCTGCTTGTTTTCCTGCTCCCACGCAAGCATAGCTGCTAATACCATCCCAGCCCTTGCCCTCTGTGAGGAGGCTGGCATCCCAGGGCAGACTGACTGCCCATGACCCACACCACCCATCAATACAGCAGGGTGCCACAGTTTGCAGGTGAGAGCAGTTATTCTCTTCACTTCCCCCCATTTACCTCAACTCCCTTATCTATAAAATATAGATAACAATTCTCTAGCTCACAGGAGACAATGATCGTATTATTTATATCCAGATTCACATTCAGACTATGCAGCTATAAACACCCAGCAATATTACATAAATGCTGTTATTGCATCTACTCATGAGGACGTGGGAGAATTTGTTTAAGGGCACAAACAGGGACTTTCAGAGGAGGAGGAACGCGTTTCTGTTCTGCATGGATCTGAACACAAAATATTTGCCAAAAATTAATCCTGGTGTGCCTTTTTTAGGTCCCTCCTGCCAACTATTGCAAAAAATAATTTTTTTTGGAAAGTTTAGTGTTTGCATTAGTCTCTGATTTGAATGAGACAGAAACAAGGTAGTGAGGAAGGTAAATGTTTCTCTGGTATTTGCAGCTTGTTCTTAAAGTCTTTTCTAGCTTACACAATAGGCAAACAGGCAGATTTTTTTTCTTCCTCCTTCAGAAATCCCCTTCAATCCCTGTAGAACAGCAGCAGTGAAGGTTTGAATCATGGACTGACATCTGTCCCCAGTCTTGAGGTTTTCAGACCTGCTCAGCCAGAGCCGGGTCAACAGACACAGCAGGTCGTGCCCAATTGACTCCAAAGGTTTTCTGCAGAGACTCCAGAAAGACAGGAGTTGCTCTGCTGGATCAAATCAATGGGGCATGCAGTCTAGGATCCTGTTTCCAATGGTGGACAATACCACATGCTTCAGAGGTTAGATGCCATTTAAGCCCCAGCGACTTCTTTGTACAATAAATTTGAATGGTGTGGAATTATATTGCAACATGCTGAGAAGAAAATTGAAGATATGGAAATTGCATTTTGTGGCTGAAATGCAATTCAGACCGAAGATATTACAAATTAGAGGGCCGTGAGAAATGGTTTGAAGGTCTGGGAAAAGCAGAGTTGTGAAATCCCATGCGGTAGTGTAGCCATCTAGTGATCATTTTGAGAAGTTTTGTTTTTTCTTGGGGAAATGCGATGCAGCACACTGAGGGACAGGGAAGATGATGCTTTTTGAAACGAAGAAGTAGCGGTGAAGATCTGAGAGTAACACGAAGCTGTATGTGTGAGGATAACATTAACAAAACTGGAAAACAAGATTACAAGAGCTTGGTAATTTTGAAAGATCAAAAGGTTTATCTGCAGCACGCCTGCCACCTGCGAGAATATTTGCACAATACAAGGAATCAAAAAAACCATCATCCAGCGAAGGGAGAGCTCACGTGCCAGAAGATATTCAGAAGTGCTTGCAAATTGCAAGTGAGCGCCTGAAGAGTGAGACTCGCTCAGCAGGACCAAAATTCTCTGCTTGGTTGCTTACAGAATGCCCATTAACTCTTAGCTGAAAAAGAAAAACCCAACCAGACACAAACATATTTTTTTCCTGGATCTCAGGTGGAAGATTATTTTTTTTTTTTAGGTAGTAAAAATGACAGATTCTCCCAAGTACAAACTCTCGTAGGGTATCAGGAAAAAGGACCATGTGTTTAACTGATGCAGCGGGGATAATCACCATAGTGATGCATTTATGTCTAGGCAAAGCACAGCGTAAATCAGTGGCATACTGCTGAAGCCAAAAGCACCATGCCACTTTACACCACAAGAAGCAGCAAAAACCAGCAAGGCCAGGCCAGAGCTAAGAACTGCAAACACTAAACCAGAACCAAGGTGAGACAGTCCCGTGCCTTGACTCTGGCCATGGCCAGCACCTTACCCCACCACAGCTTCCTTCCAAGCCATGTTCTGTTCCTGACTGATCTCTGGTAGCTGAAGATTAGTTTAAGCCCTAAAGCAGGAGACTTGAAAGATCTGTCCACCCCTAAAAGGTTTTTAAAACAGTCATTACAACCACTCTGGGTATTCTTGATAGGCAGACATAAGGATATCAAGAGAATGCAGCATGAGCTACAGTAATTAGCATAATATAATTCAAACACAGAGGCTTAATAAAGTATTTCAGTATCAACCTGTGGCAATCTGCTCTGTAGTTTAATTATAACCAGGCAGAGAAAGAAAGTATTTTATTTTTTCAGTACTGAATTCCTCCTCCTTAGCCTTATCATTCTTACTTCATGAAATAGGGAAAACAGAAGTGCTATCCTGTTGTATGCATGGGCCATTCTTTATTATATTATACTTTTAATAAATACCCTTTTATTCATCTTTTTCCTAGGGAACATACAGACCCTGGCCCGTTTGTGGCACTTCCACCATGCCCTTAGGTCACTGTAATTGCCATCCCTTCTCTTGTTCTGTGCTTTATCGTGACATACAGACCAAACTTGTCTGGGACATAATATAACCACTACTACACTGGGTACATTGCTGCTAGACCTCTCCCTGTCAAGTCAGCGTCACAAGTCATCTGTGGGTTATAAGGAAACTCAGGTCTAGCTGCAGCTTTGATTTTTCCTGGCTTATTCCTAGACTACTCTGGGTTCAGGCAATATATAACAAAAGCACCAAAGAGAAAATAATTGTGTAGTTTTCAGTGCACAGTCACAATGTTCAGAAGATATCTACACCCATGGAGGTCTCTGGTACTCAGCTGGTTGTTGCATCCTTTCTTTTTCTGTCCTGTCTCTAGTTCTTATGATCTCATAGAGACTTTGTGAAGCAAACCTCCTCAGCAGGTTGTGACAGGCATTAAAACTCCTGCTGGTTAGTCAGGAAGGTTTGGACTTTCAGCTAGTCTGTAGCAGCTAGTGACATGTGGGACCAGTCTTAGAAAAGAGGAGGAAAGTAGGTATTACAGACAGAGTCTGGAGATAAAAAGAATAATTTTGTGTACAGTCATGCAGGCTTAGAATTAGAGATAGGGATTGTATTTATCCACTGCTGAACAATAAAGCAGCTGGCAATGTTAGACCCAAGATTAATTTCCATCCTCCTCTTCTGCCCAAGAGTTGCATTAAATATGCGAAGCAAAAATATGAACTAACAAAAGAAAAATAGTAACTGGGTATAATTCAAGTTTAAAGCCAATCCTTTACGTTTTCTTTGTAAATGTTTCCTGATTCCTCAGAATTTTCCTGGAAATATTGCTGTTCACAGACTTCCATCAACTGTCTTGCCAGTCCTGCACACAGCATGAAAAATAGAGAACAGGGCTCTTAATTTTCTCAGTACATATTCAAAAGCTTCTTTCTGCAAGAAGATCCCAACAGGGGCCTCTGGGTTATCTACCATGTGTCTTCTTCACAGTTGCTATCTATCAGGAAGCAGCTCCTAATCCCATAAGCGCAACCTAAATTCTCCACTTCTGGATGTGTGACCTTGAATCTGGCTGCATCAAAAAGGATTTTGCTCAGAAAAGTCCAGCTTTATCAAGTAATTCAGTTCAGTCTGTAGAACTAAACCGTCATTATTATTTTTCACGTTTCTGTCATCCAAAACTTTATTAGTAGTGATTTTATACATTCGTCTGAAAGACTGGGGGAAGACAAAAGGAATTGAGCCAAGAAGAGATCCCTGGGGGACACTTTTGGAATATGCTTCTTTTGCAAAATGATTCCTCATTTGCAATTACTATTTGAGATTTCTCGGTGAGCCAGTTTTAATCCATTTAATGCGTGCTACATTTAGTTTACCCACTGCTGACCTTTAATTGGAATCTTCCACGGCCCCAAGTCCTAACCTTAGAGAAGTATATTAAATGAACTTTTACCATCATGAACCAAATTTGTAATCCCACCAAAAAGCTGTCTAAATTCCACAAGACCCGTTTTCCACAAAACAATACTGAAAGTCATCAGCTGTCTTCCTGCTTCTCTTCTGCCTCCTTTTTTTTTTTTTTTTTTTTTTGACCGAAGTTAATGCTAGGTAAATCAGCCTTTAATTACCTGTGGCTTCAAAGTATGTGTTAAAAAAATGGGTATAATCTTATGCGATCCCAGTGCCTCTCAAGTTCATGTATATGCACACCCTCCTCTGATGTGTCCTTCGCAGTTTGCTCACAACTAATGCGTGCTGTTCTCGGCTAAATCTTTTCTGAACTCCTGGGTATGAGTTATTTGGTCATGTAAATTTTAAGATGTTCAAAGATAGCAATGGCTCTCTAACATTTTCATTAGCTGCTTTCAAGACAGAATTTCAGTATCACTGTGACTTCCAAATGTATGATAGAGCACCTTTCCTTATCCATAATGAATATTCATTTAACAGTTCAATTTTTTCTGCAGTAGTACCAATTGTACCAAGTAATGAACCTATGTTTTCTTAAGGGATGGCTTTCGTTTCAGTATCTGAATTCTTATTGTCCTCAAACTCCTTGGCATATGCACATAGAAATGTTAATTACGCTGTACTCTGCACCAGTTTTGATTGAGGCGGCTGTATATAATCCAGTCAGTTGCAAAACTGAAGTAAAAATCAAAGTCAAAAGGTACATGTTTCTTTTCAGCCTTCACAGTCATTTTTGTATTGCACTCAAAATACCTTATATTCTAGTTATTTTCAGTTCAAAGCACTGAATGCACTTGAGATATTTTGCTAGCATCTCCACAGAAATGATTTCATTCTAGCAGGAAAATTAAGTGTACCTTTGCAATTTTATGGTGAGCAGCAGGTTTATTTATTTGATTTGACTCACTCATGGGAAATATTTTTCATTGAGAATATCCTCTATCTACTAAATTAACTACAAAGAACACCTAACACACGACCCTATAAATAGTTGGAAGTAAATATTCATAGGATCATGTCATTGCTCTAGCTAACCTGACAGCTGGGCTTGGCTGTTATGCCATCCCCAGACCTTTCCCTTCCCTACCCCCTGAAATCCTAACTTTACTCTCTGGACACACCTGCCTTGGAGCCAGCAGCTCTCCTGAGCTCTCAGAAAAAGACTTGGCCTCAGCTCTATGTCCCACACGTGCCACTTTGCACAGAGTGGCTGGAACAGCCTCCTGGCCGGTAGGAGTGAAGGCATGAACTTCCCCAGCCGCAAGACCTCCACTCGCTGTTGCCATCCGTCTTTTACACTTCTACCCCTTTGCATCACCATTTTACTGTCCACAAAAGCAGGCAAGGCAGGCTAATCCCCAGCAGGACCTCAGCTCATGTGCATCATGGTGGCAGAGGACACTATTAAGACTGACCTTAAGCACTGGCAAAAACAGAAGAAGCTGCAGGATTGCAATGTAAGATGAAGCCACCAAAACCATGATGAACCAACACGGCAAAGCCATAAGGAGATCTGATGAGCAACACAGAATAATTGACAATGCACCGATACTACTTTTTGGATTAACACTTTGGCTATGGGCAGCACTTTTTCTCCTCAGAGCACACCAGGGTATGAAAAGGCAGCTGAGATCATGTAGGGGTCACGTGATTGCCAACAATAAATTCAGAAAGACTGATTAGATGTGGAAGGTTGGCAAATGCTAATAATAAATAACCAATTCTAGTGATGGTCACTTCTCTTCCACTACTTTCAGCACCCTCTAAGGGACATTTTTTGGCTGGGGAACTAAAGGTTAAGTATGTATGTTTCCCAACCTGATAGCAGATCCCACTGCTTTGAAAGGTAACTCAGGGAAATTCAGGTAACGAACTCCTGGTCACCAGTTTCCCATCTAAGCCACACTTCCCTGGTGAGAAATGACATACTCTGGTCAGCAAACCCATTTGTCAGTGGTGAGTGACTCAAGGTAATCTTTGTCATGGGCACAACTTTCCCTTTTCATCTCTGGCTTCTGGGAAGAAATATTAATCTATTCTCTCTTCCCTTGACTGCTTCAAGCCCTTTTCTCAGATGTTCACCTTTAATATCTCTGTCTTGCCATGGTAGGGCATGAAAACCCAAAGGGTGCTGAACAGAAAGCGTTACTTCTGTACTCCCACTGCAATGACAGCTCAAAAAAGAGTCAGATCTGTTACATCGGTCATGATCCCATCAATCACTGATTTTATCAATTTCTGATATTCCTTGTCTTGAGAATATATAACACAGTCCCGGGAAGCCAGTCTTCAACTCTTTATTCCACTACTGGGTACTAGAAATGGCTCTGAATAGCAAATTCAGACACAGACCTCCAGCTCCCTTGCAGTTGAAGGGGTTTGGTTAAAAATTCTGGTTCAGGGGTCTCTCCTGTACAGTGGAAGACTAAACCCAGCAGGCTGTTAACAGCCAGTCTGTTTTCTATGCAATATACAGAACCTTCCTCACTGCCCCCCACCCCCCCAAAAAAAAAAGTGAGAGAGAAAAATCAATGTGATAATTTATCTACACTGCCAGAAGACTCACTCCAAACATACACCACAAATAACCAAGCAAAGTAAAAACAGAGAGAGAGAACTTAAGAGTGAGAGAGAAACCCATGCACAATTTAGTATAGTCTACACTCCTGTTTCCCTCTGCAGCACAAAACAACATGCCATCACCTCGGTCTGGCCATATTTCCTCATGAAGAGTGCTTTCTTTTAAATAAACAAACCTTTCTCCTCTCTTCCTCCTTTCTCCCATTGCATTTGCCTTTTCTTTTTTCTGTGCACTCATCTGTATTCATTTCTTTCCCTGATTTGCCTTTTTTTAAAAACGTCAGCCTCTGAGCCTACATGTATCTGTTAATCTAACCCATCCATCAAGAGTTTCTGAGCCATCTCTTCAACCTATGCAGCTGGGGATTTTAGCCCGGCTTTTATCACTTTTATGTGCCCTGCTGCCACCCGCTGTCACAAGGTCACCCTTGGAAATGATACTATGCCTCAGTGGGTACTTTGTCACCTAATAAAATATACAGCACACTGTATATCAATCATATCATCTAGGGACCAAATACTGAACAGTCAGAGAGGGGTAAATGCTTCCCTCTGGATCAATTCTTGACTTCATAGCAAGGGTAACCTCTTTGCCAAGGAGAGAGACAGAAATTCCAGCGTTAGGCTATGGGGAGCCTCTCGAGTCATTTTGCAAGCACAGTCCCTCTTTGCTCTCACATGTTCAAGGAATCAAACTCAAAGAGGTTATGAACAAGCTGTGGGACAAATCCAACCATGCAAGCAAATTTCATCACCATCATCACTCAGGGATTGTTTAGTCCACCAGTATCCCTTGCACGCAGGGCAGCATTTGGAGGGACCCCTGTAGTGTTTGGAGCTGATGCTCACTGAGCTCAGGAGGGAAAATTCACCAACGAGTGCATACCTGGCAAGAGAGCCCACCCCATGGAAATGCTCTGCATTTTGGAGCTCCCACTGCACAACTCTGGAGTCAGCCTCTGCTTTTCATAAGCAAACAAGCAGCAGCTATGGGCAAACTTGCTTTAGCCACTCTGTTGGTTGCAGACACTTCCTGGACAGAGAAAAGGCGACTGGTAGATATACAGTCAGGATTTCTGGTGACTTCCTTTTCTTTCTTTTTGGCTGTAATGCAGCTCTAAAACCCATTAAGACAGAAAAGAATGAACACCAGGAAGATGTACCTCCCAATTTATATAAATCACAGTGATGTAAAATGTTTTGGAGTGATAGAGTTAAAAAAAAAAAAAAAGTCCAGATCTGTGCAGTGCTTTTGGTTCAAACTTGAGTCAAGGGCCATACCAGGAGGTGAAGACAAGAACAGAGGTTTTGTTGCTGCCACTCATTGCATCACACTGCAGCTCACATCAGCATCAGGACTGGACAATCCTGGTAAATGTAGCGCATCACATGAGCAGGTAAAGTCCAGCCTACGCTACCTACATAGCTCGCTCACACCTGGGCAACTATTTGTGCTAACTGAGCACACACTAGACTTGAGCCATCTTGCCAGCATCAGCTCTGGAAACATAGCCCTAATTGCTGGCTGTGGGTGGTGGGGGCTCTGCTTGCCTGTCTGTACCCAGCCCCGCTCAGCACCTACCCTGACCCTCCCATCCCTACATCCACACCGCTATGTCAAGAGCAGCTAGGAGTCCACATACAAGACTTCTTTCTCACTGTCTGGCTGCCACCTTGCCTCCCCTATTAATTCTCTACTCCGGGAAAGTAATGAGCTCCCTGCCTCCCAGAACCAGCAGAATTCATTTGCCCCCTTCCCAGCAGGACCAGCGCCTGCTAACAGCACGAGCTGTTTCTGACAAACATTGCCAGGCAGCAACATGCTGCTTTAAATGAAAGCCTTCCATTAATGCTACAGGTGGGCTCCAGCTACAAATTCAGCCTCTGGATCTGAACGTGACTCAAATTTGGGAGCAGCTTGTTACAAAGATGGGCCCAAGGTCATATGCTTTTCACCTAACTGGACACAAATCCCTTCCTCTCTATTTAAGGGAGAGGAAAGGCCTTTACAAGCACGGAAGCCAAGTTCACCTTCATTACAGCATGAACACTCTTCAGTCAGACCCAGGAACCTCGCTAGATCAGTGTTGCTGAGGACCTTAGTATTCAATAAAGGTCTTTAAAGAGTACATACAGACCCTTCTCTTGGCATAATCCAAGCAGGAGGTAGCCTAGGGCAGCAGCCTGACGAAGTCTGAAGAATCACTGCCAGGCACTCAGTCAGTGCCAGGTCTTTGTCTTTCCAGGTCCTTGAGGATGGCAAAATTCAATCCTCTGAAAATATATGTGCTAGGTCTCCTCCTCTCTGCTTGGCCCAAGCAATGGTTTGTCATAGTACTTTCCTACCTCCAGTGTTGTTGGTTAGCAGGAGGCAGGAGGGTGATCAGCTAGCAAGAGAGGCCACACAGCAGAGCAGCAGTGGGAGGGCAGGGGACGAGGGCTGGAAACTGGACAAGCTCCTACTCACCACGCTTCCCATCCAGCAGTCTCCTCAAGCCGGGGGATGAACGGCCAGGACTGCCATGGGGAAAAGCTGAGGCCCACCTCACCTTCCTGATAGTCTCTTCACCACCAGAAGCCATAGGCAGGCAACATTGAGGGGTTGGGCACACGGAGGTGTTGGAGATGTTCATCTTCCTCAAGTTGCTCTTAGTCTGGATCAGAATGAGAAGGAGGTCCAAGTCCAAGAGGGAAACTGCGCAAGCAGCAGATGTTTCTTTCAGAAGAGGTACTAATAACAAGGATGCAGATAAGAAAAGGCATTTCTATGTGCTGAAAAGAAAATAACCTGACGTACTGGTCAGACACAGCAGGGGTCAGCTCCGGGAAACAGCACTGTTATGTGTGTTTCAGGCACAACATACAAACCATGACAAAAGAAAGCAAACAAAAAAGTAATTTTTTTTTTTTAGCCAGGCACTCGAGCAAATAAGTCAGCATAATGCTTCAAATTCACCTCATGCAGGCGTAAATTCACTTCTAAGGACAGGGTTAGATGATTCCTATCTTACCACTGTTCCCCTCCAAACAATTAATTGAGTTTATTCAATGGATTTTCTATGAAAGACTTGGGGATAGAAACTCTTTGGCATAAGAGGCACAGCTAAGTTTGCAAAGTGGCATGTAAATCCACAATGCTATAATAAGCTTTTATTAATACAGACAAATCATTTGTCCCCCTTCCCCCAGGTCTCACAAGACACAAACTAAAGAAATGGCTTAGGACAAGACAGGTCACCTTCCTGGAATTTTATCGGTGTGTACCGAGCACCACTGACTGATAACTTCAGCTCCTTACAACAGTCATCAGCCATCAGTCTCGTTCCAGTGAGCATCTCTCCTCTGGCACCAGCACCATGGCTCTGCATCCCCTGGCAGCAGCTCTCCTCTCTGCTTTCTCTCCTGTGACCTGAAACAAAACCAGTTGGAACCTTAAATCAGCATCTCCCTGTTTTTCTCTCCAGCATCAAATCTCATTCTATTATCCTCTTCATCATGTCACTTAAAGCGACTGCAGAAATTGCTTTATCCAAGAATTAGACAATGCAAAAACGTAGAGGGAAAGAGGCTAGGACCAGTAGACCACAGTGAGAGCTGCACTGTGTCTTTGTCTCCAAGGTCAGGAGAAACAACTGTGGGCTGCACATAGACCAAATATTTGCTAGTATTACATTTTAAATCTCCTGCTTCTCCCTTAAAAACATTGGGGACTCCTTTGCCACACTCTCATACTGGGCCCTAGGAGCACTATAAAGTGAAATTGAAGATACCTGGATTATCCCAAACCTGGCTTCAGGTCTGCCAGACTAGAAGAGGGGACCTATACTAGGATTCACGATTTTTCAGGAGTGCAACATTACCAGCACAGTTCTGGGCACTCAGGGGTAAATTTTCCTAATTTTATCCTCCTGCTGGAATTGATAAAATTTCCACAAAGACTAAAACAGTCAATGAGCCAGATCAGTTGTCATCTGGTGAGGGCAATTGGCTCAGAGGAGAAAACCTTATGTTCCAGACTTTGTTCCAATAAACATTAAACTGCTTTATAGATACTGGAAACCATTAACAGGAGAGATGGCATTTCTCCATCCCAGAATACTGCCTGATTCATGGTGCTTGCTAGGGCAGCCTCCAGGGACATGAGGATGCAAACGGCCTCCCATGAAAGATGAGGTTAAACTGGGTTCTCCAAGCGCTCCAAGCACCAGAGAAGGTGACTTCACGTTCAGTCATCTGTGGTAAGACGCAACCATAACCCACAACAACCTGCAAGATGTGCCTAAACCCAGCATTTGCTGCATTTGCCTTGTTTTTGCCAAGAGATGCTCAGAATAGAAATAAAATTAAATTGAGTAGAACGATCCTTTTCTTCCAATCTACAATCAATGGTTTTCAGTTCAATAGGAGTACAATAAAATATTGTCATTCTGGACTGGCTCAAACTGGTTTTTATTTTCTCCCCATCCCACCTCGAAGTAAAAGCCTCACTATTCACTCAGGAGGGGGAATGTGTCTTACAGAGGAAGCATCCTCACCAGGTTTTGAAAAGATGCAATGATGTAAATTATAGTCTACTACGGATGCAGACAACATAGAACTCATGAGTATGTCTGAACTGGTTTTTCTTTAATTTGCTTTTTACAGAAATAGTCACAACTTTCTACTTTTCTCTCCAATTTGAAACAGAAGACATTTTGAACTATTTCCCAAGGGATAGGATTGCTATAATCCATAATGCTCTAATAGAAATGCGGCACTAATGCTCTTCACTTTGCGGATTATGATATGCTCTAACTGCTGGGGCAATGGGGAATGCTCTCGGGGCACACTGATGGCCAGGAGCAATGCCTGTGGACAAGGCAGAGTGCTCTGCAAGCACAGCTCTGCACCCTCTGACAAGAAGCTCTCACCTCCAGAAGGTCTGAAATCATCTTCATAAGTTCCTGTGCCAGCCCTGCACTGAAGTATGGCTGCATGATCTGGTGTCTTCCCAAGTCCCACAGGAGTGAGACATGCAAGAAGCTCTCCCCACTGCTGGACCTCCCACACAAGTGGAAACCCACATATAGTTCATGTGAAAGGGGAAGCCTCACTATAAGGCTTATTTTAAAAAGGAGCCATACAATGGGGTGAACTTCTGGTTGCTATTTCATCGTCCCCAATAAATGCCAAAACTCTACAAGTTCCAACAAATTCGACAGCAGCGTCAGCTCTAGACCCTTTTACCAAGCTTTGCTGTGCAGTTATAGTTCCTCCTTCCACAAAAAGCTAGAACCCCAAGGCATCACGCAATGCAGCCAAAATGTTTCTCAAGGGCTTGCTTTTTAAAGCTTGCCCAGCCCTTGGCTTCCAGCAAAGGTTCTTCCTGAAGGCCAGTTTGGGATCTTCTGGGTCTGCCTTCAGTCACAAGTGCTCCCTGATCCCATTTTTGGGAAAAAAAAAAAAAAAAAATCCACTACTTTGTTGACATGTGGCAGAGAAATACCCAACTTGACATGATTTTCAGTTAAGGCACAGGAAGAGGTGCTCAGGGAGTCTCCTCATCCCAAACAAGAAGCAGAGTATTTGTGTAGATGTGGGAAGCCCAACTCCCAGGCCATCCTATCTCCAGAGGGGACCCACAGTTTACAGGGAGGCTCTAGAGCCTCTGTCTCTCTCAGCCATCTGCATCCAGTGCAACTCCTGTCCAGCCACCCCTTGATTTCAAGGCACATGTTATTTTAGTACAAAATCCACTACAACTGATTTTGTGTTAGGACTGGAGGTATAGCAGGAGCGTGGGTTGTTCCACTTTCCTTTTTTTTCCTAAGAACAGTCTCTAAAATGATCTGCAAATAGCAATTATAATGACCCCATACATAGGGAATAGTAATACAGACCATTTTCTGTGCCCAGTGGTGAGATGCGAACTGAGAATGAAGCTGTATTTGCCTCAAATTTATATTATTTTCAACTGCCCTCTTGACTGCTACTCTGCTACTGCTCATGAAAACACATAACCAAGCACAAGAGTTGATGTCCAAAAGGTTGGGACAGAATCTGAGAAAGGCAATAGTGTGCAGCTGAGAGATCTGGCAGAGTAAGAACAGATCTAAATAGGGAGGGGGGGAAAAAATGGAAGGGGAAAAAGGGAATGACTAGGAGAGAAATCTCATTTTAAGTAGCCAGCAAACACAGCAAGGGGAAAACAAGCAATCAAATGTGAGAGGGGATTCATGGAAAGTTCCAAGTTTGAAAATATTGACTGAGAAGAAGACCATTCTAATTTTATAAGGTGAGACAGGGATTGCTCTCCACCTAAACTGGAAAAGTGGTATTCAAAGTTTTGTCTAAAAATAAATTTTATGCCCCATTTAAATTTTCATTATTTATGGAGTCTCCTGGGTTCAGCTAGGATAAGGGTTAATTTCCACAGCCAGGATAGCCAGACCAAACCAGCCGATGGGTTATTCAATACCATACTGATGTCATGCCCAGTATATATAAGGGAGGCGGGGGCCGGCTGCAGAGGGCGTGCAAGTTTAAAAACAGCAGCACGGCACGGCTCGGGGTGGCTGCAGTGGCAGCAAGCAGTGCATTGCCTATCACTCACTTTATTACTGTTATTACTGTTGTTTCCTCTCTATGATGTTCAGGTAAACTCTCCTTACTTAACCCACGTGGCTTTCCTTTACCTTTTTTCTCCTCTTCCCCCCACCCCAGAGGTAGAGAGGTAGAAGCGAGCAGGTGCATGGTGCTTAGTTGCCAGCTGGGCTCAAACCACAACATGGAGTTTTTCTAATAATCCCTCCTGCTGTGAAGGAGATGACCACAGTCCCACATCAGTTTACCTTTGTTTACAGCTGGGAACACAGCCATGGATTTGTTCTGCTCCAGCGAGAAGGCAAGCTGATTTGATCATTGCTTTCTAACATACCAAAAATGTTGTTGCTAAGAGTCTCTCTCAGGAAAGAAATGACAGAAAGATGGTTTTAGCAAGTTATGGGAAAGGTGGAAATGAGAAAGCTAAGGGCCAAGATTACCCTTTCACCCTCTGGTCCCCAGGATGTCACCACTGAGCTTGGTCACCCAAGGAGAGACCAGGGCTGGCCCAGCTGCTCTGAGAAAGACTCCAGCCCACCACTGCAAAAAATTTTGCCCTGATTTCAGCAGAGACAATACCTACACACATCACGCAACTCACTCTGTGGTGTCATGCTGCTTTGTGGAGATGTTCCAGAGGTACAGAGGCAGGTAAGGCTCTGGCTTGATGTATCCAAAAAGCTATGGACGAGATTCTCCAGTGCAGAGTCCCCTTCAGAGCTGGCACAGGCAGGTGCAGGCAACCTCTGATAGGAGGCCTTTCAGTTTGTCCTTGTCCTTAAAGACAAATCTCTTCTCTAAATTATTCATTCAGTCACACACTGTCCTTCATCACTCAGGCCTGTTTCTGTCATCCCAATTTGTGTGGGGTGGGTTCTGCTCCTGAAGGAAGCCCAGTGGCACACCTGGGAGTGATCCCAATCTGGAGCTGGGATTTCTTTAGCTTTAAGAAAAATATGTGATCTTTCCTAAGATGTCTGGGAAGCGATGCAGCCTTTCCAATGAATAATCAGGAAAGAGAAGAGAGAAATTTCAAGTGCTGCCAGTTCACCTATCATCTGCCATACTCTTACACTGCCAGGACAAGTGGTAGATCAAAACATGCTAGAGGGTTTCTGACAAATTGACAGGATTTTTCATAAAAGCTTCTGCTTACATTGAGAAGCAGAGGCACAGATGTACATCTGACACCTGGGGTTGGTACTCCTTGCACCTTCTGCCTGATCCAGGACATTGACCCTTACATTGTATGTAACATCTTGAGCAGACTGGAAAGGGCTGTTACCCTATCTCACTGAGATGAGGTGTGAGAAATAAGGCCACACAGCAAATCTGGGGTAAACTGGAATTGCAAACATCCTGTCCAAAGCCTACTCTCAATGGAGCACACAAAATGGATTTCAAGAAAGGAGAATCTCCAGAAACACGCAACCTCAGGAGGCACTGAAATCCTTAATGAGAGTGAGCCAAGCATCACTCTTAGAGCAATCCCACTGCAGTTTGTTTGCTCAAAGGTATTTACCGCCAACGCCACGTCTTTGCACACCAGTTGCTGCTGCTCCTTCAGGCAGTTAGTCACTTGTCTGCTCTCCAAATACTATTTATTACTGACTTGTTCCCAAGGTGATTCAATTAAGAAGTCAGAGAAGCAGCCACATTGCTCACGAGGCAGTAAAGAATTTCTTTTACGGTATAGTTTGCCATGTGTTCTTCTCTCCTGTATGTAAAGGGAACAATAGGATGCAGTAAACTGCACTAGGCAATAAACATCTGTTACAATTATTTAAATGCCCCAGACTGGCTTCATTGTTTAATAGCCTGCAAAGAAAGCCATTTAATGCCCTTATATATTTCTCCCTGCCAGAAACACTATCTTTTAAACATAAGATAAAACATTTTAAAATGCAAACATTTCTTACGATTCTGCATTATAACTGCCATGCTGTAAAACATATCCTGGCTTCAGGTTTCCTGTATTCAGCATCACTCCCTCCTGCAGATGTACACAACTCTGCAGCCTCAAAAAGTACAGTAGTAGGGTGATGGGGAGTGGTAGGCATTGCTTTCTCATCACCCCTTATTCCTTGCAAGAGAAAGAGAGAGAAATCATGTATCATTGTAACAAACCACAGCTGGACAAAAGCAATGCATACAGAGATAACTACATGAAATAAACAAAACCCCCAGTTCAAGTGGGATTAAATGGGAGAATACAGTAGCATTTGAGGCAAAGCACACACACAAAAAAAAAAAAAAAAATCAATGGCCTTGTTTAGTGCTGACTCAATAGGTTTCATGCTCAGGAAACAGGCTCCAGTGAAATCCCTGGGTATCACAGAGGCTTCAAAAGCTGGGAAGAGAGCAGGGCTGATAACCAAAGCATCAGCTATGAAACTGTCAGCTGTCATTTGTGCTGCAGCCTGCTTGAGGAGCTGTGCAGGTCCAAAGGCAGCGGAGGGGAGCATCAAGTGCCAGGTCACTGGTGTTGGATAAACCTGCGACAAACCCATGACACTGGCCCATGTCTGCTGTCCCGGAGAGAGCAGAGGTGACAACATAAGTGGGGGTAGAGAAGAGAGAAGTGTCAGGAAGAGAAGGGAATGATTTTGTTTAGTTAGCTGCATCTGTTTTAAAGTAAGGTGTGTGCTTTTAATGCAATGTTAAGCTTATGTAAGGAAGTTATTATCATGCCATGACATACACAACTACATCTGAAAAGCCATTTATTAAACCAGAAACTCAGTGACTAAGAAATATCAGAGCTAAAACCACCCACACAGCTTCCTCACTTCAGCTTCAAGTTAAAATACAGCTTTTAATTACATGATTGTAGCCTACATTTTTATACAAAGCCCCTGTCTTCCTCTCTGAGTGGCTAAATATTTCTATTTATTTTTACCATGCTATAATACGCATCCCTTATCTTTATTTACTTCACATTACCCAAATCCTGCCTCAAACAAAATTGGTGTTTTCCTCCCAGCTGTTCCCACTGCAGCATCTTATACTCCACGAATACTAAGGATGTAAGGAATACTAAGGATTCCTTACATTTGGTTAGGTTACCTAGGAATTACTTTCCTCATTTCACCAGCAGAGGACAAAGCAATGGGGAAACTTAAGTATAGGCCTAAGAAAAGCATCTGCAAATTTTGAATAACGAGGCCAAGACCTTCATTTTCCAGAGTACTGAGCTTTGTTACAGCTCATCATCTCAACACAGCTCCCAGCAGCTGCCACTGCAGTTAGCTCCTCTGAGAATATAGACTCCTGTCTGCCTTACCTTGGACGTGCAGAAAACAAGAAGTGTGGACTTTACGGTCAACTTTACAGTTTAAGGGGTAGAAACCAAGTTTGTGGCTGAGCAAGATACAGAATCTAGTTCTCCACAAAGGCATCATGCCTCCCTCTGAGACTGTTTTATGACTTTCTGCAGTTTTCTGCCTCATTCATTATGCATTTTTAGACTTCTCCAGCAAGCAAAGCCAGAGTACTCCAGACAGCAAATGCCTTCACTACATAGTCCTGCTCTGTTTCATTAGTTTCTTCTGCTGTTCTCTTGGGTACCTACAGAGGCAGTCATCTTCAGAAAAAATAACAGAACATGATATTTTAATTAAAGTCTACGTTACTGTGCATACAAAGGACTGGGTTCCAGTTATGTTATATTGCTTTGTCCTAACTCCTGGGACTTAATATTTGAGCCAAAATACTATTCCCAGACAGAAAAGCAGGAGTTTGGCTCTGCAGAAACATACTGACACTTGCATGACCCTTCAGCCTGCATGAAGCTGCTTTACACAGAAAGGATTTTGTACCGGAGCTAAGGGAGTACCTCTGCTATCTAGCAGTAAGTGTATACCAGAAGGAAATCGCCCATACAAAGGTCTTGGCAGTGGATTTCAGATACATTTGCTGTCAAGCACATGAGCCCAGGCAATAAATGCCCCTATGTTCAGAAAACAAGGCATGTGCTTATGTACATGTGTAAATATATGTAAATACATGCACTAGTAATTTTAAAGTGCATTAAAATCTGCAATGGTGGGCAGAACAGCTGCATCTTAAATTACCAAATGAGCAAGCACACAGCCCTAGGACTGGTGTGACCTTCTCCCCAGGTTCAGCACTGTTGTAACTCCTGCTATTGTTCACGTGTATGGCTCCAATCCCTGCAGAAGACCTTCAGCCATCAACCTGTTGGCTTGGGTTCTCTATTGTAAACACTTCATGGGAAAGGAGTGTTATCTGGAATGTGCAGAGGAAAAAAGCTGGTGAAAAAAATTCTCCTTCTTTGCTTGACTTTTCAAACAACCTTTAACCCTGA
The DNA here is from genome assembly GCA_009769605.1 of Bucorvus abyssinicus. Classification (NCBI taxonomy): domain Eukaryota; kingdom Metazoa; phylum Chordata; class Aves; order Bucerotiformes; family Bucorvidae; genus Bucorvus; species Bucorvus abyssinicus. The sequence continues at coordinate 28,760,838 of CM020027.1, forward strand.
ATAAATTAACCAGAAAACAAACAAAGAAAACAATTCAGAATTTTTGTAAAAGAAAAAAGCAGCTAAATACCCAAACTGTTCTGTGAGCAGCAAAACCAATGAAACTCTTTCCCATGCTTTTGTGACATATCCCGTAAACATTCATGTCCTCCGAGGCACAATAACTCCTAGTGCCTACTCTCATTTGCCTTTGATAGCATCAAGAAAGGGAAACAACTGTGGTGGCCAATTTGAAAACACCTGTAAGAAGGTCGGCCAGCAAACATGCACACTGAGACACTGCCACTTGCTGCCAAAGAGATTCAGTAAGCCCTGACACCTTCTTGTCTTTTTCTCATTGGCTGCCTGTAGACCATCAACAGGGACTTTGCTTTTTGGGGTCTTTAATGTCCCTTTCAAACGAGATAGAAACCAGTTAGCAGAAAGGCTTTTTCAGACCTTTTTCGGTGAGGTGTTCCTCAAACATTTTGGATGGTCTTGGCATGGGCCCTTTTGTAGCGCCACATTTAAATATGCACAAAGCATACAGCATCACTGTCTAGTCTGACTGCCTTTGCATCTTTCCCAGGCATGAGGATTTGCTTCTTTGTTTGATAGACCTCGTGGTTTTTATCCCATCCTTACAAAGTCTTGGGCTTTTAAGGTGATCTGACTAAAATAGTCTCCCTACGCATTACAGGACCTTGGCAGCCATGCAAGAACCACAGTCAGAGCTTGTCTGTTGGTGCAATCAATACCCCAAAAGCACACAGAGACAGATTCAAATCAGAAGGAAAATAACTTGTCAACCAAAGCAAACTCTGTGAAAGCTACTGCTTTCAAAAACACGGAGGAATTACTGCTGTGCTTCCCATCTGGTAGAAACGATGAATCAATAGATACTCAATTTGCCCTGAAAAAGGAAAGAGAAAGGTTTCCAGCATGAACTTGTCTATTATTTCATCAGCTATTCTGTTTGCACATTTCAGATGAAACTTGGCCAGAGCGGTCTGGGAGCTCTGAGTACTGTCAGTTATGCTAGAATGCATTTAGGCACCAAAAAAAAAAAAAAAAAAAAAAAAGCCCAAACAAACAAAAAAACCCCCCAACAAACCAAAGCAAAAAAATACTGACAAAGCAGGATCCTAGTCAGCTAATTAAATCAGGTTGCCATGTTTAGAATAGTTGCAGCCCCCAAAATGAGAAAAACCTCAATCAGACAGACAGAGGCTCTAGACCAAATGTTGTTTTTCTTCCCCATCTGTTAAAAACAAAATCTGCAGAATGGCATGCCAGTTTATCAAAGTCCATCTCACTGGAATATTAATCAGTGCATTGTATTTGATATTTATGTGCCTATAAACATTGCTTAACATTTTGCCTGCCTTTGTGCATTTTCTACTGCCGGAAGAACTCTGACTTTGCAGTCTCATCACCTTCTTGCAAGAATTATCTTTGCTACTTCTAAACAAACACAAAGCTTTATAGCTTTTAAGCAATATGGTCTCTGCTCCTAGATGCAATACAGCTGAGGTTTCCCGCATGTGGTTAAACTGACCATGAAGAGAGAGACAGAAGGGTAAATGCAAAAGGAAGCAAGGCACATCATACTGCGGAGCAAGCAAAACAGCTTTGTCTAGATATTCACTGAGAGAAAAGGTGAGAAAAAACAGAGCAGGGTGTATCCTGCTGGAAAGCAAAGACAAGACAGTTCAGGAAGGATGTGGAGAAGGGAAGTATGAAGCATTTAGGAAAATGGACTTTACTCATGAAGCAGCAGCAGGAGAAAGATAAGGAGAAAAGCTAGGGACAGTGGAGTGGCAACACACAGAGGTGGAAGTGAGCTTGAATTTTTGGTAGCAGCAGAAGTCTTTGATGGTGCTAGAGGTGGCCAAAGCATTGAGCTAAGTCTGCTGCTTGGGGCAATAAATACCGGCTAAGCAAGAAACACAGCAGTTGGGTCAATCCAAACTGCAACAGTTGGTGTTGTAAGCAGCACAGGGGACAGAAAGAGAGAGACAGACTGCAGAAGAGTGGGAAGAAAAGCAAAATGTCTCAGTGAGGTTCAGTGATGGGTGTAAAATGAGGAACCATTTATGCTCTGCATGGCTGAAATCTCAGCAACAGGGAGAGCAGAAGATTTATCAGTGGCCACGAGTAGACATCTTAGAGAAATGTAGAGACACCACGCCATTCCACGTACAGCCTGCTCCACGAAGTCCTGCTGGAGATTAAAAGAAATGGAGGGACAGGACAGAGTAGAGAAGGATCTAGGCCAGAGAAACAGCAATACCTGAGCAGCACAACTGAGATGGGATTTGTGTAGAATCCCCACTGCATCAGTGCTAACCCATAGAAAGCTGCTCTGCTTTGAAACGCAGCACCTCCATCTGAGGAGTCTGGCTTAATTGCCAGTGTTCCCACCACACGATCACCTCCTCTAATGTCCTTTGTCTTATCAAACTGGTCTTGATACAACCAGTCTTGATACTGATTGTATCAAGAGAGCAAACTAGTTATGAATTATGATAAGGACCAAATAGCCCCCTTGCCTGTTTTGCACAAGTCCAAAACCCACGCACTAGAATTTCATATTTTCACTACCGCACCATTCTGGGTCACGCGTCACCCATAGAAAATTCACCAGGTAAAAGCAAACTAATGACCATCATTGAGTTTTAATGAGAGTCAGTCTTCTTACCTGAGCTCTTATTTCCTCAATCAGGCATGGGCTGTCACTCAAAGCTTGCTTGAAGCCTGTATTACACCTGTAATACACAAGCATAAGACTCCCCACACTTCCTCAACATGCTCCTAAAACACTCATTGTATAAATTAGTTTAAAGAGATGGCTGGGTCAGAATCCATGAACACTGTGTTCAGTTTTGGGCCCCTCACATCAAGAAGGACATTGAGGTGCTGGAGCGTGTTCAGAGAAGGGCAATGAAGCAGATGAAGGGTCTAGAGAGCAAGTCCCCTGAGGAGCGGCTGCGGGAACTGGGGTTGTTTAGTCTGGAGGAAAGGAGGCTGAGGGGAGACCTTATCGCTCTCTACAACTATCTGAAAGGAGGCTGTAGCAGGGTGGAGGTCAGTCTCTTCTCCCAAGTAACAAGTGATAGTATGAGAGGAAATGTCCTCAAGAGGAGGCCATTGTGTCAGGGGAGGTTTAGGTCAGATATTAGGAAAAATTTCTTTACAAAAAGGGTTGTAAAGTATTGGAACGGGCTGTCCAGGGAAGTGGTGGAGTCACTAAAAACGGTACCTAAGTAAAGGCCTAAGGTTTAAACAGAAACCTGCATCTCCTGTGCAAAATATATGTGCTCTGCAAACTGAGGAAGGTGGTGAAGCATTGCCTCAGGTCACTGATTGGGGCCCAGTTAAGTGCAGAGTCCTCCTGCATGACTGTGGGGGTAGGAGATGCGCAGCCAAAGGACAGGCAGGGCAGCCAAGCCAGACCCCCACACAGAGCCTCTCTCCCTTCCCCACCTGTGTAGAACAGGATGGGAGGAAAGTAGGGCTAATCTCCACTGACACAAAACCAGGACTGTGCTAGTGCCTTGCTGCCCCAGGATGCTCACCTCCCTTCTGTACCTCCCCAGGGAGTCATCGGTGTGCTACTGTTGTTGGCACAGTGTGCTACCACCCAGGAAAACCTGAACCCAGCACACCGTCCCAAGGAGGTGTGGCCCATCTTTGGCCAGCAGCTACTCCCTGGAAGATGTTGGGGGTTTTTTATATATTTAAGTGCTGCACTAGACACACAGGCAGACAGACTAGCTTCGCCAGGGCCCAGCACCCAAGGGCACTGCTGGAGCTCATGGCCAACCCCACTCAGCCCAGGGCTCCCCCAGTACCCAGAGCCATGCAGACACATGGGGCATCTGCTAGGGACAAGTGGGTCTGCAGGGCCACCTCAGCCTCTGAACACCAGCCTCATGTTACACCAGCCATCCTAGGAGTATCCTGCCACCCTCCAGGGCTGAACCATCTCAGAGCTTCCCCAAGACTGTGGAGGGAAACTCGTATTTCATCTAGTGTTTCAAATGCTGATAACACTGATGTAGTGCTCTTAAAACACTGAGACCCTTGACCCCCATTTTGGGCTGCATGGCTCTGAAGTCTCACCAGTTTTAGAACCACTTGGAAGAACCTGGCTGAGATACTAAAAGTGATATGGGGCCAGGAATAGGGTGAGTTTCACCTGGTTACCTCACAAATGACTTTTTATCACTAGTTTTTAATCATTGCTGAATTAAGAACCTGATTTTGAAAATTGAGCTCTGAGTCTATTATCCTATAATCAAATTTAGTACTGCCTTCAGAGATTTGCAATGGGAAAATAGTCTGTCTGGCTACACAGCACAATTACCACAACTTTTAAATGCTCAGTCCCATTGCTGTGCCTCTTTCTAGCACCAAATTCCCATTCCATTTTCCCCAGGTGCCCTCCTTTCTGCTTGCTCAGATCCAGAGGTGAAAATGGCTAAGGGAATAACCAAGAGCAACTTAAACCTCTTGTAACTTCTGCTCCTGTGTTGTGGTTTAGGCCCAGCCAAGAACTGAGCACCACACAGTTGCTTGCTCACTCCTCTCCACTCCATTCCTCCCCACCCTCCGCTGGGATGGGAAGGAGAATTGGGAGAAAAAGGTAAAACTCCTTGGGTTGAGATAAGGACAGTTTAAGAGAACACCACAAAGAGAGAAGGAACAACAGTAATAACAATAATACTAATGAAATAATATAAAAGGCAAGTAATATACAATGCAACAGCTCAGCACCCAGAGCCCTCTGGCTGCCACTCAAACTGCACACCCTTTTCCCAGCCAGCTCCCCCCACTCCTGCTCTTATATATACAGGCAACACTGAACATCAGAAAAAAAGATGTATTTCATATTGCAGCCTTCCCATTCCAATCAACAGCAACAAGAATAGATCTAAGCAGCCCATTTCCAGCATAACTCTCAAGTTTCCTCTGACAAGAAAACCATCATGAAAGAAGCATCTTGTCCATGAGAGACAGAAGCAAAATTCTGCAGGAATCTCTCTCCTTCCTGCACCTCCAGCCTCCCCAGGAGGAGGGAGGGACAAAGAGCTGGAGGTTTTCACAGCCAGATGGAAAAAATATGGTGAACGCTTAGGTTACAGACAAGGTAAAGATTTCCTAGCTCAGCCTGGTCTTGTGTCAGAAGCAGAGCACCAGCAGTTTTAATAAAAAGCACTAGATGGGAGTAAAACATCAAGCAAAGTCTGCTTGAGGAGCAGCAGGAAGGTTTTTCCAGACAGGCCAAGTGAGCAGAAGGTGCTGCTGTGAAGTATCTTATTCTGATGCAGCCCCAGAGTAGACTATATTATCTTAAAACAAATGTGTCTGGAAGTGCTGCAATAAAGTTTGGTGCAGACAAATAAGCAGAACTTCCCTGACAGGATGCAGAGAGTTGGCCATCTGTCCAACACAGAGCTGCTGTAATTAGAGGGAAATAGACTACTTCATAGACTAAACATTTTCCTTCCTTAGGTAAGTGTCTAGGTGATGGTGGGTGGTGCTGGTTCTCAAATGCAGGTGGTATCTATCATTTATATGGCAGTGGAAATTGATGACCAGAAGTCACACAGCTGGGGCAGGAAGCTAGAAACTCAGCAATATGGGAATTTTGCAGGTTTTGCTTTAGAGGAAGAAACAGCATTTATAAAGCACAGAGATGTTTACATACTTGCAGAATATTAGCAATGCAGCCACCTCCTTCCCCAAGTTCATTACCAGGAGAGAGCAGTGCTTTCTCTACCTTTTAGAAAAGACTAAACAAATTATATTTTTTAATGAATCCTCTCTATTCCCATTTGCACAGAAGAGGATGAGCTCATCCCCCAGATACGTAAATTGTGTTTGCAACACTTCTCCTCTCTTTCTCTCTTCCTTCCTGCTGGTGTTAGGAGCAAGCTGTGTTTCCCCAGTAGATGCAGCCATTCTGAGGATATGAGAGCATGTCACATACCATACATATCACTACATTCAAAATCATGCACCTGGGCTGAACACCATGAGTGCTGGCAGGGAGATGTCATTTCTGCTATGATTTCTTTTTTCCCCCCTAAAAAAAAAAAAAACCCAACAAAAAAACCCCACGATAACTTTCAGGCTGTTGATGTGACTTTAAAGTTGGTGAGAAAGACTGAGGACACAGACTTTTGACCCCAAATCACAGTAGCTTAGCACCTCTCTGTGTGTAGGTGCTCTTATCCAAACTCTTGAAGGCATTCAGGAATGAAACCCCGCAACTTGTCCAAGCCCAGTGCATTTCACTGCCCAGAGGGATAAGGCAAAAGGTCCTGTGAGTGTTTCAGCTTCCTCACATTTTTTCTTCACCAGTTCAATGCAGAAAGTCTCTCCCCTGGGGTGCATGGTTAAGAAGGACCTCCCCGTTAACTGTCCAGATGGATTCCCCCAATGAAAAGCTCCCAGGTCCCACCAGCATGATGTGCAGTGCTGTTCCACCACTTTAGGAACAACCAGCCACACCGTCGTTTCCAGAGAGGAAACACAACAGTGTTTCATTCATGACTGACCCAAGCTGGGTTGGGTATAAATAATCTCAGAGGAAAAGGAGAATCATCTCTCTGGCCCATCACCTGTATTTCAGACCCTTGTGGGCAAAGCCCAAGGCTAACGATGGGAGGCATCTATAAAAAGCAGACAGAAAAGTGGGTTGGAGAACAGTGTTAAGACGCCACAATTCATCAAGCCCCTCACAGACCCAGACTAAGACCCCTTGGGGTCCACCTTCAGCCCTGCCTTAGGAAGCCTCCAGCTTCAGGGAAGGTGAGGGACAGTGCCCATCCATGATCAAGTTAGGAGTAAGCTGAGGCACAATATTGGTGCCCTCATGGACAGTTTGGAGCCGCTACACAGTGTGGGTGGAGGGGAAGGGGGAAGCTCTCCATCAACACCAAAATGCTGCCCACCAGTTGGCACGATGAAACGTGCCAAATTGCAGCCTCCAGAATGGGCACAGCACAACACTGCCTCCACTCATTCATCTCCAGGTGCCTGGAGCCATGTGGGTGCCAAGGTTGGTGCGCTGGGGTAATCATGTTGTTGGGAGTATCAAGGTCATGGAGGATTACTCCTCCTTCCCTACCAGCAGCCTTTGCTACTGCTTGTTCCTTTCTCCTCCAGCATATTCCCACCTCTTCCTCTCCTCTTTGCTGACATTTCTCTTTCTCTCTTGCATTTTGTCTCCTTCCCTGTAGTTTATCCTCTACAGTGGCAGCCTTGCATGGGCCTGGCAGAGCATGGTCCCTGGAGAGGGCACCATGCTACAGTCCAGCAAATTACTAGATCAACACTTGCCTACAACTCCATGCCTGCAGCACTAACAGTGCTGTCTCCCTTTCCCACTGCTGAAATAAAAGCAAGCCCTGCTTCAAGTGAAAGCCAGCAGCTGCTTAACCAATGGACCACCTCCAGCACCAGCTGAAGGACAGTTTTTCTACAAAGATTTTCCTACTCTCACAAACAAGCAACAGGCACATCAAGCAGAGAGCAAGCTATCACTGAGAGGCAGCATTTGACAAGGGAGGTGGGGTGAGTGGAAATACAGCAACAACTCACAGGAGACAGAATTCAAAATACTGTAATTAAATAAACTTTCAGCATCCAAATGACATACGTCAAACAGGACCAGTATGTTTTTATTAAATCAGGGCCAGCCTTTCCCAAAGAGATGAGCTGGTAGAGAATTCATTCTGTTTGTTTACTCAAAGTTCAATTGTGTTCCACCCGTATTAAATATTTATTTAATTTCTCTGTGCATAAATGATGGGACAAACTAGCACAAAACAGCGACACTAAAAGCTGTATCCATTAATTGATGCTTTGTGGCAAGAGGGAGAACACTACCATGTATCTTGCATTATCGTACAACAGAGGAAATGTGCTTTTCAATTCTCCAAAGCATGCAATTTGACAATTCTCAGCAGTCTCATCTTGCACAGAGATTACAGCTAGCCAAATAAATTAAATCAGTGTAATCAATAAAGGCATTGCTATTGTTTGTGAAAGGGAGAGTGGGTCTGGGGTAACATCAGGCAGTCAGGCTAATGAATGCATTCATGGGCCAGAATTACTAAATAAGTATTTGTGCGAGCACACATACACCAAGCTATTGATTACACATAACCCTATTTGCAAAGAAAACACCTCTGAATAGTTTGTATTTCTGATTAGGCATTGGATCTGTGAGGCTAACTGTGGGTACTCCCATTAAAAATATCTGTATCAGGCTAACTTCCCAAGTTTATCGATTTAACTGCACCAGCATAAAAATGTCTCTGCTGCAGGATATGGAGCATGCATTACAGGTTAGCACTCATATCATTACCTCAGACCAGCTAACACAGACAGCATTGTCCTTCCTGCAATCCAGCTGGATGACCCAACTTCATAGGTCACTTGAGACTCTACCTAAAAACCACAAGAAGATTGGTCTCAGCTACAAGATCAAACACTGCAATCAAAAATCATACAAAAAAGCACAGGGGAAAAAAAAAAATCTAATAGGTGTAAATAGGGGTACAACACAGGCAAAGATCCTGGCTGAAGAGTTGCTGGATTGTTTGTAAATAAATTACATTTTGCAGCTTTAGCACCATTGCTTTGGATTCCTCGCTAAACAAGGTGAAATGGGGTTAAAATGGACTTGGGTTTAGTGTAAACATTTTTACAAAAATAAGGTGACGGAAAGCTTTTCTAGACTAGAGACTCAGGGCTGAGACCTTAAAGTTTTCTGCACTGCTTCAGGCTCCTGCAGGGGCAGGGTCATCAGGGAGCTCAGATGCCTCACCTGGGCACTCTGTAAGCAAGAGTGCTCAAGGGTCAGATTGCTCCATCAGTGAAGGCAGTACCCATCCCAAAAATGTACATGTTAACCCAGAGAGCATGCAGACAGATTTATTGTGGTAGCTGAACTATCTGATCTGGCTAGTCTTTGTGCCTGCCCCTGAGGAGTGCGTATTATCTCCGCTCTAATCTCCTCTCCCCTTTCCCTAACCTGCAGACTGCTCCCTGCAAACAAGCATTGTTTGGTGTAGCCTTAAACTGTTAGCTATTTGCATCAGGGCCCTACCTTTTCTTTGCTTGCAAAGCCCCTGACACATTTTGGCGTGCCATAAACCGAGGAGAGTCCATTCGATTTGCTCTTCCTTGTTGACCACAGCTTCCTCAGGTTACCTCTTTGTTCAGGGAATAATGGCTCTTTTCATACCTTAGATAAATACAGTCAATCTTCTTTTAATATTTCTCCCATGTCTGCACAGTCACTTCAGCTGTTTGTTCTGGGACACTTCCAGCTATTTTCAGTGTCTTTTTACAAGCGTTCATAGGCACATCTTTTTCTCCTACACTAACACAGAGCCTGGTGTAACACAGAGCCTGGTGTAACACAGAGCCTGGTGTAACACAGAGCCTGGTGTAACACAGAGCCTGGTGTAACACAGAGCCTGGTGTAACACAGAGCCTGGTGTAACACAGAGCCTGGTGTAACACAGAGCCTGGTGTAACACAGAGCCTGGTGTAACACAGAGCGGCATTTAACTGCACCAGTACTGGAAAGAGGTAGGTCTTCAGATAACCAGAAAGAGCACAGAGCAGGAGGAGACACCGTAACACAGCTACAGGACCATTTCTTTCCTTCCCAGGGCCCCACTGCCGAAGATGGGACACAAACTGCAAAAAGATCCCCTCTCCACCCACTGTTTGCAGGTTTCCTTCTCCAAGGAACTGAGTGAAGCCACACTGATGTCAAACAACAGCCTGCTGCATCCACCATCGGCACCTTGCTGCTCCTGATTGGCCCCCCCCGAGCCCAGACCTCCAGCCCTGCTCTCCCCAAATGAGCTTCCCACCCTCCTCCGCAGGTGAATCTCACAGCCCTGGGCTCTCCCCTCCACCAGACTAGGTTTTTAAACAAGAATATGAAGTAGCTGAATTAATTACCATTGTGCGAAGCTTCAACGCATAAATATGAACTCTGCTCTTTGGTTTGTAATAACACATAATGTATTGCTAGAGGGAGCCATTACAATAGCACTTAAAACTGACCAGTTTCTGCCCCCAGCAGTTATGATGCTGCAAGAACAAAGCCATCAGGAACAATTAGGTCATGCACTGATTTTTTCTTCACTTTGCATTGCAGTTAAACCTAACTGAATATTACTTCATCCTAGTACGAGCTTTTCTGAACACTACAGTGACATCAAGGATTACTTGCTATCGTTTGCCAAGCCCTCAAAAGTATTGCCACACGGCCAGATAAGAAAGAGTCCCACTGAAGGATAGTATCTGATGGTGTAACTTTGTATAGTGTAACAGGGGAAAAAAAAACCCACAGTGCTTTTCAAGTGAATTCAAAATGTTCTATAATATTTTTGGGGAAAAAAATGCAGGGCTAATGTAAAAGGGAAATCAAAAGCACACTACAGCAGCAAGAACAACTCATATTTGTATGAGTCGTATGAGTCGGAAAGTAAAGTCTGCCAAACCTTTTCCCAGGAAATTATTTCAGGGAACGCTACCGAATTCAGAATAGCAGTAGCACCATTGTTTAACTTAAACACGGAGCAGATTCTTTAGTTTGATTTTGCCCTTTGCATCTCAGCTCAGCCAAAAGGCAGCCATCCCTGCAAGGGAAAGTAGCAGTGCTTAGCAACACGCTAGAGAGCCCAGGGAAAACTTTGGTTAACCGTTCACAGACAGAGCTCTACTTCAGGAAGAGCTTTAAAATACCACTAGACCTTTACTAGAGCAGGAAGTCTTTGATTAATAAGGTCTCATCCCAATGAATGTTAACTATTAGATCCGTTAATAATTGAGACCAAAGATAAAAGCACAAATACACCCAGCGTCTCCCTCTGTGAGGCTCTTAAGCAAGAGGAGAAAAACAACAGCACTGTGCAGCTGAAGGAGATACAAGACCTGGTCAGATATGGAGGAGATAGGAGACCTGCTACCGCTCAGACTCAAAAGCAACACTCATTCACTGTAGCAGGAATAAAAATAGGCCACAAATCACGTGCATTGCTTCATGTTTCCTTCCGAATGGCAGAGAGGGCTGGGAGAAACACAAAGATGTCAAAACCTTCTGCTAAGAAGATGCACAAAGCTGGCTGTTAACACTGACCTGCCTCATTGCTTTCTTTTTGCAGTACCAGCTTTCCTGAATAAATTATGTCTCTGGGTCTTTTACACCTGAATTTATTCTTCAGCATGCTTTGACTGGGCTTCTCGCTTTGGGAGCAAAGTGTCCATGATGATGACAGCCCAAATTACCTTCCAAAACATCTACACCCTCCCTCTGTGATTGAGGAGCATGTGATAGGGTGCAGGGACACCTGCACATGCCTAGCCTTCTTCTGACACAGCAGCTGGGAATTACTGCCTGGGCTCAACCAAGAGAAGTGTTCTACCAGCCTTGCTCTGAAGCTATAGAAATACACTGGTTGCTAAGTAAACTTCATACCAGCAGCTGAGAACAGAGCCTCACCCACCTGTGGTCCTATGCTTGCATGCACATTTTGTGGTAACTCTGCCCCAACACAGCCTGATTGGAACCATCCCTTTAGGGATGACTAGAAACAGTATCCAACAAAAAACCTAAAAAAACCCAAACAAAAATAAATATTTTTTAAAAAAAAATCAAATACACATTTAAAGAGAGAATTAGGAGATAACATCCAGAAATCTTAATATCTTATTATCGGATCTCACTCTCTAGAATTAGCAGCAAGAGAGTAGATTTACTTTTTCTTCTTCTTTCAAAGATGACATCTCCCAGCTCTGTAGTGAAGACATGGAGGTGAGGGAAAAAACACAAGAGGGCTGAGTGTTTTGTTGTTTAGCTGTGATGCTTCAGGGCAGGATTTTTCTCATGTTTTCTGTTTATGAAGCATTATTTTTAAATATTGGGAAATTTCATTATTTTAAAAAATTGTGAAAAAGTTGGGAATTTTCCATCAAAATCACTATGGTTAATGGATAGAAATAAGCATATCTGTTTCATCAGGCATTTAAAAATGTTTGCCTGAAGAGCTCCCTATAAAGTCACCTAAACGCCATAACAGGTGCATAACAATGTCTATTTCTAATATACAGAAAATGTAAATAATATAATATGTATAATATTATACTCTATATACATTCTATATATCTCTTTCTGTCAACTCACTGTCTTACTGCAGTGTCTTGAGGTGCTTTCTCATCCAGCAACTAAACCAAGCAAAGCCCATATTAACCTCTTTTTTTAAGTTCCTGGTTGAAGCAGGTCTGACGTGAGAAGGAACACATTGAGGCCACTGAGAAATTCTGTCTAATTGACATCAGAGTGCTTTTCTTGTCTTCTCAAGGCGTGATTCCTCCATGGAGTTGTCATCATCTCTTTTCATGGGAAAGGCAGATTTTTTCACTTGGGTAAACCTCAAAGCAAATCTTGTCCCGGTCCTCCTCTCCTCCCCAAACATACAGTGGGCTCAAAGGCCTCTGTGGTCCTTATATTCCTACGTGCGGTGGGTGTTTTCTCAATGTTTCTAGAGGAAGGCTTACACTAAATTAAAGAGATGAGGAATCTGCAGGTCATGCAAAGGGTAATGCCCCTAAAAGTCCTGAAGGGAACGTTAAGGGGCCCAGAGGCCCCAAGTTGATGGTGCTCCCTAGCTGCGAAGGGTAACCATGAGGGAGAAGAGAGTGATGAGGTGCTTTCGGGATGACTTATTTCAGAGAATAATGGCATACAAGGATTTGAAGGAAAAAAAGTGCATATTAGTAAACAAGAACAGAAATTGTGGACAACAGTCCTAATATTTTTAAACACATTTCAAACTTTAGAAAAAACCCCCAACATTTCAACTGGAAAAATTATTACAGAGAGTTGGAGAGATCAGTAATGTGGACAATCAAGTCCACAGGCCACCAGCAAACAGCATGCAGAAGAAATTCAAGCCTGCCTAGGAGCCCTGCCAGGTTAAAGAGCATGTTTCCCCATGCTGGCAAGGCTGTTACTTTCCAGGGACAGGACCCAAGAAGCCACACTCATTTCCTCAGCAGTTATTTTCTTGGAACTCAGCAGAGTATTTACTCCTGGTTTTTTTTCCTTCCCAACAGAAAAGGATGTGATGTTATTTAATGTGACAAGCCAGCTTTCCCATCATTTTAATTTCTTTCAAGGAGAAGCACCCCACACAGAAATACACAATGCTACACAATAGCATGCCAAAAGGTCTAAGTGGGGAGCCGGGAACTCTTTCAGAGTGTGTCTAAGAGGGTGACATGTAATGCAGGTTTTTTAATCATTTTCTTTTATTTCCCCCTCTTTGCAAGGCTTCCAGTCAAGTGACATTTTGTTTGATATTCACATCATTTCCCAATTACAGTTCTTCTAAAATTCTTGTGAACAGCTGAATAATTCCTGGTGTGGTTTTGTTACAGCTCCTTTCCCTCCATTAGCTTCCACTACCTCTCCTCTTTAGAGGCTGAACCTGGAGATATAGTTCAAACCTCCCTTTCCCTTGCATCCCTCCTCCTCCATTTTCACTTTTATCAAAGTAGGTCTCTTTTATTTCAACTTCCATTTTGCAACGTTTCTATTATGACCCAGTTTAGCACAATTGTCCCAGCATACAATAGCTAAAAGAAAGGCTAAAACATATCCTTGTGATAAAATTGCCCCTGCAGTTCTGCACTGCTTACCCGAGGCGTTCTTGAGCAGGCAGGGCACTTACAAACAAGAAGGATCAAGAGCCACAACATGACTCTGTTATGTTCTAGACTCCAGCACACATCCACAGCTAAAGGAAAGCAGTACACTCAGGATAGGAAATTCAGAAGCAATAAAAAAGGAGCAATCCATCTTTTCCACCTTTGAAAAGATGGATGCTCATGGACCATCTCTCCTGTAAATAGTTGTACTCACTGGCAACTTCATAGATATAACATAGCCTGTTGAACACCACTGACTGCCCTCTCTCGGGTTGGACTGTTCGCACAGGAAAGGATTTTTCTCCCCAAGCAGAGCAACATAAAGTTTATTAGCCCAGAGACCATCCTAACTGGATGGTTCAGACTTGGCTTGCAGACCAAGTGCTTATCAATCTGGTTTCTCTCCTCTCCCTTTCCTCAAATTAAAATAGCTGTGCAAAAGCAGAGTGGAAAATGACACGCTCACAGAGAAGCTCATGATCATTAGTGAGTTCACTCACAGTTATACCTGCTGAACACACATTTTGGTGGTAGCCAGTCACAAGTCTGAAGGATTTTTCTGCTGCACATGGCAGATCAGTTTTACAAGCTGTGACACCATCAGCTCGCAGTGAGTCTGGGGAGGAGCTTCCTGAAACACCTGAGGCTTACTTAAGATAACTTAAGTAGATAGAGGAGATGGAGAAGGAGATCAAGGAAACAGAGATGGATATGACCTCTACACGTAGTCTCTCCACCTCATATCATTAAAAAGGAACACTGGGAAAGAGCCTCCTAGGGTGTTGCCCTCATAGCCTCACCTCTGCAGTCCTTTGAAGACCAGCTGCAGCCAAGTAACACACGCATCAACAAGAGCAGAAACTGGAGTCCTAGTGCAGAGCATGCAGAGGCAATTTTAAACTACCTGGTCATTATTTCATACTCCCAGATTCAAGCCTGTCCCCCAGCCCACCTATGCACCTCATGCTTTGTCCTCCTTCTTTGTGCAGCTGTATGAACTGCTTGGGGATACAGACATTCTATGAGAAGTGGAGCACAGGTCAGGAGGTCCCTGGGGCTGCTTCACTAAGCCAGGCTACCAGCACGTACACTTGGGTGATCTATTTTTTTCCTGAAGAGCTTATGCTGCCTCCTGGGCCCAAGAGAAAAGGCACCAGGCTGAGGAGTCAGGAGCCTTCGACTACTGTCTCAGCCTCACTATTAATGATGTACAACGATGAGCATTGCAATGATCCTGCGCAAACCGAATCCTGCATCTGCAAGGTGGTCTCAGCACTGAGATTAATACCAGTTTTTTTCCACCCTTCCCTCTCTCACTATGCTCAGGGAATGAATTCCTCTACACAAAAACCATGTTCCAGCTCGTATCTGAGATGAGAAGTTGAGATGTCCTTCCTTGCCCAGCCCAAAAGCTGAGCAAAGATTATCCTGAGGTCATCTTTGCAGCAAGAGGCATATTTCTGAGAACATTCCTGACCACAGAGTCCCCACCATGCTTTGCTTCTGCTGCACTGAGCCAAGAGTCTATAGATTTCCTGCTTTTAAAATACATTAATGTAATAAAAGTCAGAATTACACAGCTTGGTGTTTGTGATTTACAGCCCTCGGCCAAACACAACAAGTAAGAAATAAGAACATCCTGTGGTAACTCGAACAATCCAAGCCGATTATGCAGGGCTGTTATACCTGCAACGGAGGAGAAGAGCTATTATGTCCATTACAGCCAAACCAAAAGTGACAGAGAAACATCTGCAATGAATTTTTTTCCGGTTTTCAAGTGAATAGTTCAACATTACTAACGACTGGCCTTGGCAGCTGTCCTGTTTAATTACCAGCTGTGCTCGGACATTATCATCTAATATTAATAGCACTAGAAACCCTTATTACATTCAGTTTATCATGATGTCATGTCTGGCTTCTTGTCTTTCTTCTCCAAGTCTGCATGTTTAAGCTAGACCAGTATCACCTCCTGCTTCCAGACTGAGCGGGCATTTTCAGAGCCTTTTTGCTGAGGATGGTTTTAAGAGAAACATCTCAGGGCAAGCAAGACACTGTAGACACTGAGTCTTTGCTCTAGGATTAGCTTTATTCTGTCCGGAGTCTCTTTTTTTCCATATCCACATCAGTATTTAATCCTTATGCATGAGCACAACCCCAGTGACCAGCTAATGGAGCTGAATTTTAATTTTATTCTGTTTTGGGCTGAAGAAAAGTGCTTTTACTGGCACTGACTGAAAGACTTAAATGAACAGCCAGCAGGACTCCAGACTGCACCTGTAGCACCAAAGAGGGGTAAGCCAGACACAAGACCTTTGCCTTTCAAGCCTGTGTATCAATAGTAGAGCCCTGCTTTTCTGATAGCTTCAACACGCAAAAAAGGGAGAATTGTCTCTGCATTTAAATGAATGACCTTAACCATGTTTCTGAAGGGAGACTGAGGAACAGTTTGCTTCAGGAGAATGCTCAGGCTAAGGATTACACTGTACTACGTGTTTGAGGTTCTGCAGTACCAAAGCATCGGGAAAAGGTGCATTGGGGTGCTAACACAGGGTCTGCATACTTGCCTAAGGGTGGTGTGGGCTTTGAAACACATTGAGACCATGGAAAACCAAAATATTGTGCTAACCTCTAGGTTAAACGTGTAGCAGACAATAGGAGATTTTTTTTTTTTTTTTTTCTTTCTAGCATGCTTCAGCAGCCAGATACCCAGAAGAACTCACCTGCAGAGATGAAGGGGGAGCCAGATCTTCCCTTTGAGGCTGATACCTGTTTTGGCTTCCTGTTGGTATCAGCTTCCAGGAAAAGGGCCCTGTTTCACCAAAGATGGATATAAACTGGGCATTTTCTATAAGCCAGTTGGCTTGTTGTCATTGCTTATGAGCTCTTTTTTTTTCCCCTCCTGCCAGATTGCCAGGGAGATGGGCCCCACATCCTTTCAGTCTCACCACCTCAGCCCCCCTTCATCATGTTGGCAGAATCTGCTGCAGCAGTAACTTCAGAAACCAGGTGCTTCTACCCCGAGGGTACAAACTGCATGACCCCACTCTGTATAAAAGGGCCACATTAGTCACGGAAAGTGCTTCCAGGAAGGCTAATGACAGGAAATGGACCTGGGCACTGATGCTTTGCATATTAAATATCTCTTACTGCACGGATCTTCCCTGCTCTTCAATTAAATAATATTCAGAGGAAGTACTGGTCACGAACCTTCTCCACTATCCTCCTTAATAGCTAGTAAAGCAGTTACCTCGACCCCTTGATGATGTTGCACAACCACAAAAGCAGTAGAAGAGTGGATGCTGTCATCAGGCACAATAAGTTGGAAACGACTGCACATGTAAGCTTGAAGTTTTCTCACAGCTATCTGCTTTGAGGTCTTTTGCTCCCACAAACCCCTCAGCTGTTCTCCATTATGGTCATTTGCAAGAAAACCAAAATTATGCTGCTAATCTATACCAGTCTTCTCTGACTCCAGAGGAGGGCAGGCTCAAATCCTGAGCTGTCACACATGAATTTGGGCACAAGTCTAATATAAATGAAAACATTGCATTTTTAGCGTTATAGTTAAGCAGAACAGCAAGCCTGAACCTGAATCAAGTTACCCCAATCTTAAAACGGAATAAGCTACAAGTGAAAGTTGAAGGATCATATACCAAGGATCCTTCGAAATCACAGTTACTATATCTGGGACATACATATGCATACATACAATGGGTAATTGATGGACAACTGGAAGGCCTTTTCAAGCTGTTCTGCTGTAAGTTCTGCGTTTTTTCACTAGCATAGGAAGGGAAGGTAGAAAGAATCAGATTTTTCAGGTAAAGCATGTGTATTTTCTCTTTAGTGCAAGTGGCAAGAAATAGGGTAATTACACTTTCACATATTAACATTATTTTGGTGGGGTTTTTTAAGTGGATAAAGCAATACGAGAATCCACATGCCACAAGCAAATAACAGCTGAGCACTGGAGCTAAATGAAGATCAAAGAGCATATAATAATTGGGATGTGCTTCCTCTGACTGTTCTTTGACTGCACAGTAAGTACCAGGACCTGTGTCTATAATATAAGCAATATAGAGCCTGGGAATTACAGAAAGTGGGAAAGACAAATAGAAATTGTTTGAAATCAAACTTCACATTTGAGCTTTTCTTAGAAAACATAATAATCCTCCAGGAAACAGAAAGTAAGATTTTTCAGAACATTAAACACTATTTTTTGAAATATAGTACTCAGACAAAAATCGCTGTCTAGTGGTAAAAGAAAAACAAGACATGAAGCTGGTAGCAGCTGGGAAGTTCAAACAACCAAGTAAGGGTTTGAGAGTTGGGTAAAACTCAAATGGACTTAAATAACACAAAGCTGCTGGCTCTCCAGCCGGCACATGGCAGCAGCACTATTTTCCTGCCTGGGTAACAGGGTGCTCATGACTCAGGCATTCCAGTTTCCTGCCTTGATTCACTCACTTTCTCTTGCTGGTTGGTGGTCTTCCACGCATCTCTGTGAAGATATCAAAATGGTTTTAATGTTATCACCTGTTGAAGTAGCTTCAGGAGTTAAAGAAATTATTTGTCTCCTTCCAATGAGGTACGATTTTAAGTTTCTGAGTTCAGGAGAGCAACTATGGTGCATGGCGAGGATGGTTATTTCTTTTCTTGTAGAGCAAGCAAGAGCCATAAACATCTTTGCAATTACTCCAGATCCCATCACTGGTGTTTTACATTAACTTCTGTCCATCAGATTATTTTCAGGTGAATGTTCTTGTTGCTGTCAGTGCATTTTGGACCCACAAAACCCACACACCTTTGTGAGAAGCCTCACAAAATTGCAGTGATCCTCAGCAGGCTGCTTGCTCTCTTGGGATGTGTATGTATGCTTTGTGTCAACAAAGCTGCTCTCAGTCCACCTGTGAGGAGGAATTGTTATTTTCTCCTTTGAATAATGAAGCAACACCAGGTGAGACAACAAAATATGCCAGATGGAGAGGTCAGGAAAGCACAGTCTCATTTACAGGACTCCAAACCACATCAGTTTTCGGTTTCCTTCCAGCCTATGAGTCCCAGCTGTGTCTCATTTGCTGGTGGCAGCAGTGAGAAGGGAGGGCAAGATGCCAGGTGGGATCAGCCATTTCACCCCCCTCCTCCCCAACCGCAGGTGACTGATAGAAGCCAAGGTGGGCCCAGCAGGTCTCTGGTGGTGAGGAAGAACAGAACTCTTCTCTGAAAGTCTTGGGCTCTCACTGACCTCCCTTTCCTGCCCACCAAACCAGCAGGGTGAAGGAAGGACCTCTCCCTGCCCCCTCAGCACTGCCGGCACCTCTTCTGCTGCTATTCGTAACACCAGGCTTTCATATCAGGCCACGACATGAAACACCAAATGAGATCCTGAAAAGCAGCAGTGTGCGTGCAGCAGAGCTGAAGGTCACTGCTGCATGTGAATTCACTTTTAAAAACAATGAATTGAACAAGAGCCTGACATTTACCCTGCAAAGGGATTTTTGAAAGTTTGCTTGCTGAAGCCTGATGTTCACAGGCTGCAATGTTTACTGCTGGGGGAGTGGAGGATCTTTGTTATTCTAAAGCAAATAAAAGAAAATGGATCAAATTCAACTCTGAGTGAAGGGAAAAAAAACCCTAACCTATAGGCAAATCCTGCACTGGATTCACTCAGCTTTGCTCTTTCTCCTTGCTTTGTTTCATGGGGCCAGTGAATACCATTAAGGCTGAACAAACATTTCCAGTGCAAAAAGTAATTACTGCTTGCACGTAATGTCTTTCCTCAAGGCTAAAGTTTCATACCCCTTTTCCTACCTCAGAAATATTTTTATTCATGTTATTTGCAGGAATTAGAGTCTGAATAATGGTCAGGCAGTTTTTTGAGGATATAGAGGAAGAAGGAATAAAAGAAAGGAAATTGTGGCGTTCTCCTACTCACCTTTTTAAGTGGTAGTTCAGTTGCAAGCGTCTTGTCCCTTTGTTCCACAGATAGGCTGAGCTGGCTGGCCTTATCAGCATCAGTTGTGAGGGGCCAACAACCTAAACCCATTCTTTTTACACACTTGCCTCCTGCACACCCATGGATCATCAGTTTCCTTCTGACATATGTGCCCCTTTAAGCCCTGGGAGGAACAGGCCACAGACTTCTTATTGATGATGTTAAACATGGTTGTTGCTCACCCAGAAGTCTGTTGACACAATGTTCATTAAGTATTTTGTCTCACAGGAAGCCTATAATGTGAATTTTCATTGTGGACTTGAAACAGACTCTATTCCATTTTCAAATCACCTGAAATTAGTATGGAGTGCGCATCAGAGCCTCCTCTCCTCTAACCAGCTTTCTGTTCATTAAAAAACCCCAGAACAAGTCTTTCCTCCATTGCCACAGCAGCTAAGTTTCTTTAGTAACCTCTGGTGGGGACCCTTGCCTAATGCTGTTTGAAAATTCAAATACGTCCCTCTCCTGGGCCCTCCTTATCCACATACTCGGTCACACCTCTGTGGAACGCAGGCGGCTAGTTGGTAGGGTTTCCCTTTTAAAAAACCATGCTGACTGCTTCCCACAGGCTGTGTTTATATCGACCTGCCCATCAGCTCTAACCCCTTACTGCTGCTGGGAGTCAGCGTTGCTGCCCCATGGTTCACAGGATTCCCTTTAAAGCTTCATTTATAAAGGGAGTTTACAATTAGGAATTTCAACTCTCTTTCCAAGAAAAAAGCTCTTTATGTGCAATGATACTGATTTTAAGTTTTGGCAACGAAAATCTCAGTCTGGTGTCTGCATGTTCTTCCAGTCACAGCCAAGCCTGTGATTCTCAGCATTACAGCAACTGCAAGCAAAAGCTTAATTCATCTTTACGTATCACATGCCTTGCCTAATCGCCAGCTATTTGTTGAGTAACACACAGTTAAAAGGGAATCTCATACACTAGCACATTGTAGCACCTCGCATTAGAATGCATATGTAGAGACAACACATACGTCTCCCAAATCACAATATAAACCAAACATTTTTCTTTAAACAGTATAAATTTTCTAACATATTTGCATAATTAGATTTTGTATGATTTATCACATAAATCACAATTACAGTCCGCTCTCTGAATACACATCAATATACACAGCATCATACTGTGTGCCGCATAAAAATACCTAAGCCAGACTTTCCAGTTTTGCTATTATAGGTACTAAGGAAAGTGAGAAAGCCGGCTACTGTGGCAGGGTGGTCCCCGCAGTCACAAGACTGACTAGAAAGTCTACCTCCTTAGTTTACAGCTAGCTCTGAAATGAATGGTGCAGCCCTAACAGGCCACTCTTAAGAAGCAGGTAGATTCGCAGATTCATTGCAAGTCGATTTAGGACAATTATTTTTAAAAATCTTTTAAATTTCTTAAGGGTACATTACAAAGCTGGTTAATCTTATGGCTGGCAGGCTAGATGTGACCTGGGACCTCTTGTACATCTTGGCTTTGGATCCTAGCTTTCCTATCTACCGGACAGGGTTATTTATTTATGCTTGACCTCTGTGACAAATCTGGGTGCAGCACCCAGCCATCACAGCTGGGGTTCTTTACAGGCCACTTGTTTCTCAAGCATAGCTGATGCACAGGCACATGTGGGATGTTTCTCAACATCCAGTACTACCATTTTGCAATTCCTTTATCTACTCCCTTCATCGGCAGAGTTCCTCCTGTTTAGCCACTCTGATCAATCAAGTCAAGCAAGTTTACTGCTGTGTGTTTCCTACACTGGGTTGTTTTGCTAGTTTGGTTTTGAATGCCAGCTGGCTGCATTGACCACAGAACACAGCATTGCTGTTCTGGTGGTCAAAGTGGCTGCACAGACCTTTTCCAGGAGGGAGCCTCCAGGCTCTTTGCAGACAGCAGTGCTAACTCCTGCAGCCAGGCACCCCATGGGAAGCAGCATGTCTCTCCCTCAGCAGAGATGATCCAGGGAATGTAACCAGCACAGAATTCCAAATGCAATGGTCCATATCAAATGTTACTAATAAACAGAGCTCACTCACGGTTAGAAAAAAGGCTCTGGACTAAAAATAGATGAAGATATGGGAAGGATATGGCAGGCCTTAGAGGTCAGTTTTGAAGATGGAGAAGAGTCTCCAGAGAGGTCTCCTAGGAATCAGTACCAGGACTGTTTCTAGCCAGCATCTCTCTCAGAGATGGGAGTGAACAGTGAAATAGCCATGGTTTTACACAATGTTGAGGTCTCTTTTTTTTGGTATGTCGATGGCAAAGAATTTCAGAAGGAACTGAACAGAGCTGAGCAGGCTGAAAGGTGGCAGGTGAGGTTTGGTGTTGATGCAAACAAGGAAATACACCTAAGGAAAAACAGCCTACCTGTGGCTACACAATGTGAAGCTTGGAAGAGTCAGCTACAACTCAGAAAAGAGAACTCATTGACAGCCCTTGACACTTTCTAACAGCATACATGATCAGAAAGAAAACACCAACATATGT
This sequence comes from Bucorvus abyssinicus, assembly GCA_009769605.1. Taxonomy (NCBI): domain Eukaryota; kingdom Metazoa; phylum Chordata; class Aves; order Bucerotiformes; family Bucorvidae; genus Bucorvus; species Bucorvus abyssinicus. The sequence continues at coordinate 28,783,034 of CM020027.1, forward strand.
CGGACATCATCAGGGAGTAGAATGAAACCAAGACAGAAAGGAACACTTTGCCACCACATAAGTTGACAGCCTACATCTTGAAAATGATGTGTGGCTTGGGTCTCTGCATCTCAAGAAGGACATAGTGAAATTAAAGAAAGTACAGAGAAGGGGAGGTAAAGTGATTAAGGGGATGGTGCAGTTGCCCAGCAAGGAAGGATTGTAAGAGACTGGGACTCTGAACGTGCAAAGGACAAATCTGAGGGATATCATACAATGCATTATCAATATAATGACATAATATCAGAGCTGGTGACCATACTGAATGCCAAACTGGTTCACCAGATCCCATATTGCAGGAACTAGAGGAGACTGACTGGAAACCAGCTTTAAAAAACTAAAATAATTCCTTACACAGAAGATAGTGAACTTCTGGGACTTGCTGCCACAAGAACCTGTGGATGTTGATAGTGTCAGCCAGTTAAAAAGGGAATTAAATGAATTCGCAGAAAATATATACATGATTTCTGGAAGGACTGGGCAATTGTATTCTGTATAATTTTTATGATGGTAACTGTGGATGTCAGAGACTTGCAAAGGGTGTGGACCAACACAAGTGGCAGGGCTTGCATGATTTCCCTAAACAGCCCCTCCTGTTGCCATTAAAATCCACGCAAATTTTGCAATCATCTTCAAATGAGGCCAGTATACCACAGAACAAATGTAAGCTCCCATATATTATGAATGGGACTTGTGGTAACCCGGTAGCTAAAGGATGTTATGGATTAAAATCTGCTTGGTAAGAAGGTACACTCTCAGGTTCAGAAACTTCAGAGGACTTCTACAATTTTGACTAGATAATACAGTTCCATCATACACAGTGCAGAGTGGACTTCATCAGATCTTAAGCAAAACCCAAATGCAATTAATTGTAATTGAATACTGTGAAGCCACACATATTTCTGTTAATATCCTAAAGATACAGAATTGTGACCTTTTAATTTTAGGACAGACAGACAAAAACAGCTCCTCATTTAGGAAAGAGCCATGAACAAATGGGTTTTTTGGGCTGCATCAAGGTTTATCTGAACTTTTGTTTTGTTGATTTAGAGGATTGATTGGGAGCACACCATAAGGGCAGACTAAAAGAACAAACGGTTCCATTTATAAGTATCTGTAAAATATCCCCTAACCTCCCTGCCTTTATGCTACATACTTTTAAACAGTGGGAAATCCAGACTACAGTAAAAAACCCTGCATACTCAGCTCTTCCAGCAAAATGCCAAATCATGTGATAGCTTATTCGTCTGGTTTGAGTTAAGCCTGTCACAGAGAACGAGCTAAACTGAAGGGGTCATTTATGATGGTTTACCAAATCTCTCCTATGCCAGTTTTCAGTTAGAAGGGTAATACTAGTCACAGTAAAAAGCCTAAATCATGTCCTGCATGTCAGCTGATAAGGTCGAAGATAATACACAAGGGAAACATTGACCCTTGCAACTACAGGTGAGACAGAAGTGCCAGGTTACTTATGGGAAAAGGGATGTCAGGCAGCAAGAGGACACTGAGGAAACACCACAGCTAAAACCTCCAAGAACTTCTTGGTGACCCCAGACCTAAGACTACAGTACATCACACTCTGCTCACGAAGGTGTCTCAGTCTCAGACACTTTGTAGGCAACTCTCAGTTTTCTGTAATTCAGGTAGGTTAAATGGAAACTTCTGGCTTTGGTTTTGCTATCCCAGAGCCTGTGAGGATTGCAGGAATTTTCTAGGTCTTATTTATGTGTGCCAGTCTACAATTTGTCACTAATCTATGTTCAGCCTGGAGAAGAGAAAGCTCCGGGGAGACCTTATAGTGGCCTTCCAGTACCTGAAGGGGGCCTAATGAAAAGCTGGGGAGGGATTTTTATAAGGGTATGTAGTGATAAGACAAGGGGTAATGGCTTTAAACTGAGAGTAGATTAAGATTAGATGTAAGGAAGAAATTCTTCTTTATGAGGGTAGCGAGACACTGGAACAGGTTGCCCAGAGTTGTGGATGACCCATCCCTGGAAGGGTTCAAGGCCAGGTTGAATGGGCAACCCGATCTAGTGGAAGGTGTCCCTGCCCATGGCAGAGGGGTTGGAACTAGATGATTTTTAAGGTCCCTTCCAACTCAAACCATTCTATGATCCTATATTGGTAAGGAGATCTGAGAAGAGGCTTGAAGTAATGCACACAAGCATTATACCTCAAGAATCAGAGTTAAAATTATGTAATTATTCCACTTACTAAGCCTGTTCCTCATTGAAACACAAGTAATCGCCCACATGGTTCTGCTAAATCGACTGGTGTGTCCCAGTTAAAGTCTTGCACCACCAAGCCCATTTAGATCCCTATAGGTTAGAGATAGCTGAGAAGAAACTATTGCTATCTGAATCACTATTCACAGGTACTGGGTACACATAAAATTGTATTGATATTTAGTTCCAGAAGCAGTAACCTTTTACCAAGACACACACACACCTTTTACTCCATATGAACTTGTGACTTCTGAAGAAAATACCAACCTGATTGCTTCATTCCAACAATTTTTTTTGCTTAAGTTAGTGTTAATGATTGGCTAAAAAACACCTCACCTCCTTACCACAATGATGCATTTGTGTGGGAGCAATATTATCATTCCTCTTTAAGGTTTAAATTACACAAACTCCTCCTTCACTTAGCAGCCAAGACACTTTCTGAGACATTTCTTAGGAGATGAATTAAGGAACAGGTAAAAACAGGCTGCTGCCCAATGCCATCCTAGATAAACCCTGGTGTACATACTTACCTAGAAACCTAGATAGAAAGGAACTGTTCCTATCACCACAGCTTTTTGATGTGGTTATGCATTATGGCATCCTGAATACTCACTCCCTGTTTCAAAGTCTCAGAAGCAATGAGGATGAGCCACAACTTTCCTTTGATGGAAATTTGGATCCATGGTTTTTATTGGGGGGTGAGGGATGGGAGCGAAAGAGTGTGAATTGCTAAATTAAAAGAGTTGTATCTGTGGTAACATACATTTTCCATCCACAAGCCAAGAGTCTTTTCATCATCTTACCTCCTTGAACAGATTAGCTCTGATTAACAGCTGCTTTTTCGGCAGCCTGTGTTGTAACAACAGCTTCTACCAGCTTCTTGGTTAGTTCCTCTCCACTTCAGTTACAAAATATGAGCTCATATCTAGTGCTCGATGCTAACCTCTGGTCCCTTCTTGCTCAGACATGCCCTTGGAGGTGCCCAGCTGATGGTCAGCTCTGGAGCACATCTCCTTCCTCCACGAAGCTGAGCAAACTTCAACCTTTCTAAAATTCCTGTCTCTCCATCGCACCATAACAGGTCAGTGAGGTGTTATATAGTCTCTTAATGTAGTTTTGTGTACGTGAACTCTGAATCTCTCTTTCTGATGACTGTATTTGCACAGATACAGCCTGCCCCTTCAGACACCACTTACAAGATGGGCACATGAATGGAGAAACATGATGGCTGAAAGGAATAGCCTCGAAGAGCTGAAGGCAGGAAGCAAGGAAGCTGCCCACACACAAGCTAACACTGCTCGTGACTTCAGGAGCTTTTTTCTTCTGGTTTGGTTTTAAAAACAGCTAATAAGTGGAATACAGACATGGAAGATGCACAACCTGTCACTGTTCCCCTATGATCTCCTGTGCTTTCCACCACCCACTCCCTCTGGAGAAATTGGATCCTTCCAAACCAAATTCTGAACTATTTCAGTTGAGAAAAAGGCCAGAATGCACTAGTCCTGCCCACGTATGACAATGGTCACTTTTATCCACAAACAGGAGCGCAATAATGGCTGGTACAGATATATATGGATAATATATTACTTCCAGTGTGCTACACAGTACTGGTTTAGAAGACAAAAACTTAAAGTCTGGCTTGTTTAAACAAAACTGAACTCAAACTATGGCACTACATCTGCTCCCGACATGTCTGCCCTTTTTTCTATTCCTACAAGCACCTTTCCCCAGTTTGTTAAGCTTTCTTTCCCCTTTCATGCCCTCTGCAGGAACATGCACTTTCAGTCAAGTGAAGGAATACCTGGGCAGGGTGAAGAATTTGCAAATTGCAGATTAAGGCCTGAGGAAGAAGGACAAAAAGAAAAAAGGACATAGAAATGATGTTTCCCCCTATAACTCACTGTTGCCAACAGTCAAAAAACAAAAATAAGATTCATGGAAGCTGCTTGGGGAGGAAGAAAAGAAAGAAAATGTGGGGGCTGCATATTAGCTAAACAGAAATGCACATTGACAGTCACATATGCTCATACACGCAGTCTGCACGAAGCAGATGATGTGCATTTGAGACAACCACCTGCTTCACCTGTTGACATGTATTGACATGCATACAATCCTACTCACAGATCTCACCTTGATGGAGGCAATTTAATCCAAACCGCATTTTAACAATACATCTGAACTTCAAAAAAACTATTGATAACTTTGAGGGTTTTTTATTATTCAAAACCCTTGACGTCTCTGGAGACTTTCATTTAATGTGAAACCAGAGCTGATTTTCAACTGAGTTCATTCTCTTCATGTGAAGCCAATGTGCCTCAAGTTCTACCTCCAGGATTAGATATCTGATTTCATTAAGACTTCTGAGAGCATTTAATTAAGGGTTCTTCCTCTTTCCATATTCCTGCAGTCACACAATATTGAAGACACCAGGTGATTCTCTCATTTTAATTTTGTCCCCAATAGCTTTCAACAACTGCTCATTGAGCTGGAAGTCTGTCTGCTGGGTCCTGGCAACAACAGGCTAATAATGGCAATGCGACATACAACGTGCGTTTGTCCCTGGCATGCAACTAGAAGCAGCAACTGCAGCTCCAGCACTTTGGGGCGCAATAAGGAGGGAAAGACCATCCAGGTCCAGTGCCTATGTCCAGTAGGCAGCATGTCTTCTGAGGTTGTGATACTGATGTAGTCAGTCAGAAAAGGTAGCAAAGGAAAGTTTTGATTCAGTTCAAACCAGTAAACACCTGAACTTAAACATGTAGACCAAGAACAAACACTCAAAAACTAATATCCAAACAAATCAGATTTAACCCAGGATTTTGCTTTTCTGATTTTTTTAGGACCATTTATAATTCTGTCAAAGTTACAACACCATTCCTGACTTGGCATTAGGAACAGAGAAAATAAAAAGTGTTCCAAGATTCAAGATGAGCAGTGTTAAACCTGCAGGCCATCCCTCTGCCTTCACCCCACGGCGCTCTCACCTCCTGGGTCCTTACATCCCACTAACAAATAATTGCATGGTAGCAGCTGCAAATGTCAGACCATGGAGAAGGAGAGCAAGGGCAGGGTGAAGGGCATCAGAGCAAGGAGGGTCCTTGAGCCCTTTATTGACAGAGACTACATAGAGAGACTGCCAGGAGAACCATATTTATCCCTTGGTAAGACAATTCACTTATTGCAAGTTGCACATAACCTAAAATGAAGCTCAGGAAACGCAAACAGGATTCCAATGCTGCAAATAGGTCTGTCCATCTATAAAATCCTTTATCGTTGCTAGATCCTAGAGGACCCATCCACTTCCCTCACCTTTACCCCCCACACCCCACTCAGTGTCTCTATGTAAAATATAGGAGCAGGTTTCCTCTCCAAACAGCGATGATCTTTCAGAGCTCACCACCAGTACGACACTGACTTAACCCAAACTTTGAGAAATTAAATTCCTGCCTTGCATTCCCCAGGGACAATAAACCTAATGTTATTAATCCGTTATCTTCTTCAAAAAATTTAGATCTATATGGACAGACAAAAATATACTATCAAACTTGGCAGATAAACACACTCCTAGAGATAAAGGTTTGTGATGGGTGAGTTTCAGCTGCTGGAAGATACCCATTGCTCAGCAAAGCAGCCCAGCCCCCAAGCAGGGCATTTTGCTCCCTGGCCTGGCTCTGCGGTGATGCCCAGCTGGATTCTGCAGCACCCAGCCACTGGTCAGAGCCAGGCCAGCTAGCCACAGAAGACAGATGGCTCTTCAAAGCAATGCACCTCACTTTGCCAAACACAAAAATGTCACTGCTAGAATCTGTAGATGAATCAACTACACACAGAGCACTGACAGTAAAATAGCAAAGAAAATGACGAAAAGATTATGCTCAATCTGCTTGCATGCATGTGTGTTCACTTGTATGTGGAAGAGCAACCAAACACGAAGGTGCCCATTTAATCAGTGCAACATATACAAGTGGATCAATAAAGACTGCTGCTAAACATGTCAAATGCATTTAGTGAATACACAGCAGTTTGCCTATTTGGATATACTTATTTTTGCAGGCCATTTATCTACACCCTTAAAATAACTGTACTTACAAGCATATAATTCTCATCAATATGGACAGTGATTCAATTCTCTTTTTCTAAATGGAAAACATGGCCCATGTGGCCCTAATCCCTCTGTAAACTATCCCACCAAAAATACCATATAGACATACATTAAGGTATTTTCATTATTTTTATACTTGCATATAGGCATATTTAAAATGCACACACAAGCTTGTACTAAAAAACTGTTCTGCAGCCACTTGCCACCATTGTTAGGCTTTACGCATAAAAACATGGTTTTGGAATTTGTAAAATAAATGATGTTTCCACCACATTCATAGAACAAAGCAATCCCTATCAGGAAGTAGCAGCTGAACTCATGCACATGCAGTGCCCAGAAGGGACGTGTGAGTCCGCAACAAGGTTAGCTGCTAGAGGTCTGAGCTGAGCAAGAGGGTCTGGCAGGCAGAAATAGAGTTTCTGGTTCTTGGGCGCCCTGGGACTGCTTGCTCAGCGCTGAAGGCATGTTTCCAAGCACCTTCTGCCCCATGCAGTTCTTAAACATCAGACCCTAAGAAGGACTGAAGAAAAGAATAGTTTGGGTTTACACACGCCCAGAAGAATGAAAAAGTTAAATGCCATGGTACTGAGTATATAGAATCCCTCTGGAATGGAAATATTTAAGCAGCATTTTATCCCAAATTAAGTGAGAACTTGCTAGCAACAATGAAGTGGACCTCATTTGGCAAAGTGATGTATGTGGTACGTTTAGCAGCTGTTAGATGAGTTGGGCAGAGGGTGATAATAGAGAGGGTCCATGATGAGGTGAGCAGTAATGATGCAGTTTCGAATTTGTGACTAATTCAGTGCTGATCTTGACCAGCCTTCCCAACACTGTCAGGGCCTGAAAATAAATCAGACTGCAGTGGGAATCCAAAGCAGCAGCTCTACAGAGACTTCCAAGAGACCTGTACTTATCCCTGGATAACTCAATTCAACTTCTGCAGGTTGAACACAACCCAAAATGAAGCTCGGACTCTGACACTGCCATCAGGACTGTCTGCCTCCCAAATTCTGCAACAGGAAGTCATGCTAAGCTTAAAACCAGTCAAGCAAGCTGTGGTGAGCTCCACAGGTCAAGACAGTATTACCACATGAGGGTGGGGAGGTGGGGGGCACGAAAAAAAGCATGCAATAGCTTACCTTATTTTTGGCAAGCACACAGCAGACAGAAATGATCACCTCAAGCACTCCTAGCTAAGGGGAGCTGACAATCTGTCCATAGCCTGCTGCAAAGCACTCTGAAAAGCAAATCAGAGTTATTACCTTTCAATTGGACACTGTTTCACAGCTCTAAGTCAGTTGTCAGAAACAACAGTATTAAACAGGGAAAGAAGTTCCAAGAATTGAAAATTTGTCAGGGAGTCCAGGGTTCACTGTGAGGAGCCTATCCTGTAGGAGAAAGGAAACTTGACACACTGGTGAGTGAACCACCATCAATATTAATGAAGAAGAAAATATTTCTAGCAGTGCTCAGGAAAACAGTACCTTACCTTAACTGGATAAAGGATGGGAATACTTGCTCATCACTGCAGCACGGAAGCAAAATTCCAAGTGCCTAAATATACAAACCCTGAAGATAACTACAAAATTACATCCTACAAAGCCTCACTCTCCAAACACCTTCCTCCTAAGATGACCACTTGATTTGGTTAAAAATGTCAAGAAGCATAAACGGTGACGACTGGCACCTCAGGAAAGAGCCAGAGCAAATGCAAACCCAAGGCAAGTTTCATATAACAGGTACTGTTATATGGTAATGAAGAAGCAACTGATAACAGATATTAGGTTAAAATGTGTCTAAATTTAGAGCAGATCTACAGTGTAACATGGGTATCTGGTAAACAAAGTGTTTTCATAACAAGAGGGAGGTGGTTGTGATGCTGAAACCTGGTATCAGAGGAGACAGGACTTTTACGGATACATGAGAGACAGAAAACTTCATACAAAACTCTCCAATTTTTGATTCTAGTACCACCTCAACTTTCTGCAAGACAACCCCACATCTGCTGGAGACATCAGTGACTACAGACAGCAGTCATTGAACCAGATCACCACTCCAGAGGAATGTGCATTGGGAGAAAAGAGGTAATGCCACCCTCAGTGTCGGGGCAGAAGGATGTCAAGAGAAGCTGAGGGCAGGACTCCCGCTCCCCTGGAAGGCCTCAGACAACAACCAAAGCAGATTAAACAAGTGCCTCAGGTTGTAAGAGTGATACAATAAACAGACAATGACGTTTCAGTTGCAAGCCCAGGTAGCCGGGCGAAGCAGTTGGCAACTTACATGAACACCAATGGTAAACACAGATGCAAGCTCAGAAGCTTGTGTTGTAGTGCTGCAGTGTGTGGAGTTGGGTCTACCTGAGAAAAGATGGATGTGCTATGGGGACCACCATCCTCAGGAGCCTACCTACCACTCCTTCAAAGCCCTGAGATAACAATTTTGCTTACACCTTACCTTTGTGATGTACATTACTTTTTCCATATAAGAAAACACAGGAGATAAGGCAAAGAGGGATAAAAGTCAGCTAATGCACCCTGCATTAGGAGGAGACAATACTTACATACTCCCCCCACCAAATCCCTCACGCAAAACCATCTGCAGTCTGATGGAAACATTGCCCAACAGAGCTCAGGAGGCTCACAGGGAGCAAACTGCTGGTATCAGCACTATGCAAATAGATGAAGGAACAGTTCACCAAAAGCACTGCTCAAACGGGAGCAATAATGTGGGTTTATTCAGTAGCTGGTGGTCAGGCTTTTACTGGGAAGTTAGCTGCTCTATGAGTGGCTCTTGAGACTGAAATACCCCAAAACACTCCCAGTATCCTTCTCTTTTTCTTTTCAACCAGATCTAGATGTCTAAAAAAAAAAAAACAACAAACCCAGAAATATCCAAATAAGAACACAGCCACTGCACTCCAGATTATTTCCATATGGAGCCTTAATTTCAAACAGATGATGATCATTATGTGAAGCAAACAAGAGTAAAAATACAGAATAATGGACTCTGAAATGTAATTATTTTAAACAACTTACTTAAATAATAGCTAGCACACTAAATCCACACATCAGCATTTAAGACAGTGGAAGCACAGACACTGAAGACTCACACTTCTCGACATTGAGTGCACTGGAGGCCTATGGCACAGTGTGTGCTCTGCTCCATCCCCCGGCTTTTCCCCTTTGAATTCTGCTATTGTAACACGGTTCAGGAACTTTACGCAACAAAAGCCTAATCTAACTTAAAAAGTCAAACTCATGATCTAAAACAGTTTCCCCACCTTAACTCCTTGGCACATGGTCCAGTTGTCAGAAGATGACATTTAGAGCCCAGAGAAACTTTTCTGGTAGAACTGTGCATCAGGAAAGGAGTCCTGTTGTATCATAGGAGAAAAACAATATTCTCTTCTGAGGGTTTTATTTAGTCTTCACTTACAGGTTCAGAGCAGTATTATTATTTCCGAGTTAAAAGCAGACCATATTATTTTATTCAAATCCTCTCCCTTTCCCCTCTCTTTTCAGGATTCTCAGTTTATTGGAAGTAATTGAAAATTTATTTGCCTTCTTCAGCTGAGTGATATGAAAGGTCAAGTCAATTCTAGGCCAGTTCTTGAGGTACAGTAAAATATAAGCAGAGAAAGGAAAATTCCCACAAATGACCACTATTTTCATCCTGAAAAGGTGGGTGGAAATCATGTGAGATTCTTCAAATTTTTTATTTAGTTTTAGAACAAACAAGACTTAGGGTTGAAGTGGAATACTTGTACACACCCCAATCTTCAGGACTGAAGTTCAGCCCTGTGTAGCTAAGCAGAAGAAGAAAGAAGCAGATGACTTTTTTAAATCACAGGGAAGTTGAAGGTTTTGCATTCCTCACCTCCCTGGCAAAAAAAAAACCCAACCCCAAAAAAACCACAAACCAACCACCACAGACACACACAATATACTTTCTGAGACAAGCACAGGAGAGACCATTTATCAGCAGTGCAAACTAATAACCGGAGCTACACCTACTCTTTAAATCAGGACAACTGCTGTCTGTCAAAGCAAAATCTGCAAACTAGATAAAAGTCAAGGGTAACTGTCTTGAAAATTTTAACCGCTGTGCTTTGAATAAAGACATGGTATTAATGTCAGCTTGGTTTTACATGGCCAGCTGCAAATAGCTTCAGTGTCATCTAGAAAGCTGTTTGATACAAGCTTGAAAGATTTGCTTTCTCATTCTTTGTATTCCTTCAATTTTTTTTTGGAAAGGGACTGGAGCAGACTACTTTGGATGAGGCTAATTCTGTGCTTATTCCACCACTTTAAGCCAGCTATGACAAAGTCTGACAGGATAGCTGGTAATTACTGCTAACCCTACAAGATCCTAAGTTTTCACATCACAGAACCTACAGCACTATTAGGCGCAGGGATGAGGTGTTAATTTTCTTCATGTGACTATACGGCTTCCTCTAGCCTCGCAGAGTTGTACGCATAGTAACTGATGCTCCTAGCTTTAACAATAAAAAAGGGAGTGCCAAAAATCAATCCAATACAAACACTTCAAATCTGTTTAAAACAATTGTAAAAGGGTTTTCTCTAAGATTTGACCCCTGGCTGCTATGCAAAAGGTTTTGCTTGCAATGTGCAGAAGTTTCCCGAAAGATTTTCATGACACAGAGGAAAAAAAAAGAGACTGCACATCTTGGGAGAAACTCACAACACAACTCCCAAGGGAGGAGATTGCTAGAGACCTGGCTTTGGCTGGTCCAGGTTTGCATGTTATGGGTAGGTGCAGCAGAAGCCATTTAGAGCAAGAGCAGCCAAGCGACCCGAAGCAAATGCAGGGTCCCTCGTGGAGGTGGTGAGGACAGCAGGAGCTGGGCAGCCAGTGGCAGCCACAGGGCACCAGGGCCAGAGTTCGAGCTGGTTTAGCTGCCTCTGCCACAGTGATTCAGTCGAAGAAGGAGTCAAATGAAACCATGGGTACGGATCTTCCCTCTGAACAGGGCTCCGGCTTTAGATAGAAGATACTTTTGCAATGGGGAGGGAAAGCAGAGAGGAGATAACATCAGAAAGATATACCCAGTGTAGGGAAGGTTTTGAATGCTAATGGAATCCTTGGTCCCTGGTTTGAGATCAGAAAGGGTTGGCGGTTGCTCTGATTTGGTGAGAGAACACACATGAATCAACTTTGTAACAGCATAAACAGTCGGAGGCAGAATTGCAAGAATAATTACAGTGGAGGGAAGCGCAGAGCGATGGAAGAGCAGCAAGACACCACACCTGCTTACCTCCTGCTCTGCCCCAAGATTAAGTCTCTGATGTAACCACAGAGGTATGTTTTTGGCATTCAAGATAATAGGAAAGGGAGGGGAGAAAAAAAGAAGAAAAAAAAAAAGGAGTGAAAAGCCATGTTGCCAAGAAAATGGAAGTAGAAAAGCAAAAAGTGAACAAGGAAAGGAAAGGAAAAAGTGAGCTCTTTTAGCTATCTTCAGAATACTTTGCCAGTTCTTTGCAACATAAGGTGTTGTGCATTCTTAAGGGGTAAACAATTCAAAATATTCAGCCATGGAAGTTGTTCTTTTCTTTAAAAAATTGCTTTACTTTTTTTTTTTTTGTCTTCCCATGAACTAGATACTCATGCTGTAGCATTCCATCTAGCCCAGCTTTCTGTGCAGTTCAGTGGGGACATTTAAGACTAAATACAGTGTCTTAGATTCTCTCCTTACCTACACCTGCACCCTCCCCTCCCACAAAAAGGGCATCTCACTGTTGTTATTCCCTTTGACTGTTAAGCAGAGCTTCCTTTTCTTTGACAATTAACCTATTCCACACATGAGAAGAAAAGGGGAGAGAAAGATGAACACTGTTTTCAATGAGAAGAATGGTTTTTGTAGGCTATTCTTTTTGCAAATGAAAATTGAAAAGGGCACAGAGCAACTACAATGGCCATTCTGACATAACCACCACTGTTGTCCTAAGAAAGTCCCTGTTAACAAAATTCCAATCCTGTGGCTGCTGCTGCTTTGGTCCTTAGAAAAAACACACCCTCAGCATGGCCACTTCTTTCGGGATATCCAGAAGTCCCTCCTGTGAAGCAGATGTAAGTGATGCCATGAGAGGGACAGGAAGTCACAATGACCAAATCAGTGGGATGTTTCTCCAGTTCACAACATTTCATGTTTGTTTCCAGTTGTCATCATGTTTTAACAGACCTCTGCTCTTGTCTCTCAATAGCCTGCCTCTGTGCCTACCACACCACTACGGAGCCCAGATCCCTGGGCTGTGTTCAGCGGCTGCAGCCCAAAGCAGAAATGTCCTGCACATCTCTTGGGGGCAACACGCAGAGCTGGTCTTTCGCACTGAGCTGGTGGTTCCTCACGAAGGTGACAGGCATTAGTTACCTGCCGGAAAAAAGCATGTGAGATCAGTCACCTATTTCAGAGGAAGGATCATAAATCAATAGCTTTAAGTTTTAGCTAAAACTTGTGAAGACATCTCTTCTTTCCAGTAGTGATCCAGATATGATTTTTGGCTCGCCTAACTTAAAAAGAAAATCAATTTCTTTTCCCCAGGATTCAGCTATACGTATTTATTGTACATTACTTGAACCAACAGAATGACTCCTGAGAAAGTATAACTTGCCCCCTGTGCTGACCCTAAAAATTTCCCATTTAGAATGGTTTCATATACAGCAAAAACTGCTTAAGAAGATACACTATCTTGGACTTCAAAAGAAAAAAACCCTGCTTTCAGTAGAGTAGAGAAACATTAGAAATTAATCTTTGAGAAATTCAGAGAAGCAACATACTTGTTCACTGAGGTTTTTTTTTTTACTATTCCCCTAACTGCCATAAATTATTAAAACATAGTATGGTCACTAGCAGGGCCTTTTTTTTTTTTAAATATGCCAGCAAGGAACAAGTCTGTTCCAAGTCACGTTCACCCCATTACCTTTTAATCCAAACTCCATCAGAGAGAATATGAACTCCTATTCCTTCTCCCCTTGATTACATAGAGCTGTATTAAATCCACTTTAGCTAGTTAACATTCCTAGTCTGGGCACATCGTAAAAAAACTAAGCTGAAATTTACAGTCATCAAGTTACATCCACAGGATGCAAGAACAATCACTTCATTAACCTTTTGCAACAGCTCAGTTTTCAATAAGCTTCATGATCTGAATAATCAAGATAGTCAGAAGTCAAGGCTCACCTCATCAGTTCAAAAAATCATACACAAGTTTGCATAAAAGTGAGATTACCTCTAACTGGATTTCTCCAAGCTGCAGTCTACTTGCACATTTGCATCTTGGTTGTACATATACCAAAATTCTTTTATTTCTAGTATCCATTGCAGGGAAAGTAATTCTTCATATTTGGGGTACAGATGTGCCTAGCACCATGTAAGTTCCTTCTCAGCCACTTGACTGATAGTCACAAATTGTAAGGACTCTCATGGAAAAGGAAAGAAGGGGGGAAAATGAGCACACACGAATGAATTCATGCCAGTTGTAGGCTTTTAACTATTATCAAATGAAAGATGTATGGAGTCACCTAGACTATTAACACGAAGTGCTCAACACATTGATAACTACTTGTCAGAGGGTTTCTTCTCACAAACAGCAACTTCACAAACACCTTACCCATGCCACATTAGCCCTAGGTGCTCACATCTGTTTGAGAAGTGGCAGGAAGAACACTTAATACAGCCTCAACTGCAGTGAAGTACTGTGCAAAGGAGGACACAGCGTATACAGAGAGGTGACCATTCCCCCTAGCTTTGTGAACTAATACTACAGCCTTGGGTGGGCTCATATGAAGAACCTCATACCACTGACAAAGGCAAAACTGTCTATGGTAATACTATGAAGCACAGCTTTTGAGGTGAGCAGTTTAACAAAAAAAAAAAACCCCACATACTTTTATATTGCAACTAAAGCGGACTTCAGATCACCACAGGAAGAAATTTAAGCTGAACTACCATATCTCAAAAAAGCCTGGGTAAAGACTGGTGCAAGGTAGGTCTGTTATTATCGATAAGTGCTTTTATCTTCTCAGTGTTTGTCCTTCTTGCAGACATCTTCACAGTCAAAATCCATCAGGGGATGGGTAGATTTCATGTAACTTCCTTATGGAGCTGTAATGTTATGGATCATGAACACAGCAAAGGACAGGAAACAAAACCCCCAAAACAAAACCAAAACCCCTTACAAAGTGATGTCTGCAAAACTGAAGGACAAACCAGTCTCCTCCACTTCCCACTGCTCTAACCAGCAATATTAAAGGACTGAAAGAACACCACACTGAAAATCATACATAGGTATACACTGTGTAATCCTTTTTGCCATTGATGGCAATATCTTGAAAGCAGAAGAGATGTATGCCCCTAGAAGAGCTGTCTTGCACCCACGCCCAAGATCAAGCACAGAACTGGTAGGCACAATGCTCCACAGTTCTCCATCAGGAGATCTGGGAGAAGGGACAGCATCACTGAACAGCTCTGAGCAATAAAGACATACCCACTATCACTACAGTTCCCACCAAACCACTTTGATTATTATCACATGGCCATCATTACTAGGAGTCTAGTTCTTTCATCTCTTCAAAAAATGAAGGAAACTTGTACATCAGCCTTTCCAGTCCTACAAGCAGAATCGCATCTTAGGAACTTTTTTTTTTTAATTTCCTACACATCACTGACAGAATGAGAACAATTAAGGTGTCTTGTCGATGTTCAAGTCAAATACACAATTAACAGGCAGACTCAAATGGCCCTATGTCTGGAGTAAAGCCCAATACACATTCCTCTGATATTTCCTACACAAGATATGGGAACTTGAACCAATTACAGCCTGTGCACCAGAATATTCAGGGTATGCAGTAAATGAGCCACAACAAAAGCAGAGGCTCAGTGCATCAACAGATCAGTGGTCAACTGCTTCTACACCAAAACACAACATTTTGCTCTGTTGTGGGTATTTTACCAGCTGGTTACATCATGTTCTCAGTTGCATGTAACATCCCAGCAGATACTGATGAAACACCATGCAAAAGGCATCGTCTGTTCACTGTTCAGAACAATGTGGCCTCCTACCTCTTTATGAGCCAACAAGCAAATGCTTTATATGGAAGCACTTCAGGCAAAAATGGTACAGAGGTTGCCACCTTACTGAGTATCACATCAGTTCAACCATCAAATAAGAAAACATTTCAGTCAGCGATTTGTGACCTTCAAAATTCAACTGTTAATTCAACCAAGCTGCTGCAAGCCAGGTCTGCAATCTTCAGGTACCTGTTGTAGGATTAGGTAGAGGGTGGACACCACCACCTGCTCATCATGTTGCACAGTGGCAGCATCGTGGTAACAGGAGTAGAAAGATACTCACAGGCAAGTGGCTTCCTACGCCAACTACAGAGGAGACCAGATGTGCTGGAGTGAACCAGTAGCTCTCAAATGCCAATGCCTGAGCCCAGTTGAAGAGTTATCTCCAGTTACTGTCCTGACAAAGGCAAAAAATTCCTTCTCTACTGATGAAGTTTTGGGGGGCTGGGGGGCATGTGTATTTTCTGAAACCTGAAGAAAACCATTAATTTATTTTTAATGATGTTATTGATTACTTAAGATCATTCCAACATTTATCATAAATCTGAGGAACCATCCAAGTTCGTGGATTATACTCAAACAACCTCTGAAGCTTTCATGAGGCTGAAAGATCACTGACCCAATTGGACTGAAGCATCAGAGAACAAAGCATGTCTTAAGGGACTGGTCTTGACACATTCAAGGGATCCAGTCTCTGGCAAGTCCTTAGCCAGAAAAAACCCAGACCTTCGGGGTCTGGTTTCTACAAACCCCGTGACTTCCTTCAAGATATGTTTCAGCACTGTTGCACAGGGTGAAATCCACTTTTCAAGGCAACAGTGCAATGCAGAAATGTGGAAATGGCACACAATGACTTCTAGCAGTCCAGAACCATGAAAAGGAATGAGAACAATGAAGCGTTTCATCACACCAGGGACCTGACTGAGCAGGCTTGAGGTGGCACTGACTACATCTTAGGTACCAAGCATGACAGGCAGGACTAGGCAATGGATGACACAGAAGTAAAACAGCCTCTCAAGTGATAGGGTGTACACACCCCTACTGTGGGGCCAAATTTCAGTTTCAATTGGTTGAAGTGGTTTAATGTGCTTTGTCTAAACTACTTCACATAAATACGCTCATATGCACAATCTGTAATTAAATAACTCTTTGCTTTTTCTTTCAGTAATGCACATTCGAGCTCACAGAAAAAAAAAAACAAAAAACAAAAAACAAAGCCAGATCAGAAGAATGATTGGCTTTAACTACAAAGGGTAATTTTGATAGCTACTACATTCAGGCAAGATATAAACATGGGTAATACAGAGTCGGTTCCCGTGGTTTTCACCATCTGGGAATGAGAGAGAAGATTTTTGGGTTTGCGATTTGTCTCGTTCATTCACCATATTAGTACAGCCACATCTGAGTGGAATTACATGTGCAACTTGATCTCACTGCCCCAAGGATACATTTCTTTTTTCATTTCACATGGGGAGAGATTCTTTATCCTCATAATGGATACAACACTTCCCACTCCCAGCACTTCCCTGACTTAAAAGGCTACAAGAGAAATTGCAAGTGAAGGGTTGACTATCACTCAACAAGCCATTACTTACCACGTGTCATCTAGAGAGACAGCTGTTATATCCCAAGATCCTAGTATACTTACCATCAGAACTGGTCATTTGAGCTATGTCCATCTAACTGGCATAGATCTGAAACTACCAATTTGCTAATCTGGTTAGCTACCTGAAAACATTTTCAGACCAGTAAATCCATTAGAGCCGGATACCCTGATTAATCAATTCACATACATCAAAACCACGACAGAAAACAGCAGCTAGAAAATTCTTCCTGTTTTCACTGAACTTGAAACAAGGCTTCTGCTCTGAAACAACCCAGATCTCCTCATCGTGCAAGCCCAGGCAACTACAAAACCTATTCTCAAATTCTTCGGTCTGAATATTTCCAATGCTGAAGTCGCCACTGCAATGAAGGCTGGGCTCCTTTCCCGCCTTCTGTGGACTGGACACAGATCCAACAGTTTTTCTTGGACCACTTAACAGGATAGGTGCCTCCCTTTGCCAAAGTTAAGTTTGTAGGGAAGGCATATTTCTAGAATTTAGAGGAAGCAGTGGTGAAGCCTTTCAAAACACTGGTTTAACCTTTCTATTAGCAGTTCACTTTCAGTATATAAACTATACATGGCCAACTGGTTATAGTCCCAGAAAATGGGAAGTGACATAGTAGACAGAAGATTTGTGATCAACTTTGAAATACACAGTGAAAGGATGAGAGGCAACAGACAAGTTGCACAAAACGAAATTCCAATTAAGTATTGGGGGGGGCGGAAATCTTCACCATGTTGAAAGAAGTTATTTAAGACAGCAAAATAACCAAAGGTAGTGATTAAACACCATACAAGATAGCAAAAACCTAAAGATTCAGCTTATGCAAAATGGAACAAAGAATTACTTCCATAGTTATGCATTACAAGCTAAATGTTCAGAAGACTAAAATGCCACTGAGAATCAAGTCATGAAAACATTTACTTAATACACTATTAGAATGCATAATGAATAGCAGAGAAATAATGTGCATCTCTAAAGGAAATACATGAACTCATGAGTACCTTAAACATCATAATCCAATCTTTGAAATAATAAAAAAATCACCATCATAGAAAGGTGATAAAAATGAGCCAGAACTCTACAAGAAGTGAGACTAAAAAGCTTCTTTGAAGAATACAAATACAAAGCATGAATAATATTAAGGTTATTTGAGAACTCCTGAAGACATCCATTTACTGAAAGATGCATCTAAAACTGAATGAAATAAAGTTCTTCTGTGTGCCTCACTAGTTGCTTCAGAGGCAGAGGCTAGAAAACCAGTAATGATCATTTGAAAGGCAGGTTACTATCTATGCCCTGAACTGGTGGAGTGGCAATCGCTCGGTTCATTGTCAGAAGTAGCAGCTTGCTTTCATCTCAGAGCTCTCTGTTGATACGGAGTAACATCACCTTGTTGAATAGCCCAGCATGGTAAAGATCAGTTGGCACTGCACAAAATGCAAGTGGAATGCTACAAATGCATTCTCCAAGATTCAAAAAGGAAAGTGAACAATGTACTGAGCTGGTTTTTATCTCAATTTGAGGTGATAGTTTCTAGTCTCTAGATAACCTATTGGCTACGTGCCAATTTTCTACATTAAAACAAAAACCAAAAAGTACTATTTCATTATTCAAAGTACTGTACCCCATGTGCACCACCTTCACATAATATCACAACTATGTTTAGTTGAACAATTCTCAATGTCTTCTCAGAGTAAGACACAAACCTGGGAGCTATTTAAGATGATTGCAAGAAATGTTCTAACAGACCTGAGAGCAAACAACACTCTGATGTTGTGCAAGTTTGATCATTTTAACTTCACATATTCCTGCCTTACTCTCAATCTCTAGTTCAAATACAACAAACTCCTAAAGCTACTAAAATCTATTCTGTAACGCTTAAATTTTCCTGCATTTCTTCATTTGAAAGCATGGAGGCATTGTTAATGTAGTGAAGGAAAGCCATTTGAGTAACTATTTCTCAGTAATTTTCTGAAGCATACTTGTACCTATTTACTTATCTTGAAGAGGAAATATGGCAGAATAAATCTGCCAAGGTTTTGCTCACCTCTTGGAATGCGTTACATTACTTGAACAAAGAGAGCAATTACGAAGCATTCTGCAGAGTAAGAATTAGAAAGATTGTCTTACTTCAGCTGCTAACTTGTAACATAGAGATTCTCTCTTTTGCTTACAGTATCTATCTCAGATTAGGACCATTGCTGTGACACAGTGAAAAGTGACTGCTAAGCCCTTTTCTATAGCAGTACCATAAAAATAAAGCTACCAGAATACAACTTAATTTCATACTGATAAAACAAACTGGCAAAATTGAGATAAAAACATTCACAGTTGTATGTACACAGAGGTAACTGTTTTGGGACTTTCAGTATCTAATCATACTGAAGATGACCTAATCAGACCTGGCACAGCGTAGTTATGCAAAGTTTGTACCACAATATGGAATACACTTCAATGCAGTTAAAAAGCACTAGTGTTTCTCAACAGATGTCTTTGCACAGGCAAATGAGAAAAGATGGAGAGCAGAACACCATCTTTAGAACACGCGTATGAAATTTATGATAAACACTGAGCATAGGGCAAAAGAAGGACAAAAAGGGAGTTTACCAATTCTATTCAAAATACGATTACTGATTTTTTTTTTCATTTACCCTGCATGTATTTGCTTATCAATGTCAAATAAGACAGTAGTGGCCGCCTTTTTTTTTTTTTTCCCCTCCTGAATCTGATTTGAACAAGCAGCCAGAAATGCAGAGGCACTGGAGAGTAGAGTGGGATTTCTACTATTATTCATATGCCTAACAACACAGGTACATTACACAGTAAGAAAAAACACAAGACTTTTTTTTCAAGTTAAATAAAAACAGCTACAGCTAAATTCCGTCTGAAGACTTCAGTATGAGAAGACAGATTAGATGGAAAGGAATTAAGTATGCCTGTAACTCTGAAAGGATAGAGTCAATTAATATTCCAATCCAAAGGTGGGATATAGAAGTACTCTGCCTGTAAGTGGATGAGCAACACAGCTAAACAGAGTCTCTAAGGAAGCTCGCTTTCAGCAGGGAGCTCGGATGACAGCTACCACATTTGTGGTAAGAGAAGCTGGAAGAAAACTGTGTGGGGGAAGCTATTCTGTGGCCGTGATTGAAAGGTGCTTAATACTACAGGGTATTTGAAATGCACATTACTAGAAGGACAGGGAATTTTTGCAGAAGCCCTGTGTTGTCCAGCACAGTACAACTGCTGAGCATATGCTGCTGTGAGATGGCCAAGTCAGGCACAGCCCACAGCCTGTCAACCAGCACCAGTCAGCCCACCACAGGACTGGCTGAGCTGAGGGGTTTTGAGCAAACACCTAAGGGCTGCAGACATTCTCTAGTCTACTGCTTCCCCTTCCTGTATGCAGCAGGGATAGAGGGCTACCTTTGCAGGTAAAGATTGGTAAGGTATTGGCTGGAAATCAGATTGCTGCTTCAGCTGTCTAAAGCTGGCAACTTGATACGCGTGCTTTCGTTGTGTGAGGATTTCTACTGCGGTTTTACGTGACCAACATACAGAATGACTTGTTGAATTAACCCAGGTAAAATCATAGTAATTCTGCGGCCTGCCTACAGGTTTAGTTATAGTACAAGCCAAGGTAGTTAAATTTTGTTAACAAGATATCACAGCAGTAATCATACGAGTGAAAATGTATTCTTTTTTGTGTGTTCAGTGATGTGCCATATACTTATGAACTCTGAAACACTAAATTAAGAAATTTTTACAACTTACAGGACTTCTACACTGTGCTTCTCATGTTCCTGCTTCTCACTCATGAAAGGTTATCCACCTCTGATTAAGAGCCTCTTTGCTGGTGATGTTTTTAAAGGGATGTATTTTGAATTTTGGAAACTATTTCTGAACTAATACATCACCTCATTTTTGCACACCATCACCCCACCCCAAAAAGTGCTAGTTTGCTAAGATAAACTAAAATAAAATCCAGAACATGACCTGAACCATCATTCACTGGCACACAGCAGAAAACTGAAAACACTATTTTGATGGCTAATATGCAGTATCAGACAGCCAAAAGCTCTAGTTCAGAAACAGTGTAAAAGCTGGAGGCACCATCTAAGGATCAAGAAAATGCATCAGTTACAAATGATGACACTGCCACCCATCCCATCCTCTCCACTGACCAGACCAAAGGAATAAGTCTTCTCACATAATCACTAAGAGACACTTTTTTTTTTTGGAGTCATCTTGGAAGTTGTAAGAGCAAATCTAAAATAGCCATAGCAGCCAAACATAATTCCACACAACAACTTTTGCATGAGTCTAGGTTTAATTTGCTTTACAGGACAGTTGGCCAAACAATGACATTTATCATAAAAATATCCTCTCCATTAAGCAAATCTCATTTTTCTTTTCAAAAGAAAATTCAATGTCTACTCTGAGCGTTTGGTGGCTCATTTTCAAGATCAGCCCACACAGATTTTTCTTAACAAAACAAAGCAATGCAGTTAAAAAAATGCAGACCAATGTAACGACATAGTCATATTGCTTTTGGCTATGTTAACTTTAAAAACCATGCCAATTTAGCTATTTTTCTTTAGGTTTTATTAGAAAAAAGCAGCAGATCAACATTACAATTCTGAGTCTAATCTAAATATGCACTTGACAATGAAGCACATCTGAATATGAAGTGAAAAAGGATTCCAGAAAACCTTCAGTTTTGCCAATCTCCTGCTACTCTAACCATGTATCTTTTCTTCTGGCTTTCTGATGACTGAAATCAAAGAACAAAAGATTTATTGCTATGAAAACAAAACCACAGTACAGTAGTATGAATCTTGGGCACTAAGCATATTCCATCAAGTTATCTTGGTAATTTCAAAGTGTACTTAAATCCTTTGTTTGGCCATGACAGTCCATAAGCTGACTGACCCAAGTATAAACTGAAACGGCAGGTCTGGACAAGAAAAAAAAAAGTTAGACAGCATGTTAGCCTCCAGTTTTCAGACAGCAATAAAAAGATACAATTCCAACAGCCAAGAAATTAAAAGAAAAATAAATGAAAAAAGTTGATCTGACATTCAAGAGCTAAGTTTATTCTTATGCTCACTTTGTTTGCACCCAAAATAATTTTAGACTCACCAGAAAAAAAAAAAATAGTATTTATGGACAATCACACAATTGAAAAAGAGAAACAATTGCCTTTTAACTTGGTTATTTTCCCCCACTGAGGTATAAAATCTACATATAAATTTGATAGTTCACTATAACAAATTGTACTTTTCATAGTTCTGATTTAGTTTCCATTAGACCCTGTTTACTTATCATTTTTAAACCACAGAATTCTTATTTCATGTTACTGAAGCTGGTTTCCAGCTCCCTCTTTCATTTGTTTGTGGATCTATATTTAGTAGTCTGGTTACCACTGCTAACCAGGAAAAAAAAAATTCTTGAAACTTTCTTCATTACATCAGCACTTTCAGCAGAGGTTACTGATGTGCAAGCAAACTACAATGATATGCAGCTCTTCAGAGAGACTATTTCATTGACTATGTTTCCACTGTCCAAACATTCTCTAAATTATTTGCTGGAAGAAACTCTTTTGATCTTGTAAACATCAGTGGGCACACTTTCACTAGTATGTGTGGTAGTTTCACATCCTCATACAGGAAGGCTGATCCACAGCTACTGAGAAGCTGCAGGAGTTCTAACGGCTGATGAACTGTGGATTCTGTTGAGCAGAAGTTTCTTCTGTTGCTACTTAACAGTGTAGCCAAAGTATCAGCCGAGGTAGCCCAGTCTTTCCTTGCTTTTGTTCAGAACCTCTCAGAATATTTCTGGAAGGGTGACATTGCGAAGCAGCCACTGCTGGGAGCGGCTGCCATTGCAGTCTCTGATGCTGGGTACCTGGCTGTCCTCTTCGGTGGCTTTGTCCAGGCACTGGTTACTGTTCACATGTAACAGGGTTAATTTCTTGAAGACAAAATAAAAAGAAATTAGTTTTGCAAAAATCACCAGGCATAAGCTAACCAAAAAGTTTCTAATGGCCATTAAAATACTCCCACAGATAAGTAGGAACTAGACAAGACCCTTTGGTTACTGACTCCAGATCCCAATCCTAAAGAACGCTTAAATATGCTATTTGATGTGTAGAAACGACAAACATTGCTTCATGAAGAACAGAACGGTCTGAACTTTTACATGACATTCTTTATCAAGCAATACACACCATTATTTAAATAGGACTATACAACTAGGGATCTTCGAGGAGTCAGAAATTAAAGTTTGGCAAGATATACCACTTCAATAATTAGTTATTACAGTAGTTTTGATCAGATCAGAATGCACACATTGAATGTGTATTCAAAAGTACACTTTTTTCCTCAGTTGGGGAACTATGTTCTTTTAGTACTATGTTCTTTTTAAAAAGTAGATTCTTTAAAAAAAACCAGATGTGTATAAATTCACATATGTATCTTTTCCAGTACCTACTAATCCTACTTATGCTATCTTTCATAGACCACTCTGTCTACCATGACACTATGCTCATGGAGATAAGATCTTCAGAAGCTGCACTTCCTGCCACTGTATTATGGATATTCATCCGTGCATCAGCTTGTCTATGGTACTGACATTCATTACTATCAGTATTTCTTCCCTCACTCAGCAGCACAACCAGGACACTGGACTGACTGAAAAGTGGCAAAACAGGCAGGCTTCATGTGCACAAGAAGCAAAGGATAAAAAAAACCCAACACCAACTAACTAACAAAACATAAGAGCACATCAATCTCTTGCAGTCATACAGCAGCTGAAGAATGAAGAAAGGTGTTGGAACAGACTTAAGGAGACAAATAACTAACACAATGCCTTTTTTTTTTTTCCCCTCCTCCCCTCCTTTCTTTTAGTCATTTAGGGAAACGGGCCTCTTACACACCTCCTAAACAGAGGCAGACAGGAAAAAAACCTGCAGAAAAGTCACCCAACTACGTGGACAGGAGTTCTTGATAAGTATTTAACTTATTTTTGTGCTTTATTAGCCAACTTTCAGTGAAGTTCTGAAGATTGTACCCAGAATCTTCCACTGACAGAATAAAGAGAAAAAACACATAGAACCAAATTTATGGCTGAGGATTGACAAAGATTGTTTTACAGTCTGTGGCAATCATTGCAACACAGACTATTGCAATTAGGTGTCTAAAGATGCAATGTTCTTACCATTGATAAGGCAGATACAAAAAGCACTTGCTGTTTGGTGAATCACTACATGTACTAATACTACTCATCTTACGTACTTAAGTCAGGTAAAACCAACTACATTAAAACCAAGAATGAATGGTTCCCAGAGTCATATTTAATAATTTCAGTTAAGATTTAAGCCTGAAAGCCTTCAACAGCTTTCTTCAGTCTCCTATCAGCAGTTGCTAGCAACGTGCGGAAATCGTAGTAGAGATCCCCTGTCTTCCACATTAACTACCATCCTAATAAAATAAAAATCATAATTCATACATATTGCCTTTTAGTCTTAAAGGGTGTAGGTTTTGTTAACACCTCAGTTACTGAAATCTATAGTAAGTCTATTTAGTTAGAAATACCTAACCTTCTTTTTGTCTTTTTTTTTTTTTTTAATCAGTGAAATTACTTTTTAGTAGCTAAATATCTACATGTCCTCTTTATAAAATAGTCATCATGATTATACTGGCAAGATTCTTCTTCCACAAATTGTCTTGCAACTGTCTTGTGCAATAATTGATTTCAAATTAACAAGCTTGAGAACTACATTTTTCTAACTAGCCATGACATGTCAGAGTTCTTGATTGCACTGAAATTGGGTTTAGAGCTTGCAAATCAAATTAATGATGAATGGCTCAACAATCAATGATTTCTAGACCTGGCAGTTCAAACATATAAACTTCAAAATAGAATCGATAACTACGTACAAGAAAGAATGATTAAAATAAAGCTGTTTTAAGCATCTCTACCTTAAACATACCAGGATTAGAAATGTAAAATCTTCCTTATAATTTTCAGGATGCTGATTTTTTTAATTAGAAAAGTATTTCCTTTTAACCTTGTGCAAGATAAGACACCAGGCGCTGAATTTGTCACAAGATTGTTAGCCTTATCTTTTACTGGTCCAGTAGATACTGAAATACTTTTTGATTGTTGATTTCATCTTAACGCAGCACTACACTAGCAGACTGCCCTTCTCCAGAGGATCCAAAAGCACATCGAAAATATACTGCTAAAAGCGCCCCCAAAACTCATGAGGTAATTAAATCAGTACAGATGCTCATTGAGTGACTAACCATGAATTAAACACCGAGGGAACATAAACCTGACTTTGTTTCCTGATTTGACTGTCAAACGGTGGCCCCACGCTAGAATACGTTACTCTATAGGCTCATGTAAAAACCTACGTTGTCTCGTTTTAATGTCACAAATCATTAGGAGACTTACCACTGGATCGTATTCCCAAAGCTGATTTCCTTTTAGATGGTGGCATTTGAGCATCGTTACTGGGCCATTAAGTTTGGATACATCTAAACACAAATCATCTGTTCGAATTTCTTTGTTAGCAGTATATGAGAAAACCTAGACAGAAAAAGAATGAGTGGAACCAAAAAAAAAGTTCAACTAAAAGATTCCTGGGGCAGGGGGAAGGGGGAACATTTGTGCATTTCTTCATTAATAGCCACCAATTTTTTATTTCTTTTCCCTTCAGCATGTGCAGAAAGATATATTTTTTTCTTTAGGGAACAAAGATAAACCCTACGTGAACGAGCTCTTCAGTCAAAATTAACTTTTTCTTTTAATTGCAGACTACTTCCTGTGTAGAAACAGGAGGATCCCCAACACTGGTAATCTCTGTATGTCACAAAACTATTCAGGAAGAACTATTAACAAAGTAGAACAAATAAATAGATGTATAATAAATTCCAAATCTGACACCCCAAAAAATGTGCATTAAAAAGGGCATTTCAGGTACAGGCATGTTTTTTTTTTTTTTAAAGTAACAATGCCAATCAGGAGGTCTAACCAGAAGGCAGTATCAGAGAACATACAGGAGGTGAAGTCTAGCTTACAGCAGTCTCTTCCTCCCCTCATTTCACTTTTGACTTGAAAGTAGATCTAAAACCTACTGCAATCAGGCCTCAAAAATGTACAAATGACAAACCACCAATCTTCTCATGCATTTCCTCTTACAGGCATCTTCTTCAATGAGGGTTTCCTAGATTTTACTACTTAAGTATACTTTAAAGATAACTACTTAAAGAATTGAGAACTGTCCCAATGAGAAGTCGTGTTCCAAATAATTCGATACATTAAGGTAATTTTTTAAAAAAAAGTCACCTGATTGCCACCCATTCCATGGCAGTTAAAGATTCCAACTTTCTCATTTTCTTTTCTTGCCATGTTATCCAGACATTGATTGGTCTCCACATTTCTTATCTAGGAGTGAAGAGGAGAACGTCACAGATGATTGTTACTTTTAGAAGAGAACTAGGTCCGTATCAAACCACACCGGCACCAGTTCTCTCTGCTATACACCAGAAGTTCTGTGAATGAAATGTAACATACAGGAACTATACTACAAAGAGAGACCACGGTACGAGACTTAGACTCCCAAACAAATGTTCAAACTCCCAAGTTACAGACCCATGTTTGTTTCTTTGCTTTCTTTCGGGGATCTTTCCATCTTGGGGGACTCTTTTTGCTCAAAGACTCAGCTACCACAGAATGGACACAATCAAGTCTCCAGCCCAAAACCTTCAGAAGTCCTAAAGCACTCTCCTAGGCACAGTGGGTTTAATTCCCTTTGAAATCATGGGTGACTGGGTTCAATTCACTCCAAGTAACAGTCGTAATCCCTGTATTACTATATAGTAAGCAGACATGAATATCAAGTCCCCTGATAGACATGCAGCAGCACAAATGCCTGCTCCATTTTGTTAAAAGCCTTTTTTTTTTTAAAAAAAAAACCCAAATAGTACAAAATCACCCTGCAATAGGCTCAACGTTTGGCTCAACATGACTTGTTGGGGAGAGCATATGTCTACTTATTTAGGACAGCATCATTAGTACTGCCTCCACAGTCACTTAAAACTTTAAAGAAAAAACAGAAGTGCCCAGCAAGGCTTCAGGATTGCAGAAATTTGCTGATGATTGACGATGGTTCTGGGGTAAAGTTCAGAGCTGTTTTTAGACAAAGCCCTTGCTTGTCCTGGTCTAGTTTTTTAAGCAAAACTCTGCTCATACTCAACAGAGAACTTTATACAGACTGAAGGAGTATTTCTCAAGATCTTCCATGTGACATTCAGTACTGTAGTGAAAAGGCAAAACGTTCAAATTACAGTACTGTATACCAAAGTTCAGTTTTCTGCCCCACTGAGAAGCCAGATGTACCATTTTACAGATGACAGGAATACAGGTGCAAAACACCTGAACTTTGCTGGAGATAACTTGTTTGCACTACTTAGTTCAGAATACAAACAACTTACTGCACAATGTACTTTACACAGGGTAGACAAATATGTAAAATAAAATCTTACCTCTCCTAGCGAAAAGTAATGCCGTGGAATTTGAGAATCAGGATAAACATTCTCCAGGTACCAGGAGAAAGGCTTACACTGGAGCTTCCGTCTTAGTCCAAGTCGTGACGATATGTCCCCATAATCAACTTTAGTAACTCCTGTAGAAACAAAGTTTTATTCCATGGCTGCTAATAAATGCTATAGAATTCCACTCAATACACTGCTTACATGAAAGACTTTCTCTTTAGAAAGTCGTCTCTACACAAAGAATTTTTTTATATATATAACATCATGCTGTTACACTCAAAGGGAACGTGTCAGTCACTACCTGTGACTTCTTTTTCCAGATAATTATACAAAAGACGGAATCACTACATCTCTGTTACACATGACAATTTCTTAGCTGTGGTTGATGGAACAATTTGAATGCAGTTGCTTACTACGTTATCAGAGGAGAAAGGCTGATACCGTTATAGTCACTAATGCCATTCTATCTCCAATGGCAACTGGGTGCATATCTATGCAGCTTCTGTGGAGCAAGGAAAATTCCGTATTAATTTAATTCTGTAAGCCAGGTATCACCTGCTGGACCCTTCATCATCTATCCAACTGCACAAGGAAACAGTTAGAAAGCAGCCTTCATACAGAGAATTAAGCCTTTAATAATTCAGTATTTGTTCAACATAACTGCAGCACTTGCAGGAAGGGTGTTCACCATCAGGACTGCTATCATTTTTGGTGGTATTTTGCTTGCCTTTTTTCTCCTTTGCTCCTCATTTATCAAAGGGCTTATTCTTCCGTATCTTCCCACTCC
Organism: Bucorvus abyssinicus; assembly: GCA_009769605.1. Lineage (NCBI taxonomy): Eukaryota > Metazoa > Chordata > Aves > Bucerotiformes > Bucorvidae > Bucorvus > Bucorvus abyssinicus. The sequence goes on from CM020027.1 coordinate 28,811,447, forward strand.
TTTATGGTTGTCTTAATTCCTTCTGGAAGTGAATTTGTGCAAGTCCCATCTGTAGATGGGTTGAGGAAGGAGTGCATGATCAGCAGGTATTTTTTTGCCTTACCAGAATTAAGCACTATTGTCATTAATATTGCAATAATATTAATTTCTTAAGGGTAGGGTAATTTCAAGTTTTCAGGTACTGTATTGTTTTTGTATTTTCCACACTACCCTCCACACGACACAAGCCAGGAGTAATACACTGCAAAAAAACCCAAACCATCAAAAACCCCAAGCAAAAAAGAACAAAACCAAGTAATTTAAATTCCCCTCAAAGACTACAAATATGGCTCAACTGGACACCACACTATAGACCTCTGGCTGCATACATTTTTCAGAAATCCCTCCACTTGGAGGACTGTGAACTACCTCTAAAATTGTGGACCTTCTGAAACTCTGTTTGAGACATTTCTAAGTTGGCATACTGTGTTATTAAATCTACATGCCAGCAGATGGTGTATTTCTACTCAATTAAGACAGATAACTTCATGATTTCAGCTAAATATCAGTTTGTAAGTATCAATAAAAACATTAGTAATTTCAATATTCCAGAAAGAAAAAATGCTACCAATGTTTTTAAGCTTTTTAAAAAGAAAAAAAGAAAAACCCAACCAAAAAAACCCCACCCCAAACCCACCCCAACTGCTCCTAACCACCCCCTCCCACCTACCCCCCAACCCACCCCCCCAACCCCACCCCCCCCCCACCCCCGAAAAAACCAAATCAAACCAAACAACCTTAAAGACTTTTTAACAAAGATGACCAAGAATCTTACTGCTAAGGAAATGAAAGCACATCAAAACTTGTTTGTTAATGAAATTTTGAATAGTATGAATGAAATTTAAAAATCTCTTGGAAGAGAATCCCAGACAACTTCAGTCTGGGCTTTTCAGTCACAAAAGAAAACCCATAACCAAAAAGCACAAGACAAAAAACCCCACAAAACACTGCCCTATCTTCATCAAAACAAATACCTAAAGGAGCACTCTTTCAAAAGATGAAGAAGAGAAAAACCTGTACCAACCACAGCTAAATATGAAGTTCATTTTTCAGTGATGAAAAAGCAGCTGATGGATGAAACTGTTCGCATGCCATCCTCACCTTACAATATTCAAAACTCATTCATCAGAGTTTGCTACACTGACCTTCAGAAAATAACACTTCAGGCTCTGTCACATCACTGGATGGCAGTAAGAATTAAAGTCACAACCATAAAGAATTAAACGCAAAGTGATATTTAATAGCATACAAGTGTACTAGCATAGTAATAGTGTAATAGCATAGTGTAATAGCATACAAGTGTACTTTTTTTACTGTTAAATGTCACCATGTAGAAAGGAAAGTGCCAGCTGATTTTCCCTCCACTATGAAGAAATATAAGTTGTGTATTTTATTCCATTTAATATGGAATATTTTTTTTAAATCCTCTCTGACTTTAGGTCTGCACCAAACCGCATGCTGGCACACACATCATGGTTAGCATCAGGTTAGTAGATGGACTGAACAGCAGAACTGGTGTATTGCCTTAAGGGTGTCCTCTACAAGGCTGAATCACGCCATTCCCTAGGTTTCTGGTAGCTTATCTATATTACTCAAAACTAGCTTGAGTGTTCCTATATATTTGCACTATACAGTGCAGCAGCAGTTACTTATGGGTAACTGGTTTTTGGGAAACAAAAACAGAAGCAAACTAAGAAAACTGCAGAGTATAAAGCATACAAAAAAATTAAGTAACTGTCTGAATCACTATTTCCTCCACAGACCAGTAATATTTATATACACACACAACAGTAACATGTACCTTCCAGTGTTTTTGTACTTGTTTTTAAAGGCTTGGCTAAAAAAAAAAAAAAACAAAAACAAACTACCAACACACACAAAACCACAAAAAACCAAAAAACACAAACCAAAAAACAAACCACAAAACAAGAATTAAATAAAATCTTCCCCCCCAGGAGACAATTATGACACACTCTCTAGGTATGTGGAAGACAAACAGGTCCACTAGTTGTCACCACACAGTCTGAAAGTCTCCATGCTTCACTTTTAGATTAAGGACATCAACAAATTCCACAGCTGTCAGTTTATCATTAATTAATGGTTTGGGGGAGGTAGCTGTGGTAAGCCAGTCTAATGCTTTGGAGCTGCTGCTGCAAAAAGGGGCAGCTTCCCCTTGTTCGGTTTCAGATTCCTGCTGCACCTCATGTGCTGACACAGATGCTACCTTCACCAGTAGACAGCCAGCTCACAGGACAAATAATCCTGATGAGTTCAGCAAGTCGAATCAGTTGACACAGATGAACAATCATCAAGTGAGGGGAGGTGAAGCCCTCTCACCTGCCACGAAAAGCAAGGCACTCTCCTCACAGCAAGCTGTTAGACTGTCATCACCATCTCATGAAGCCTCACCTTGGACAATCCAGTCCTAGTGTTTCAGACTGGAGAAAGTGATGAAAGGCCAGCACTAGAAATAAAGAAGTGGCAGAGTCCGCAGCACAGAAAAAGCAGAGCCAGGAATCAGACTGTGATCCCACATGTGCGGGATCTGTTTTCTGAAAGCCTACAAGGAAAAGGTCTGGGAAAGAGCACCCTGCTGTAACATGTGACTGTGAGGAAAGCTGTTGGCTAATGAGAAAAGACTACAGCTAATGCCATTACCACCGTGGAGAATAGCTTGTGGCGTGCAATGAGATAGGCGTGATTTTGGCTGAGAAACAGCAGTTGCAACATTTTCTTGCCCAACCTCCATCCATACCTAACCACTTCTGAGCAGAGAGAGAGCTTCTAAAATGCATGAAAGCTTAAAACAGACAAGTAACAGTTTCTACTGGGCTGTTCTTATTAAAGGTAAAAGGATTACAGGCTTACTTTTCTAGAGGGCAGCTTTCCATTTAACTACATTACATCTATAGTAAAAAGTCTCTTGAGTTGCTATCATTCAAGCAGTTAAGCCTTTTTTTTTTTTTTTTTTTTTTCCCCCCAGACAACACAGACTACATGATGTGGGAAAGCTACCTGAGAATCTTAGGTTTGCTTTCCTGGACCACTCCCTCTGTGATTCACTATCTTAGGGGAGCAGATGAGAAAGCATATAAAGGAGGTAATAAGTTTCTTGTTAGTTAGGCTCATTGATGCCTGTCAGTGTATTACCTCCTTCAAAATTGAATTTTCCTATCCACCTCAACTAATGCAAAAAAACCTGGGTGCCCTGAGGATTGCCTGTTTTCCTCACTCATTTGCACCCAGGCTTGTAAAGCAGCACCAGCTTAAAAATCCTCACCTTGCTCCTTCCAAGAACTCGGGACACTGCCACAATAATACTGAAAGTACACATTGTACTAGCAAAGAGTTTCACAGGCTGCATGCTGTATTCTCCCCCACTCTGCCCACTACACCATCATTCTGCAAGAACAAAACATTTAGATTTTTCTATTAGCATACCTGGAAAGTAGAGTATGGCTAGACGAGCCAATGTAGCAGAGATTCACCAAGTTCCTAGGACAGCTATTGGCCAGAAAGACTTACTGGAATTTACACCGAAAATTTTGCTGTCCACAGGTAAAATTAAGATCTGCGACAATCAGGCAAGATTGGAAATACCAGTAGAACAACAGTAAGATGTTTGTGAACTTCCTAAAATAGTAATCCTTTCTAGTTAATACCTACTGGCTCTCACAACTTACATGGATTTGAGGGGTGAGAGGCATGAGCAGCACTGAGTACATTTATATGTTCATTCTCTGAACAACAGGTATTACATCACACCTAAGACTGACCCACAGTACTAACCACCCTCTTCACAGCCCTAGGCAACAAACCGATTTCAGAATAACCCAATTTATTCAGGTACTATACGATCCTATTCTTCAAACACTTGGAACTTCTAGTATCAAACTTCAGTGCAGTGTCAATATGGATATGGGTACATGAATGAGATTTCATGCCCGGCGGCAGATGCAGATGCTCTAAGAGGAGGTTGGCAAGGACAAGTCTCTATCCAACAATCATTCAGGCTATTAGCATACAAACTATGCTGACATGCATCTTTTGAAAGGAAAGAAAATATACAGTGCAGTTATAGATAATTGCTTGTTACTTTCACCATTTCAAGATTTTTACTGTATTCTATTTTAAATTAAAATTCTTTCATTCCCTTTCTCCAACAGCAGAATGCATGCATATTCCACAATACTGCAAAGCTCCAGAAGTCCTATCAAAATAACAATCCTACAAAATTCACACAGTTTAACTCCTTTTGAGGTTTACACTAACCACATGAAATAGAAGGACTATAGAAATTATATATAAAGTAACAGAGCCTTATCATGGTCTTCAGTAATAGAATTAGGTTGTTTTTATAGTTAGGTGTTCCAGCTGCCTAGTACATTTTAAAATCTAGCTTGACATGGATGCATAAAAGCAATCATATATAAATAGATGCAATCAATTTTGGTTATAACTTCTCTGAGTATCTATACATGCCAGTTTGAATTCATAATGTTTCATTAACAATTGCACAGGGCAGTGACCATAAGCTGTTAGCTCTGATTTCACCTTTCAGCTTCGAGTAGTAGAAAGAATTTTTTTGATACAGAAAGATTTACAGTCTTGAGTAGTGCATTCTTTTAAGACAAAAAAACCCATAAATCTGCACAGTCGCTTGTTCTCACCCATATTCTTAAAACCTGTAACCTAAAATGTGACACTGTTCAGACTCCTACTACAATGTATCACATCTTTTAATTTTCAATACTAATGCAGGTTTAATAAGCAAGTCATAAGGAAATATTAGTTTTAAAGTTACACCTTTGGAAGAGCAGACGCAGCATTTAGAACTACCACTTAGTATTTAAAGTCAAATGTCTCCAATGCCTCAAGTCTTTAGAAAGGATGTCTTACTACCCAATGTTTGTGTCTTTTTTTTTTTTTCTAAACGACAACAAAAATATCCCATAGTGGAAGGTAATAATTCAGTATTTCTCAGGCTTCCTTTCTTTTCCCAAATTTTTTTTTTCCAGAAAGTTCGAGTTCATAGGAAATTTGCTCTCACATTTTACATCCTCTTGCTTTGTTAACATTCATTTTAAGAAACATAATAAATATCATCACAGTCAAGTATATTGGCAACTTGCCCCTATACGCTTGATGGTGAAGTGAAAACTCTACCAAACCAGATGATGTTAACTTCTGCCACTCCTGCTACACGGTTTCACTTAAAATCACTTCTGATTTGATCTATTCAACCTGGAATGCCTACAACAGAAGCCAGAGGCCAAACTCCAGCATGTTCACACTCCAGCTGTGTTCAGCTCTGGGGGCCCACATAAGAAGGACATGGATTTGTTGGAGCAAGTCCAGAGGAGTGCCACGAAGATGATCAGAGGCCTGGAGCACCTTTGCTATGAGAGGCTGAGAGAGTTGGGGTTGTTCAGCCTGGAGAGGAGAAGGCTCTGGAGAGACCTTACAGCAGCTTTCCAGTACCTAAAGGGGGCCAACAGTAAAGCTGGGGAGGGACTTTTTACAAGGGCATGTAGTAATAGGACGAGGTGTAATGGCTTTAAACTTGAAGAGGGGAGATTTAGATTAGATGCAAGGAAGAAACTCTTCTTTTTAAGGTTAGCGAGGCACTAGAACAGGTTGATTTGGATGTATTTGGTTTTCAACACTAGAGCTGAGCTCTTTGACATTCCACTCTAGGGCACATCTCTGGCTAACAAAAATATCTTTCAAGTAAGTCCTTCCTTTTTTGTACATCTTACATGAGCTTTGTGTTCTGAACTTCCAAGCAACAATATTTTTATTTAAACACTCATGTTCTTTCCCACAGTAACAACATTTTAGTTCTTAACAGGTATTTCTCATAACCAAAGACCTGCTCACCTGGGGAAATGATGTAAAAGAAGTTTTTGAATTCATCCATCCAGACTTCGGCAAGTCGCCTGTTATTTTTGTTGATTATCTGCCCTGTGCCTCCCGGAAAAGTGTATGGTGTTGCTTTTCTGAACACATGTCCGACATGTGAACAAGTTACAATTTCCAAAGTGCCACCACACTGCCAGATCTAAAAGTGATAGAATAATTATTGCATAACTTCGAGTCATTAAAAAGAAGTTTAAAAAATGTTAACCACTTGCTTCCGTTCAAGTTGGAGAAACAACATTAGCTGAGGTCTAGAACATATATATATACTGCATGGAAGAGAAATGTATGCTTATTTTCTGCTCAACAGATAAAGATGCTCACAAGCCTGAGTAAGGTACCATAAGAATGAGTGCATCAGGTCTTACAGCAATAATGCATCAGGCAGATTACTTTAGAGAACTGGGAAAGTTGACAGCTAATGAAGGAAAAGGCTCTCAGGAATCACAAGGAAGTAACAGGTGGTGATCTGTCCAAAAGGGTCCATTACAAAATAGAATCTCCATATAAAAAAATCCCATACACTTCCCAAGTTAAGTTTTTGAAAATATTTCCAATTTTGTTTTGGACTTCTAAAAATGACATATTCAGAAAGCTGAAGTACTTCAGAAGCATCCACCTATACACTCTGAGCTGATGAGCAAAACAAAAGGAAATAGTGCTATTTGGTAGGAACAACAGAAGTGAGAACAACGCTGGTTAGGTCCACATTCAAACGAACACATGCAATCACTAAGTTAGAAAACAGCAAGAAGTCTGTTTGTAACAGAGGTATTCACATTTCACCAACACGTTAAACCATGTACAGATGACATCACCCTTAACTTATGCTCCCCAATTAGCTTGTCAAACTGAACTCCTTTAAACACACACATTCATTCTTCAGAATGACCATCCCAATCTTCTGGGATGACACCAAGTTGGGTGGGTGTGTTGATCTGTTTGAAGGTCAGGAGGCTCTACAGAGGGATCTGGACAGGCTGGATCAATGGGCTGAGGCCAACTGTAAGAGGTTCAATAAGACTAAGTGCTGGGTCCTGCACTTGGGCCACGACAACCCCCTGCAGCGTTACAGGCTTGGGGAAGAGCGGCTGGAAAGCTGCCCAGCAGAAAAGGACCTGGGAGTGCTGGTGGACAGCCAATTGAATATGAGCCAGCAGTGTGCCCAGGTGGCCAAGAAGGCCAACAGCATCCTGGCTTGTATCAGACATAGTGTAGCCAGCGGGAGGAGCGAAGTGATTGTCCCCCTGTACTTGGCACTGGTGAGGCCACACCTTGAATACTGTGTCCAGTTTTGGGCCCCTCACTTCAAAAAGGATGTTGAGCTGCTGGAGTGGGTTCAGAGAAGGCCAACAGAGCTGTTGAAGGGTCTAGAGAGCAAGTCTTATGAGGAGCACTTGAGGCAACTGGGGTTGTTTAGTCTGGAGAAAAGGTGGCTGAGGGGAGACCTTACTGCTTTCTACAACTACCAGAAAGGAGGTTGTAGAGAGGTGGGGGTCGGTCTCTTCTACCATATACAAGTGACAGGACAAGATGAAATGGCTTTAAGTTGTGCCAGGGGAGATCTAGGTTAGGTATCAGGAAAAACTTCTATACAGAGAGGGTTGTCAAACATTGGAACAGGCTTCCCAGGGAGGTGGTGGAGTTTCCATCCCTGGAAGTGTTCAAAAGACATGTAGATGTGGTGCTGAAGGACATGGTTTAGTGATCCTGGCAGTGTAGGTTGAACAGTTGGATTCAGTGATCTTAAAGGTCTCTGCCAACCAGATGATTCTATCTTTTAATCACAAAGCTCTGCCAGTTATTCACCATGCACTTTACACCAACAGATAGAGCCTCTGTGTAACTCCATTGCAGGAACTTGACAGGAAGCAAAGCGCTAACTGCAGCAGGAGAAGACACTGATGGAGGCAGCAGATCTGTAATTTACAGAACTCAAGACACACTGGCCTGAGTAATAAAACACTGAAGAGTTTTACTTACCCTGAAAGAAATTTCTAAGTTTTCTCCACCCCAAATATCCATTCCAGCATCATATGTTCCGATTTCCTGAAAGTAATCTCTGTCTATTGAAAAAAGACCTCCTGCCATTGTAGGTGTCCTGGGAGGGGGGAAGACAAAAAATAAGCAGTCACTATAAAACATATACTTAAATACATTTCACACTTACACTGTCAAAATAGCTTTTTATTTCCCAAGTTCTTAATGTGTTCCTTCTCAGCAGGTTTCCAACCAAATTCAGTTACCATTTATGTTCTTGCTAGCTCAAAATTTTCCAGAGATGGAACCAGTGATAGTTCTCCTTATTTTCTCACTTCAGATTGGAGTTTAGAGAAGCAGCCTCTAAAAGCTGCTGCCATTCCTGAGAAAGACTTCTGCCTCCAATGCTGGTAACTCATAAAAAAGAAACCAGTGTCTTACAGGAAATTTATACTTCCAGCAACTGGTTTTGGAAGAGTTATGGGAAGCCATCAAGTGGCCTGCTTGCTTTTATTATTGCTTCATATAAGAAAATTGTACAAATCAGGGTTACATCCAGATTTTTTTTTACCAACTCCTTATAGGCAGAAAAAAGAAAAACCTGTGCTAGTTTCTCCTAAATTTAGCAACATCTCCCAAATTTCAATTTTTTTTAGTCAACAAATAATGATAGGTATATTATTAGGCTGACAATGTAACTCTGTTGTTCAAGCAGACAACTTATTTACGCTATTAGCATAAATGATTTTCTATCACTAGTCATGCTCCTAAAATGCTTTGGGCTTTTTCTGAAAGACAAACAAAATATAGGCTACATCCCAATCTAACAAAAAATTTATGTGGCTTTTTTCCCCTAAAAAGGAAAGGGGTGGTGGGGTGGGGAATACAGTTAGCCATATCTGAGAAGACCTCTGGATTTCGTAAATGAAAAGTAAACAAAAAACAGTAAAGGCCATGTCCCAGTAAAGGCCATTGTCCACTTTTCAGAACAGAATTAGAGTAAGGCCAGAAAAACCTAAGTTTGCAATTGTTAAAAAGTACATATTACACACAGGTTATCTGTCTTTCTCATTGCCTTTGTCATAACATCTACATGCCAGTGTAAATTCACCTCCCATTCACGTAATCGGAAGGTCTTAAGTTTATGTATGGTGCACGCACACAAATATATGCACATATAAAATCAATGCATCTTTTAAAATATTGCTTACTTTGTTAGGAAAAAAAATAAAACCAAGGTTCAATAAAAAAAGATAAAAACGAACTTCAATTAAAACCTGTGCATCAGTGTAAAAAACTAGTAATCCATTGGTAATTGGCACAGAATTTAAAAACATTTCCAAAGTGACAAGTTGATTCCTTCCACCATTGCTACCAAAAGTTACCAACAACCGATCCATGCAAAAGAACTTTTATGCTGTTCCTTCAAGCCGATAAAAATGATGCTACAACGCAATTCATTAAGTACTTATATGATTAACCTTGAAAGGATGAGTAAACTTCAGGTGAATATTTTAACCCATTTAGTAACCGCTGATTACCTAACAGGAAGAGTTCGATCTCCTTTCCGTCGATCCATCTCTCTCTGAGGAACAGGATACCAACGGAAATTCAACTTCCAGTTGAATCCACCATAAGTCATGTCGGAACCTGCCATATATTCAAAGGTGTCATCGCTAATTACGTCAATGATGGGACACACTACTGTTCTCCTAGAAAAAGAATCAAAATCCATTAAAGTGTCAAAAAAGGTGGTGTGGTGGTTTTTTTTTATTTTGTTTTAACACATATGGTTTAAATTTTAATAATGCTATCTCTTTAACAATACTACTCAATAGATTATTACCATGAAACATATTCAAAGTTGTCTTGCTAATTAGACCTAATTAATCTAAAGCAAAATGTGTTTTTCTGATACAATTTTGGCAATACCAGCTCTTTTTTTAAATAGTATTTGCATTATAAATAGTCATCACTTTGCAGATGAAAAAAATTGATCACAGCTTTCCCACACAGTGATTGTATAGAAAACAAGAGGTGGTTGTTTCTAGTTAAGTGGCCAAAGTAACTTACACGTTTTGAAATTAAAACCTGGTCAGTCATTAGCTCTGGGGAAGTATTCTTACATGCACTCAGGACTAAGAATGATAGTAACTGTTAACAAAGTTTAACTACTTTATCCAAGTCAACAGAAATTGGCCTCCTTATCCCCTGTCCTGACATTAAGACATACTCACAGCAACTAATTCTAATGATCTTAAAGACCCTTAAGTAACCATCCTCAAGCAGGCTTCCTCTCATGGAAAGCTCTGTAAAAAGATTCAGGGGTTGCAACTAAATTTAAAGGACTTGTTTAGTTGAAGCATTGTAACAATTTATGTATAGTAGTGTTGCAAAAAGCATATTAATGATAACTTACAGGTTAGTGTTATGCCTTAGCACAGTGCTGAACAAAGATTCTTTATTACTTCTAGCTTTTTATCATGCAATTTTGTAACATTAAATTTTAGAAGTGATTTTTATCTATAACCATAAGAACAAAATAGAGATCTGTAACACCATACTTAACATCTAGTCTATTTAATGTCCTTTTTAAACAGACTAGTGTGCAAGTACAGTTACTGCTCAGATGTATTAATGTTTTATAAAGCAGACCATTCTCTTGTCCTCCCCCGCCCCCCAATTTCCATCACACTGTCATAGATACAAGTGTTGTGATAGAAATACAAAGCTATGTTACTGCAGCATAGATCAGTACGATTCCAGTAACTATTCTAACTTTAGAAAATACATCGCAGAAGACCAAGTCACAGCACAGATTTCCACAAGACAAATGCATTATGAAATAAAGAAATCACAATGAGATCCTGAAAACTGTAAAACTGACAGTTCCTGCTCACAGTGCTGGTGTTACATGAGACCAGGGCTCCATTTTTTCCTCAAGAATATCTTCCCAAATTATGAAGGAATGGGCCAGGCTGTAGATGGAAGACCACTTATTCCATGTTTTCTCAACTCCATTCGTGCTCAAGTCTCCTGCTGTTTAACATATTACCCCGTGCATCCAAATATAAGATTCACTTTAAATCAAGTTTTACTTTTAAAAGTATGCTGAATGAGCCTTTTATCCTTACATCAATGAGAATTTATTCAATCCTTCAGAAAGCAGGTATTTGCTTGTAGGCTATATTGTAATATTTCAAACATTTCTTAATAACCGAAAAAACCCAATATGGACCAATAGATGGATAATTACCTGTCAGCTTTGATCCTTGCCAGCAGAGGTTCAAGCCAGCCTACTGTACATTCACAATGAGCATCTAAGAAGGTGATGACCTGCCCTTTAGAAGCAGCAGCCCCCTTTAATCTGGCTCTAATCAATCCAGAACGCTGTTCCATTCGAATCACATGAACAGGTACTTTTAATTTTTTCACATAATTCTCCAGTGGTCTTTTCAAGAAGTCTGCAAAAAATGATCAAAACCATGGAAACTGTCAGCTACATAGTTCAGCTTTTTTTTTTTTCTTTTGAGGAAAAGTCTTGAATTAAAAGACATGTCCTCATTTCTTTTCTATCCTTTTCCTACTCTCTCAGATAGTTTCCTCTGCTGCTTATTCTACACATCACAATGTGCCCTTCCACATCTCCCTGTGTTTCACTTGCTAGAGCAGGAAGTTCTTCCTCATCTTCATTTCTTCATTATGGAAAGCACAAAAATGAAGAGAGTGTAGAATGCTTACACAGAAACCAGGTGGGATAGGCAAGTTTTTATTATGGAGTAGATGTGACTCTTACTTTCAAAAGCATGCACAAGTGCTGTTGGACAAAACACTTTCCTACCAAGAAGACACACTAACTGACCTGACTAGCTGAACATAATGAATTACCTTCTACAGGAATATAACGTACAGATAATGTATTTGAAAGCAGTTTAAAACATGATCACAATTTTTTAAACTGTGCTTTCTCGAGATTTTTCTGGCTAATATTTTTTTCTATTAAATTATCACTGTAATGCCTAAAAACAAAAGTAAAGACAACACCAGCTATACATAAATTAATAGCTCTAACACAAACAAACCCGAGCTCAGCTGAGGAACAAATTATTCAAAATAGAACAGCCATAACCCACTACCATGTGCCTAGACACTCAAAATTACTTTCATTACAAAGAGCTGCCAAATTAACAAATTTCCCATTTCCAGGCATGGTTTTTGTCCATCATGAAAATTAGACTATGATGGATAATGCCAAAGGAAGAACAAAGAATTGAGGGAGAATACAATTGGCAGGCACAGAAACAGACTCTTGCAATAACTTGCAGATTTCAAATCTGTAAAGAAGGCAAAATAGTCTTATAACACAGCTACGTAATATATTAGATTATACACTCAAAGCACAGGGGAGTTGTACTACAACACTGCAAAGCCTGTAGTAGGATTTAGCATAACATACTAAGCACTTCATACAAGAGTAAGCGTGACACTGAATAAAAAGCACAGCATGAACTCTTTAGTGGCTGTTTTGTAAATCTCAAGAGGTAGAGCTGACCTGAGGGTGATTACCATTCCTTACCACCGCTTCGGATGAATGAGTTCTAATTGTCTCCTCATTTTTTCCTGTACATTGTTGGACTGTCACTAAAACCCACAGAAATAAGTTCTGACACATCTTGAAAGCTGAACTGTGCTAAAAGAGCCTAAAAGCTTGATACATCTTAAATGTTTGTCTCCAGAGAAACTCAAAGGAAGTTAATTCTTATTTTGCTTGTTAACAGAGACTCAGATGAATAAATGTTTATTAGTACAAACCAAGAGTACAAGTCTGAATGCTTTGCAGGTCTTTTGGGGTTGCGCACAAAGAGAGATCATTTGGCTGATTGAGTCTGTAGCAAATATAAACTCAGCTCTTTACAGTCTAGCTTTTCAAAGCCACTAATTTAAAAAGAATTAGTATTATGGTAATGTTTAGAGAGTTTTAATGTATATGGCTTCCATGACTTACACAAAGAGAATAAAACGGTGAAAGCATTTCTCTCTATGGTAACCATCTCATGAGCAAGTCACACAAATCAGCATGTTCCACTGCACATTTCAGATGTAGTACTGATAAGCTTTAAAAGTAGTTCTAACCACTTAAAACTGAATAACAATGGCTGTGACACTGGTCCTTGAAAGAATAGTTACATTAAGAGAATGGTAAAATTCTTCCAGGAGGAAGAGAGACAGATTTCAATAATACAACTGCAGTCAGTCAAGAACAATCAGAAAGTTACATTACAGAAAGTTATGGTCAACACATTGCATTTAAAAACCTTGAGTCCTAGCTACATTTTCTCTGTCGAGTATTTCAAATTTCAATTTAGCTTTAAGTACTTTTCAATTTTTTTTCCCCCTAAGAAACCATCACAGATGTGTGCTGTGTTTTCACTGTGGAGGAAACAGGGTTAAGAACAGTCCTTCCCCCACGTTTAACCATGTCCATAAAAATATTTTTATGAACTACTACCTTGTTCAAAGCTTCAGAAGGGAGTATTCCCAGAAACAAAACATTGTGCCAGACGTTCAGTAACTGTACCTTTAAAATATTACTAGAATTTCAGCAAAATAGGAAAAAGGTGAAGTTTGATGTCTCGCCCTTAAAAAAATCATGGAAAAAAACTCAGGCATCAAGATTTCTGGTGTTCCTCTGCTACCAGCAGTTCAGGTCAAATGCTCAAATCTAAGCAGCATATTTTCCCCTCAAGTACTCTCTCAGAGCAATACACACCCCTCACAACACTGCTCCCTTACTTCATGCAGCAAGAGTCTGGAGTATTGGACTAATTATCCATCCAGTAACTGGTAGTAGTTTCTTGCAAGGCAAGATTTACTTTTTTCTTTAACGAAGAGTATTTGAATAATGCACAGAATACATTTTGGCCTACAAGAAATGCCAGAAGGAAGCAGTAGAGATCATTTTCTATACAAACCTATGGATCATATTTATACTAAATCCAATATTAAAGACTGAAAAGAAAGTTTTATACATTACAGAATCAGTTGTTTACGAATGACCCAGGATGACAGCTGAGTATATTTTTAGCATTGCCTCATACACATCAACCAGAGAGTGAAGTTTGTTATTAAAAAAAAAACCAAGAAAAAACCCAAACCATTATATTATTATATGTATATGAATGAAAAATTAAGTTTCAAACAATTTGTTATTATTAAACTACAGTAAAACACATTTATCACATATAAGCATGCAAACACAATCCTAAATAGTGTGAATACTTTTACAAGCTGTTATTGACAGGAATTTAGTTTTGGTAACATTGCTTTAATCTGTATCTGTTTAACTACCTTCTGTGAGTGTATTCTATCCTGACACAATCTGCCTACCACACGGCCATTCAGTGCTGACCTAGTTTTAAGTACTGACTAATCCTGATTGCTCCTGTTAACTTTTTTTTTAAAATAGTTATCCAAGATCAAGACTTAAAAACTAAACATGCAATTCTGATCAGTAACTAGAGAATAATGTAAAAGATATGCCTTGTTTCTCCAGAGCTTTTCCTTCTGGTGTAAATGAGTGTGATATTATGCAAATTCATTCTTCTAAGAGCATGACACTAGCAGGTACAAAGTGTGCTTCAGGCAGACTGAATGCCTACTTTATTCCACTTAAATTGACTCTGTTTCTAGAATTCAAAATACACTACTCAGGCTGAACATTTTATTTTTTCTGGAAAAAATCTGCCTTTTAGTTCAACATAAACAGAATGCTTAAGAAGCATACGCAAAACCCTTCAAATTTTCAGGCATCATAACCTACCATTTTGTTTACTATAGAAGCATGCTTGCTGAAGCCATAACAAGTTTTTTGAAAACAAAAAAAACAAACAAACTTTCAGTAATTGTTGAAAATAACTACAAATAAAAGATGTTTGAGCAATCTGAAGTGAAGATCACAGATTTCAAAAGTAAATATTGGAATGGGTTCAATAACACCACCAAAAAAAGTCCAAAATCCTGTATCTTTCAGCCTGGAGTTAAGTTCCCTTGCTTTTATTACCTAACCCAATCCCAGAAAACCAAAAAGTTATCTAAAGAAAACCACATGCTTTTTTAACTGCACGAAAATTCTGCTTCATAATGATGATATGGCTCATCATGGCTTGGCTTCGCGGACGAAGATTTGGGAAGGGCTTTGCCCACGCTTATTGCAAGCGCGTTGATGGCTGAAAAGGCCAATGCGGGATAGGCAAGACCGGTTGCAAAGAGCACACCGGAGGGTCTCCTTGGGTGGTATTGCCGTTTTGTCCCTTGCCTGTCGCTACAGGGCTTTGCAAACGTGAGTACACCCTTCAAGCCTGCGCGGTGGATTTTTTAGGTGAGGCGCAGCGTGCGCGAGACTGGCCCCACCCTTTACACCTGAGGTTCATCTGCCAGGGCCTAGCGAGCTTGGACGGTGACAGCGAAGTCCTCCTTTGGGCAACCATCCTAGCAGAAGGACAACTCTAACTCCAAACCCGGGCAGATGGAGCTCGTTTAGCCCTGTAAGGCCATCCATCTAAGAGAAGGATACTCTAACCAAACCTACGACCTGAGGACTTCGATGATATGGCTATTGCTATGTTAAAACACATTTTTTCTAAAACAGAAATTGGTGAGGCAAGACATAAGAACTACTATGTTTACGTTATTTTAACATCATCTTGCTCTTTACTTCTAGGTCCTATTGAAAGCTGGTCACAATTAATCTTTAGCACTGATTTGAATCAGTGCCAAGGACTCTTTTAACAAATGAAACAGAGCACACTTGCAATAAACTTTGTTTTCCAAGCAAGAGTCTGTGCACAAAAGCTAAGTAACCAAACCAAATGCACTATCTCTGTTCCATTAAATAAGCATATACCTGTATAATAACCTAGCATAGGCACTCAGAATCCAAATACCAGCATCTGTGTTAAGAGGATTGCTCCTTGGGAGCAACTCCCAAGACAGATGAGCAGTTTCACACACATTAGAATGAAAGAAACGTGCGGTTTTTAATTTATATAAGGGTCAAAAAAACTAAAAAAATTGAAGATTGTAATTACAAATTTCCCACAAGTTAAAACAGCAAAAATTTTATCTTGTGCCTTTCCAAAGGAAAAGTTAATCACACCTCTCATCTGATCTCGAACACATTTATGTGTTAGCCTTGCCCTTTGCAGGGGCATTCCTCCTCTGCTGCCAGGGCGTAACTGTGTTTAAGGCCTCTGTCCCTTCTTACAAATGGCACTGAAATTGGCTCAAGCAGTTAAAGTTGGTATCAAGTAAGAAAGAAAAAGCGAGCAAGGGTTCCTGAGAGAGGAAAGGAACACAGACTGATACAAGTGAAAACACAACGTGAGTGCATGAGCTGTGATTCTTTGGGAAAACAGGCTGGTCAGAGCTCAGTTAGCTGTTACAATCTTTTAGTCTACACAGCTACTCCACAATGAACTGTACTCTAGACCTACACAGTCTGGAATAGGTCACTTAATATGCTATAGCATCATATACACATGCAACCTGAAGACAACACTCATTATGCTTTCTACCATGTTAGACATGAAGTGCAAAAATCCACTCCTAAAGTTCTTCAACTACAAGAACTCCTGCTAACCATTGTAATCCATGCACTGTAGACCATATGATCTCTTTATATATAGATCTTGTTTGGACAGATCTTGTTGTCTGGACAACAGTGAGCCATCTTACTATGAAGTTGGAATTACCATAAGCAGCAGAATATGGATTTTGCATCACTGGAATCAGAAGCATCAGGTAGAGACGTCAACATGCTGGGTATAAAACCATTCCATGACTAAAGCATGGGAATTCCTGATGATACAGAGGACAGCCTACACCTGGTGGCCAAGACTTTCTTCCACTTTCCTTCTACTAGCTACTAGTCCTAGTGGAAAACTTCCAATGTGGAAATAGAGAAAAAAGAGTAATTCCATATAAAAATACAGAAATATTTTAGACGAAAAAACCCTAATACACTCTCATTGCCATTTACAAACACAAGAAAATAAAATCCCTCAAATTTTACTTTATAACCCATACCACTGAGAAAGATTAAAGAAGGAACAAGCCAAATATCAACTATTAGCCAAAATGCAATATCAAGTATTGATGAGAATATTACTTCCTATTATATTGTAATTTACAACAAAAATATGAAAAGAGTAATATTTAAATTTTAAGAAAAAATCAGCTTCAAGTTTTGTCTATTAATTTCACTAGACATGGAAAGTTTCATTCTGTAGCATGGAGTTTTCATCTGGAACACTAGTTATTAAAAAGTGGAATCTCTTACTGCACAGAAGCTGAATTTCAACTTCCCATGAACTCAGTAATCAAAATTAATCCCTTTAAACACCAAGCTTGATGGTGGTAGCCATAGTAAATTTATATGTGCGTGAGGAACAAAGTCGCTGTCTTTGCTGTTATTCACCAGGTGATTCAAGTATTAAATGCTCTCAAGCTTTAGGAATGAGATAAAATTCTAAATGCAAAACATGAAAGCTGTAATAGGATAAACCCACTAGCAAACACAAACTATACTGTCAACAGACAAGTAAGCAGCCAGATAAACTTACACTAGTTTTCAGTGAATGATCCATGTGTATTTTAAAATAGGCATTGCTCCCTCCGCTTTCCCCTACCCCAGCTATTGTGTTCGGCTGAGGAGAGCTAAGCCTGTAGAAGCCCAGTCTCATTTTTTTAAGTAAAAAGAGCAGCAAGCTAAGGCATTGACATCATCATTACCTCTTTCACTGGCATCATCGACAAGGACAATTTCTTCCAGCATGTGTCGTGGTGACCGGTTTATCACACTATGAACAGTTCGTAGAAGTGTGCTCCAAGCCTCATTGTGAAAAACAATGACAACGCTTGTCGTGGGAAGGTTGTCTGCATACACCTTCGTTTTACACCTGCAAAAGTAAGGCATATATTTGTAAAGGTCAAGCTTCTCAAGACAGACACAAGGTAAGAAATGGCAAACTTAAACTAGGAAATAAATGCAATAAAAAGTATATAACGAACAAAACCAAATAACTAAAATAGGTAAAGAATTCTGGACACAGCTGATGTTTGGAAAAAGATTACATGCATGCTTCCAATAATACTGGTGAATTAAGTATATTTCATAATTTAATGTGTTTATATTACACAAAGAGGGTGTTCTTTTCTCCTCATTGTATACGTGTTGGAAGTGTTATAAAGGTTCATCAAATTAAGAGAATTATATTCACATTCAAAAGTTAGCATGGAAAACCATAGGTTTAGCTCTCCTATCATACCTCCTATCACATATATGCAAAATATGACATACACTCCAAATAACTCCACATGCAGCCAGTATTTTACACTCAGCAATACTGAGTTTTTAAAATAAGTTATATTTTCAGTGTCTCCTAGAAAAAAAATCAATCCGCTGTACATAAAGTATTCTTAACAATTCTGAAAATACAGTTCTGCTCTAGAAAATAACCATGCAAATTTAAGTGCTGTCTGCACAGATCTGTTCCTCCTGCACATTCAAAATTAACACACAGAAACTTCTATACAATTTGATGGCACTCAATCCTTTAAGAATCAAAGCTTAAGATATATATGCAGATCTCAAACACAAGGAAAACATTGAAGTGGAAAAAAAAAAATATTCAATGGAGCTTCATTCCAAAAGAAGTTTGTATTAGATTCCAAATTATTGAGTTGGTTCAGTGTAACGTGACCTGACCTAAATATGTTAACAAGTATTCATGACTATCACCTTATCGGCAGTGCTCTCTAAGGGCTTGAGAAGTACACAGTGCATATCCTCTAGCCTAAACACATAAAAACAATATTGAAGGGACAGCCTGCCAATACAGAATCATGGTGTCAGCACCTAATCCCACCCCAACCAGTGACATCAGGAACATCAGCCAGAAGTGGGCTCCCAACATGAATATTTTATTTGCTGGACAACTTGGGTAGCCAAAGCTCTTCTAAGTGAGAGCAGCTCTCATAGCACAGTGGTATTTCAGCTGTGAGGTGGTGACAAAAGACCAATGTGCACTGAGATTCCAGAAAAGATCAGTAATTGTAGAAATAGCTGGAAGAGTTTCTGTTTATTCATGTTTCATTTCTGTGAATTGAAGCAGTAGGATGAGTTGCCATCTGTCTTCAATGTTATATTTACTTATTATAGAATTATGGTCAAATTTAATTATTCACCACGCTTAAGTGTGCACATCATGAAATCTTTAGGGAAAGCAGCCATATAAACCGTATATTTTCTGATTTAATTCACATATAAAAAAACTTGCAAAACATACCAACTGATAAAGTTGTTTCTGTTATATCACTTTAAAAAATGGTTTTTCAGAAAAATGTTATGAATTCCAGATGAAAAATTCAATCACAAGCCAAATAATTTCGCCCCCAGTTTGTCACTTGTTCAGCCTATTTTGCTACTTTAAAAGCAAATTGTCAAAGATTTATTCCTTCTGCTGAACTGCTCCCTAGACGAGAAAATGTGCCCCATTATATATCTTCAGCTACAGTGGTAATACAAACCCACCTCTACTTTTTGGCAGAGTATTTCTAAAAGAAGTTGAGAAAAGCTTCTAAGAAGTTCTCTGTGAAAATCAAAAACCAGGAACACCTTGCTGGGGTGATCACAGGGTCTACTATTGTAATATGAAACCTCTCATCTCCAGCCTTGCCTTTTTTTACAGTTTTACAGAAGATTTTATTTTACTGAGCTCAAATCAATGAATGGGCATAATAAAAGCCAGCCAAGTGATCAGAGATTACTATGTTCATAAACAATTACACTGTCCAAAGTATTAATATATCAACACATTTAAGAGCTGTCTTTGAAGGCGAACTTTTCAGCACTAAGAGGAAGGCTTACAGGAATTTTTTGGTATACCCTTCCCCCTGTAAAGCATTCACACTGCCCTGTCCTGCAGAAGGCGAACGCCCTCCTTTCCATAATGAGACTTGCCTATTCTCACCCCTTTCTGGGGTAACAATTAACCTAGACTGGTTTGTTTATCAATATGTAAACAGCAGCCACACGAAATACAAGGGTGTTTCATAACAAAACTGGCTTTAAATCTCTGAATGCTATTCTTAACAAAGCGTTTGGCAAGACTCATTGATGCAGGCAGGATAAAGGAAAGAACTAATTGTACAATATCTGATTTTTAATTCTCCTTTCACCTGCCTTTTTAAATATATACACCTTTTACCTATATTTGTACAAATTTTTACAAATACAAACAAATAAACCCCCCTCTTTTTGGAAACACTGACGTATACTCCTTTCCCCCAGGAACATATCGCTGCAGAATATAAATAAATAGAACAGTTGACACCTGTGATTAGAGCATCAGCCTTCTATCTAAACTTCATGTTTCATTCCAATTAACATTTAAATTAAGAATCCTTTCTGTCTTTCATTTGAAAACAAATAACCCCAGAAAGGGAATACTACAGAATTTAAAATAAAACATTAGTTTCAACCAACACTTATGCAACATTAGTAGCAGAATATAACCGTGAGGGGTATGAAACATAGGGTATGAATTAAGGATAATTTGAATTTTAATTAACTACTAATACATTATGTTCCTTTTGTTGGATCATGCCTCAAACAGTTTTAAAATTGAGTGCATAATATTAGGAAGGCATACCATCTCCAGTAATTTAACGAAGACTCCAAACGGCAGCTGAGAATGTCTACTTCACATGGAATGCATCATCCTTTCCTTAATCTATGGCATTCACCATGCAAACTCTCGGCTAATGTGACTCCATATATTACTTAGATTGTGGAAACTCCCCCAAAATGTCAGACATTTTAAATGCAAGCAGAGACTTACTGCCCTATTACCTAAAGACACAGAAAAAGAATAGGCCAGATTGTTAAAATATGATCAAGACAAAAAGCCTAATTAGTCTACATTTCTTGATGTACACATTACAATGTTCAAAACAGTAATTTCTTTATTTCAAAGGAAGTCTCAGTCTCATGCACTGAAATTCCCACCTTCAGCTCCATTAGCCTTGTATTCTTCCCTAATATTTCTTGCTTTCATTTAATTAAGAAATAAAATGGAAAATTAATTAGGAAAAAAATTAAAGTTACTCAATATCTTTAATGCCCCATCAAGATCAGATTTGAGAGGAAAAAAAGTTTGCAAACTATAGTTTTAAAAGTTCTTTTACAGAAAAGCCACAGGACTATAAAGACGTGACTCGGCTCCAACCTCTGTAAGATGCTTATATACGGTTTTCACAGAATTTCACCTTTTTGCAATTTTGCATCATATATTCAGAATACTTAGGCCCAGTTCCTTATAACTACATGGTTACTCCTAGTCCATATCTCTGCAAGAGCACAAGGCAGTATAACAGGTCCAAATCCTTCATACTTTGAATATAATTTTAATGGACTAAAAGCAAAAGGAGGACAGATCCTAGCATATATGTGTATAACATTGCTAAAGAAGAACAGAGGCAACAAAATAAATACAAGTGGCTGTTCCTAATACCCTTTAGCCTGAATTCAAAGTTTTAAATCCATTACAAAAGTTTTTAAAATGGAAGGCCAAAAGCAACTATAAGTTGTGTTATGCTTCTCCATTATTGTGACTTTTTATGGAGGTGTTAATTGAATCTCTGCATGTTTTAGATAGGGAGATGGTCAGAAAAAAAAATCTTGAGGAGAATTTTGTTCAGTGAATTATGTATAGCCCCTTGGAAGCTACCTGATGCTACTTCAAATGCATCTGGAGAATCTCTCAATAAACTGCTTTCCTACTTTTTAAGCCCAAGGTAAGACTAGCGCACGGGAGATATTACAATAATAACCAGAAGAGACATCAAATAAGGCAATTCTGTCCAAATGGAATTACGCCATTAAATACCAGAGTTTAATTGCTGCTTCAGTACAATCTTGCATGAAAAGAAGTCAACTTGTCATTCTGTGCTTCCTGACACCACAGCCATATACTTTCAACCTTCCTCCACATCTGGCAGAACTGGAAGCCTCTCGCTTCTCTCATGACAGTGAAGGAATAAGAAAAACGTACTTCACCACTACAGGGACAGAAGAAATCTACCAGGCAATCTTACAAGATCCTTCATTTGAATTCCTCAGAAGATGAAATTCTTCTGATAGGTATCTGCTCCGCTCAGTGCCCAACTCTGAGATCAATAAAAGGCTTACCCACTCCGGCCATCAGCACTGAGATGCAGAGATGCCAGGAACTTGGGATACCACCCTTCACTATCCTAATGTCACTTCTTTCAGTTTACTGTTGGGACCTTCAAAAACATGTCAAATATTACCTTGAAAAAGTACAACTGTGCATCCATCTTATTACAGAATAGCACTTGACATTTTATCAATACTATGAAATTGTATTCATGGATCAATTTATTTAGAAATCATTCCTAAAACCCAAGATTGAGTGCTAAATGTGTAACATTGTCATATCTTGAAAGACGAGTATTTTCAATGTTAGCAATGTTATGTTTGCACACCCTTCAAAGTCACGCTAAATTGTTTCTGAAAGTAATGTAACAAAATGGGATTTAATATCCTAATAGCTCTTAAATACTTTTGTTTCATAGGCTAAGGAATCACAACCCAAAAAAGCTACTAACAGGGCATTGGTCTTGTAGGAAATCAATTATACACTATCATAATGTTTATGCAGTGAGACACGAGGAAAACCTCATGCACTGAGACAAACCAAAAAATTTTACGTCATTTTCTAGAAAAATAAAACGTAAAAAGCAAAAGTGTCTCCTATGCACAACACCGCTCAGTTGGGAAATCCCAGTGGAGCTCAGACCAGAGCTCATACGTGCAGTGTGATAATGCAGTGCCAATGCATTTTTGAAAGCTGCACTAGCAACAGATTAAGGCAGGGAGGGAAACCTATTTAATCATCTTACAAATTTAGTACAATCTTTTATCATGCATACTACAAACAACAGTTACATATAAAAGCTGCAGTTATAAATAAAGTGCATCCCAGAACCAAAGTTTGACACAGGAACAATCCAAGTCTTGCTGAAAAGTTTTGAGGAAATGCTATACAGCACAGCCCCTATAATAAATCTGTTTAATATTACTGATGCAGTACAAACAGCATACTTCTCCGTACAAAATATACTGGAGTCTCTGGGAAGTAAGCAGCAGTATCCTTAGACTTCAAAATACATTTATTTTCTCTTGAGGCTACCAAAGTTAATGATAGATCAATAGAGAAGAAAATGAGAAAATCTGAACTCCTCTTGTGAAACCTCAGGCTTTAATTACCAACATCTGACAAATATCGCTGCAGTGCCATAAAATGTCAGTACTCCATTGTTTACCTCTCCATTTGCCGTAAGTTACAGCCTGCAATAAAAGTTAATGTAACAAAGCTGAGACACGGCTATGCCCAGTACAAGAACTGTTCTTTACTTATATCATGGATGAAAACAGTTTTGAAGTAAGACTGAGAGTCATCCTGAAGCTGCTGAGACTGACCTACATCTCCATCAGAGGCTAACGCCCTGTGTATCAGGGGTGGCAGAGAGTGTCAAAACACTACAGCAGGAACCACCAGCACTCAAGTCAGGTGGTGTATTTCTGGTAAACAGACTTACTTTTTCCTGGATATGAGCAGCAGCCTCATGATGTCATTATGAACAAGGGTGTTATGTATGATTCCGACATCAATTTTAAGAATACCCTGAGCCCCCAAATTTAAGAAAATCGAGATAGATAAAGACCTGATTTTCACACAGAAACAACACGGCTAAAAGGGCTAAAAGCAATACTTCTGAGAAAGATAGAATCACTGACTGTCATAACATGCCAAATCACTTTTCACTATACAGGCTTTGCATACAGCCACAGTTTTAGCTTGTGGCTGCACAAAAAGAAACACTGCAGGAAAGGTTGCAACAAAACTTCACATTACCCCTGAAGCTGCTCTTCCAATCAAATTAGAACAATCCAGTTTAGAAAGAGGTCTTCATTTCCATAATTCATATCACAACTCCAATTAATCTTTCTGAACAGGTGACCCGGATGTGGGCAAATCCCTTATTTAGACATTTCTATCCAGCCGGCTTAACGTCTGCCTTCAACAGTGGTATGTAATTTACCTGACATCAAGAGTATGAAATTTTCCTTTCTTCTGATCTCAAAGATTTGGATATAAGAAAGGCCGCATTATCTCATGGGTCAAGTAGAAATCTTCTTTAGACCCTGGAAACAAAATCCAAGATGGTCCTTAAAACTATTGTGGTTACAGAATTCAAGCAGCATTTCACAAAAATAATTAGCTGCAATTGCCTATTTTCCTTATCCTGAAAGTGATCGCAGGAAAGCGTCTCTTGACGGAACCAAAACCAATTCTGTTCTCAAAGTCTGAACTTGAACCTTAAGTTCTCTTGCCAAACTATTTTCCATACTTGACTTATCAACCTCAGTAAAGTTCAAGATATGGCTGCTCATCCAAAATGGAAGACACTCGTAACTAAGAATGAGATTGCCAAGTGTTTGTGTGTATACACATATATACACGTGTGTATATATATATATATGCCTATACATTAAAAAAAAAGTTTACAGGAAGAAAGGTGATTTTCAAAGTGACTCCCCCCCCCCAAAACTTTCTCTAGGAACAAGATTTACAGGTAATTTCTTCCAGCTAACTCATTAAGTCAACGTGGACAAGAACATTTCCAAACAGTGGGCCAGTAACAAGCTATACACACCACAAAAGCCAGATGCAAAAATATTCCTGCTTGAAAGAAATGTGAAGTCTTTAATACCTCACATGCTTTCAGATTTCCAGCATGACAGTGCTGAAAGTTACCTTGCTGATGATCAGATCAGCAAATTTCCTTTAGAGATGCCAAGTTAATTTATAGCCTGGATTTCTAGCTTGTAACAAAATATTGAATAAATTTCTGAACTCTTCCACCACCTGTGCTGACAACTTTGCTCTTTTTCATTGTCTTTTACATCACTATGACCTGAGCTAAACGAAAAAGTTCACAAAGCATATCAGAATTTATGCAGCTATTTAAATCCTCGTGACCTTACGGGGATTTTAATACATACTTTCTCCAAGAAAGTTTTTTTCGTCCCATGTTCCACCTAATCTGGTGCAACTGTGGGCTGCCACCAAAAGCAATAATTCCGCTTTTCACCATCACAGTTTTGTTCCATCCCCTTCTTTGCACTGGATCTGGTAATCATACAACTGCTAGATGTGTTACTTCAGTTTGCTGATTCAACAAAATACACTTCTTTCCCCTTCTCGGTGTGTAACCCTCCAGCCAGTCAGTGACCGCCAAGGCCACACAATCATCAGATCAGTATCAACAGCAGCAAGCAGTGAGACTTCTTTAGGCTACAGCCCACATTTACACCAGATTATATGTAGTACAAAACTACCGCCTCAGTTCTTCTCCAGAGTTAAACTGACTAAAAGCAAAGAGAGCACACCTTCATAAGCCTCACACAGAAGTAAATACTCCAAGTGCTGCCATTTTAAAAAAATAAAACCAACCATAAAATCTCACACATTTGAGTTCCAGGAGCATGGTCTTGCATGTGTGCCTTCACTAGTTCTACTATGAAAAGGTTTACTCAAACTATTTTCCTCACACGGGGACTGTGTAAATTTTATAAATGTGTCATATTACTATTCAACTGTAGTAACTTAAAGTATACAACAAATCAATTTGTTCTGGGAAGTTAAAAATCCAAATTCCAGTGTATTCTAACATGTGTATTTCAGGCTTAAAATCAACAATAGATTTTTAAGGCACATGTATGAAGTCTCATAACTGAAAAGTGTTATATTGTATCATATAATTAACAGTGCCTAAAACTAAGCAGAGTTCTAAGAGGAGAGATGACGGAGTTAGTCATATGAAGGACTTACTGAGAAAGGAGCCCAACATAATCGCTATGAACTCCAACATTCATGTAAGTTAGACTCAGAAGAATGGCTTTTAACCCCAGGAAAAAAAAAAGTTCTCCTTCCTTCTGATTGTGAAAGAAAGTTTGGCAGCACGAACTGAGCAGAGTAGTTTGATTCAGCATAAAAATCTTCAATAACAATTTAAACTGACCACATTACTGTACTAGTTAAAGATTAAGGTCTTAGAGATCTGCACCTTACTTTTCTATTAGGTGGTTGAGGTTGTAGTTCTTATGAATTTAGGGCTAGTTCACATGGATATGTAGGGCTACCTGGCTAAAAACTCTGATTATATCTTAACACTATCTACACCAGTTTAAAGCCAACATATCTACTTCCTGAATACAGACAGTTTGAGAAAAGGACAGTTAAAAGATCCCAAATGCTATGCAGAACTAACTGAGGTATAATAAGATATCTGATACCTTTCATTCTGGCAAAATTATACCAATTGAGGAACAAAGTGACAAGGAAGATCTCTTACACCAAGTTCTACAGAACCTGCAGCCTTGGAGAAATGGTTGCTAAACTATCCCAAAGCTATCCACACTCTTCCTTGCTGCAGGTCTGCTTGGGGAAGCCCATCACCTTTCCAAGAAATCTCAACCTGCAAAATATGACACCCTCCTAGAGCTGCATCATAAGCTGCAGTGGGGACCAGAGCTTACATGAGCGACATCATTCCGTCCCAGCTATGATTCCGTTGTTTCTAGCCCTGACCACTTGTGCCTGGAAAAGACGAGCATTTGAGAATGCTCTTTTCTAGTGTAAAAAGATCAGAATTGGGTTTAAACTACAACACCAGGGATCCAAATGCTTCCTTAAATGTTTTATATATTCCACAAATTATTAAGTAATTAATACAGCCTGGAAAGCTAAGCGTTAGAACACAGTACTCATTCTTCATTTTGCAAAGCAGCTTCACAAGTCGCCTCAAACAGCACTGAAAGCAAAACCAAGTCATACAACACATACAAATGTAATGCATTTAACCACACCACTCTCCAGACTTAATACTGGTCTAAGACTCATAACCACAGCTGAACACCTATTTTAGTCATTGACACCTATTTTATTCATTGCCTTCCTCATCCTCAGCAAAATTAAGGCAAGACTCTAGTGATCCTAATCACTCATCTTTTACTCTTTGCTGTCATGTCAAGCCCACAGCTGTGTATTTTTCTGGCAACTGTGAATCGACTCCCACTTTGATGACTGATTCACAGACCAGAATAAGACATGCTTACAAGAATTATTCTACTAACAACTTAAATCCAATCTGCTATCCCCGACTGCTTGTTCCCCCGTAACACTCCTCCAGAGGTTGTGGCCTTGTCAGTTATACTGGTTGGTTATACTAACATGCCCCAGTCCAGATTTGGGAAAGTATCCAGGCTAAAAAAAAAATAAATTACTTCTGGTTTAGCTTTTTCTGTTAAGCAAATCACTCAGTTGGAGTAGCGAGAAGTAGAATAATGTTCCTGCTTATAGATACAAAATGACTAGCAATTCAGGCATATGTCAATGATTTTAAAGGCATCTATGTGCCTCAGTAATTTTGTGCCAAATAATTAATATAAATATAAGCCTATTAATATGACCGGAGCACAGCTCAACAGAACAAATTTCAGCTTCTGTAGATGTCTTATGCTGAAGAGTTCCCTAAGCTGGAGAAGTTATTAACATTAGAAGTTATTCATATTTGAGTTCTTCTACTAAGGAAACAAAATTTCTCGGCCAGAACTTAAACATGATACCCAGAGTGGGTCATCTCTAGAAACTAAGCTACGAGCACTCAAGGACCAAGCAGGTACACAAACGTGCTTGTCTTTGCACAGGTGACGGAGCAGTTTGGCAGAACTAGGAACTAACATGAAGGGTAACGTAGACTATTTCAACAGCTGCTCTCCAGCTGACAGGTTATGCCATCCCCATTAGATACATGTGGCAAATTGGTCCTGGCACACCTAATGCCATCAGCTTTTCAATGATTAACTGTAGGCAAAACTTTTACAGGCTCGTGTATTTCAAAAGACACGCCAGAGAATGATTGGACTTGACATCGTCACATCTTCCCCTCCACATCACAATGAAGGAAGCAACCTATGAAGAAAATATCTACGTGGTTGAACAGCTAAGTGTGCCTTTCAACATACCCTGCTTTTTCAAAACCTTGACTGAAAGTGCTACTGGCAGCTGTGCCACATAAATGTGGTAAGGAACGATTAGACACTACCCATTCTCCTTCTCCCCAAACTGCTTCGGTATTAGCAGGGATATAGATAGAACCAGTTCTAACAGAAGCAACTCCACTAAGGCAGCAGGAATTGTCTCTGACCACATAAGTATTTTGACTGATAGATGCGTTCATAAGACATACATACAACACAGGAGCACATTTATAGTTTTCACTATTCTGAAAATGGCTACAGTGTCCTTGGAAAATAATATTGAACAACACAAACTGATGAAGATACACTTCCCTTGTAAACACAGTATTGTTCTCAAATTTTCTGGGGAAATGCTAATATACTCCCCAACTTCTTAATTAGTGTGACCGTACAGTGTACACACTGGAAAGATGAAAAAAGGAGGAGCTTTTGGGGGTCAATTTTTCTCTCCAAGTCTACTAAAAATGCACACAGCAAATGTTAAAAATGTTGGCAGCAATTTATAAAAACAGAAAATCCCACTCTGCCCTAAGACCTTACCTAAAATTTTATTCTAAGATACCACTTTCACACACATAGTATTGTGATAGTATTTGTGTACATACAAATGAAAAACCAGAAACAAATGCAACATTTCTAAATTTATACTGCATATCTTACTGTGAAACACAAGTAACTGCAGAGCATGGCCAAGTATGCAAGACAAAACTCAACTTGATTTTAAAGTTGTAATTTCATTTGTCTGCAAAAGCTTAGTGATGCTTAGGTAAACACATTTTTAATAGTTTATAACAATTTCTCTTTCAATTTTTGCTTAATTCAAAGTCTAGACTTCACAAAGCTTAAGTCAACTTTTTAGACCCACAAATTTACTTTCTTTTCTTTGCACTTACACTATAAAAATGGTAGAATAGATACATGCAAGTTTTCCAGTATGAATGCTGATAAACAGATGACATCATTTAGTTTCCTCCATACTTCCAGGGTCATAATGAAAAATTACTCATGTTTACCTTCCAAATAACCAGCTACTGTAACTATCATTTCCCCAAAGTTTTGTTAATTCCTTCCATTCAGCTCTTCCAGAAAAAACATACAGAAATCACCCCAAATTAGCATCCCAGCTTTGACAAAAGTCTCCAATGAAACTCATTATTCTCCTTGCAGCTAAAGTAAGCTGAGAATGCTAGCTACGAGTTCTTAACCAGTGGAAGTCACTGCTTTACCGTGAGGCAATTTCTCATCCTATAGAGACTGTGACAAAATGGGCAGACACTACATATAAATCTGCGTGAACGCCAAGAGATCCCATTACTAAGCTACAACAGCAATCACAGCAATAACATGAGAGAAAAAGACATAACCCCCTGCAAAACATCTATCTGTTTTGACAGAAAACCCTGCAAGTTCATGATTTGCTCTCTTCCACTATACTGAGAAACAGGCAAGTAGTGACCATAAAATCTGGCTAATAATATATCTGAAAATCAAAAAGTTACATTAATTTAAACTTAAGAAATCATATTTTGAAAAATATATGGCTCAATTATTAAGAACACCATCAGTACCAGGAACTCACATGCTACATAGAATCACATCCATTACAACGGATGAAAGTATCTACAAACCAGCTCTTTATCACTTATTAAAAATGAAAAGTGGTCAGAGCATCATCGCATTCTTCTAATATTATCTTCTGAGGCAGGAAATGAAAACAAATTAATCCAGCAACTAGGCCCTGAGTATAACCAACAGCAGAGCTTCTACAGAAATGGAATTTCTGTAGCATCTGACTCTTGCAGGAGAATGTAGATAACTGATTGGGAAAACCTTGTTTTGTGAGCTTTATTTAACTTGAGTGTCCCTTTCATAAACAAGAGGGGTCGGGGTAATCATCAGCTACCCTGCCGCAGTAGCACCAGAAGAGGAAAGCAATCTTAGTTTCATTTAAAACTAGGACACAAGACTCAAATATCTCTGAAAGGATCAATATTTCAAATGCAAGGTCAAAACCAAACCAGATGGATATTAGAAAATGTTATAATGCAATCTAAATGAGGCTCTGCACATTTCATTAGGTAAGATATTTAAGTACTTCTCATCATCAAATCTTTTTTATGTCATATAAGGCAGATTTTTAGTCTGCCTCATTACAAGCAGTGCCTGAATTTTTAAAATAGGTAATTTTTTTTCTTTAAATGTCAAGTCTTAAGTTAACTTTGTTTTCCTTCAACCAAACTAATTTCTATTCCCCAAACAGACTTCATACTTGTAATCAGATTCAAAGTTAAATAACACTGAAGAAAACTCATTTCTGCTGTTCAATCCTATTTTACAGATAAGTTCCATATATACAGGAGATCCTTTTCATTTCAGCAGTAATACCTTACCGAACTGAACTCTTTTTATGGATCACTCTTTGTATATTCTTCAATTAAGCAGAGTACATTTTTAATACAAGATAAAGCACTTACCCTTCTAACCTGACATCAGGTAAAGATCTGTTGAGTGCAATCATTTCACTTGCCATTAAGTTAAATTGATTTATTTTAAACATTTCTTTCATTTTTTCTTGCTCCTCTTTTGGAATGACCACAGGCTTGCCCATCTCTCCAGGTCCTTCGTGTGGTTTTTGTATGGGTTCTGGAACTAAGAATAAATAAAATGTTGGTAACTACTTTTATGGTTGCTTTTGGTTTTTTTTAGACTTTATTTTACACTGTAGGAGTGTACCTGTTTAAAATAGTTTTGGAAGTGAAACCAAATCTTTATCTTTGGGAACTTAACAGAAGTAAAGCTAAGCTACCCTTAGACATCATAATTCACCTGAAAAAACCAGCAAAGGTTTATATCTATCCACCATCATGTTTAATTGAATTTACTGTTGAAGTTCTGGAACAATCAACATTTATAACCTAGATTGTTCTTGCACACACAAGCTTTTCAGGAAAAGTTGAATTTTCCTTTACAGAAAAGATAAGTGTAAAGTTACAATTTTACTTTTATTTCCATATTTTTATTTTGCCAGAATTACACTGGCATTTATAGTTTAGAAATATTTTCTCTCGGTTTTACTAACATTACTTTTAGTCAACATAATTACATTTTGGAGATTGATGTTAGTGCTTGAAACAGAAACAGTAACACTTGACATATTTAAAGCAAAGAAATCTTAAATACCTCTTTAAACTGATGAGGGGGGGAGAGAGAGAGAGAGAGAGAGAGAGAGAGAGAGAGAGAGATTGAGAGAGAGAGAGAGAAGAGAAATCCAGACTTTTGAATTATTTGGTTTTTTTAAACAAAAGAAGTAAAAACCCAAAACATTAAAAGAACCTGTTATATTTTCTTTACAAATACCCATTTACTTTTCTCCTGAACTGAAATGTTTTAAATGCTCAAATACTGAATGTGAAATATATTACTACTTTACAAATTCAGTACAAATTTTAATTAAAAAAAAATAGTAATTCAAGATCTACCAAGAGGAACAGGAAGTATTTTAAAATAAAGGCACCAAAGCCCTCAGTAATAAGTCTAGCTTCAATTTATCTTTAAGTTGCATGTAGGACAGCACAGTGTAATTAAAGATTTAGTCATGTAAAGAATAAAAATAATTTTAAAAAAACCCCAAGTTTTCCATCCATGCTGAAACACTAAGACTTAAAATATATACTTACTAACAACTGAAACATTTTGCTAGTTTTCATTTAGCATTAATCGGTTACAAGCACAATGTGTTCCTTGAGAAACTTTCATTTTCAAGTACCTCAAGCAATTGCACTCGTTGTCTGAACGCAGTAACACTCAGCAGAGAAAATCCTCCCAGCACAGAGACGCTTTCTTTTTACCAACCTCTCCATGACTGCCAGCTGAGCTATATAATTCTAGAAGTTGCCAGCCAGCCACTCATACACTGAAAATTGATAGAACAAGTACGTCTAAGCAGATCCTGAGCAGATTGAGTTAGGTACTGGTTTTAACCATAGGCTGAAGTGAGCAAGCAGCCTGCTTTGCATCTTTGCCTCCTAAGGCAACTTATGCTTGAAATCACATCAAAACTTGCTGATTTGCATTTGCATAACCTTTTAAACTAGAATTTGTGCCTTTTGGGGGGTAATTAACATAAAATTATGGTATACAATAAGGCAATTATTAGGACTGAATTTTATATATTCAGCTTGGTTTTATTACATGGGTTGTCATAACTATTTTTAAGTGTATAGCAATTAGTATACAGGTTCATTGGACAGAAAAGTGATTAAATGATGAAGAGTTCAATGTACCTAAAATGATTAAACAAAAGCTATCAGAATATAGTTATATCTAACATGTTTTTCAGCATTCTGAAGTGAATGTCTTATCCTACCATATTTGCTATTTAGAAAAAAAAACCCTTCGTTTTATTTACATTTCCAGTTGTTTAACTGACTAAATCAGTTAAACCAAACAGCTAAATTAACTGAAAACTCATCTTTGACATTTGCAGATCTTGCTGTTAGATGCTAGTTTAGCACATCAGTGAATTGGATCCAGATGTACAAATTCCACAAATTCATCAGTTGAATTTTTAAATTTCATTAGCAAATGTATGTCACTTGATTACACATTCTACCTAAAGTACTCCCTTCTGCAGAAAAGTCCAGCAACAGCTAACTAGATACAGATGTTTTATGCAACTCACTAAACGCAAAGACATGCAAGCTTAGTGTGCAGGCAGAGATGACTTTCCAAGAAAAGTTAACCATACTCTCTCAGGTTTCTTCATTTATGGTAATCTGTTTTCCCACCAAAGCATGTATTTTTCATATAAACACAACCAACAACATTCTCCTAAAATGACTAATACACATTGTTAAAAATTCAAACCACAGTGCTCTTTTGTCAGTTAAGTACAAAAAAATATTTCCTTTGAAGGACTGTAGACATGTACTGATGACTTAATTCTAACAAACAGAAATTTAATTTACAGCTACAAGTTCCGGAGCTAAATGAATGACTTAATCATCACCTGATCCAATCTGAAATCTTGTTTGTTTTTCCAGACATTCTCATTTGTATCAATAAACCATTAGTTTCAAATAGGGCTTGATCTCTTCCAGATCTTTATTAAAAATGAGGAATTCTTTATGTCTACAGACTACAAATTCCTTTTTACCAGGCAATATGCCTAATGAAAAACAGTTACTTCAAAATCTTAGACCATCTAAACCCAGAAAAAGGGATGGGCTTTTCTATGACATGTCTTTTGGGGGCCACAACAATGGTAAACTGTCCAAAATAAAGTCCAGTCACCTTTGGAGGAACACCACAATTACAAGAAAGCTGTTTGGACAGGTAAAAGTTCAGAGAAGTTTTGTCTCTCACACACGCTTCAGCCATCATAGAACAAGACTGGTTTATGATGAATAGTTCTTATTTTCAAAAATTAAATCTGTGTTTTATACCTTGAAGCTGCTCGCTTTTCTTAGGAATTTTTTATGTAGATGAGAATACTCAACACCAAGTCACAACTTAGAGATTCCATCTTTACCAGGATGCTAAAAATCCAGAACACAAGGTCTTGATTGGCACTCGACAAAAATGGCTGGTCCTAGTTTAAATTTGTCATTGCCCCAAGAAAAGAGTGTAAATAGCAAGTAGCTGAGATCACAAGACTCTTGCAATACCAATCCTAGGTGTGAAAGAAATCATTACTCAAGTGGAATGCCCCTTGAGGAAAAAAAAAAAAAAAAAAGGGAAAAAGGATGAGTTTGGAAGTTTATTTAGTAACTGCCAAAGCTGGAAGTTCCTTTGCAGTCACACCTTTAAGATGCCTATAACTGAGGGAAAGGAAGGACTCATTTGATCTTTGTTTAAGACAAGACCTCGGAATTGACACACGGGATGCCTGCAGAAATAAGACAGAGCTACACAAAGAAACCTTTATCAGTAAAACCACAGTACTACCTGGGCATTTTTTTGTTTACAGGAATGGTCCTTTTTTTTTTTTTTTTGTATTGTTAGCGAATGACTTGAACCCTTTAAGTCTAGAACTTGTTTACACTTATCAGGAAGTTCTATTCCAGGCTGTGGAATCTAAATTGTAATGTTGAATCCCCATCTGGAAACAATAATGCTCAACTAGCTATCCTAGGAATTTCAGGTTTGGAAAACACTACTACATAACATGGATGATGCTTAGTAAGGTTCAGCGATTTTCTTTCCCACTTATAACAACCTTTAAACTTACAGCGACAGCCTACCATCAAAAATTATTCTTTGTGAATTTGAGTGATGAACTATCAGGAACTACAAAAAGGGAACTAGCACCCAGAATATGCGCCAACAGAAAGATTACATGCGACAATTTGGGCAAAGGGTGTATACCATTCAGGTCAGCTTGGTAGCTCAGAATAGGTGTGATAAGCTCAGACATTAGCACTGGAAAGAGCTTCCTCCGATCTACTCACACCTCTCTGGAGGGGTCATCGTGGGAAGAAGAAAGAGAAACAGTATCAGCCAGGACAAGCACAGGCTCCCTTCCAGCTCTCGCAGACTGATGCTGGAATCAACACTGCCAGGTGTTCTGATCCCACTTCCCCAGGCTACCTCCTGAAGCAACTACTGTTTTCTTCCACCATGGTGGAGGGGGTGGGCAAAGGCTTAAGCCAACAGCCAAATCATCCCACACAATTTCAGTCACTAGATTCCAACTATCCCTCCTCTGGTATCACTTTAGTTCCCCAGTCCTGTACTACCCAGACCCCATAATAGACCCCCAAAACATCCTTCCAAAACATCTCCACCTCAGCTCTCTTATTCGCAGCCTGGTAAATGCCTGTCCCTTTTCCACTTCACCTTTTGTCCCCTCATCTCCATGCTGGCATCATTTTAACTACCAATCCTCAATCTCCATGACAGTGGACAAAAAGCCCTTTTTCCCACTCGTCTTACAGTTCTCCATAATCACATACACAGATTTTTTCACAGATTCACATTCCTTTACTATTTCTTATTTTGAGTAATTTGTAAAATACAACAGCAGTATACATACCAGCCAATACTAGACACATAAGCTGAAGCTCATGATTTAAGATGCAAGGATCTTATGCCATCAATACCAAGGAGAAAGATTTTTCCCAAAGGCAATTTAGACCACAGCTCTAAGTCTCATTCTGAAAAAGAAACTCACTTCATTTTCTGAATTAAAAACCTAAGGAAAACATCTTTCCAACTTCTTAAAAGCTGTCCAAAATCATCTTCAAAATCCTTTGTTCCTGCTAAAATATCTAAAGACTAATTTTTCCAACTAGGCAAGCACAGCCTAAAATAACCTTACAAACTCTTCAGAAACCTTAACTCTTATGCCGAGTAGGTTCATTAAATGCCAAGGAGTTCTTTCACGAATTGCAAAGAGAAGCTATATACCAGAGTGACATAGACAAAGAGACTATCAAATTCAGAACACTTACATAATTTATGCTGAATCAAGAACATGAAATCAATTAGGGAAATGAATAGGGGGGGAAAAGTGAAGTGAAAAAGCAGATTTTGATAGAAAACTTCACAGAAAAAAATAGCATCAATGTTATCTGAGGAGATTCTAGGCATTCTGAGTGGGAATAAATCCACTACAGACTCAAAGGCATTAAACTACTAGAACAAGTAAGAAGATCTAAGATTGGCATGCAACTAAGTTAAAAAGAAGTGTCATGGTGGTGACTACAACTGTGGTTTCTAGCAGATGTATCTCTGCACACACCTTACTACAAGTCAGCTGCATCCAAAACCAAGAAAAATGTACAAAACTATACACAAAGTTTTGGTTGGTTGGTTTAGGGTGTTTGATTGTTTACAAGCCAATTACAGGATATTAAAAAGACATCGTGGGTTACGGAAAGGCCAGAATGAAGACTGTACTCAATTAGCTAATGTTAAGTCTTTAAAATGTTAAATCTTTAAAAACTAAATTCAAGTCCCTTCTGAACCTTACCTGAAAGATTCCCAATGACTTTACACAAAGTCATCTGAATTTTCAATATCATCAATATATCAAACCAAGTTTGATATATATTGACATCAGTTGCTCTTTGTCAACAGCAAAAAAATCACATTTGCGAGACAGCTCTAAAGAAGCCTGGAATAAGTTATCTGCTTAGCATTACGTAAAAACTTTGTGGGAATCCAAAAAGTGGATCCATTCCTTTACACCACAGTATCAGTCATCATCCATACCTCAAGAAAATTTTTCAGCTTCTGGGGCTGGGGTAGGGGGAAAGACCAAAAAGACCAAGTTCCTGTAAAAGACATACTTTCTAAGTAACCTTAATTCACTTTATCACTTTCTTTTCTGCTTCTTGAAAAGGAAACCCAAAAGATGAAATGCGAGCAACTGAAAATTTAGTCCCTTCTGCAAAACTCAGGTGAATCTGAACGTCTCTGAAACATTTGCATGCAATTGTGGAAACAACAGTTTAGAGGTACTAAGCACAGAAATTGTCATTCCTATACATTGTTTTCTGTGGAGATTTACCAACCTGTTTTCATCACAGAAAAAAAAAAAAGAAAACTAACATCTACTAAACATCTCCCCAGGTTATTCTGTAAAAGAGCAACATCGTTCTTAAAACATTTCAAAAAATTTCTCAGGGAGGTCAAAGTTGTCCATACCAGATGTCAACAGGTGAAAAGTTTCTTGTGATGGGAAGCATTAATTAATCTTGAGCACAGCTGGCTGATGGGACATAACATCAAGCATTACTGCATAAGTTTCCTGTAGTAGGAGTGAAACACATAGACACAACCTTTCCAGTGGGAGAGACACCTCCTGCAAAAGCAGATGTTTCACAAACAAACTGGAGGTGGCAGCTGCCTGCAGTTCTAAATGCCTGTGCTGAGACATTGCAGGGATGAGAATCTCCCTGCACCAACCCTTTCTCTCAAGTGATCCAACCATGATGACCTCTCTAAAATAAATGAATGGTACTGGCTTTCAAAAAAAACCATACTCAGCTCATCTAACTGGTACCAAAAACTAAGATGGCAATAACGAAACTGAAAGCTTATTTGAAGACCTTAGTGTTGAACAATACAGTTCTCACTTCACTTGTTTTACTACCAAGTCTACTGAAGTTAACAGTGCCTTTGCTTCCTCACTGGTGAAAACTTAGAACATAGTAACATAGCTTACATTCCTGAACTGCTTGCTGCATAGTTTTATTATTTTTTCATATACACTAGTGCTTACAATTCCACATCTCACTAGTCATTCAAAGAAACGTTGAACGTTCTGAAACACCTAAATGTTGATTCAATACTATATTGCTGGGGGCGGGGGGGGATCAAATGTGTAAAAGGAGTGTAATTTTAAATGAGCAAAATTTGAAGATTACTCAGTTAGAAAACTTACCATCTCCAGCAGGCAGGCCTCGTTCCTTCTTCTCATCACATTTGTTGCATTCACTGAAGTACAGCAATAAGAACATATCCAGAAGGACCCAAACCAAAGAGGTGGCAAGGACCACCTTGCAATATGCAAATTTTTTCATGGCACTTTAAGTCAAATACAAAAATAAAAAAGTATAAATAAAAATATTAACAGGTTTCTTTAATCCAGTTTTAGCGACCACGTTCTATATCTGGAAAAAAAAAAAAAGAAAACAAGTCACAAAAAGTTACCCAGGGACAGCAGCTAAAAGCAGGATTTTAACTACATTTTAAAAGTAACAATTTAATTACCAAATGCTGTATGTACAAAAATAAATGGTCTGTGCACTCCAGTGTAATTAAGGGAAAAGGGGCAATTAAAGAAGCATTACTCCAGTCCTTCACTGTGTTAACATTCATCTCCTGAAAGACTAAAATGAGTGACCAGAACAGACCACTCTGCTGAGCCACTGCAGAAGAGGGTAGGCACATCTAATGATATAAAAAGGAACTCTTTGGATCCTCTGGAAATCAGAAAAAGCTAAATGAATGACAGACCATCCCAGGAAGCAGGGTATCAACCTGTGCTGCACAAAGCCCGTGGCTACTATTCCTCATGCTCCTCATGCTCCCCTGTAGTACACACTGACTTGCTGACTTTCTGGGCCCATCACTAGGAATGCTGGTCTACAAATGCCTGTATTTTACACAAAGTCTAATGGCACCTTAAACTTTGTCACAAAAATGAATGCTTTGCTTTCAGCAAACCAAAAATAAGCATTCCTTTTGGTAAAATTACACAGTAGGCAAAGTGAAGAAAGTACCCTCAACCCACTGGGATCACTTACTAGGCATTCAAAACTGAAGGTATCAAGTAATAATTTTGATGCTTAAAGAGACTTTAATAATTTACTGCTTGAATAAAGAGCAAACTTTTATACATTTCTCAACATGTACACATTAAAATTTTAGAATACCAACCTTTGAAATTCTCTTTCGTCCTACTCAAATTACCAGCAAATTTTGTTACAAGGACTGTATACTTCCATGACCAACAATTGGGTAGGGCAGAATCAAGAACAGCTTTCAGCTTGTTCGCTTATAGTAAAATGATTTTTTTTAAAAGTTTTTTTTTTTTTAATCAGCAGGTTCTCCACCAGTGCTGATGTGTTTCAACACAAAGTACTCCCAAAGTATTTCCCAATGGGCATAGCTTACTAGTTAAAACCAGAACTGCAGATATTCTTAACTTACAAAATAAACAGAAAGACTCTTCAAAAACACATTGGAGTTTTAAAAGGCATACACAGTTTCTCCTACATTCTTTTAGCCCAAGCTGAAGAATTTATTGGAAAGGAGAACTTCAACAGTAAGCTATGATTATGCAAAAACCTCACACAAAACCTGTATCATTAAGACTAACTTTCCTTTAGTATTTCATTGTCATAACTTGATTGCTGCCTTCCTCTCACTTCTTGAGGGAAAATACAATGAGATTCCTTTACTAAATACAGCTTATTTATTCCTACTGGCAGCAGAGACATTCATGTCTCCATGCATCCCTATACACTTAAGTGCCACAGGCTTGGATGGCATAGCAACATAGAAGCCTGCAGCCTTCCACTTGTAGAAGACCAGAAGAGTGTATATATCCCTCTGCTTCCTGCATAGGTGCGCATCAAATGTCAAGAAAGAGCTTTGTTTGGGATAATCATAGTTTGCATCTCTATGCTTCTGGTATACAGGAATGACAATATAAAATTAAGAACTGCAAAAGTATCATAATTAACAACTTGATGATGAAATAGCAGATGAAATTACCACAACAAAACATGAAGTGAGGTATGTTAAGAAAAAAACCCTAGGGGTTCTTTTTGTTGTTGTTCTGTTTTGTTTCAAAATGACACAAGGATGAGCCTCAAGTCTGGATCTTAGAGCTGCACTATAAAGCTCTATAAAAGCATCAGCTTGGTGATCAACGGCAGTAAAAGAAAAAATAATCTGTTACAGACCTCTAAGAGACAGACAGAAATCAAACCATCACTATGCCGTTATGCAGCATCTGCTTTATTGAGTGCTGTATGAACAGCCAGTCTTGTTATTTCAAAAAGGATATAAAAGTATTAGAAGGCAAGTGAAAAGAATAGCATTCTTCATGGCTGGAAAAGATGTTAGCTACATCAAGTGGCAGATCTATAAAATCAAGAGCTGCACAAAGATGGTAAATAGAGAACAACTATTGCCTGTGACTCCCACCTTCTTGTATTGCCAGAAATCAAGTAAATTTAGCAGCAAGAGGATAAAAAAACAAAAGGAAGGCATTCCCCACAATGTATATTAATGCAGGGGAGCTGCCTGCCACAGTGCACTGCCAGTGCTGCAAGCCATTCATCAGCTGTTAAATACCATGTCCTCACCTCTAATTCAGGCAGTCCCTGACTGTGACTGTCAAGCCACTGCATGCTAGAAGAGTATAGTGAAGGGTTATTACAGTTTCCCCTGTTCTTTTCCCTAGATACACACTATCAATTACCAGCAAAAACACAAATACAGATAAAGTTTTTCTGACATGGTATGACTGTACTTAAACTCTCCATGTGATTGGTTTCTTCGTTTGCTCTAATTCGAGACACCATAGAAATGATCTGGCAAAGAATTGAGTCATACCACCACCCTGCCTATACTTAAAGAAAGCAAATGCTATTTATAAATAGTATGTTTTAAAAGAAAACAAAATAAATTCTTACAATCTCAGACTATTTGAACTTCAGACTCGTGAGATATTAAGCTATAGAAGAAAGTGTAAAACACACAGGAGCACAGTGCTTAGGGGTCCTCAAACTAAGGAGAACTCTGACCTAGACTTTCTGTTTCCAAAAACACCAACTATGTCAAGTGTTTTAAAATGCATCGGATGGCACTGTATCTGCCACTAATGCAAGAAAACTCCTTTGAGAGTTCAGTGAAATGTCAAAGAGACACTTTATGAATCCTTTGAGGATTATGGGAAGTGATTAAGAGGCAACAATGCAAAAGTTAAACGAACACTGGTTACCATCCATAAGGCCCTTCCCTGCACCTTTAGACAAAGGATCATCACTCTCGTGCGCAGTTTACCATCTCATGAATTACACTGTAATTTTACCACTGGTTTTACGACAGCACTTCCACTGTCTGCTTACCAGCAGAATTCAGGCAGCACAGCAGTGAAGCAGAGGGGCCTAGAAACGGTGCTGAAGCAACCCCTCTTAGCACACCATAGCCTTAACCTAGACAGAGCTCTGGAAAAAGGACTCCACCATCCAGGGCTTGGGCTGTAAGAAATGCTAGGTACCTCTCTCCAGTGCTGGAGTGGTGGTGGTGGCCTCACCCATGGGAGGGATGATCTGCCCAAGGTGCAGCTTCTTCAGTGGAAGGGGCTACAGGACAAAGTGGGCAGACTGGTACACCGTGAGCAAGGGCAAACAGGAGGTAGATGCGACTTCACAGAAACTTTGCAGTACCACAAGTCTGAGCCCCATGATGAAGGAAGAAGAGACAGCTAGGCATTGCACTCAAAAGATAAGTGGATGGAGACTCTATCCATCTCTCCAGAGAAGGGCTGAGTGAGGGACAAACCCAGTGACCTGTGGCAACAGAAGGAAAGCCTGCAGATGTGCATTTCCAGAACAGCTATACTGCCTGGGCTGCTGTTGAAAAATTGATGAGCCTGTCCAAGTTCAGCTCTTAGACAACCACCCCTTGGCTATTCATTCATGTATGAATCAACAATACTGGCAGATGTGAACCCGAGCATATCAGCAGTGACTGTAGAGCTTGGAGGAGTAGAGTGCAGCACACATGGGACCCAGATACTGCTCTCCTCAATTGCTCCCGTGGGAGGGCAAGATTCATGCAGGAGTGCACACAGCCTATTGACACCTGGCAGCATGGCTGGTGTAGAAGGCTGGCTTCTAAGAAGAGAAGACCCACTTTGAGGAGCAAGGGCTGTTGGTCAAGATCTGTGTGACAAAGCGAAGCAAGCAACATCACACTCGCACTACTTCCACAAAATACACAGAAGGTTGAAGCAGAGTTACTTTGAAAGAACATAGAAATATCTCCTGAGCATGTGGGGAGGTACTCAGGGAACCCTGGGATTCAAGTTCATAAGAAACAAGGGCAGCAACAAGAAAGGCATCTGTAAGGATATTGGCAAAAAAACCGCTGAGAATAACACAGATCCATTGCTCAGTGGGGCAGCAGGGCTGGTGACACTGGGTGTGGAAAAGGCTAAGATACTCGCTGACTTTTTTGCCTTTGTTACTGGATGCCCCAGGTCAGAGTCTAGTGGCAGAATCTAGTGGGAGTGAAACTTCACAAGCAGGACAGACAGATTGAGTCACAGATCTCTTAAGTCACCTGGACATGTGCAACTCCATGGCACCAGACGGGAGGCACCTGAGGGTGCAGAAGGAGCAAGCTGATCTTATTGCAGGGTTAATCACTATCACCTCTGAAAGATCATGGTGATCCACAGAGCTGTCTCAGGGTTAGGAAGAAAACTATCAAGAAGGAAAAGGAGGATCTGCAGAACCATCTGCTAGTCAGTCTCACTTCAGTGTCTGTGAAGATTATGAAACAAAACCTCCTGGAACCTACATCCACATACAAAAAAGCCCCAGCCAATCCCAAAAGGGCAATTGGGAACAGACAGTAAAAAAACCAGACAGTATTGATTTGCCAAGGGTATATCTTACTTGACCAACCTGGCAGCTTGCTTTAAGGAAAGGACTGGTTCGGTGAGCAAGGGAAGAACGGTAAATATTGTTTACCTTGATTTTAACACAGACTGTGACAGTCTTCCCAAATACTTTGTCAGAACTGAATAAGTGGGCTACCAGGTAGGCAGACTGCTAGCTGGACTACCAGGCTCTGTGGGTTTTGACCAGCAGTACAAAGTCCAGCTGACAGACATTCACCAGTGACGTCCTTCAGAGGTCAAAATTGGAGCTGATACAGGTTATTGTCTTTCCTGAGAACTTGGGGGATGCAAATGAATGCACACTCAGCAAAGCTGCTGGTGACACCCAACTCGGGGTGGAGCATGCACATGATACCCTGAAATCGTACCCTGGAATGGCCCTGGCTGGCCAATCCAAGGGACATCTAAGGGATAGAAAAACAGGCGGGTTGAAAACCTTAAGAAATTCAACACGGCAAGTACAAAGTCCTGTACCCAGCATGGAGTAACCTTATTATCCCTACAGGCTGGGTGTCAACAAACTAGGAGGCTGCTCTGAAGAAAGAAACTTCTGAAGCATGATAGCAGCTTTAAAGCGAATCAGCAGTACGTCCTTACGGCAAAGAAAGTCAACTGCACCTATAAACAAGTCTGGTATCGACAGCAATAATCCTAAAATGCATAGGTTTAATATTTAGTTTTGCTACTAACATAATAAAACTGAAGATTTTTGCAAAATCAGGTAAATTTTCCTCACTTCAATGTAATGGATAATACAAAATGAAACCTTTAGACCATAGAAGTAAAAAGAGTATGGAAAACACCTTGGAAGTACTAGAAACAGAGGTTGTAACTTACTGAGAATAAAGTGAAAGGAGGAAAAATGGGTACATTCAAGTCTTGTTACTTCTGAAGGTCAAGTAATTTTTTTCCCCCCTGACAAAATCCATGATACACTGACACTACAGAAAAAGGTCATCTTTAAAATTACTGCTTATATAAAGTGCACTGTTTCACTTTACTACCTCTTTTACCAACACAGTTGGCATGGGAAAGAATGTTTACTCTTTTCAGGATGACATGACTATTCAGTCATTTTTATCTTTGGAGCAACTCAGTCTACAATATAACTTTGTAACAGACTCGACAAAGGGTTTCATTGCTGTTATTCAACTAACTCAGCTTTCTACACTGGATGTGGCACCTAAACAGACAAAGCTGATATAAAGCTTGTTTTCCAAACTTTCAGATATGAATAAACAGAAGATGGCACAAAGTAAGGGCTCATCAAAATCCTGACACAACATTTGCTATTTCTAAGCTATTAATATCAATTAAAATCCAATGGAAAGTGATTAACTGAACAACAACCAAGGAAAGATTGATACCCTACACAAAAAAGAATTTTCAGATTCTCAGTCTATTTAGTAATGCAGGAGAAAATACTGACATACTCTAAGGTAACATATTAGGCATCTGTAGAGATTTTTTTGAGCAAACTTTCATAAAATCAAACAAATGCAATTTGTCATACAAAACTCCATAGACCTGAACTATTAATGAGGCTTATCCAGTTGATTATGTCTACATTTGAAAACAGAAGTGATGTCAACAACAGACTCAGACTTGAGAGCTACTTTTGCAACTGTGCTGATGGTTTTTGGTTTGTTTGTTTTTTTTTTTCCTTTTACTGTCCCATGCTTTGTTAAATTGTTTTCATTGCTGGTTGCAGAGAGCTCATTACTATCAGCTCATCTGTAAACGGGTCAGTTT
The DNA here is from genome assembly GCA_009769605.1 of Bucorvus abyssinicus. Taxonomy (NCBI): domain Eukaryota; kingdom Metazoa; phylum Chordata; class Aves; order Bucerotiformes; family Bucorvidae; genus Bucorvus; species Bucorvus abyssinicus. Next base: position 28,855,474 of record CM020027.1, read on the forward strand.
GAGGATAAACAAACTGTTACCTAGTTTCAATGCTGCAAAAGCAAATGTAAAAAAACATTCAAATCAGAGAAGCAATCGGTCACCCCTCAAAGACAGGCATATGCTGTGTCTTCTACAGAACCATACACACACGTCTGGCAAATTTCATCTGGCCAAAAAATATATGAGCTCAAGGATGCCAGTACTCCTCTGAAGTCAGCTCAAGAGAAGTACTCTTCATTGGGCTACACTCACTTGATGGATTTTGAAAGGTTTTAGTATTTAAAAGCCATCTGTTCAGTAGAATTCAGCAACAGTAAGTTCTGAGGAAGTGATGAGAGAAAACAGATCGCACTAATCTGAGCAATCGGAGAACAATTCACTGAAAGCAAACCCACTCTTCAGAAAAATCTAGGAAATGGAAGTTGGTAAAATCAATTTCTATTCTTCTTGCTCTGTGTAGGAAGACACCACTTAATTCATTAGAAGGGAATTTTCAATTCCTAAGTCATTTTTTTTAATGACTACTTGAAAAAGCTATCAATTATGTTTCTAAAACTGGTAGGCCTCGGAATGAAGGAAGAATAAAACAGAAACATAGCAGTAGCAGACTACAGCTGAAAAACAAGAATGAACTTCATACACAAAGGCAGAAGTTATTAGTTCACACAGGCTTCCCTACAGATAAATTAGAATGCATAGATGCCTATAAAAGTAGATGCTCTTGTAAGATGAATGTCCAGCTCATCACATAAGAAAAGCAATGCCAAAAATGAAACAACAGGTACATACTCCATCCACAATTTTGTCAGACTGTTTATACCTGCGTGGAACTAAGTTGCTGTGCACTTTAACCTCCGATTCTCCTGATTTAGAATCATAGAATAGTTTCGGTTGGAAGCGACCTTCTTATTAGTCGTCACTTAACCTCTAAACTTTTGTGCTTAGTTCTAATTACTTCTACAGATACATAGTAAGGAAATAACATTTCTAAACTGAGTAGAAACACTTTTAAAACCAAGCTGCTCTTTTAATTACTGCAAGGAACTTGATTTGAAAGTCACTGCTATTTTAATACCTACAATTTTCAGAAACATCTTAAATCATTTAACTTCTGAAAACAGTTTATCATTTTGCAAATTAGTGAGTAACAGTTTCTCAAATGAGGTTGTAAGCAGCATGTACTATCTTGAATAAATGTTCTCAAAATTTTCCAAGAAATCAAGCAAGCATTTGGTCACCACTTTCAAACAGTTCCCACTACACAGTCTGTCCTGATTCTCTTCCTAATCAGCACTATTCAAATAAAAATGATAATTTGCAGATTAATAACTACCAAGTACGGCCCAAATTTTAAATATACTTTACCTCCATTTAATAAAGATGAAATATGTAAAAACTAATTGGGACAAGGACATGGAAAAGATCAAACCCAAGACGAAATAAAACCATCTGAGAGTACCTACTCTGGTATAACCAGGACGGCCTATATAATATCCCTTCTGTAGGGCCCAGAAAGAACTGCCATGTGAAATTTCAAACTGTGCTAGCAGAAGAGTCTACTACCTGAAACTGGTATAAATGCAAGGATATTCAGAAGTACAGCAAGTTGTCCAGACAGACATTGTTAATTTAATAAGTATATTAATACTGTATTAACATAGTATACATTGATGTAGTAATTGATATAGTATATATAAACTTCAAACATTTCTAGAACAGACTAAGTGAATGATCAGGGATATAAGTAGATCAGAAGTTGAACAGAAAGCAATATAATTGTGATAAAATTAGACTAGCGTAAATTGCACTCAATCTGTAACTGACTTCAAAGTTACTGTTGTAAGCTAGTGCAAAACATTTTAAATACGGATCCCACAAGGAAAACTTTAATTTGAGGTGAGGAAGATCAGGATTAATATAAAAAATTACGTGGATAAATGATTACAAGAAAGACTGTAAAGATTTACAAGAAAAACTTATTAGGCTGATAAGATTGCGCCTTCAATAAGCTGGTAACTGTTTTCTCCAGTAATCTTGATGCTAAGTCTATACAGGCAACCTTAAGACCTGTTGCCATTAAAGAGGAACAAGTGATAAGGCACAAAGAAAGACGGGTCTGTGGGCTGGAATAACAGAATCAAGAGGACATTTCATAAACTATGTTCAATAGTGTACACTGCTATCGGCTGCAGAGCTTCCATAAAGCAAAGGCTTGCTGGGAGCGGTCACTGTCACCCAGTCATGGATAAAAGGCCAATGAGATTTTTTGATGCATCATTTAAGTATTCTCCTCAGATATAAAACCAGAAACCATTGTATCGTATCCCCCAAAAGGGAAGGGCAGAGGGAGAGCTATGTATTCTGCAAAGATGATGTTTTAAAGTCCTGCAGATTTATAAGAGACCACTGCAGGGGCCTGGACACAGTGTTCCAGGCGGTCCTTTCTACTCTGACTCCTCCAGCCTGGAATTCATAGAAGAGTAATGAATATAAATTAAAAGGCATATATTAATTGCTTCCAGAACCAAATGCAGATGGCCAGATCTCTGTCATAAAACTCCTCCACACCAGCTCAGTGTTTAGGGTAAGTTTCTTTTTTTGACTTGTTTTTCTGTTTTTAAATTGGTCTTCTAGAATAAAAACATAAAAAAACACCCCAAAACAAATATCCACACTCACTGACTCCCCTAATGCCAAATTCTCCCAATAGATTGGTTTTGAGAATAAAAGATTATTTACAGAAATCCTCAAATTAAAGTCTTTGAAAGACTAAGTTACTTTTTATCCCCAGCCATGCTTAATATTTTTTACACTGATGTTAGGAAAGCATTATCTGGCTTTCAGGAAGAAACTGCAATGGGCAAGGTTTCAAAGGACCAGATGAACAATATTTTAATCAAATAATGTAAGTTCAAAGCCAATTTAATCCACATATACAGGATTTTCATTCTTTTTAAAAACAATTTTTGCTATACAAGAAAAAGAATAAATTGGTCCAGGAGGGAGACAAAACATTCCCTATCAGAATATCACTGTAAATATTACAAGAGCTCAAGAGGATAGCTAGAATTTGGAAACTGAGAATAAAGTACAAAGACTACTACTGTCATATAAACAGCAAAGATTCACTAGACTCATAGTCCATGACTTCAAAGTAGCTTTCAAATGACTGAGGCAACAATTTCATTTTTCTGTCTGCTCTATGGGTTGAATGAAAATTATCTAAAAATAGACAGACTTACTCAGGGATCCTTCAGACACTTCCATTCTCTCAACTGCTTTAAGATTTAAAATACAATTCTATTACATCCAGTGAACAATCAGTACAGATTACTTAATGTTGCCAATCCTATACAAAAAAACCCTATACATCTTTTTACAGTACTGCTTCTAGTATCAGGAGTACACTGTTAGTTCAATTTAATTACAACACATAACAAAATGAATACACAGATATATAGTACCTTGAAGCCAATAGCAGTAAGTTTTGGCATAGACATTAAGCTATTGGGTATTACAGTACTGGCAGGTAACCATCATTATTCAACCACCATTATTTTGAGAATATAAATAAATAAACTACCATTATTCAAATCTTTTCCTTCTTACATTGAACAGCAGATATTGCCTCTGCTGACAGCTATAGGATAAGCAAACCTTTCAGGAAAGCAGATTTATATTTTCTATTCCTGAAACAACTGCAGTCTTAAATTGGGCTACTGACACCTCAGATGCTGACAGAGAGCAAACATTCCTCTTCAAAGCCATAGCTGCTTCACATACACACTCTGGGAGGGCTACTGAGTGCACTTGACTTAAGAGTAACACCCAGCTAGAGAATACAGACAGTATTTTCATCAGTGAGTATCACAAGCAGCATGAAGACAATGAGAAATTCACAAGTGAAAAGCTTTTGTTATTGATGACAGCAGCAGAGGACTTTAATGTCAGTGTTTGCAATGCACCAAGCTCATAAATCCCTGAAATACAATAATTAACAGCTGAAGATGCATCACTGAGACCTATTTGAGCCTTCTGTCACCCTTCACAGAGGCCCTGAAGGATGAGGTGGGATTTTCTTTGTTTTTTTCTTTTTGGAAGATTCACAGTTGGTGATCCAGCACTTAGCTTTTTCAGTACAGCAACACTCCTGCCACCAGCATCCCAGAGCTATGAACTGACTCCAATCTTTAATAAATCTCTGAAGAGCTGTGCTAGCTGCTCTTCCAACCCCAACACTATGGGACTGGAAGAGGAAGATCTAGGTCACATCAGCACAAGCGTTCTAGGTGAAGACCTTCATTTCCTCAAAAAAAACCAACTTTGTCATGTGAGCTACAGACCTTGCAAGTTTACTGTTACTCAGAAGAAACAGTTTTTTTAGAACTAAGTAATTTTAGTTTCGCTATCAGATCTAAATGCCAGTTCCAAGGCTCTTTAAAGAAATAAAAAGCTGAACCCCTCAAAATTAATATAAGTGTCACAGTAGTAGAGATTAGGCTAATAGTATACTATTTGCTGTCTGCAACAAAAACCTGTAAACACCTCCACTTATTTTAGAAAATCAGGCTTGTGACATGATGTAACACAGCATGAAGGCTTCTATCCAAAGCAGCATCACTTGGCCTGACAAGGCATATGTTCACTAAGACCAAATGCATACAAGCAGACAAGAATTTCTAATAATCAAGAAGTCATGCATTCCAAAGACTATGAAATCATCTGGGAGGTGTAAGATGAGCTATAGATAGAACAGGCTAGCTGACAGGACTTCTTTTAAAGTTAAAATTCCTGCTGAAAAAAATTACATTTACTACTGCGAGCAATCTTCATTAAGAAATCATATGTACTAGATTAGATTACGTGGAAGTAAAACCGTAGTAAACTGTTCCATATTCTCAATGTTCATATTTTCCATTTTCCTTTATTCTGTTTCTGCATAGTCCAGAAAAATCAAATTTACTTCCAAAATTTTGTAAGAGTTCTACATTAAAATGTCAAACTGCAAACTCAGTTTTTACCATCTGAAACTGCACTAAGATGAATACTTTCCTTATCAATAGATCACTCTTCATACAGATGTGTCAAATACTCAATAGAATTTTCTGCAGATGATACTTTATTCAGTTTGCACGTGTCAACATTTACAAACATCAGGTAGCATTTGCTTTTGAAGGATTTTGAGGAAATAGGCAGATTCTTCCTGAAAACTCTGATGAACACAAAAGGAGTTGAAATTTACTCTCCATTCTGCTCTTAAGGTAAAAGTTAAAAGAGGAGTTAAAAGAGAAGGTGTCAGTAGTAAAGAATCACAAATTTTAAGGAGAAGTCTTTGACTACTTAAAGGTCACAAGAATTCACTGTCACCAAGCTAGTTACGCATTTTTCATAGACAAAGACCTAAGCAGACTACGAACAATCAAGTGAATAAATCTTTTACAAGACTGAAACCTTCCCCATATGTTAGGAGAAATTGTTGAATCTTGCAAGCTAGGTCTCAAATGTTCTAAAATACACAACCTCCATAAAGCTTCTGATTATTCTTTAGAGATGTATCAAAGCCAAAAACTAGAGTGGAATAAAATTGTTCATTAATTCTTCAAACACTTTTAAAGACAGCAGAAAATTACATAGGCAAATAGTCATCATTAAGGATGAATCACTAATGGGCAAGAATTTGAATTAAAGAAAAGCAGACTCAGCTAATTAGAAAAAACCATTATAAAGCAGATTTCTGGAAACATAAGGTAAATTGCAGTGAACAGATTCAACCATCCTTATGTGAGTAACTGCAGAAAACGCTAAACCTGATAACTTTCTATTGTAGGTTAAAATTCAGAAGGGGAACTTGAAGAAATACCAAATATGCTCAAAGAAAATTTTTTCTCTGCCTTCAATGTATGTGGAAAATATTAAAAAACTTGCAATTGTTCTAGAAGAAAGGCTTTGAAAACTATACAAGTGAAGAAAAATGGATGTTACACGCTGAGGCCATAGAGCGTTTATCCTAGAGAACGTGGCTGAATTCTGCCTAAAGTAAGTGCAGAACTTGCTGACAAATCAAATATAGAGAGCTATCAAGTTAAAAATTGCTGAAGAGGATAATGCATGTGACTAAACACGAAGACTTAAAGAATTAGGAAATATAATTCAACAAAATAAGGGTGACAGCCACTTAACACATGGTGTGTTATATTATCTCAAGTAAAATGAAGAATAGTAAAGAATTCAAAGGTTTTGTTAACAAGTTTTACCTTCTGTCTCTTTAACAGTGATGGTGCAGATAGTTTAAAAAAAAAAACCACACACCCCCCTAAATGTCTAGGAAAACACCAAAAATCGAACCAAAAGTAGCTCAGCAGTTTTTCAGGGCTACACACTTTTTGAAATGTACAGAAATCATCACATCTCCATCCAAAAAAACCTAGCACACTGCACACACCCCTCACTCCCCACCAAAAAAACCCAGAACATATGCTTGTTTCTCTTTCTCTACAAACAAAAGCCTGATCACATATGGAGAAAAAAAAAGAAAAGCTAGCATTGTCCAATTTTATAATTCATTCATTAAATTATTGCAATGTTTCTCACAAAATCTTGTGCCCCCTTGCTATATCCATATGCAAATATAAATTCTACATTTAAAGCAAATGGATGTATTTATACAGACAGGCCAAACAGCTCTTAGGCATACATCACACAAAGTCTGTTTTCACATCATAGAGCTGTCTGTTCAGCAGGTAACTTCTGCTGCTAACAACTATTTTGTACTTAATTAAAACACAGGGTATTGCACCAAGGATAAGACTCTCCACACCCATTCTTTACTTTCTCTTTTATACTCACTTGCTTTAGATTTAGTTTTTCCTAAGTCTTTCTTCCCAGAGATCTCTGACAACATGACCTTGAGGAATACCATGCCTTTAAGTTCTTTACTTCCTTTATCAATCCATCCAAGCGTACACACGGTATAAAAGAAGCAACCATGAGATTTTCTTCAAGGACCCACAAATTTGTTCATGTTAAGTCTATTTTTAAAGTAGGCAAGTTTGTATTTTGGGTTCTGCTTTGAACAGGTGAACATGAAGAACTATCAGATAAAAGCTAAATAGGTGGACTAATAAAGCAGAGTTCTGGAAATCCTTTAGAACTTGGGACCATTTGCAAGACTGGATAAGGCAAGAAGAAACTGAAAGTGAGAAGTTGCTAGAATAGTTTGCAAACAGCACGATATAGCAATGGCTCTTCTTCAGGATGAGAGTCCTGGATACTTTCTTTGTCCCCACGGCATCTTGGTCTTCGGCACTGGTGCTGTTATTTCCACAGGACTAGAGCTTACACTGTAGAATTCAGACCTCATGTGAGCCACAGAGGTTTATATGCTGAAGCATTTGTGATGCCTGACAGCACAACAGAATTTACGTAAGTATCAGTACTGTCCATTTGGAACCGCTGCAAAGGCTAGTTTCACATTTTGGGACATTCTCACAACAGAAGTCTATTCTCTCTTTTCACTGCATTTCCCCCTTTGATATTCAAGCAAGCAAACTATCTTTAACTTTCAGGCAGGCAGCAGCTCTGACCAATTAAGTTCCATGCAAGCAGATGCACTCTCTTTCCCCCACTTCTCTTACATCTACATCTCCTAGGATGCAACCATACAAACAAAATTAAGATTACAGGTAAAGTAGAGACAGGATGAAAAAAAGTACTATGCTGTAGCTGCTGGATCAACTATACAACAACAGGAGGAAGAAAGAGGGGGAAGAGGAGGAGTTAAGACTCCACCTGCCTAAGAAATATGCAGCTGCCCATATGATTCAGAAAACCTGAAACACACAGTATTCTCCCATCCACCGAATGTCTTTCTGTAACTGTAAAAGTATAAAATTATAAATGATGGATCTAAGCCTAGAAACTGTAATAGACCATGGACATATGCCTAGCGCATTATAAGTTATCAGCAGGCAGAGCTTCCATATTCCATTAAGTGGAGGGAAGAGAACTCGGTTTGATCCACCCAGGTCATACACCAGTCCTAATGCAAATGTATGAAACTGTTTTTATTAGCAGCTGCTACAAGTATGAATACATGAAAAAGCTAGATTCATAGACAAACAAAACAAAAAGCTCAACTGAATAGTTATGAAAAATTAGCAGACGTTTGATGGCAAACAAAAAAAAGACAATATATGGCCAGCCAATAGAATAAAATCACTTTTAATTGCAGAATACTGAGACTATATAGAAAAAAAAAAGACTAAAAAGGATAATTAATCCAGTCTATTAAATTTCATTGTGAACAACTTTGTCTTCTCCACTCTGCCCCAAACCAGATACATTAGATAACTTATAAAAAAATACTTAGAAACCAAGAGTTCAATTGCCAGTGTTTCCAGACAAACGCTGGCTACACTGAAGACTTTTCTTAAGACTCATCTTCAACACTACAGTAAATATTTTAAACCTCTTCATATTACCTAGAGTAGTACTTCCAAACAATTAATCCCTCCCAAAAAAATCCACTAGTTAAAACTTGGTTTGCAGAAACTTTAAAAATACAAAGTATGAACACTAAGACCAAAAACACGTTGCATTTAAATCCAGCCAAGTGTGACAAAGAACACCTTGGTTTTATAGATTTTCAGAATGAACTTTCTTCTGCACTCTGGACATATCATTATAAAAAGCATACCATTACTAATGAGAGAAAATGTAAGAAGAAAGGAAAAGATCTACATCAAACAGGTGGACATACATTTAAAGAAGTCACTATAATCACAGCATTTGTCCAGGATTGGATGCACAGTTCAGATTGCCAAAGGTTAAACAAAACCACTGAGCACTCTTCCCAACCTTCAACTTCATTGAAAAAAAAAAAAAAAAAAAAATTAACATTCAAGTTCACATTTTATCAAAAGCAACAGTATGGAAACAAAAAGTTGAGTTCTATAGAAAATAACAATTCCATTTTGTAAATGGCTTCAAAAAATTGTCCTTTTTTTAAACAAGAACAAGCCTATCGTGTTTTGAGCTCATTTGTTAAGTAAAATGCTAGAAAAAACAACAACAACAACAACAAAATCAATAAAACTGCAAAAACTATGTTTTCACTTAGATCATGGAAAGTATTTGAAGTCATTTTCTCAAGAAAAATGCTACATTTTCAGCATTCTGTAGTAAATGCTTTTCAAATATTGCTGGACTTTATTTCTTAATACTCTAGAAGAAAAATGGCAGATTCACTCACATATTAAATTTCCAGGCTATACTCTTACAGCTAGTGATTCCAGAAGAGGTTTTCCATCTGGCTTAATTTGTAAGTTTTCACGGTAATACGGAAAAGCTTTGGTAAATTTAAATACGATAGCCACATCAAGATACAGGCATTGCATCCATAAGGGAAAAAAGTAAGTAACGTTTAGAATTTGATATTTGTTGCACTGTGCAGCAGTCCAGAGAAATCTGAAGAACATGACATGCAAGTTAAGGCAGAAAAATTATTTCTTTAAAGAGTTCACTTTTTTGCCCACAGTTACTTATAAGATTGATGCTAACAATTTTCTGCATAGTTGCAGAGAAAACAATCAGTAGAACATCAGGTATAGCAAAGATGTATTAGACTTTGCTAAATTACTCAACCTTCTTCTAATCCTTAGGTGGTTATTACTTCACCAATTTTTTTTTTTTTTTTTTTACAGAAGTTGTCAGGCGCTCTGTAAAAGCCGGCTAATGTATTTAATTTGACACATCATTTTTGAAAGTATAAAGCTGGTAACAACTTAAGCTTTTTTACAGTTCAAAATTCATACCTGACTAGAAGCCAGGAGAGAAACAGGTCACCGTAGAAAAGGTTAATCTGTCAGAAAACATTAAAAAAGGGAATATGATGGAACTGGTTTGCAAATTCAGCTATTAATTGGAGACTGCAGCATTTCAGTAACACAATCACTTTTTAAATTTAAATTAGATGCTTTTTAAAGCTGCTTTTAAAATTCAGTGCTCCAATTCATTGAAGATTACTTTCCAGTACCTTTTCTGAAATATTTTCAGCTTCTCTGAAAATACTCGAAACTTTACAACGAGAGAGTAGACACGCCTGAGAAGCCATTCCTCATGGTTAGACCATGGTGAAAGGTTCACCAACACACTACTGCTTAAGTAGTTGCATCTTCTCTCATTCTCACATGCCAGCCTTCTACTTTGCCAGCTAAAATTTACACAGCAATGAAGCAGCTCAATTGGGGGACTGATAAGACTGAAAAATAACCAAGAACAATTGTGTTTTTTCAGCCACGTCAGTCTCCCAGTGCAGACCCAGACCAATCAGGTAACCTCCCCCAAAGCAGTTATTTCAACTCAACTCTGTTCCCTCATTGAACTCACCATTAGAGTCAACAACCACAGAAAAGGTGGCTGGGCTACAGCGAAAGAAACATCAGTGGAGCTACACCTTGAGAGGCCATAAGCAGTAAATCCAGAAATAAAAAAAAAAATCTGCTCTCATTTTTTTTATTTTTGACCCTAATTTTTTTTATGCCAAATAGCCTCTATCATTATTCAACAGTATTAGGTAGTAATTTTTTATATGTTTTTCCATCTGCCCTAAACTGATGCTTGTTCAAGCTACACATTTTAAGCACTGAATTCAAGAACATGCCACATTAAGATTTTTTGAATCTGACTGGAAAAGGATCCACTTAGTATCCTGAACAGTCTTTTTCCTTTTCACCCCACTGAATCTGAACTTCAAAGTTGGTCCAAATGAGTTTCACAGATGCAGTCTGTGAAAACTAATCTTATGAAAGGTGCTAACAGGTTTGCAGGGAAGAAAAAAAATCATGGCAAAAAATAAACACTAAATGTCAAAACCTGGATATCAAGTGAAGGACAGCATTTAACACTCTAAATACAAGTTAACTGGTAAATCTTTTCAGCCAAAGGAAACGACTGGTTGTACCACAGCTTTGTCTGTCTGCCCTGTTAAACTTTGGTTCTCCATCTTGTTTCAATCAAGCTTAAAAAAAACCAGTAGCAAGTGGGAGATGCATGCAGAGAGAAGGCTTAACAAGAACCTAGTTGTTGAACACCTCATTGGGCATCCAGGGACTACACAGTGGTAGTTTAAGTCATCTCTTGTCCAACAAGGATACATTAAGGAAACTGTGTTTACTGGAGAAACACAGAAAATAAAACCCAGGCTTCAGTTCAGTGGGATGGAAAATTGATCTGAATTCCAGCTTATTGGCCTACATCACTCTTTTCAAGGTGATATCATACTGAGAGTGTAAAAGGTAAGTTTAGGAGAACAAAAAACAGGGTGCCTTACCCACTTGGATATTGTACTTTCCAATACCCAGAGACAACCACAGTAACAGATAAATTAGGCTTCCACTAATATCTAAAGGGATTCTTATGGACACCTGTTTAATAGATGCAGACAACTGAATCCTGAAGGAAGAGAAAAATATGGAATATGCACGTGGTGGGTTGACCTCGGCTGAACAACAGGTGCCGCTCTGTAACTCCCCTCCTCAGCTGAACAGGGGAGAGAAAATTTAATGAAAGGGCAGGGAGAGATGATTCACTAGTTTTCATCACAGCCACCCTTTCCTCTTCATGGGGAAGACTCCTCACACTCTTCCCCTTCTCCAGCATGGGGTCCCTCACATGGGAGACAGTCCTCTATGAACTAGGACACGAGTCCTTCCCATGGGCTTGCAGTTCTTCACAAACTGCTCCAGCATGGGTCCCTTCCCCAGGGCGCAGTGCTTCAGGAAAAGACTGCTCCAGCATTGGTCCCCAATGGGGTCATAAGTCCTTCCAGCCAAGCTGCTCCAGCATGTGCTCCTCTCCACAGGTACACAGGTCCTGCCAGGAGACTGCTCCAGCACAGGCTTCCCATGGGGTAACAGCCTCCTTGCAGCATCCACCTGCTCCAGCAAGGGGTCACTGATGGGCAGCAGCTCCACCATTAACCTCCACAGGCTGCAGGGGAACAGCCTGCCTCACCATGGTCTTCACCACTGGCTGCAGGGGAATCTCTGCTCTGGTGCCTGGAGCACCTCCTCCCCCTCCTTCTTCACTGACCTTGGTGTCTGCAGAGTTGATTCTCTCTCCTCTCTTCAGCTGCAGGTTTCTTTTCCCCCCATCTTAAATACATTATCACAGAGGCACTATCACCATCACTGATTGGCTTGGCCTTGGCCAGCAGCAGGTCTGTCTCAGAGCCAGCTCTATGGGACATAGGGGAAGCTTCTGGCAGCTTCTCACAGAAGCCACCCCTGTAGCCCCTCCCACTACCAAAACCTGGCCACACAAACCCAATACAATGCAATGACAAAGTAGTAGCATACATGCAGTCTCTAAGTGCTTCCTTTGCTCATCCAAAGCAGACAGACCTGACCAAAGCATCAATTCTGGGACCACATTTTATACTAACCTCCTCTGCAGGTTTACAGTCATCTAGATGGTTCACTAGCACTGGTGGCAAAATCCTGATACATTGCTGCAGAGCGCCTCTGGTAGAACCATAGGGCCTAGGCCGTTCTGACATGAACGCAGAAGCAAAAGAGGTCTTCCATCCACAAGGTCTTAAGGCTGTCCTAGAAGAAGAACAATAATTCAGATAAGTTCCAGGCTCAGTTCTGGCAGAGCTTGAGGTGGAAGAGAAGGGGAGGAATGTGTCCTAGTGTTTGAGACTTTAAAATCCAAAATCCTGTGCAAGGTAGAAGGAGCCAAAATACTGCTTCTAAAAAGAGGCAGTGAACTGAGCCTGTGAGGAAAACAACATATGCAGGGTAGAGCGGAGAGGTGGAACAAGTCATCAAAATTTTTTAGCCTTTCAGATGATATGATTTAAGTGGGAGGACTGCCTGTCCTCCCAAATAAGCAGTTATCTATTTTTGAGTTCTATATACGTCGCCCTCTATCCAATCATGAACACTTAGCACAACAAACTATGAATTGTTCTTGATAAGGCTAGAAAACAGCCGCCTCAACAGCACACATTCACATGAGCAGCTCCCCAGATGATCATCCTTTCAGACTGTATTTTCCCCTACACATTCCAGTCTACAGATTTAGGTTTTTTTACATTCTTTGATTTCTTGCCCACAAGTTAAACACCAGCATTTATAATGACAGCTTTTGTTAAAAAAAAAAAAAAGATAATTAAGCTAACACAGACTTGATGCTTAATAAATAATGTTTTTTCACTTCTAAAAAAAAGTGACAGCTGAAAAAATATGCCTGAGCCTTTCCAAGTGTTATCTGTTAAAATTTTAGCAATTTCTTCAAATCTCTTCCTTACCCAGTTGATACACCAATGTCTGAAGGAAATTCTAAGCAGCTGAAAAGTAAACAAAATATCTTAACAGAGCAAAAAGTAATTTTTTTCAATTTTTAATGCAATTGTAACTTCCTACATTTAAGTAGTATTTATCATATATTATCATTTTGTGTTGTATTTGCTGTTTAAACTGTTAGCTTTATATATTGCCTGTCCAGACAAAAAATTGTGTACAAGAGAGGAAAAAACCAATAAGATGCTGATGCTAAGATAACATGACAGTATGGAAGAAATACATGGTAAGGAAAGCTAAGATTGACAGTGATAGAAAAGATGTTTGTCAACTGCTTATTCTGAAAGAAATTATTACCCCAGTACTGAGGCAGGTAAAGCAAATATAATACTTGGCAGTTTCCCTTCTTTTTTTGCATATCAAAGTAGAAAGGGAAAAATGTCTCAACTCCTAATTTTGTTCTCCATTTGAGGATAGAATAGCAAAATAAGGACAAAGCATACTGATAGAATAGGAATAGTAAGCAGTTTTAACCACAGAAGGGGTTTATAGTCTGAATTTTAAAAGAGCTGGCTAAGGTTCTTTTTTTTGCCTGACACAACACCAATTTTTACCATAGCTGAAAAAACCAGGGAAGTTTCAAAGCGCCAGAAAAACATGGATTCATGAGATAATCCCAGCCACACTCAGCAGGACACCTAACACAAATCACATGATTGCTACCTTTCCAAAAGTGTTTAAGAGATCATGACATAACTTGCAGACACACAATCTCCTTTATCACAGCAAATTGGTCCTAGCCTTCAAGAAGGTTAAACACACAGAATTCTATAATATATCTGACTAGGCCCTACACATTGCACTGTAACAGGCAATACATACACCAAAAAAAAAAAAAAAAAAAATCAGGTGTTGCTCGTCTTAAATTAGCTTTTTTACATCACTTTTCTTCAGGAACTCACGTGCCTTACAGAGGTGGACACACGATCAACTTTTACAGATGGGGAAGCTAGTCCATTCCTGGCTAAGGAGCTGGCACATCTGGAAGCAAGTTTTCTTCTATCTGTTCAAGAGTTTTAACTGAAGTATGTATGTATACATCTATCTGGTTAGATGAAGACCCGTATTTTAGTGATTTTGCTAATATGTATTTCTTCAAAGGATCCTAAGATGGCAGGCTCTTTGTTAAGTGCTGTCCGGGAATAGCTCTTATAAAACACACAAAAAGTGAACAATGAGAGCAAGACACACAGAAAACGGTCCATGTTGCCATTAGTAAGCAAGGCACATCTACCAAAGGCAGATGTTCGCTTTTTTTTTTACTGAACTTCCAACACTTAAAAGCTTATAACTCCCCTTGATCTTTTCTTCGGGTTACAAAAATGCCAATTCAATCACTCTTTCTGCACATACCATCTTTTCTAAATCGCCAGTCATTACCATTACCCTCCTGAGGCAAATCAACTGGCCTACATCTTTCTTGAAGTACAATGGCTAAAACTGACACAGTACTTTAACCTTACAATACAGAACAGAGGAGAAGGTTCAACTCTACAAATCCTCTGGATTATATCCCCATTTATTCATGCCAATACATACACACACCTCTTCTTTCTGAACAATGCTGCATTGCTAACTCTCATTCTATAATCCATGGCTTGTCCTAGACCAGGGCAGGGAATAGGATGACAGGAACAGTTTAAACAGCTGTTCTCCATCTTTTATTTTTATGTTATTTTGACCTAAATATAAAGCATTTCACTTATTCTTCTAAATCACGTCTATTCTTTCAGGCCATCTTTCCAACATTCAAGATTCTTCTGAGCTGTCATCACAGCTTCATGTACCTGCGTTTATTTCCAAACACATCTTGTCTTCAGATTTCATAGCCATGTCCTATTCTATTACCCAGCTCATGAACAAGAACAATAAGCTGAAATGTCTATCCACACAGTATGCTTTCCCATGCTGAAAATGAACAACTGAAAAATAATTTAACTCTGGCTGCTGTTAACTTAATGATTTTACACACGTTTTAAAATAGCTTTTTTTATCTAGGCCATGTTTCCTTAGCCCGCCCTGTACAATTTTATCACATGTGGCTTTCTGCAGTCCACAAGCATCCTGTTGTAGAGGATGTTAGATTGGCTTGATTATGCATTTCTGATCTTCACAATAAGGCTTCCAAATTAGCTTCCCTAAACTGCTTGTTCAAAGAGAGGACTGTCTTACCTGTAACTAATCTCCTCATTACGTTTCTACTCTAGCCGGATTTTCCACTATATCCTGTCAAGGACAAAAATTAAGGCATAGTATGCACACAGAACTGGCTGGTGATTTTCTTATGGTTCTGACTCAAACCAAAAGCCATTTAACCAGAAACATTTAACAGGCAAAAAAAAAAAAAAGAAACCAAGGTAAAGAAGAGGTACTATGGCCTTTCATTTTCTTGATGTAAATCCAATGTCTCCCAGAAAAAAAGTAATAACCTACAAACAGTGTTGATGTGGACAGGCAAGTGGGTTAGGAGACCTGGACACCAGTAACAGAATATGTAGGTGAATGTTTGCTGCAGTGCCATTAAGAGTACCTAGATTAAGGCTACCAGTAGCCATTGGCTTTCAATGCTCCATACTATGTTACACTGCTACACAATTTAAACCAAAGACTATTTCTGCTTTAAACTGTGCATATAAATAGCCTACAGACTTCAAATGAAACTGTTGGAGCTAGGATTTTGGAATTTGGAATCCAAGTAGCTTCTGTTAATAAGTTCTCACATCAACTCCAAGTATTTCACAAGATGAAAGTTAGATGAGGATGTTTCCAGGCAAAGATTGCCCTTGACAATAATTTTTACTGTCCTGTTTTATGCTCCATTACCACCAGCTACATGATCTGTCATCACAAGCACCAGACCCTCTGCACAGTGGGTGCCTTAGTGTGCTTAACAACAAGGAAAGGTTTTTTGGAAAATTGACTTTTCAGGGGAATCCGGTACTGTGAGCTTTTATTTAAATGTAAACAAATTTTAGCCAGCCACTATGATATGCTGACCAGATTCACAGCCACAACGTTTGCAGAGTGAAAGATACCCACAATGTTTGTAGAGTGCAAAATATAATTGACTCATTCAAGTGTCTGTGCTGAACAGTCTCAATATTTGCATTCCCATTATTCAGAGAACTTCCTTCTGTCACATTTAATGTTAGTAACAGCAACAATCATGCAGAGCTACCTATGGACAATGAAATATCTGCTCCTAATTGTCACTCTTTATCCCATTTACCACTTTCACCACTTCCTAAATATAACATGGACTGACTAATTTTTCAGTCATGCATTATCTTCCCAGATTGTACAGTCAATTTCCTGTTAATACATTTATTTATAATATAAATATGTTATAAATGTTATAATATAGATTTATAATATAAATTATACATTTATACTTTATCCTGACACACCTCCTCACACACACAAAATCATATACCTGCCATAAAGTATGTAGCCAACTCCATTTTGTCAGCTTATTTTTCTACCAGCTCATTCCAGTGGTATGACCCTATACATGGCCAGAAACATCAGAGCAAGGGAGTGAACAGGAAAGTATGAAAAGGAGAGAAAATTATTAGCCTTCTATGAAACTCCAGAGAAAACAGATTTATAACAGAGAAAACCACATCTTTGACCTGTTCATCTTGAAGTGACCAATAATAAGAAAAAACCCCAGAACATAAACCAAAACCCACCACAGTTCTATTGCAGAAGTCTCTGGGGCTTTATCTTACACAGAAAAGCAGCAAGGGAAATAATAATTTGAATAAATCTTTCTTAATGGGGACAATCCAAATATTTCTTCTTGCATGCAAATTGTCAGAAAAAAAAAAAATTATAGGCTTCATTTATACATTACCATTAACACAATCAGCAAAACCATAAACACAGGTATGTGTTTAACAACTACACACTGCTACCATACTACCTCCCCAAAACTTAAAAAAAATTTTTCAAGGTTAACAGTTGTTTCGATCCATCTGACATCTAAAGTCTCTGCCCTTACTTTTCTTGGCCTTCACCAATAGGTTGTTCAACAAAGCAATGATTCTGGCAGGTACAGCCATGCAATCAATGCAGCAGCACCTTCCTCTCACAGGCCTCCTGCCTTCTGGGGACATTGACTCAAAGAACACAAGCTGACACTAGCAGCATACGAAAGGGACCAAGAGTGATTGAACCCACAGGGTTTTTTTTGAAGTAAATACTACTTTTAGAAGTCAACTGTAAAATGCACCACCACCCACTTGCCCCCAAATCAAGATAACAGCAAAGCTCATTTTCACTTTGCTTGAGAGTACTACCCTGCTGGAAAACAAAACAAAAACAAACAAAACAAACAAATAAACAAAAAAAAATCCAAGACAATCCACTGCTCTCAACAGTAAAGTGTCTACTACCATATTCACCATCATTACTAAATCTCTTTGGACTGTAAGAAATACCTTTTTCATAATTCAACCAGTACCTACACAGAATTGCACAACTTGAAAAAGACAAGACTCTCTTTCATAACCTCACAACTGCTCTCCAGAAAGCGAAAAAATAAATTATTTGAAAATCAGGAGCAGTGCTATAGCTCTGTAAAGACAATGGAAGTCTTTCTTAACTATCGTGATTCAAAAACATTAGTAAAACAATCAGCAAAACAGTTTATTTTGATAGCATTAACACACATCAGCCTTAACTAGGAGCATGGAGCATCAATGGTGTGGACATGCCTGCCTTCAGTGGGACTATCAACAAAGAGCTGTGTGTTGACTGCTGTGAGCTGGCAGACACCCTCTGCACCTTCTCTACAGCCCTCAGGGAACACTACTCTCATTGTTTCACAAGTATGCAAAGCAACCAGCACGGATTCATATGGAGGATGTGAGCCACAGTGCAAAATACATTAGACACCTCTCAGCTCCTTCACTGGACAAAGCATTCACTATGAAGGAACCCAGAAGTCAAGAAAATAAGATTTAGTGCCAACTTCAAGTTTTCTGTTTGTTTATAAAGAGTGAGTAATTCAGTTCTTCTGTAATATTTCTATTGTAATGGGCTATTGAAAACTTAAGGACTGAGCTGTAGTTCCCTCTCCAAATCTACACCTTCCTATCCTATTCCACAATCATTTCAACTCCAGTCTTGTCTTCTCTCCCCCTGCTTGCAAGAGCTCAGGTGGGACCAGCAGCAGACGCACATCCTCTGACATTACAGACAGCGCATTTCCTGTATTGAAAGCACCAGCTCTGGACCACACTGACAACTCTTCACCACAAGTTGCATGAAGCTCATGAGCCATCTGATAACTATTGCTTACTTTAACAGCTCAAGTAGACATCTTCCTCAAAAAATGTGAATATTGGCAACAGTCTTAAACCAAGCAGTAGCAACTAGGCAGAATCATTAACCCTCTCCAGTATGCCAACTGGCATGAACCCCAGCTACCTCTATATATGTGTGCATGTGCACAGGAATGTATGAAGTGGGTTTCTTCATTTAGTTTTTTTATGAATGTGGCTCAACTTCCACTTTCAGAGTACTGTTCTTTGCTAGAAAAAGTGTACATGACATTAACACTGACAAACAAACATACCATCCCTTCAACTGAGAAAGACCATGTTTTCTGTTTAACCTTCCTAGTCTTCCCTGACTCATTAGAAAAAAGTAAAAGTTCCCAGACCTATGGAGGAAAAAAATCCTATTTAATTATGAATATAAAACACTTAAATATATAACTATATTAAAATCAATCACAGCTGCCCTCATATATGTTCTGTAAAATTGCATGCCCTGTGATGATCATTGCTGTCTTCAACGGTGAGCAGAGAACTTCAGGAAAAATGCCTGCTATATTCTTAGGTATAATACTCAATTGAATAATCCGTAACCTCTCATTTTCTGATCTGATGTAAAAAATCCAAACAGTAGGAAAGTTTACAGCGGGACGGTGTGGGATAAGAGAATTTAGGGGAAAAAAAGTACCTAAGTTATTGTCATACACAGTTTCTCCATTTCCACTGACAATTTTTAATGAACTACAGAGAGCGAGTTAATTATAAGTACTTCCCATTACCTCAGAGATGATCAGAAGGATGCAAAATTATGGATATTCAAATATGCTGCTTTAATAGTGCTTAAAAGGTCACAACCTCAGCCAAGAAATCAGTTTACAAGTGGCAACAAGGCAAACATGGGATAATAAAATTACAGTAACTCTGTCCTATATATAAAGAAAGGGAACTATTGTATTTTCTACTTCTAACCAAAGGCTTAGCTTTTTTGAAGATATCACACACATACACATTATAGTGTGCACTATAGCATATTACTTAAAGAAAAGTGGGAGGGGAAGGTATCTAAGCAAGATCCTAAAACTTGCCATTCACAACACACAGTACTTGAAATAAATCAACTGGTAAATTTGTAAAAGCAAATGTCAAATTTACACAATGCTTCTCAACATTTACAAAGGCTCTCAATGATATATTTCCTCATGAAGATAATAAACAAAGTGCTAAGTGGTAGAAAGTCCCCAAACTAAAACCACTGCTCCACACATCTAATTATGTCTGCTGAGACACTGAGAAATCATTTCTTCCAGCACTCTGGCGTAAGAAACAATCTACTGTCTTCAGCTCTGTACGTTCATTGCAAAAGAAACGTAAATATTTCAGTCCTCACCAAATAATCTATGGCTGTATACAGAGCTAAAAAAAGGCTGTTCATATATTTACTAACTTCGGAACCAAACATACCCATAAAAACCCCTCACAAATCAAATAGGAAGTATTCTTTTACAAGACATAATTAGCATTTGTTAACCAAAGAGGAGAATGAGAATATTGATCCTTGTTCACAAGCCCTATATTATAACACATTACATTAGTCCCCCAATGGAAATATTAGACACAGCTGTTTAAGAGGTGAAGAAGCCTATCATAACTCCAAAGTTCAAAATAACATACTGCTTATTAGGAGGACTTTAACTCAGGGAACAGTAAGTTTAAACCACATGAAAGTAAACCATTAGAAAAAAACTTAGCCGAGAGCACAGAAGTAATACTTAGAACCTCCCCTAGGAAAAAAAGTCTGGCCTGAGGACTCAGTTCTCTGTAAATATTAATGTTCTATTTAAAACAAAAATTTTGTGGTGAAGGAAATAAATGGAAGTGAAGAGGGAATGTTTTGCTGCCTTCTGCCAGATTTAAAGCATTTCAGTGAGACTGTCTGTCAGTGTCAACAACAGAATATGTACCCTGAATCAACAAACTGCTTGACTGAGCATATGTCTTCATACACAAATACTAACCCTCCCACAGAAACTCTAGTTTCAGATTTTCTTCATCTGCCTCCAGGCAAAGCTCTGCTGCTTGCAACAGTATCTGTAATTTGGCTGAGCTGACAAATGGCTATCATTTCTCACTTGCAAGAGTAGGAAGATCACTTTAAACAAAAAAATTCTTCCATTCTTCTAAGTAGAAGCAAACAGGCAAGCATTTTCTGGCTACAGGTGAGATAATGGTGTCTATTTCAGGATGTTTTGTTTACCACTAAGGAACACAGGAAACACTAAGTTTCAAGTTTCCAAAACAATGGATTCAGTTAGCAATAGAGATCCTAACTTCTCGCTTGTCCCTTTCTGTAAAATCAGTAACAGGTAGTTGAAACAGAATAGAGAGAGCTATTAACACTGTCATAATAAGGATGAGGAAACTGTGCAATAAACCAAAGGATTAGCTTTTCTAAAAAAAGCACTGCTGTTTTAATGCAACATTTGGCAACGCAGCAATCCGGCATACCACTTCCCAAATCACACTGCAAACCTTGAGGTTTCTTCCTAGAAACAGCCCTTTTACTTAGTTTCCTAATTGCCAAGTCAGTTGTTTGCAGTGCCTTTCTTTTTACGAGCACAAACCCTGAAGATCCTGCAGTATGCAGGAAACAAGGTATGCAGTTTACATATACATCATGCCTAAAATCAAGTGGGGGGAAAAAAAAAAAATCAAGAATACTGAAAATCAGCACTGCAGCTCAAGGAATGTGTAATAACGTTCCCTGGCAACTAAGTGTTTGCTTCTATCCCCACACTCCTTCCTGACAACATCACATTTGGGTACAGGTTAGAGCTAAATTACCACAGAAATATATGGCAGTCCAGAAAATTTTGCAATCTATTTCATGATACATGCCTACGGAAAGAAAGAATGGTTGGGAAAAGCCTCTCTGACTCAGCAGCAGTGGCAGATTGGCATGCTCATGAAGCTAACCACCTAATTCTTAAATTTTGAGACTTGCCACTGGTGTTACATTGAATCTCAGCAGGCCTGTTAAATGGTAATTAAGTTTTCTATTTTTCTCTAATTGTTTGTTTTCCAGTTATTCTTTATGTTTTCTATCTCAATTTAAACACCTCTTTAGCAGCTGGACTAGGAACATTGTGAGTTACATTATAACATCACAAAGGAAGGATTATTAATCTGATACCTAGCAGAATGTTTCAGGGTCCAAGAAACTTTCACCACTGAAAATCTCCATCAGCTATTCAGCTATAAATTCATTCAGCATTTTCAGTAACTGGAAAGACATCAGTTGTATAAACTCTTGCTTCCCTAAAACAGCTGGCCGGTTCAGAGTCGAGGAATAATTCTTGTGTGAATATTCTAGAAAAGGATGAAACACGAATCTTCCATATAGAAGCTCATCCTAGGGTACATTAAAAGTTAGGTAGCAATACCAAAACATATACAATATTTACATTTCTAATCAACACCTAAAAACAAAGTTACTAAAGATAACATAGTTAACAAGTAGCCTAGGTACTTGCTGCATGGAAAGGAAGGTCAAGAGGTAGAGAGAACTATGATTTACAGATGAATATCATCTGAACACGTTGTTTGAAAGCAGGTAAGTTACACTATAGCATGTTTCAGCAAGCACCCAAATGAAAGAAGGCATCTTTTAAGAATACGGTTAAACAAAGAGCAATAAAAATGAGTGTACTATTTTGTTCAATCAACACAGAATTATTCTTGTTCCTTTAGAAAGGCTGAAAACATCTTTGGAAGTACTGCACTGTCTTAAGCCATTTATCCTGAAATGTTTAACTTGAAAAGCAAGCAGAAGGCTCTCAACACTTCAGCATGCTTCATGATAGGCCAAAATAAAGCCTCCCAACTCATTCGGCTTTCAGCTCAACTGTTTGAAAAAGCCATAGCCTTAGCAAACCCCTTCTTAACATTGGCTCAAGTGGAAAGTATCAACTAACTCTTTTGTACATGTTAGGAAATGTACTATGTTTTTTAAAGATTCAAATTCAATTCATCATTAGTAACTGAATTAGAGAAGCAGTGCCAACTGAAAAAGCATTTCTAAGACCTTTCTCTGCCACTGAAAACTTGGGGCTTGCAATTACCTCCTTGTGAGGCTCCCACCAATTCAGAAAATCATTCGTCAAAATACCCAAGCTGGATTTCCATGGTACAATACATGAACATTTAGCTTCAAATTACTTTGATATAAAACTAATAATAAGCTGCTTCTTATAAGTTGGTTAAGTGCTTCATCAGCTTCAAAGGAACAGCAAATGCTGAGAACAGTTATTTGCTTTGCAAGCTGAAGCGTCCTCCGGACCAAGTATGCTTGAACCTCTGATTTGTCAGCATTGCTCTTAGAGTTGCACCAAAAAACATTCCACACTTCCAGAAATTAAGTTCTAGATAAGCTCTAAATAAAAAGATGATGACATAAATATGAACCTTTCAGTAAAAGCCTTAAAAACCTTCCATATCATGGAAATAATTTATACAGAATGGAAAATTCCATTTTATACCATAACAATATTTTGCTTACTCATCAAGAATGAATATTGGAAAAAAAAATTGTAAAAGATGTAAGGTTCAGCGCTATCTTCAGCACATGCATGTAAAAGAATTAGAGAGCATGTAAATTAACTTCTTATATAACTATCTTGTCTGTCTGGTTGGACTACCATGTAAATTTTTGCTCAAGAGACATCACATCCCATGTAAATACGCAGGTCGCTCCAGAAGTACTGCCTCCTATTTATTTCCATGGAAACTACAACAGACACAAGGAGCACAATGCCACTATCTGATAGAGCAAATTCTCAGCTACAAAACACTGGTTTTCGACACAGTTCCCACCATGGGCTGTGCATCTTCACCAGCGATGAACAAGAGCCTGAGTGCCGCGCTTGTAAAAACCTGTACCAGAGGAGGGGACCCACCATCACTGTCGACACTGCTGGAACGCGCCACCCACCCCCTCACTGTGCTGGCACCCACTGTTTGGTCTCCATAAACATTCAGCAGTGTCAATGAATGTCAATGGGTGCAACTTCTTCCGCATGGAGGAATTCAATCACACCCCTTTTGATTTATACACACTCCCATGTCAGATACCATGTTGTTAGACAGTCCCCCTGCTGCCGTCTGTTGTACAGCAACAAAATTTAACGGTATATTGGCAGGAAGGTTCAACCTGTACTGCCAGACCACCACCATCTGCCTCTTGATGTCGCAGGCCAACAGAATAAGATAGGAGGCATTACCTTCAGAGCGGCCCTCGTACACAGGCCATCTTGCCTACCTCCCCAACAATTATTCCAACACACCTCAGGGATATAACGGTGTGCCCTACACTGTAAATGCAAGGAGACGGTATGCCTAATTTACATTCCACTGGCATATATAAACACTCCCATCTCTTGCAAAGATCCCACTAATGTTTTCCTGCTCATCATAGCTTACTGCCTTTTGCCTGAATTATATCAACATCTTTAGCATGTAATGCACTTTTCCCCATTTTTATGTTTCCATTTCCAGAAAGCATAAGCAAGAATGAAATAGAAACTAAGTCCTACGTCAAGAGTAAATTTTATTCTTGTCAGAGTCAAGGCTTAGGAAGGAAGAAGGTCAAACTGACTTTTTTCCTACCTGAAATTGGCTAGACAGGTTAATCACGCTAGTCAAAACTTTTGCCTGGCAGTAGTTGGATTTTCCCCAGTCAACACTTCTACGTTCTCTTTATAGTTCTGGATTTGCAAAACTTACTAATTAGCTTGCTGCACAACTGTAACTGTCACTATTTGACAAAATAAATAGTGATACACTATTTAGCCCTTTAAATATTTTTGTTATTTTCTAAGGCAAGACATTTACATTTCATTTTCTCTTGTCAACTCTTTTGTTCCCTTCCCCATATGTGCCTTTAGGCAAAGCATTGACGACTGTCTTGCTTTTGGCTGGGATAGAACAAATTTTTCATCTCAGTAGCTAGAATAGTGCTATGTTTTGGATCCAGTATGGGATTTGGTATGAGAAGAATGTTGATAATATACTGATGGTTTTAGTTATTGCTAAGAAATCAAGGTCTTTGCAACTTCCCATGTCTTGGTACTGTGCAGGTACACCAAAAGCTGGGAGGGCGCACAGCCAGGGTAACAGACCCAAATTAGCCAATGGAATACTCCATATGATACTACATCATGCTTAGTATATAGATGAGGATTGGCTGGCAAGCTGGCGTTCTCTGTTCAGGGATCATGGTTTGGGGATTTTCTCCTCTAGGGTTGCTAGCCAGGAACAGGCTGGACCTCGGTTGGTGCGTGGTGAGCAATTCAATTGTGCATTACTTGTTTGTATATTCTATTATTACTATTAGTATCATTGTTATTATTTTATTTCAATTATTAAATTATTTTTATCTCTACCTACAAGTCTCCTTACCTTTACTCCCAAATTCTCTCCCCTGTTACCTGGGGCTGGAGAGGGTGAGGGAGCGGCTGCACGGTGTTTGTCTGCTGGCTAGGTTTAAACCACAACAACCTGGAGACTCTCCAGTGCTGTTTGTAGCTGCAGTAAATTAGAAAGCTGAGAAGGGGAATGTCATTGCTTCCTTCACATTGCTGAGTGCAATTATCCAGGGAAGGTTGGAGATCACAGCTTTAGCCTCCTCAACAGGACCTTGTACCAGCTGTTCAGATGCTACCACAGCCCATAATTCTGACCCACCCCCAACTACTTTTAATCATTAAAAGATGCTTGATAACATCACTTATGTCACCCAGTCTCAATATTCCTCAGTCTCAACATTTGCTGTTGGAGGCAATCTAATTCTTTTGAAACAGAAACAGCCTTTATCAAAGCAATGTCTCATCTTCAGACACTTTTTTTTTAAGCAGAGGTCTAGCCTTTGACCATGTACAATTTACACACTTACTGAAATAAATACATGCTGAGGAGCCAACAGTACAGTATTTCAATATTGTGTCCCAGTGATTAACTTATAATGAAAAAGTTGAGAAGAATGTCAACGACCCATGAACATTACCAGAATGAAGGGACATTTGAGTGTAACCGAATGTATTATACTACACATAAAGTGCAAATTTTTGTTAATATGCTGAAAGAAAAAAAAAAAGACAGAGCAATCCCCATTAGGCAGATCAACATACAACATGTAATTCAGACACCATTAGCAAGAAATGAAAAAATACTTACAATACACCTTTAGACAATCTGTGCTTTTCCTTAGTATTTACTCATTTCAAGGGTTGAAGCAAGTAACTCTTTTGATGATTATCTTTTTTTATGCCAAGAAAGTTGTCACAATGTTATACATGACATGTAGAAAAAGCAGAATATTCAAGCAAACACTGGATTGAAAGTATAGGTGACAACAATGTTAAAAATATGTCCATGCTTACATTAACATTCCACTTCTTAGTAACAGTCAAGTCCTTAAAATAGCATTTAGTAGCATTCATTCAGGAAAGTAAGAGAATATTATCATAAATGGCTATACTATTATTTGTAGCATAAGAAGTCTTTCCTAATAGTTTCTGTGACATTACAGTATAGAATACGTGTCCAAAGAAACTGGGCCATAACTAAATATCCAACAACTGAATTTGAAGAAAGTCTGAGCAGACAGTTACTTTATTAATTTTCTGGTACCATCCTTCTGCACAAGTAACTGTCATAGTTAAGAAATAAGCCTCAATTTTCCCAATGCAGTAAGGTATCTAGTCTAATTTTAGTACAGAAAATATCTGCACAAAGACAGTGAGTTGAACTTCTTTCATTCCTTTTCTTCACATACTCAGAAAGTAAAAAAACTACACTATCACTCTCCCTAATTACATCAGTTTACGTACTTTACATGTATGAACCCCACACTGGTCTTCTCCTCATCCTGTCTGAAGTCTGTTCCTCTCTTTGTTTTTTCAAGAAGAGAACAGGAGATAGAATACTTACAAAATATCCACTTCACAAGCTAATTATCTCTTCTCTGAGCACATTCTCAAACTACTCCCATTTAAAAAAAGAAATTGAGTAAATTCAGATTGAAAAGTTCATAAGCAAATTACGGAAATTTTGCGTCAGGGAAAAGAAACACGACCAACTATTAATGCAAGCAAAGTGGTTTAACTTCTATCACTATGTTCTTCTAAAAACTACTCAGTAGCAGCAGCTGGATACTTTTTTATAATTTAAAAGGACCAGCTGCAATAAGGAACAGCAGCACACTGAAAAGTATCTGATGGAATGTTGATGCTTAGTTATAAAATACAGTCTATCAGCAAACAGTCCTTGCTAAAACAAGTTATCCTGCCTTGTGGAAAACAGAACTTGTGGCCTCATCTCCCACAGATTTCAGAAAACAGCAATAACTTCAGCACCTTGCTCCTGCTGTCCCTTATGAGTTCTCCTTTATTCCTCCACCCCCAAAATATCCACTCCACACATGATACTATGGTATCTTCCCTAGGGAAGTCTCTTAATTAGGAAATCAGCAAGAGGTATCATATGCTAGGGTTTGTTCCAAGGTTTGGGTATGCCATCTGGTCAGCCAAAAACATGGCTCACTGGTGAAGTGGCAGGCTAGAAAAGAACTCTTGAGCTGTTGTCTTTCCCAGTACCAATTTTCTCCAAACTTGTGCCAATTTAATATTTTGGGGACCGTTACCCATCGAGTATGATTAAAAGCAGCCTACAGATTTGTTGGAAGAGGGCACAAGGGAAGAACAGTAGAGGGCTGAAGATGAAGAGAGCAGGAGGTCAAACTGTCTCAAAAGGCAACTCTTCCTCTCCCACCAAGGTGATTTTTGTTGACTGGCTGGGGCAAGCATTTACCTAAAAACACTATTAGCTTGCACAACAAGGACTACCACAGGGCACATTACCATATTTGGCATACAAGGAGAAAACAAACTGTGGGCAGACAACAGAACCCCAGCCAGCACTGGTACAGCCAGGGAAATGCCCCTCCCTTCAGTTGAGGGCTGGACATTTGGATCCGTACAGATGCAACCAAAGCAAGTGTCTTCAAGTTTTTCCAAATGTCCTTCACACTTTTTTTGTATTAAATTTTGTCTTTAACTTTATTCTCTCCTGAAAGAGCCTTGTAAAAAAATGTTTATTTATAACTTTATTTAAATTAAAAATACCGTTCATTTCATAAACTTGGAGTTTCCTCCATAAGTGTTCAAACTTTTAGAAACAACTATTTTTTTTTCCTCCATCTGAAACAGATCCCATTTGGAAAAGGAAGATAATTCTTCAACATCTGTTAGCATAAGACTGGCTAAACTTTCTCCTTCTTGTGTCTGAAAGTGACCTCTCAGCCCATTACAAGTTTCATGATGCCAAAGCAGTAGCAGTTCCAGCTACTCCGAAGAGCCAGACTAATCCCCCTTCCTCCAAACTGCAAGACTTGTGTTTGGGAATCTTTAAACAAAGTGTTTGTCACTTGGGCCACTGTGATAATTTCCTCTTCAATATGCCTGGCATTAAATAGATTTCAATTTACTTCAAAGACACCAGTCATCACTTTTGTCTTAAAGAAGTCTTGTCTCTCTCTCTCCTGACATATCCTAGTTTACCTTTCATGTATTGGTTTAATGCATTGTTAAAAGACAAAGAAACTCATTAAGTTATTCAAAATACATTGAAATATCTCTAGTAAATTAAATTATGTCAAGAACTCACATGCAAAGGAAAATACAAGACCTCATGCATTTTTTGAATACTCTCCAAGCACCACTACAGTAAAATGAACACTCTCAGTAAGCTGATGGAGGTAATTTTCTTTTTTACTGAAATGCTTGAGATGCACTAAAAAAAGTGATGATTTTCTGAAAAAGGTTGAGCTTCGCTTTCAGACAGCCAGGTCCCTAACACATGTCAAACTAGATATCAAATAACCCAAATTACTAGCAATTTCTATTATTTTGACTTTTCTGATACATTTCTCCACTCTCATTCTCGAATCACTAACACATCCTTCTGAATAAAAATTAATGATACACCCAACCACTCATTAAACACCCAAACAAATGAAGAAATGGAAAAACTAAAAGTTTTGGAAAACTGTTAAGCTGGTACACCACAAAGTAATTGATAAGAGCTGTTTCAAATGAACAATTAGCTGGCATTTTACAAGTGACAGATACAGAAGCAAAGAGAGTCTTTCAGAATAACAAGAAATTGTTCTTGTTTCTGGTCCATAAGGAATAGACTGTACAGCTCATTCCTGCAGATGGAAGTAGTAGTGAATCATAATTTCATTAGCCTCCACAACAAAAGATGGAGTTGAAAATTCAGCTATGAGGATCCCAAGGTAAAACATTTGATTTGGAAATCAGTGCCTGACTTGCACGCTATTTAAGTCCAGGCTCTTCTGCATAGAAGTGACAATAAAGAAAGCCTGCTCATTTTAAAAACCATTCTATTGTGGATTCTTTGTTTAAAAATGCTAGTGATCCAAACTAGTGGATTAGTGCAAAAACTCAGTGCTATTCAACTCTACTGCAAATAACATGAGGTATGCTATAAAAAGTAAAAGGCATTGTTTCCCTGTCAGAAGCTGAGATGTTTTATGAAGTGTTCAACAAAGAGGAAAATGTGGTTTAAAAGAGTCCTTAAATGTCTTTCAAATATACATAATACCCACGAAATATAGAGAAACCATTGTTTTCAGCTCTAAGAAGTTCTAACTGTGTTTGGGAAGCACAACTGGGGGGGGGGGGATAGTCCTGATCATCTAAAACTGCATAAGAAACTTTTATATAATCCAAAGCAAGAAAATTACACATTATTGTACTTCTGTGAATCAGACCACAGCTGAGATTGGGACAATTGGTTTCTTGCACACAGCAGATTTCAAGCATGAACTGGCTGTAGAAGAGTTATTAGTTTTCCTGGACATGGAAAGACAAAACAAAAGATGTGATTTGACAACTTCGCAAAATCCAAAAGGAACTGAAAGAAAGAAAAGGAACAGGAAGGAAGGAAGGAAGGCAGATAAATAATTTCCAGAAATGAGGGGCTCGGTTTTCTGGGGTTTATAGGGTTTATTTTTTAAAGATTTAACAAATTCAATATATAAGATTACTCAGTTTCTTTTCAGCATTGGTTACCTTACATTTTTTAAAATTAACTACTGCAGATACAAAACTTTTTATGATTTAGAACTGCAGTGCAGAATTAGATATACAGCTTGACAAGCATATTTTGATAGAGAAAATAGTTTTGTCCTGGGTCTGCATACATAAGGTGAACGATGCTTTAAGGCATTTTAACCCGTTCTGGTTACTCACTAAACTCCTAGATTTGTTCATGTTCTTTAAACACACTTTTTCATTCAATAATATGACGCCATATCAGAATAATGTGAATAACATTATGAAATAATAGCTGTATTTGAAAAAAAAAAAAAAAAAAGCCTTTGGCTTTTAACTTACATATTCAAAGGCCATATGGTACAGTTAAGATTTTTTTTGTCAGAGTAAATCTGATTATGTTGTACTACATTTAGGTATCTTACTTCCAACTACACCTCTACAAGAGTTGATGGATTGTTTAATATTTTCTGCAGGAGTCTGTTAGTGTTACTGGACAGTTATGGTACCAAATTTTGCCTCATTCTTTAACGCTTTGTACAACAAAGCAGTATTTCAACTATAAACATACAAATTATTTTAGACTTGATAAAATATTAATGCAACTCCCGGCAATTCAGTGAATCTATTCACAGCTGAACATCAAATACAGATTTTAGCATATAAAACTTACAATGAACGCTATTTTTTCCTAAAGCTATACTACCAACACTTTTAAAGCTCCCAGAATATTAGTTATTTTGAAGGCTAGATGAGTGACCATTTACTTCTAGAACTCTGCACAGCTGAAGCAGTCCTTAAGGCTGATGAGGATCTAAACACTTTGAAAATATTTTAGTACAATGTTCATAAATCCTGTGATGTCATACATTAAAACTAATTTGAAGCTAAAAAAAATAAACAATCCCCACTTTTGATGAGTATGCCATCTAACATAGTAGCAGCTGCCCCATTCTGATCTGCTTTAGCAGGGAACTTGAGCTTTTACAAAGAATAAAGAATTCCTGTGCATCCTTCCTGTCACATTATTCTCCCTATTCACTTCAATGTCCAAATAAACCACAGCAGAAGTTGAAGAGACCCCTGAGCAACTTGGAGTTGTTTTCCCACAGCTATCTTAGACCACATTTCCAGAATGTTACCAGTCTGTTCTTTAAACAGGCCAGATACTTAGATTAAAAGCTAAGTCTCAAGAAAATGCAAGTTTAACTTACTGGACTTTCCTATACTGTCTGTAACCCTTTTTATACACAAACAGCATTGGACGAAGTAGATCATGATAAGAATCTGAAGGTCTTTCAAAGTTTTTGAGAAGTTACAAAGATTGTATAATCTTTAATCTGCATTACAGCTCCTGAAGGAGGTACTGTGCTTTCCTACTCCGTTTCAGCTCAGGAAAGTAAACCACAAAATCAAATATTTAGAAATGTCAGCTTGAAAAAGGACTTCAATTTTATAAACTCTCTTTACAGGCAGAGGGCCTTAAGGGGAAAGTTCCATTTTTCTTGAAATACATATTTCAAATAAATATATTTAAAGCGTAGTACCTCTGCTGCACTTTAGGAAGCTTTATATTTGTAGTATGATATATACATACCCACACTATCTCCAGAATTGGAAAACTGAGAATAAAATAGGTTTACTAAACTAATTTAAGTACCTATACTGCTTAAACTTCTGAACAGTGAACCCTGAAGAAAAAATTGCAAGAGTATATTGGAAAAGGGGTGAACAAAGTTACACACTGCTTGCTTGGGTGCTTTTTTGGTTTAGGGTTTTTTTTGCCTTTTTTTTTTTTTGCTATCCTAAGTATACTTATGATTTCAAGTACCTCTTTGGAACAGGACTACTCTAGTATGCTGCCTTATCTTTATCTTTAAAAAATGGTTGAAGACATCCATTTCATTCACAAGATACTACAGACAGTAGAGTTCAAAAACACAAAGTGGTCTTAAAAAAAAAAACGTTCTGTGGAAATGCATCCTTAACTTCTTTACGACAGTCACTAACTCACAAACTGGACACACAAAGCAGTATACCACTCAGCAGAAATGGAACTAATTTCTTATAGAAATACTGTCTGGAGACAATAATTAAAGCTGAGTTTTGCACCTAGAATTAGGATTCAGCTTCTGTGTTTTGAAAAGTGTATCAATCCCAACTATCCTAATTACACAATGAAATTAAATAAATCCCTTAGCTTAATTTTAACTTAAATGAGTCCTTAAAGATACATAAAATAATGCCTCATCAGTGAATGTTCTCTCTTCAATGTATTTACTGCAGAAACATCATGAACAGGATATGCACGTAAGAGCCCAGGTTCTTCTTAACGCTAAATTATTCATAATGGTAATTAAACTGATGAACATCACTCAGAGTGAGAGCACAACTCTGACCAATTCTAACTTTTCATTTACAACTAATTCGCACTTGGGTCATCTGATGATTCAGAAGCCTGTTGCACTTGCGGGTTTTTGGTTCATCACCCAGCAAAGCATCACCTAGCAAAGAACCAACTACATGAAATTACATCTGCTCGTCATCCACTTTTGGCTGGAGTGAGAGACAGATTTATGCTTGGTCTTAGTCCTCACCCCTCCTGGCCACTACAGGTAAACTCATTTTAGAACACTGTTGTGGAGGCATCTGATTAAGACCAGTACTAGTACCAATATTCCCATTCCCTGGTTTGTTCTTTAGGGAACCCTTGAAAAAAAACACCAAAATCTGTTTCATTCTCCTTGGAAGAATCCTGAAATTATCATTTCCCTTTTAATTTTCAGTGTAACTCTGGTTATGACTTACAATTCACACTAAAGCATTGCTAGCATACAGAGTGCAGGCTTAAACAGCATGGGAAAAGATAACGACGACCCATGGCTATAGAAAAGTATCGGATTTGGATTCAAGTTCTTCAGGCTCTGCTGGCCTTCATCATGTTCCATCTGTAAACTGAGGCTAGTATTCCTGTCTCCTGTAGAACTACTTAATGTGAGATATTTATGCACTGTAATATTATAATGATTCCTGTGGCTGACAGGAAGCACCAGATGAAGCTCTGGAGTCTATTCTGATGCACTGTAAAAAAAATAAGTCAAAGAACACAACCTATCCTCTCGCTTGCCTGTAACAAGTTTTCACAGGCAACTTGGATGTTGAATATCATCTTGATTCAACTGTTCCATGCAGCTGGGATGACAAATTTTGTCATATGAGTTCACTCACAAATCAGGAATTCCCGTACATGAAGAAATATTTGCACTCAACATGAGAGCGGTACCACACCCCATTATGAAGAAATACTATTTGTACAAAACGTGCCAAGAGTTTATCTACAGTAAGAAATTCCACAAAAGATTCTACCACTTGCACAGCTTAACCAATATTAGCACTAGTGAAAATAAAGCAGATTTTCCAAAACATTTACAATACTACACAGGCTTGCAACTTACAGGACAAAGTTTTAAACAGCAAGACAAGTGTTATGGAACAGAAAAGCAGTTCACACGTTCTGCCTCCAAAGGATGCTAATGCTCTTTCAGCTAGACAGCAGAACACTGAGCTAGCTTATCTTTTGGATACATTTTCTAACAGAGTACAGTTTCTGAAAGTTGATATTGGCAAGGCACAAGAAAAAGATAAGTATGAAAACGCTTCCCTCCTTAACTAGGAATGAATGTCATAGCAGCTGTACATCAGCTAGGCCCACAGTCTGAAATTCCACAGCAGCAAACTGCTGCTGCTTTATACTGTTCCTCATCAGCAGTAACTTCTCACAGCAGAACAAATATAAATGTCTTAAGGACCATCAGATTATGCAGAATAACAGTCTACAACACAAACAGTGACCAATATCTCCACTTGTATAACTCTAAATGCTGGAAAAGATCTGATAACAAAGGAAAAATACAAGAGCTGAAACTGTCAATGAGAGTTGCAGCGGTTATTAAACACTGATTGCAGTGAAAAGGCACCATTACAAAGTTCTGACTATCAAGGATAACTTTTTAATTCCACAGAAATGAAGCTGATCACTCCAAAACTAAAACGAAATACCTTGGCAAAAAAAATTAAGTCAATTCACAATCTAGCTCTATACTACAGTTAGTTACCTCACCCTTAAAGGCAGAAGATGAGAGGGGGGAAAAAAAAGAAGTTGTGTGGTTTTTGGTTGTTTGGGTTGTTTTTTTAGTTATTTAAAATAAAGCCCTGGATCACAGAAGCAAGGGCATGAGTGCTATCGAGACTATTGGGAGACCACCTTGCCAAGGGTACCTTCTCTTAACTGACCAGGTTTCCAAGGACATTTGCTTTCAGTGATCACTGAGGTTATCAGCTAAACATACACTTCTATGTTGACTGCTCAGTTCCACTGTCCCTTCAAAGACACATGGAATGAAAGTCTTATTTCCTACAAGAAACTGCAAACCACCACTCAGTAACCTGCATAGTCCAGAGCTTTAGAATTCAGGTTAATTCTCTTTAGTGGATTATAACCAGACCTTTATGTGAACTTGAGGACAAGAATGCCTCAGGTTGGGAGTTGCATGCACAAGATATTTATACAGTGCTCAAAGTCACAAGCTTCTAATTTAGCCAAGAGTAGACTCCCCTTAAGAATCTTCATGTGTCACAGTGTAAAACCACATTTAAGTAATCAAAAAGTGACTAATAGAGCAGTTAGCCAGCTCTTTAATACATTAGCTAAAAGTATATCAATTCCATTGATTTTATGATAGACTGATTTCACATAATGGATTAAACTCACTAGAAAGATTGTAAAAGGGAAAAAAAGCTTTGTCAGAATTAGAGGAAGATGGTGTCAAAATGCTTTTATGGCAAATGTACATTTAGAATATTTTATTTGGGGATGTTAAATTTAGAATACTACTGTTAAGAATAGATTTGGTACTAAAAGTTAAGTAAAAGCCATGATTACTGCAGATATATTTTGCAGATTTCAGTTGTATTTTGCTTTAAATATTTTGATTTATTCCTAGCTAAGAAACAGGAAGCTTGGACTACAAATACATAGTCAAACTTCAACACAGCAAAAGGTTAACAGCAGGCTGCTTTGAGGATCCATAAAGCAAGCAATATTTAAAGGCACCAATTAATGATCTGGAAAAGAACGTAGAAGAGTTAACAGTTATGTAGATTAGTTAAGTACAGAAGACCAAAAATGGAGCCAATCAACAACATACAGGTAACACAGCGGCAGATAAAATTCAGTGTTAATAAATGCAGAAGAAATGTCACTGAATGTTAAAGACAGAATTACTAGTATGGTCAGCAACCTTCTAAATTAAACAGACCTCATATAAACAAGAGGATTAGAAGCATCTGTGTGGAACTCTAGGAAAATCTCTGTTCAATATGAGAACACAGCTGCTGAAAAGTTAAAAGTATCAGGATTCAAAAGCAGCACTAGCAAGCACTAGCAAAACTGTGGTATCTTCACATAAAACTAGTGCTTCATTCTTAATCATTACTTGAAAAAGGTTGCTGCAGTCTTAGATCAGGTGGAGAATTAGACATTATACTGTTAATACAAAGAATCACAAAGCAAGACTTGAAAAAAAACCACATAGTTATAAGTAGACTAAACAACATAAACAGAACGGAAATAATTTACACCTCAGAAATTCAGATGCTGCTCAGTGAAAGTGGGAAGTATGCAGTTCACAGGTACGCTTTTTGATATGATACATAATTAAATATTCAAAGTAATTTCTAGTGCATCTTTATAATACAGAATCTGCCAATGGTCAAAGGAGGACAGAAAACTGGACTGGGATGAGGAACATCACATTTAAGGATCCAAGTCTACTTCTATTAAGTTCTGGTGCAAGGCCCATACCGTAACAGGAGTATTCAACATTTGCCTCCTTTAACTTCTTATATCTGCCACAAGCTATTCACCTAGATGAACTGCAAATAAACTCCACTGCCACAATTTCAGTGCCAAAATCACCATGTTGGCCCTGCGAGGGCAGGGGGCACTAAAACCATCACCTTCCAAACAGACTTGAAAAATCAAGATCCTGAGGAGCAACACCGGAAAGCAAAACATACACTATAACCTGGCCTGAACGACAGCACTATAGACTTCCAGATAATCTAAATTGCATACACTGATTTAAGTAATTGGAAATATGCTGGTTTTAGAGGAGTGTTTCTAGAGCTACTCTTTGTTCTCAACCCAAAGACAAACATCTTGCTCTTTCTGTGATAGAAGAAAGAAAAATATTTAACATGTTTACAGCTAATGTATAGTTTATCAACACATATGCAACAAAGGAAGGAGAGCAGCGTACTATTTTGCTAAAGCAGCAATCTTGCCTCAAAATTTATTCTAAATTACCTCCATTCTTTCTCTGTATAGCTTATTCCTGAACCTATTTGAATAAATCCAGTTTGAGATGATGAAGGGGGAGGAACAAATCTTTGTAGAAAAATGAAACAGTACCACCTCAGCACCAGGCTATGCAATGACTGTCACATGGTATTTTTACAACATTTCCATGAGTTCCATTAGTGTCTTTGAGTTGCCCTACTCCTACAGGAACAAGGTATACGAGGAATAAGGGATCCTCATTCACACAGCTTGTAATTCTGAAGAGCCAGGCAGCATCCAATAATAGTCCAGGTGTTATCATTATCACCTTGACCTCAAGGGCAGCTTGCACATGGTGTTCTTGCCAGGTACCATTTCTATTACTTTTTCAAAGATGACCATACTGCCAAAATCTACCTATTGACAATGACTTAAGGGATATTTCTATGTGACGAGCATCCACATTTTACACATAAGGTAAACCTGATAAAATGCAGCAAATTCAAAGTGCTATCAATACTACTTTAAAAAGGCCAACATCACAGGGGACAAGGACAAAATTCCAAGCCTCAGAAAACGATGAAGCTGGCACTAGAAAGCAGAATGGTCTCTCCAATATAAGCAATCTTTTGTATGTACAAGAAAAACGAGTTCTGGGGTGTTCCGAGTGTTCAGAATAGCATGATCTTCACTGCCTTTGCAAAGGAGTGAAGTCGAGGGTAGCAGCGTATAAAAATACATGCTTGGTTCCACATCTCTGGACTGCGCTGCTGTTGTCCATGTTCATTTACAGTTCAAATAATGCCAACATCGTTTATATAAACAGAAGAGGCTGTTTCACTCCCGTTCATCGCCATAGAAGTTATTTCTCTCAGCAGCTGCTGCACAAAGATCAGTTTCTACTTCAGATCTCACCCTGTAAATTTACAAAGTGGCAGGTTCTAGAGACTGCTAAAACCAAGCAGGACCTGA
Organism: Bucorvus abyssinicus; assembly: GCA_009769605.1. Taxonomy (NCBI): domain Eukaryota; kingdom Metazoa; phylum Chordata; class Aves; order Bucerotiformes; family Bucorvidae; genus Bucorvus; species Bucorvus abyssinicus. Next base: position 28,892,543 of record CM020027.1, read on the forward strand.
AGAAACTTGGCCGTACTTAATGAACGCTAGGCGGAGGGGGGGGGGGCGGGGGCGAGGGGAGGGCGCTGGGGGGAAGACGACACATGACACACACTTCTGCTTTCTTGGAGGGGAAGGAGGTAGTACCCGCTGGTAAAGTCACATGAAAACTAAGTTCCTTTAGGCAACAACTTGGAATGGAGCCTTAGTCTCCCCAACCCTCTTCAGCTCTATAAACTAAAAGGAAATAAAATAAGGCTAATCCGGATTCCAGCAGATAAGAGAATGTCTAAAATATTAGTCACCTGTTATGTAATAAACATTAACTGATCGAACTTGATGTGACAGCGGTGCAGAGGTAGAGCCGGGGACACTGCCCCGGCGTTCCCCCTTGCACACACACAAACACACACACACACTCCCGGAGGCTGCTGACAGAGCCGCTCCCCGACCCCTGGAAGCAGCAACAGGACGTCGCCGGCCGCCCGCCCCCTTCCCCGGCAACGAGCAACTTGGGGAGCCGCGGGGAGGCAGCACGCGGGCTGTGTGTGCCCGCCCCGGTCCTTCCCGGAGGCTGCCCCCCGAGCGGGCACCGCGGCGGGGCCGCCCCGCTCCTCCGCCCGCCCGGCGGAGAGGAAGCGGCGATCGGCCGAGGCGGCGGCTGCCCCGCTGGCAGCCAGAGAGGGGAGAAGCACGGCGCTGCCAAAACTTGGCGCTTCCCTTTCCCTGAGCCCCAGCGCGGGGCGGGAGAAGCGGAACCCGAGGCACCCGGAGTCCGCACTCACCTCGGCCCCCTCTGTCGCTGCGGGGCGGCCAGCGGAGGGAGGGCGGCTGGCCGTTGCAAGGAGACAACGGACGCCACCGGCCCCGCCGCTGCTGCGTCTGTCTCCGGGCGCTCGGGGAGGAGAGTCCCGCAGGGTAAATCCTCCAAGCTGCGGCGGGGACGGGGATGAGCCGTGGACCGCCCGCTCGTCGCGGCGGCCGCTGCCTCGCACCAAGTTGAGGCGCGGCCGCCGTTGCCGCTGCGCAGCCGGGCTGCCGGCGGCGGCCGCTGCCGCTACAGCCACGCGGAACCGGCGCCTCCGCTCGCCGCCTCGCTCCGCGGCCGGGAAGAAGCAATGCACCGCCACCGCCGCCGCCGCCGCCTCGGCCCCTCTCTTCCTGCAGCTGCCGGGAGCCGCGCTTCGGGCGCAGTCACACAGATCCCCGCGGAAGAGCCGCCGCTGCTGCAGCCCCGCGGCAGCGCCCGCTCCGCATGCCCCGAACTCCGCGCACCACCGCTGTTGCTGCTGCTGCGGGCGGCGGCGCCCCCGCCCGCCTGCTCGCTCGCTCTCCCGTGCGCGCCGCTGCCCTCCGAGCCCTCCTCAGCGCCGCGTCTCCATCACCGGCGCGGGGGAGGCGGCGGCGGCATCGCGGGGCGGGCGCGGGGGAAGGGGCGGTGATAGCCCCGGCGCGCGGACACGTCGCCCGCGCCCACTGGGCGGAGCCGCTACCCCGGATGTGCGGGAGGGGGTCGCGCGCCCAAAGGCTGTGGGCGGGGAGCCGTCGAAGCTGGGGTGCGCCTGAGGCGGGCGGGCGGGCGGGCGTCCTCGCCGCTGCCTTCCCGCCGTACTGCAAAGCTGGCGGGCCCCGGTGTCCTCGTTTCCGGCTGTCCCCAGGTTGGGAGGGGGGGGGGCCCTGTTAATTTTGGCCGGTTCCAGACAAACACGCGGGTGGAAGCGCCGCGTGTCTGAGCGCTGCTGGCCCGCGCCACACCCCGGCCCTCTGGCCGAGGGAGGCGTGGGGTGTGCCGCGCCTGTGCTTCGTACGTGGTCCTCCGGGCTGTTAATGCGTGGCTGCAAGCTCTGTATGGTGTACGGGGTTTGCAGCAAGTGAGCAGGTGTGGAGTTCTGTGTCATCTCTGCTGCGCTGGCACCTGCTACATGCACGGTTACGTATGCCTCAAGAGTAGGTCTGGTCAATGAGGACATCCGAGACCTTCATGACTTCCCAAATTGTCCTGTATCTTTTGATGGGGGCTACCAGCAACAGCAGTTCCCAGCTCCTTGCTGTGCTATGGATGGATTTGGTATAGCTGGGTACTATCAAGGTGAAGGACCAGCACCGATTTTGGGATCCATGTTGAAAGAAATGTTGCATTGGGTTGTTAGGCTGTAACAAGGCTCCTTGCAGCAGTGGCCCTGAGCAAGGCAGTGGGCGGTGGGTGTGGGGCCCATTGAAGCATCAAAATGTTAGACATGTGCCCTATGTTTGTGTACTAAGATCATTTAATACAGCTAGAAAATTACTTCAAACCCCCACCCCAGATATATTTTGACACTTGAATTCTGGGAAGTGTTTTATCTTTTCCTACTCTTAAATTCAGCTTTTTAAAGTTTATAGATCAAAGTTTATACACCCTCTTTAAAAAGTCTAACTAGCAAAGTTATAGTGAAGTTTCCTTGACAAGTGAAGCTTAAGTCTCTAAAATGATGTATAACTTTGAAGAGGTATTTGTTTACAGAACCCAAAAAAACATACTGCGCTCCTAATAAAAAATATTTAACAAGTTCCTTGTCAGAAACCCTATATTCTAAACAGAATTTAAACACGGAAAGGAAATAAAAAAGGTGTGCAGACGAAGTTAGGTAAGTGCTGCACACTGTCATACTGATGCCCCACAATTTTGTGGGGAATTTTGCTGGTGCTTACATTTCTCTCTTTAAAGATCTTTCTGTTCAGACCCTGACTGGCTCTAGTCCTTTACCCACTACGCACAGGCAGCTGACACTAGCCCCATGGTATTTTTGTCTAACTGTAAGATTGATGGGGTTTTTTGCTCTCTTTGCTAGATACGCAGGTGCTACTTGCTCTTGCCTCCCTCAGCAGTAACTTAGGCCTTTTTTAAGTCACTTGGGCTTCCCAACCATTCATTTAGGATACTTTTTCTTCAGACAAAACCAGTGCTTTCAGAATCCATCCATGCCCCCGCAGAAGCACACCGAATGTCTGTTTCTCCCTATGTTTTGATGTATGCATATTTTGACAGCTGTATACTTTCCTGCTTTTGCAAGAGTTAAAGAAGATATTTCAGGGCCAGCCTCTTTAAGCAGGAGAGGGAAGGCAGCAGAAGACGCCATCTGCCTGTTCTTTCCTCACTGGGCAAAGTCAAAAGATGGATTCCTAAGGAGATGAGACATCTAGCCAGGGTAAACTGAGGGTTAGACTAAAAGTGGCTTTGACTGATGTTGACTGAAATAGTTTGAATAAAAAATATTTTGAAAAATGCTTAAAATTGTAGTCAGGTGACAGAGTAAATGTACGTGTAAAAATACCAAGGTAGCCAATGCGTAAACAGTAGGACAAGAAGGCATTCTTCACCCAGCGCAGGACTTGGGCCTATGCTCACCTTCAATGAGCTGAATGGGATTCCTTGTGTGCTTAAACAAGTTAAATGTTTGAGCATTGCTGTATTGCTCAGCTGATCCATTCATCATGGACTGTGTACTATGACACAGAGCTTCCCTGGGAGAGGTAATGCACACCACTGCCAGAGCTATAGAGCTGCCTTCATTTAGCATTTATAGACTGGGGATTGAATACGTGTGTGTTTATACACAAGCAGATAATATAAGAAGTATCAGGCTTTCCTATGCCAAAAATGTCTGGTTTTCAATTTACTCTAAAAAGTTTTAGCAAGATTGTTTGCAAGCAATTTAATGTATGCAAGCAGCTTAACCCTTGTTCCGTTATGATTAATGATCCCGTAGGATGTAGCCCAAATCCCTCTGGTGGAATGTCTTTATGACACCTCGATTATCTTTTCTATTGCACTGCAACTGAGTCCAGGAAACTCACTTAGCAAAAATGTTATCTATTTCATGAAAAGAAGTCAGCGTGAGATGTCTAGATACAGCCAAAGATACTTTAAGAAGTGATATGAATTCACTAAACCATGTAGATAAGAAGATGTAATTTTGGAGTAAGTGTACGTTCAAAAATGTAATGTATAATTTAAGGACTATGTTTATGGCATTTGTATTAAGAGAAGCATATTGAGATTCAGGGTTATGGATTGTGGAGCACTACTAAGTCAACTTTGTAAAATTATTATTGGAGAGATCTTTTAAAATATGTACATCTCCAAGTCATGAGAGCAAATAAATAAATTTTAAAAATCTTTTGTGATGGTTTGTAATTATAGTCAATGCTATCCTTTTGATTTCACAAGACTCTCAGATTACTGTAACATACATATTGCAGAATACCTGGAGGGGACAAAAAAAAAAAAAAAAGGAGGACTTTTCTTGCTTTGGTGGCGTTTGTCCATGCCATGCCACTCCTCTGACATGCCCAGAACCCCACAAAATACCAGGTCTGGGGAAAACAGCTAGTACACTGCAGAGGGGAACCCCTGTGTAATTTGCACTGTAGCAGGCACTAGTGGGCACAGCTGCCTCTGTAGGTCTCCATCCTATATGCGAGGCCCACCTTCAGCTGCAGAGAGGTGAGCTGACCACGACAAATGCCAAAGCTGCCAGGCTTGGGGCAGATGAGGAGCTGATGTTCAGGCTACCTGCAAGGTAAACAGAAGCTCTGCGGCCAGATCCCACAGACAGTGTGTGTGTAGCTGTAATACATGTCAGCAGCATGGCTTAGTGTCTTGAGGACAACAGCCAGGAGCAGCCTTGCCAAAGAATCCTCACAGAGCCAGGATTAAGATGTCCCCCAGCTGAAGCAGGTCACTGTGTCAGGGTTTGGCAGTTTGCTGCATTGGAATCTGAAGCAACATCCCATTTGAACTGAATGCAAACAAGCAGTACCATAATGGAGGTCATTTTGCACTCATTCAGTATTTACATGGTGTTTTTAAAAGAAACCTGAGAAATACAGAGTGTATTTATGTGTGAGACACAATCTGCTTTGTAAAAAGAAATAAATATGTAAATACTGTCTCATGTCAACTTTGGGGAAGTGTTTGTCCCACCAGAGCTAATTGCCAATGAAGAAATTGGCGCTTATTGTTGAGGTTGTTACAAAGGGCATCATAAACTAACTATATTATAGCACATGTTGAACTATATTTGCATTATTTCCATCGCATTATCTTTGTTTTACAAGCTGTCTGCAATAGCTGTTCTTGGAAGGTCTCCAACAAAGCATTCTCTTTGGGGCTACTAACTGCAAATATGATTAAAGCTTAATATGTCTGGTAATCAGTTTTCTTCTAAAGAGTGCAATTTGATTTCTCATGGTCAGCTGGGATCTCACGTATCCTCATCTCTTCTGTTTTCCAACTTGCTGCTCTCAATAACCTCAAAAGGCAATTTGCCAATAGATGTCCTTTCACAACTTTTCCTGAATTGGAGCATCATCTGAGAGACAGTCATACACAACTTCTACTCCAGTACCTAAGACTTCTAATAAATACAACTTCTTGTTTTTCCCTCTAGCCTGGCAAGAACAAAGTGCTTTATGTCCTCCATTTGTTCCAGTGACATGCAATGAATAAAGATTGGTGAGGCTCACTTGCTCAAATTCAGCAAACAGGAGCAGGTAATCTCTGTATTCCTCACCTACACCACTGATCTGCTCCAAGAGGGCTGCAGCTCTACTGGGTGAATTTTTTCTTGATAACAGTAAAAATACTCTTTGTGGCAAAAGGCAAGAAAGAGAAAGCACCATAAGAACTTGTCTGTCTTCCATGAACCCAATCCCATCCCCAGCTGATCTGATCTCACGTCACTTGTAAGGGTGGGAGGAGGGAACAGCTGGGATCTGTGCTAGTACCCCAGAAGGGAGGGTAGAGCACCTTCTCATCTCTCAGGGTACAAGGATCCCAGCATTCTCACTTCCCATGGATGCTCCCTGAGGCTGAGCTCATGAGTGCACACCTCTTGTCTGTGCTGTTCCTTCGCTGAGGAGGAGTAAGAAGAAGAACGGGTCTCCTTCACCCCATTCCTTCCCCTGCATTGGACTGGAACTAGGATGCTGTCCTATATCTGAGGAGAAAGTTAAGGACAGAAAATCAGTAAGACTGGACCAACCAAACTGGACTGGGTGAGCCTAACCTTACAGATATCATGTGAGTTTGACAACCTAATAATTATTGAATCATTTGGTACCATGTGGCAAGCTGAATAGCAGCCACTCCGTGCTACTGCCATCTGTGCTGCAATACTGTACCACAGAAGCGTCAGGAGTTGCAGGAGACCATGAGTCATTAAGGAAAGTGGTAAAGGAAAATGCTCTTGGTGACTCTTGCACTTTTTTTCAATATTCCTAAAATTCATCTTGACTGATACTATACTTTTCCTATTGGGGCTACTGGAGCAAACCACTGGAGGCAAACATTTTCAGAGTGTTAGTTCCTCATTGGGAGCTAATTTCTCAAATTACAGTCCTTAATTTTTACTTCTGTTATTTCTCCTATAGAAAACAAGCTCCAGGACAACATCAGAGCATGTCGGTATATTTGCCAGTTTGGTTGTCAGAAGTCCAAGATGATTTAAACCAAGTTTGCCAGAGAAGGAGGTTGCTTCTAGATATAAAAATCTCAAAGAATGTAAACACCAGTTTTCAAGCTGTTGTTAAAAGGTTTTGGCAGGTATGAAAGTGCTTCCTTTTCCATCTACATTAAACCTGGAGTATATTCATTATTTTTACACAGCCTGTTGTTATTCCATATGTCATAGTTTGTTCTGCTACTTATTTCTAAGTTCTGTAACAGGAAAAAAAAGAAGAGTGCTGTTTCTAGGATATTTCTGTCACAGCAATGATATGTTTCAATACATTACAACACACTTAATCCAGTGAGAATATCCACAACTACAAAATGTGAATATTTAAACCACAAAAGAAAAATAAGTATTACACTTCATTCAAATATGCATGTGACCAAAAGGACTGAGGATTTATCACTAACAGCTCTAGCCTTTACCGAGTGAAAGCGACTGGTCCTGTTCTGGAAGAAATATGAATGAGCTTTCTCCCAGGAAAAATAGAAGCAGCCTGAGGGCAACATAAAGGTATAGTAAACCTCTAAAAGACAAAGTCTTTATTTTAACCATAGTAGCTTTATGTTATAGATGAACAAAGACAGTATGTAATTTTAGATAGCCATTTGAAAGTCCATAAGCCTGGTTAAAGCAACTTTTCTCAAGCAGTCTTAAAAACAACAGTAAAACCGGCCAACTAATATGTTTGCCTGATATACTGTTGCGTCTACACGATAGTAAGGGTTGTCTAACACCATTTGTTCTCCCTGCAGATGGGATCCCAGTGTTCCTATTTCAGCAGGATGTTTTTGTCACTGACTTGAAAACAGCAAGTGATTAAAGCAAGAGCAGATACTAAATGTTTTCACATAAAAGACTGTCACAGATTTGTCACCCAAATGCTCCCATCTATCCTTCGCTATTTACCATCACTGTTAACACAGTGGGTCAGCAATATAATTTTTTGCCAAATGTGAATCAAGGCAATTTCGTAGGGGATGCCAGAGGCCACTTGGAAACCAATTGCTTGAAGGAGGAGATATCTTCTGAAAAGGGACTGCAAAAGTGGCACCTCAGGGCTTCACCCTTCATCAGAAGTCTGCAAAGGCAATAATCCTGATGATCCTCCCCAGCTAGGTCTCCCCTTAAGTACATGCTTAATTGAAATGTACTGGCAATACTAAATTGCTGCAGGTGAGCTTTGTAGACATGCGAGCTGCTAGCAAAAGCAAAAGGCAAGTATCACCTCTATGTTTTAATTCAGATTCTCCCTTATTAACTTTGTGCCTCAATAGCTTCTTCAGTAAATACGCTCTCTTCATCATATACAGAAGAGTAAAGGAGAGGAAGTGGGTTTCCCAACAGGTCTGTGAAATGAAGGTACTGTACATCTGCTCCACACATCATAGATTAACCACAATAAAAAGCCTGAATTCATCACTGTAGAGATACACTGCATCATTAAATTATGCCTTCAGTGACAACTGAATAGTCCATTTGCCTTTGGCAGGTTTCTAGTGGAGGCAACGATTGGAACATTATAAACATTTGTGTTAGGAAAGTACTATTTGTTACATGTATGGCTTGTGAAGCACAAGCAGCAGAAGAAAGCAGGAACACTTATTTTTAGTTACAAGCATCAGAAGAATTACTGGCAGGTAAAGGAAGTGAACTGATGTGATAAAAATACACTACTTACCACTCACTTTTCAGGTAGAACAAGCCCTTAATAAGTATTTGGTAGGTTTTCCCATTAGTCTGGTGTTCCTACCATAAAGCATGCATTGATTAGCATTCCCATTGAAAGGACTCCACCCATAATCTAGATTCCAGTTTTATTGCCCAATTAAGGTTTTAAAACGGTCAACACCCACTGCAATTCAATGATTTAATTACATTTACCATTTACCTAAATGACATTGCAAATGAGCTACGCCTGCAGGAATGGATGGTTTGGGTCAGACCAAAGGTCTGCCTAGTTTCATATCCTCTCTCTGACACCTCCCTCAAAGTGGTTACCCAGGGAAACGATTTTAAGGGCCATTACAAACACAGACAGGCACCTCCCCAGCTTCCAGATGAACTTGGGTTTAGTTTCTCTTTTCAAAACAAAGGTGATTTGCTTTTCACTTATTTTCTACAACTTGCAGAAGTCTGCAGAGGCAATAAATCTGATGATCCTCCCCAGCTAGGTCTCCCCCTTAAGTACGTGCTTAATTGAAATGTACTGGCAATACTAAATTGCTGCAGGTGAGCTTTGTAGACATGCGAGCTGCTAGCAAAAGCAAAAGGCAAGTAATCACCTCTATGTCTTAATTCAGATTCTCCCTTATGATCTGGCCCAGACCACAGGAATTCACATACTTTCCCTAGAGTTTTGATTTCTGGAACCAGTGGACAACATGTGTGGGGTCAAATAATTTATCCAAAGTATAAAGAAGCTTTTCTGTAAAACCAAGGAATAATCGGTCAGACTTCTTTGTGAGCAGTTTTCAAGTATTAGGAAATTGTCTAACATTCTTACAACTTCATTCTTAAATCTTTCTACCCCACAATCTCAAAGTACATGCAAGTATGAAATATTTTACCCAGGATACATTTGAGTAACAAGGACATTCTAACAAGTTTTATTTTGTTTTGCTCTGTAAGCATTAATTGTTGATATTAGTACATTCACTGCCTGCCTTCCAGAGTTGCACTGATTTTAGACAAGGTGGGTAAAAATTGCTCCATCTGGAGCTATTTTAATGCTTACTGCGCAATTCCTAAATCCTGTACCAGAACAGAGTACACCGTGGCTGAGCACGAGCCTAGCATGGAGGGATTAGAGAAAAAAAATCCAGCACCTCAAGGTACTACTTGGCAGCTGCTTTCAGCCCTAGAGCTACAGCAGCTGCCACATCCAAAGCAGCTCTGCTTGGAACAGACAAAATAAAGAAGATCTGTCTGAACTGTTGATCTACTTCTCCTTCCCACCTTGTGGCTTGCCTGCATTTTTTAACTCCTCCTTTACACAGTGTAAATAGTTCTACCGGGAGAGCAATCTTGTGGATGCAGGAAAAAGACTATGATTTCATCCCTATTACATGATATAGCCACAGAAACCTCCCCTCCCTTTTCCCCAGCCCAACCCAAATATTACATTGCTAAATTGAAAATAAGCCACATTATTTTTTGGATATATGGTCAGAAATCCTAGCACAGGTGGATGGTACTGAAAGATTATTTCATCTAATGTATCAAGCTCAGAGACTGTGCAAGCAATGAGCTACAGATTTAGGAGGGGGTGAGAAAAAGATGGAACATACAGTCTAGAACAAGCACAGCAGCATTAAATTAAATTCATGTATTTAATTTTATATGAATCTATTTTCATACCTTTCTTTTCCTTTAGTCTTTTCTATAAAAAGGTTTAACTCTCCAGAGTGCCACTTCTGAGATTGTTTCCCATAATGCAAAAGGGAAAAGTCTATGGGCTTTCCAGTGTAAGCAAGCAGCAGATGTGTGTGAGCAGAGAGCTCAATAAGTAGATATTTCCAGAGAGCTTAAAGTACTTAATACAATGCCCATGTACCAACAAGTCTCAGTGGGATCTTGAAGCTTGTTACGGAAAAGAGACAATGGAAGAAAGTCAAAGACAGTGCAGGAATGTGATGTTTCCTTTTCGAACTGTTCCAAAGTCCAACAACCTTTGTGTGAACCTGTCAGTCTGACCAAGTCAACAGCAAGACTCAGCGTGTGGCAGTGTTCAGGGAAGGTAATATGGAACTTGCTCAGGGTTATAAACTGCATTCCAGTTGCCTTGTACTAATTCTGGGGCTAATCGCTTCCATCAGTCAAGAGTGAGCACGGTATCCTTGTTTCCAAAATACTGTTTTAAAATTGCACCTTTGCATCTAAACAAAGTCTTGCTTTTTGTCTACTCATCTCAATGCACACGAGATCTGAGTATTATTAAATATTGGGAACACTGGCACTTTGGTTATCATATGTCTTAGGTGAGTAAACATGTTGTACATCCATCACATTTTTTTACCTGAGGTGCTCACAGCTTTTGTTGATGCAACTGTCTCAGTCCCATTCTTGTAAGACAGCTACACTTACACCAAGGCCAGGAGACACCACCCTGATTCCCTGTAATGCAAGTAAGGTTACCCCTGGTTTTTGGGAGGCAAACTGGGGTCTTGCCTCAGGTTGCAAAGCAAGTCTATGACATAATGCCAAAAGGAGTCAAGGTCTTACCTCCCTTCCCATTCCTGTGCTTCATTATTAAGTCATGCTCCTATTTTGTTACATGCGTCTCACTTTTCACTACAGCGTATCACTGTTTAGCAGAATTTTAACAGTAAAACTTCCTTTATGATTTGAAATGTCCTTCTTTGGACAAAGAGAAGGCTTTGGGTAAAGAGAAAAGTGATTTCTTCAAAGATATACTCCTGTCTCGCAAAGTAAGTGTTAAATCTCTCTAGCTGAAAAACTATTTATGGTCTGCATAGTTATTTTTTCAGGGTATGACATCACCCCTAGTACATGCATAGCCCAGAACACAGTAAATTATTCTCCCTGAAAATTCCTTTCATTACTCTCAGATTGTTAAACATCACCTAGTGGCAAATTAGTAACTGATGTCTGTAGTCAGAAATTGATTTGCACGCTTATTTCTTTCATTACATGCTGGGGTCTCTTACGTTTTGTGCCTACACAGAAAGAAAGATGTAAATATTATAGGATGCAGGGAATACATTATGCTAGCCTATTTGCTTGTTTCTAAACCTGTATTTATTTACTTTTTAAAAATGGCTTTTTGTTTTGCAAACAATACTCATTCACATAGTTACAAATCCTCTGTATTAACTCAGCTGCAAATTATGATTTTCTACCCAAACTTTGATGTGAGAATTCAGCCTTGTGTGCAGCAAACTTCTGCCCATAGCCACTCTCTGGCTCTCTGAAGGAGAAGGTGACCTTTTGAAGTTAACACTATTTTGTTCATTCAGTATCACCACTCCAACCAGTTGAATGGTATCAGTATGATCTGAGGCCTCTGAAAGCAGAAAGTTTAATCAGAGCCCCTCATTCAGTCTTTGGGAGTATTCTTCAGAAAGACAATACAGGCTTAAAATTGATTTCTTGCAGGACCTCTCAGCGGCTGCTGTAAAGAATAAGGAGACAGCATTGATACGAGTCCCATGAGGAGAATCACTTTACTCTGAAGAATGCTGGAATTCCCAAAAGCTGAATGGTGATGAAAGCAATTACCTGAAAACATAGACTGCCTGTTTTGATGGTTTGGTGGTTGTCTTTTCTTCCTGGCTTTTGGAGTTGTTTCTCTCAGCTCCAGCAGTAAAGGCAGCATCTGCAGTTTGCTGCTGTCTACTCAGCTAAGCAAGCGGCAAGTATGACACTTTTGTTATGGAGGATCAGGTCCCTAATCTGGACAGTACTGTCTGTAACGAATCAAATAACCTCCAGGGCATTTCCCTTGTCTATGGCACAGTTATTTACTTCCATATAAAGCATGATTTTTAGGCATGAAGTGCTGTGCTGCTTCTAACACCCAAACGGTGAGGAACTTTTGGTCACATACCCAGAGGAGGAAATGCCTTCCTTTCTCAATTTTTTCTACATATGCTGTCAATCAACTACAGTTTATATTTATATTAAATAGGTAGATTTTCCTTCCCTCATGTGTCCAATATATTTTTTGTTTGGGCTTTCACAGTTGCTCACCTTGCTACATCTAAAACAAGAGGCCCTGCTGCTCTGAATGGTGCCTTTATTAGGACTGTTGTTCTAGAGGCATTTCCCTGGAAATTTGATTGAGTTTTTAGACAAATAGAGATACAGAGGTGAAAAAGGGAATTATTTCTCTATATGAAGCCTAGTTTTTCCCCTGTTTGAGACAGATGGAGAGGAAAAAGATGGTATTTAATGAGGTGGGACATATTGTACTTCTTGACAGCACTGCTGAGCCAGAATACCATTTTTTAACATGAAAACAAATGCAGCAGATAATGTGCCTTTCAAACAGTTTTAAAGTGAAAACCAATACACAAATCCACCCATCTCATGTAATTTTCTCATAGCAATGATAGAGTGGTTTGGTTGTATTGCCTATATTTGTATTTGTTACTGTTCCCTCTTCCTTCCATTTCGTACCCCTTTTTTTTTTTCCTCAAAAGAGAAAATAAACAGATGCTAGCAGCATAACCCTCAAGACAAAAATACCTACGAAACCATGCCAAATTTCCCATTAATTCTTTCAAAGCATGCTGCTAAAGGAATATGGTCATGCACTGTAAGCCTGATACTAAGCTCTGGTCAGTGTGGGACATTGCTTTACACCACCAGAATAGACATGCTGTTCTAACTAAATCAAAAAGCTTACAAAGTTTATAAACTTACAAAGTTTAGAAATTCACTGCTGGCAAGGTTAAATTATCCTCTGCTCTGAAACTAAAGGTTGAAACCATCTGGGAAGAAAAACAAACAAACAAAAAAAGATGTGTCAATTATCTAAAATGAGCTTGTGCTTTATATATAGCTTATTAATAAATATATAGTCAAACCGCATCAACTCTACTAAGCGAATCCACCCTGCAGGAAGCTTAGTTTAGACATGTGATTTGGGAAGCATGCAGAAGAGAAGACTCACCCAGAGCCGGTGCAGTCAGTTGGAAGAATGTTGTTAACTGGGATGGATTTCAGAGGACCCTGATGGATAACAGTTGGATACCTTTTGTTAACTCTGATGCTGACAGCCAGAGCTGTGGTTTTCTACACCTACTCCCAGCTACACAGAAGCCAGAGTTACCGTGACTATCTGTGTCCATCAGCAGGTTGGAGTGTTTACTATCTAAGGTCTACAGTCCTCCCCTTCTCAAAAATCTCAGTGGCTGTAAGACTCCTTTTCCAATTACAGCCAAATCAGATGACCCCTGCAGCAGCACTCAAAAATGTAGCTTTTGAAATTTCACTAAGCCAATTCAGATTCTTCAAATGTAATTTTGGAATAATTCTAATTTAATTGGGTTTTGCCTCTGAGTTTTTTGTGCCTGTATGTTTGAATTAGCATTTTCAAGCCAAAACCTAAAAGCATTTTGCTGTAAGTAACAGTAGATGTTAATGTAAAGCTAATGGAGACTGTGCTTACCACTGAATAAGGCACAAAGGAAATAAGAGCCCCAAAGAATGTACCATCTAAGGGCTCATTAAACTCAGTGGGACTACTTCCAAGATTAAATGAACACTTCTAGGCTAAGTATTTGTGAGATCAGTTTCATTTCACAGACATAAGATATGAAATTGCCCCTTGAGACTGGGAAAATAATTCTGCCTAAGAGGAGGCATGTAGTCACTCTTACTATACTCAATAGCAAAACTTTAATGACAGTGGGAGAGCCCTCTCAAGTGCTTTTTACATACACTCAGTCACACATTTCTGTGTATGTATATAGATGTTTTATCTATATATATCTGTTTGTGTCTGTGATTTCCAGTTACATAAATATTAAAATCTCTCTATATTCAAATATATATTAAAATACAATCTATCACTGCTGCATAGCATATATTGTAATACGAGAATACGTAAACTAACACAGCAAGGGGGTGGTTATAAGACAGAAAGTCTTTCATACAGGTTGCAGCCTCATTCTTGTAAGACATTAGAGGCCCCAATTCCTATTTTAGAGTGATATAATCTTCTTGAGTGTACCACGTAACTCCTCTTTCTGGAGAACTTCTAGTTCCCACTATGGTCAATGGAGAGTTTTCCTCTGCTTCCAAGAGGAATCAGCCCAGGCCTTGCTTCACCCAAACAGAAATTCAGACGAGACTAAGGTGTTCCTGCTGATGCAGGAGTTGGGTCTTGTAGTTACGTATTTTAAAGCACTGGGTAATTAATAATCATCAATAAAGAAAAAAAAAACCCAAACTAGAAAAAACCTCACAGCCAACCAAACCAATTTCTTATAAGGATTGTTTCCAATGTAGCAAAATTCCCTCTTTCCAACCTATGGTACAATTTTAAACAGTCAGAGTTCTATGAAAGTAGGAAAGAGGATATTGACCCCTGCTTTGGGATTAGGCAGGTTAAGATTCTGGCAAGATATAAGGGATTACACCTGAAAACTACAAGATATGATGATCTGCAGGAAAGCCTCTACATCTCACCATGCCATTCAAACTAGTTTCTGGTATTGAGTTCCTACCAGGTTGGGGTTTTCATATGTTTTAATGCTAAACTGGGATTTATGCAAACATTCCTGAAATAGGATGAACTTCTTGTATTTTTTTAAGTAGGAGATTGAAAACTGCCTACACACCTACAAAATTATCATTGCTCCATCAGTTAAAATTACATTCCATATTGCTCTCATTTAATCAAAAGCCAATCTTAAGTTATTAAAAAGAACCAGCTTCTTGACATTAGCTAATACCAACATTAAACAAACAAAATTAATAGCTCATCCAAAAATTAAGGCAAGTGTGAAAAGAAAATATATTTTAATATAATTGGAGTAGATTCCTTTCTCCAAGAAATAAAAAAAAAAAATACTGGCAATTTTCAACATGCATTGGCAAAGCACACATTAAGAAAATCACTTAATCTTTCATAATGGTAAAAGATAGCATCAATATTTTAGATTTTGTAACATCTGTTTATAGGCAAGATTTTTTTTCTGAAGTACTATAAATTGGCAATTGTTTATCTACAGTAATGGACTCAATTACTGTTTCCCCAGATTATGCAATGAGCATATTCAGTAACTGAGATAATTAAGCAATAAACATATACTTCGAGCTACAGCAAAGCCTTGCCAGCATTAATTCTGCCAAATCAGAAGACATGCACACATTGCAATGTCATTTATTTGCACTTCATTTTTCAGTACTTTGTCCTTCACTGTTCACTTCTGTAATGCTAATGTACTATTGCTTTGAAAATAATTAAAATTATGGTCTGACCACATGCAGTTTGAATAGTGCGTGACCTTCAACACTACATAGAAACACAAACATGCTGGATAACAAGGCTATGCAGTATTAGAGAAACCATTACATGAGAAGTTAAGCATATTATCAATGTCAATATGCTAATCAAAACTGGGAAAGACAGATTTTGATTGCACAAGGTTGTGTAAAGTACAGGCTTACATTACAGAAATATAATTTTTTAAAAAGTCTCCCTCAATCTCACTTTAACCATCATCATTTGCCCCAGCCTTTAAAGCTGTTAGGAATATTCTTCATTTCCATTAACATTTCATGCCTTTTTTTTTTTGTAGGCCAAACACTTAGGTTGCTGATGGTTGCCTTTGAAGGCCTAAACCTCCTTAACTTTACTAAATCCATGGGAGAGCAAAAATGCTTCACACCATCAAACTTGCATTATCTAACATCTCCTAAAACTGACTAATTGGGAGAGACAGAACATCACTGCAGATTAATGCACCTTCTTTCACTTTGAGCACCTGAGTTGAATCTAATCTGCACAAAAGTGACTAAAAATCAATCTAATCTGACAGTGGTGAAATCATTAGGTATAATTATATGCATTCTCAGATCCTTAGCTGGAGAAGACAGATTCCTTGGAACCTTTCAAGAGAGGAATTTAAATTATATTTGTAAGGTTTTTTCTTACTCCAAAATCATGCAGAAAGCATTTGTTTTCAATCATAAAAGATGAAAGGTGATCAAGGCAGTATCTTCTGTTCATATCAGCCCTTAATATTTGCTACAGGAAACAACACACACCCCCCCCCCCCATGCCAGAAGTGTGTTGGAGGAAGGAAGGAGTTGGGGGAAGGGAAAAACCTTGAAAAGCACTCAGATGCACCATTTTTAATTACCCAAAAACGTGCATAACATTTTTAATGATGAAATCCTCTCCATTAAAGGAGCAGAGAACTTAGCTTGCTCATACAATGAAATAATTAGCAAAATTCCTTGTTTGCAAAGGGCTGTAAATATCCACCTAATGGAAGCAAGTAAACTCAGCCCTTCTGCCAAACTCAGGGGAATGGGCACGGCGAGGAGACCATAACCCAAGCTACTTTTTCCTCTTCCTCAAATTTGCTAAGCCATATTAAACTACAAATTAGGAAATAAAAAAGACACTACAACAGACTGACACACCTATTTTTTGTCAACAATTCCAACAATAACACAACACTAAGTGGTGCTGAAAAAAAAAAATAGCTTGTTTAAATACTAATCATGCCTATTCAAAAGATTCAAATGGATTTGCAAATATTTTACTGTTTAACATGATATACGCCAACAGCACAGTTAACAATGTTCTTCATAAAAATCTTTCTTCAACTGGTCAAATGTGTCCATTTATAATCCAGTATTCCCAAAATGGAGTCACAGATGATGAAATCTTTGTATTCTGAGCATTAAAAGGCACAGCAAATCAATGCATCAGAACTAGGAACATACCACTGTGATTAAACCAGCAAGGTTCTATTTGGAGAAAAGAATAGTTTCTCATGTAAAAGAGAATCACATTGTTCACTACTACTGTGCTATTTTTATGCCCACAAGCACTTGGACAGTGGAAATCCATTTGATACAATCTACGTGGATTTCCAGAAGGCCTAAGGAACTAAACACCTACCAAACAATAATGAAGGTTCTTGCACAGAACTTGTCAAAAACCTAGAATATAGTCACCTAAAAGAGTTAGGGAAGTAAATAGTTCTCTGCGAGATCTGTCCTGGAACTGCTCATTGTATTTATAAGCAACCTAGAAAAGGGGTGTAGCACGGTGGCAAAAGTTGCTGATGCTGCTTCATTATTTAGGGTAGTGGAGGTGAAGGCTCATAATTAAGAACTACATACAGACCTTATGTGACTTAGTAATTAGGCAATAAACCAGCACAGGCAATTCAATATAGATAAACGTAAAAAGATACACAGGAGAATAAAGCTGTCCAAATCTCAAATACACAATGAATTGACCAGTATTACTCAGGAAAAGAGACCTTGAGGTTAGGACAGACATTATGGAAACATAAGTTTATTCCTCAACAAGAGTAAAAAAAAGAAAGGGAAGAAAATAACTTATTTGAAAAGGAATTGAGAACAATACAGAGAACATCTCTTTGCTACCTATAGAGCACCTGCATCTTAAATACTGCATGCAGTTTGTTCTCTCCATCTGAAAGGATGTAGAGCTGAAAATGTTTCAAACAGGACAACAAGGAGAACCTAAGCATCATCTTCCATATAAGAAATAGCTAAGAAAGCTAGAACTATTGAGTCTAGAAGCAGAAACGTTTAAGACTGAATAAAGGAAGTTTATCAGTTCTTCAGTCACAATAGAGAAGATGTGTCTTTAATGTCTCTCCAACAAACAAGAACCAAGAAGCACCAAATGAAGCTAGAAGAGAGTCAGGTTCAAAAACAAGAGAAAGAGGTGGGTCTTCACATATGTAATTCAGCTGCAAAATCTTCTGTTTCTGGGATACCATGAACACCAACAGCTCAGACTTCTTCAAGGGGCACTGGACAAATTCAAAGAACTTGAATCTACCAAGAGCTACTAAATACACAGAAGCCATCTACAGAACAAATATCATAGAATTGTGGAATCATAGAATGGTTTGGGTTGGAAGGGACCTTCAAAGGTCGTCTAGTCCAACCCTACCCTGCAGAGTGCAAGGACGTCTTCAATTAGATCAGGTTGCCCAGAGCCCCATCCAAACTGACCTTGAATATTTCCAGTGATGAGGCATCTACCACCTCTCTGGGCAACCTGTGCCAGTGTTTCACCACTCTCAGTGTAAAAAATGTCTTCCTTATCTCTAGTCTGAATCTCCCCTCTTTTAGTTTAAAACCATCACCCCTTGGCCTGTTGCAACAGGCCTTCCTAACAAGACCGTCTCCATCTTTCTGATAAGCCCTCTTTAAGTACCGGAAAGCCACAATAAGGTTTCCCTGAAGCCTTCTCTTCTCCACGCTGAACAACCCCAACTCTTGCAGCCTATCCTCATAGCAGAGGTGCTCCATCCCTCTGATCGTGTTTGTGTCCCTCCTCTGGACCCGCTCCCACAGGTCCATGTCCTTCTTGTGCTGAGGACTCCAGAGCTGGACACAGTACTCCAGGTGAGATCTCATGAGAGTGGAGTAGAGCAGCAAAATCACCTCCCTCTCTCTGCTGACCACACTTCTTTTGATGCAGCCCAGGATACGGTTGGCTTTCTGGGCTGTGAATGTGCGTTGGTGGCTCGTGTGCAGCTTTTCATCCACCAGTATCCCCAAGTCCTTCCCTGCAGGGCTGTTCTCAACCCCATCATGCCCCAGCCTGTGTTGGTACTGAGGATTGACCCAACCCAAGTGTAGGACCTTGCACTTGGCCTTGTTGAACCTCATGAGGTTCACATAGGCCCACTTCTCAAGCTTGTCCAGGTCTTTCTGGTAGGCATCCCGTCCCTCTGGCATGTAAATATCATCCTGTGTAGTTGCCCTGTTTGTACAGTCTTCCCTGCACATTTGCTTTCGGCTCCCACTGAGGATGGTGTACTGGGTTAAACAGTCTGACCCCGTACAGCCAGACTCCCATTCTCATGTGTTTGAACGCACGTGGCTTTTACAAATAATGATGGAATTGACAGAATCACAGGAAACAGAACTGGAAAATTTTTTGAGAAGTCATCTAATCTGCTCTCCTGTCTCTTGGTAGAATCAGTTGTGCGTGATCTTTTTTGGCAGATGTCTAACCAGTTTTTCAAAACCTTCAAAAGCCAGCTATTCTAGTGCGAAGCTGGCCTTCTCTGAAAAGAGCTCTTTGTAATAAAACATCAGTCATCCTTGCTGCAAAGTTAATCCCTTTATTTCTTCATTGTTATAGACACAGAGCGAGATGGTCCCACCCCCTTGCAGTGGCCTTTCATATCCTTGGATCTATCTTCCAAAACCTAGAAAGAAAACCCAAGCCCTCTCAAACTGTAGTCAACTAATCATTGAAAGAAAAAAGATCAAACACCAACCTGCCCCAAAGCCAAAACTTCTCTACATACTAACCACCTGAGCACATCACAGAAAGTAACAAAACATATTCTTCTAGTAGGATCATTACTAGCAAAAAAAAATCCAGACCCCAGGTGGAATATGGTTAGAGTATGAAGAATGGCCTATACTGCTCAGCAAACTCAGTTCTTCTACACTGAGCACAGAGAACTGTTGTTTTCTGCAGAAATCTCCTTCAGCCCCTTCTCCTCCTTATGCCACACATGTAACCCAAATTCTCAATTACTCTTCACAGATCACACTTCCTAGAACTCAGAGCATCCTCTTAGTTTCTTCAAGAAAGATAGGAAAGATTTGGAGAGAGTCCAGAAACACAATGCCCAAAGCTAGACATACCATTCAAACTGAGCCTAACCAAAGCTTTGACAAGTGAAAGGATTACAGCATGTGCCTTGCAGGCTTCCTGCTTGTGTGACGTATGTTTCAAGGCACTGCCATACCACTGATTCACAGCCAGCTCATAACTCACCCAGGCTCTGCAATGCTTTCTACTGCAACTGTTAGCCACTCAATTTTACCCCAGCCCATGATTTATGTAGTTCCACTTTTTTTATCAATTTTTTCTGTCTTGTAGAACACTTTTTACCAAAAAAGGTATGATTTTTCTTAGGAATGTCACAAAAATTACACTGATGCTAAGCAGTGTCAATTTGCTTCTCTTGGTCACCTCACATGGACTCTAGGGATTTCCCAGGATCAACAGACTAGACTCTTAAAATTCAATGGCTGTAGAAATAAAGTATGAACTTGGGCTAGTCTGTGCTGGTTTATTTATATATAAACAAAACATTAAAAAAACCAAAACAAAACTCAACAGAAAAAAACCAAACACAAAACCCCACAAAAACTCCACCCCCAAAAAACCCCTTTTCTTGAAATTCTCATCTTATGCTCCAACTATAGTCTCCTCTTGGTTTGGTATCATCTGTTAAATTTAGTCAGGGTTAGGTTTTTTTTTTCTTGGTCTGTCCTGTCATCTCAATAACAACTCAGCAGAGCAGAGACCTTGGCTAAGACATTGGGTGGAGTCTGACTAGTTCAGCACCCACCAGAGAGGTTTATCTCTTGAATTTCTAGTTTGCATTTGGAAAAAAAAACCCAAGAGTGACAAATAACCACCAAAGTCAAGATGTTATCAAGCAGATGATACATATTGGTTGCATGGTGCATCTTCAGTTTTTTGTTTGGGGTTGGTTTTTCGTTTGGTTTATTTGGGGTGGGGTGGGGGGGAGGTTTGTTGCTTTGTTGGGTTTTTTTCCATTGAGAAAATAGTAGTGAGCAGAGCAAGTAACATTCACAGAAGGCCCAGTAACACTTAGAGATACTGTTGGCAATATTAACATACTCAAATTTATATCCTAATTGCAATAAAAATACCACAGCCTTAATCCACAGGCAAATGCAGAATTACTACAGAACTAAAAGTGCTGTAGCACTAGAATACTTGTTCTAACAAGCAGATGCATGAGCTAATCCCTGTGAGCAATTTATTCAGTGACTTCAACCCCTGTTCTGTTAATGAATTCAATGGGACATTTTTATTTCTATGAATTTATTCTTTATTTAGAATTATTAATAAATTATATGACCATGCTCAGTCTCCAGATTGCTCACAAACTATTTGCCATTCCACCAAGATCTCATGTTCATAAATCAGATTACTTACTCAGCTAATCCACATTTTTTTCAGTCTACAAACCTACAGCATGTTCAAGGTGGTTACTGTATTAAAGATTATGCAAATGAGTATCATGACATTTTTATCTTTCTCAGCTGAGCTTTTCTGAAATCAAGAACTTCTTCACATGAATAACTGCAGAAAACATTCATCAGAATCTGAATGCTAACTAAATAGGGAAATTCTTAATCCATTTTCACTTTCAAAAAGATAAGATTAAATCTGATAAATTAATTCATAAATCTTTTGAAACAGGGTGTAAATATGTTAAATATTGCATAATAAATAATTATCCAGGATATACAGGAGAAAGGATTCCATTAACTGCACAGTGGCCAGTTTCTGCCTTTCAGAGTGTACGCAAACAGAATAACATTTAAAATCAAAGTCAAATACATGTCATTTTTTTTTCCCCAGTGTAGAACTCTATAGTGAAATCTGTATTTAACATAATCTTTTTGGTTAGATTTCTTTTGCTTACATGGTATTTTGGTTAACACTGCCAGACACAGCGTGCATACAGTTTTTGTTCAGAAGTCCACACTTCAGGTAACAACACTGGTAAGTGGCAAGCATGCTGCCAACATAACTTTACAGAGTTAGTAGCAAAAAATTCGAATAAAGTACAACTAAACTGCAAACAGAACAGCACTTTGACTCTTCTCTTGCTGCTCATTTCTGATGTGTCAAATTAACCACATTTTAAAATAAACTTTGAGAAGGAGAGGCTACTAGGAAAATGGCACAAAAGGCATTTCTAAAGACCCTACTTGGCTTTTTGTGTTACTACGACTATAGAAATGGCTTTTTCAAAACTTCTAACAGGAAGACTGCATGACAAGCTAGATATTTGATGTGTGCAGTAAAGAGGCCTTTAATATTACAAAAGTATTTTCCTTAATCCAAAGTTCAAATACTTATTTTAAAGGCACTTGGCATTGTATTTAAACGAAGCTAGTGCAGTCCCTGCAGCTGCAAATTGCAGGGAACAAACACGAATCACAGGAGTTCACACTGCAACCTCCCAGAAGTCATCAAAGTCTCCAAGTACTTTTAAAGAATAATGTACAAAATGCCACCAGACCTCACAGGCTACCCTGCAGGAATCCAATGCTTTTACCTGATAGAGCAGTGAAGCTAAGAACTTCAATCCTTTCTTTTTTCAGAGTCTCAATAAAAATGCAAATGACACCCAGTAGACACATACACAAGTTCAGTTGGGTTTTTTTTTTAATAAAATGTAAATCTTTTTAAAAAGTTAAAAACTTATGAATTATAGCACAAATTGCATCTGTGCAATGCTGCTAAAATGACTAAATTAACAGAAAACTTGTCTGATACTCTTGCCAGGAAATCGTAACAGTACAAATTACCATCAGCAGGCATATTTCTCCACTGCCATAGGTTCCTACACCGAGTTCAACCTGCCATCTAGTAGAAAGTTACCCATGCTTTGCACATATGAAAAAAATGCAGAAAGAGCTTACATAAGGATTTTAAAACCTTCATTTTAATTGTGGTGTACAGAGGGATTATGTATATTCTCTTGCACCATTTTAGATACCTCATAATCTTACAAACTGCAATACGGCCAATGAGTGAAGCCACAGACAATTTCATTTTTAACCTGTCCATTTTTCTGGTGGTATGGAAGTAAAAACAGTAGGAAAGTTGAAAGGTAAATAGCCAGGTGGGATGTAAAGTAGGTACTAAGAAAGATTTAATTTCAAAACTTGTAGCAGAATAGATTCATAGATGCAGAGACCAGCCTTTTTGTTTTGATGAAGCAGAAGGGTACCAACGCATTTGGTCTAAAATCATCCAAAGCATTTGCTCCCTCACTATTAGAACGTGGCAGTTGGAGGGCATCCCACCGCAGCCAGCCACTCTGCTGGGCTAGTTCACCAGTACTGGTAGGCAGGGAACTGACACAACTCTTCGCTCGCTAGGAAGCCGCTCCCGGGGCTGGGGCAGGGAGCAGCTCTGATGAAGTGTACACTGCCCCAACTGTTTCTTCTCCATCATCCAACTGGATCTTCTCCATCAGCTGTCCCTGCACCTCCAGATACATATTACTTGTGTTCATAATGGTAAGCCATCCTCCTCCATTTCAGGTCAGTCCTCGCAGTCCCAGCAGCTGACATCAGGACTCACAGCCCATAGCAGAGCCATGACCTCGTGACTCCCTGGCACAGCCTGCACACAGCCAGAGAATGGCTGTGGGTGCCTCACTCTCTCTGCTTTATCTTAACTCATGCTAAAGATCCTTCTGCTAGTTTTCCAAACACTTTCATCTCTCATTACTTTTTTCCTCCATTAAGAAAAAAATAATAATCTTAAATTAGTTTAATCATGAGCACCTACCACCCTTCATATGCCTCAACAGCTTCACAATGGAGAAATCCCCACTGTATGACAAGAAAACTATTGTTAGTGGTCAATTTCCATCCAGTCAAAGTGTGAAAAAAACCCCCAACAACAAAACCCAAGCAAACCTGGGACAGGAGCCTGAGATGATCTTCCCTGATGCAGGAGACTCCTGCATTCTTCCTCACATATTATCAAGAAAAGTGCAAGGAGCCTTTCCAGTTCACTGAGATTATTCCTAGCAGGCGGGTGGGTGCTTACATCAAAGAGCATGCAGGGTTATTGCTGACTGCATTTAGTTTTCTTATTAGCGAGGCAGCATATAAAAAAAATAGACCTTGCAGCACTAGTGAGGGAAATGCTTTTCACCTCGAGACAGGTTCAAAATGAACAGCAGGAAGAACCAGGTCACACCAAGCCAGACTAGCAATTGCAATTTGCACCTCTTCAGGTGACCCCTGCTCCATATGATGAAGCAACTGCCCATTTCAGTGTGTAACAGGAACCTAGCAAGACGCATATAGCACTTACTCACCAGAACAACAGCGGGGCTGGGTGTGGACAGCCACTCAAGGAGCAGCAAGAAGGCAGCCTTGCAGCTCCACAGCCCTTCCCACATCCCTAATTCTGCTACTCATCCCCTGCAGACACTCTCACCATTTACATTGCCATTATTGCTATTTTCCAATGAGTTGTAGGCCTTCTGGAAGCATAAAGCATTTGGTACCGTGTAAAACTGCATCGTACTTAATATTGCTGCAATATACATGGGCCTTGTGATTTTATTTTTAGTAAACCAATTGATAAAAATGGGTACAGATAAGAAAAAGCCTGGCTAAGTGCTATTTAAAAAAATTCTCTGAAGCAGAACATTAATTCTCAGTGTGATTCACATGCAACATCTACTCAGCAGCAGCCTTGAAGATGCCCCTCTCAGTAAGAGCATTCTGAAAGAATGTTGCTTTCTTTTTAATTGGGCATGCCTGGGAGCTGAGCACACAGCTTGTGTGTGGGAAAGAGATGGGACCCAGCCCTGGGAATGAAAAAAGGCTGACTAAGACAAGACCAACACTTTGAGCACACAGCAAAGCAGATTTGGCTTTGTCAGGGGACACAACTCTCCTGCAATTCCCAGTGCCCCTGATAATTTCAAACTGAGGACACCATCTTGAGCGTGCGACAGGAGGCTGTCATCGCAAGTGAGAAGAAACACACCCTGCAATAGCACATATCAGCCTAAAACAATCACTAAGGGCAATCGCCATCATGTTTGTCAGTCTGCTTTGCAGCACTGCTGGCAGCCCACACGCTCAGACAGAACAGCAACTACAGTTGCAAAGGAGAAGATGGGGCTTAGGTGTTTGTACAAGGCCTTGCTTATGCCCCTGGAAAGCAAACCTTGTCCTGCTTTACTGTTACATACATAGGTGCCTGGAACACAGCCTGGAAATCCAGAGCTTTGTCTTCAACTCTTTCAGGCCACTTTCAAAGCTTTTGTTTTACACTGCACTGCCTGACACCCCTACTGTGGCCAAGCTCAGTCCTCATTACAGCACCATCTATAAACATGACCTAATTTTTATGCCTGAATATCAACTTCTTGGCCTTCTGCCTCTCCACAAGGCATGCACTGGGGTAGGATCTCATACAGCTGCAGCTAGAAACCTAGTAGTCAGGCACTGCGTAAAAGTAGCTCAAACAAATATGGAATAAGTTGACCAACACGTTGAATGCAGGTGCATGCAAGCATAAAGAAGCTAAAAACAGTTTTACCAGCCATCAAGCAGCTTGAGAACTGTCTGCAATCCCATAATACCACCAAGCAGTTCTCTGCGGTAGGATATGAAAGAGCACAGCTAGCAAGAGGACTGTGAAAACACTTTGGAGCAGTCTGAATCACCACAAATCTATTCTGGTACATTGATCCGCGGCAAAATTAGTCCAGATTCCAATAACAGGAAAAACTGCTGGACCATGTCAAAACATGGTGGAAACCACCAAAACTGTAATGGCATGAATTACCCAGAAAGACATTCACTATCCGCTGATAGCAGTCGTATTTTGAAATCTTTAATGACAATTACTTACAACTTGCATTTAAAAAGATTATACAGTTTAAGTGAGGACAATCACACAGAAAACTTTTCTGTAGACTTCTTAGAGCTCCTGATCTTAGAACTGAAGGGAGCAATTAAAACCAGCTGCATGTTTTACTAAGGCAGCTGGAAAAAGCTGACACATTTGAGACTCACAGTCCCTTCTCATGGTCTGAAAGCATTTTGCATAAACTTTTACCACACTTTGGGCAGGCTTAGGACAGTGGTTGCGTGCAAACACTGCAGAGTACTCCAGCACTCACACTGTGCATCGGCTAGGTTCCCTATCTCCCAAACTACAGCTTGTTTTCAGTCGAGACTTATACAGCTTTTTATTTCACACTTCCCAAATGACTGCATGCTGCAGGACTCAAAAGCATAAGCTTCTGCCACATTCAGGACTCAAGAGACACCGCCCTTTCCAGCCTTGCACGCTTACGAACTCCTACGTTAGCAAACCCAAAACTTGCCACATTTTGTCACCTCCCACGCACACAGGCACCAGGCCGAGCCCGAGGTGGGGGGGCCGCGCAGCCACGCGAGGTGAGCTCCCCCGGGGGCCGGCTCCGCCGCCACCACCAGGCCTGAGAAGGGGCCCAGGCCACCGCAGGCCGGGGGAGAGGAAGCAGTGAGGGGGCACGCTGGTTCCTACGAGACTCGCCCCAGCTGCTGAAACACCGGGCTCGCACGCCCGCGGTGGAAACCGTTACAAACGGAGGCCAAACCGCCGTGACCGCCGCCGCCCCCCACACCCCCCGCTAACGGCCTAGAGCGGAAGGTGGCGCCGTCGCTATTGCGCATGCCCGCACGCAGCGCCGCGAGGACTGCAGCCAGCTCCCGCGACGCCACTGCGCGGGCGCGGGGCTGCCTCGCGCCCAGCGCGGGGGAGGGGGAGCGCTCTCTGCCGGCTCCGCCCCACCGACGTGCTCAGCCCGAACACGGAGAAATGGCGAGCCTAATCCCCGCGGCGGCCTCTTCTCCCGCCGGTGCCCCATCCCGTAGCAAGAAGCGCCCGGCAAGCCCAGGCACCGGCAGCGGCCCCGCCAAGAAAAAGAAAGCAACGGCCCCGGGCGGGTCGCAGGTAATAGGCGCGGGGCGGCCAGCGCGCATGCGCGGAGACGACCCCGCCTTCCCCGCTTCCGCGCACGCTCGAGAGAGGCGAGCTAGGAGCGCGCGTGCTCCTCGGTGGGTGGCCCGCGGGGCTGTGTGTCACTTACACCTACGGTCCCATTACCGTCCCCGGCCCTCCCCATGTGTATCCGGGTAGCACCGTCGCCTCTTTCCGAATCCCCGGTGGGTGGTATCGGGGCCCGCTGCTGCCTCCCACCTGGCTTCCCACGGCCCCCCTGCCTTCTCCTCGCCAGTCTCGGTCGCGCAGAAGTTGCCGAGCCCCAGGGAAGGACACCGGTGGCCTTTGGGTTGGCAGTTTCTTTCCAGGCGTTTGAACGCCGAGTTTCGGGCCTCTTCTTTACTCCCTCTGTGGCGTGAAGGTTGTGTCCCCTCCGTGCATACTGCTAAACCGGTGCTGTAGTTCTCAAGCCTTCTCCAGTCAGATGTGTAACTAGGAAGCAAAGCTTAGCCGAGGTTCCGTGTGTAAAATCACTGAACTGTTGGCGTGGTGTGTGTAGACACTTTCTTATCAAACTGGCTTGCAGGTGTCCATTTTTTTTCCAGGCTTGCCTTCAGTGGCTTGCTTTGTACCTGACATTATGCCATACCTGAGCTCTGTGTGTACACCTACACGCGCAAAGCTCTGATCGTGCATGATGATGATTTAAGGTAGTTGATGGTTCACAGAGGAGGGACAAAGCGCTTGAACAAGCACAATTTAACCACTGCTTGTGTTGTGAGCAGCTCAAATACAACCTTTTGTTATGGCCTTCTCTCAGTGGAGCTAAGTGGACCTAAGAGTTAAATGTAAAATGGTGTAACCTCAGAGCCTGAGAAGTTTTGGGGAACAGGGTCAGAGAGAGAAGGGCTATTAAATCACCTAACCGCCTGCCTCCTGTCACAGTGGGTAGTGCAGCCTCTAGTTCTGCATTGTGTGACACCACTGAGCAGCTCCACAGAGCCATCCCCAACTGATGACATCCACCCCTTGATCCTGAGGTAGCATCTCATGCTCCAGAACTAAGCCCCAGAAGAGGTTCAGAGTCAGTGTGTATAAGACAACTGTATGGACTTTAGATGCAGTATGTCATGGATTTCTTCTTTCAGAAAGATTTCGATAGCTAAAGGGATAAAAAAAGGGTTGGGAAAAATGGTTGTCGTGTCCCATCGTGTGTCCCCCCCCCCTCCAATTATTCTTCTCAGGAATATTTAATGAACTGTAGCAGTAGCATAGCTACAAAGTACGCCCTACTGTCAGATAGATTGCTTATTTTCACAAGCCGTCAGATCAGGGAAATGTTGCTACGTTTTTCAGTAGATCTTCTCTCTAGACCATTAAAAGACCTTGTGCACACACCAGAGCACAGACATGAACCCTTCCTCATTTGAAATTATGCTCTTGTAATGCTTGTTTTCACCCTGTGGCAGTTACATGGTTTCTTTTCCTTTTCTGGGGGGCTTACCCCTAGGAGAGGGAGTACGAACCCTAGTGCTTAGTGTAGCTAACAAACTGCGCTGCAGCTGTGAAAAATTACTGCCTGGCATGATCACCTTTGACAACTTTTTCAAGGTCTGCTAGAGATTACAGTCTGGATTGTCCAGCATGGAGAGGACTTCTCTGTGCATGTGTGTATATGTGTATGCAGATATAAAAGATTATATACTTAAATATAATTTAAATGTATACAAAATCTCGTATACTAAAAAAACTTCCCCAAACCCTTCAGCCTCTAAAACTGTTTTCTGAAGTTCACACCAAACTTGAACCTGTGGACAGCTTCCAGTGTTATGAGATAACACATGATTTCTTACTCAAACTGGGTTTTGATAGCCTGTGATAAACAGTTTTTGCAATTCTTCTCACAAGTGATTTCAGTGGAGAAAAGAGTAATTTCTCACTATAATGCCCAAGTCAGCGTACACATTCACTGACTTCAGCAGTGCAGATCAATCCCATAAGGAAAAG
Organism: Bucorvus abyssinicus; assembly: GCA_009769605.1. Taxonomy (NCBI): domain Eukaryota; kingdom Metazoa; phylum Chordata; class Aves; order Bucerotiformes; family Bucorvidae; genus Bucorvus; species Bucorvus abyssinicus. Next base: position 28,921,253 of record CM020027.1, read on the forward strand.
AAAAAAATGAGTCTCAGAAAATGTGTAACCTCAGTAATGGGACAAGAAAGAGCTCGTTGATCTAGCAATCACATTCAATGTTGCTGACTAGCTCTGGAGTGAGCCAGTTAAGACAGAAATTAAATGGGGGCTTTGCATTTTTTGAATTAGAAACATTGACCATTGGGCACTTTCCTCTGCAGTACCTTATTTAATCTTCATCTCCCGAAGTCCTTATAAAGTCCTTAGTTAATTGCTGAGTAATGTACTTTTTCTGGGTAGGGGAACTTGTGTGACACAATGAAATATTCAATAAATCTAGCCTGCTGAGCTGTCCAGGAGATAGCTAGTCAACAAGAACTTACCCAGTCTTTAAGAGGCTTGGACAATCACAGAGTAGGTCATCCTTGAATTTTAAACAATTTTTCCAAATATGTTATATCCCGAGTGTCCAGTCATTTTGGGATTTGTATTTTATTTTGTTTAACTCCAAACCAAGTAACATTCTTCTGGCAGTCTGATAGGTACACCACTTTCAGCACAGGTATGGACGTAGTGCTTGTTACTCCTCTGACTGTTCACTTTCCTGATTAACCTCCTTGATACTTTTTAACTACCTTTTGCAGCCTATTTTCAGCCATTCAGAAGTCAAATATATCATGCCATATCTCAGCACAAAATAGTTTCTATTTTAAGTTCACTGGCATCGTGAAACAGATCGAGAAACAGTGAATTATTTCCTTGGTTAACTAGCAAACTCTAAGTAAGAGGATCCCTGCCAGCAGGCTTGTAACTACTCGTGGGGATCAGCGTAGGATCTGGGGCCTCCCCATTATACTAACTGGCAACTTCTGCTGAAAACCTTGTGCCTGGCCTACATGGAAATACACTGCACATTGTGCCAATTGTGAACTTAGCCACATCTGTGATTCCATCACTGTGAAATGAAACAAAAAGGGGGTTTTGTTAAGTTCTGCAAATCACATTAGTTTGTTTTTCTTTCACGAGCTTTATGTCACAAGTAGCTATTGCAGTGCTTGTGCTGAAAGACACGTTGGTCTGGTGAAACTGTAGATTTCAAAACTGTGTTTATTTTTTTATATAACCAATTTGTTTAAGTATAGCAATGTAATCAACTAGTTTGAGTAACTATGTGTATCCTACAAGAAGGCACAGTTATCACACAGCATACAGATTTTTATAAACCCAATTTTGATTATGTTTCTCCAACATACGAATTGCTACTTTCTCTAAGATACACTTTAGGAACATTACCAAAAACCATTCTTCCGCTTTTGCATGAGTTACCGACCCAAAGGTATTGAGTCATGTTTGTTTTGGAAGCACATTGCACACAGGGCTTGTCAGTCATGTCATGCTTTTGGGGATATAATGCCTGTATTTACCATGTGCAAAATTACAAGCAAGTTTACAGGAAAACTTGATTGCAAATTGATTACATCACTTTTCACCAGCATTAAACAATTATCCCTCCCATGCAGTTGTGCCACTGAAATATATCTCAGTCCTTGCTGCAGCAGATTTGTAATGTTGAGGATTATTATGTATATTAAGTGGAAACATTCCTGTGTCAAAACCAGTGACATTTAGTGGTTTACATAGCACTGTTCAGTTAGATGTCCTTGCCTAGTGATTCCCAATAGCTGCCGTTCTGGTTCAGCTCCCTTGCTGGCTCTTGTGCAGACTTGTCTCCAGGACTCCCTTCTTTTTAGTTGCTATCACTTAACCTGGGATAGAATCTTTGACGCTGATCTTAAAATGCCACCAGGTCCTTAATGTTCACGCCATTATTGTTCTAGATTATACAACAACAGGAAGCTTTTAGAAGAGTATATTCTACATCAAGATGTAATTGATGAAACAAAATGCTTGGCCATGACAGCTAGCAAGTTTTAAAGATAAAATTTGCAGTGAGATAAGGGAATGATTTTGGGAAAGAAAAAAAGTCTCTGATTTTGTCAGAGGACAAGTAAAGAGAGAAAATACATTAAATATTATGGTAAATATATATTTGCTTACATCATTTGTGAAACAACTTCAGACTTAAGTGATGTAGTGAACGCCTTGCTTTGAGAATGACATCTTACATTGTTTCAGCTTACATTTTGAATTGATGTAGACTGCCCGGTAAACTCCAGAAATACGCAGAGAATGCTTTTTGCTTCCTTCCTCCCCATCATTTTAGCGACAGCAGGTCCTAGTACCATTTATAAAAAAAATAGGATACTTAAGAGTTAAGTTAAAAAATATATTATTTTTATCTCTAATTGTGAATATTGCAGCAGTACTACTGGCAACCTTCATTTTATGGAATTAGCTCTCATATATGTACCTAACACTTTCTGTATTTCTTGCTCTGTGCTTAAAAATGGAAACTGTACAACAATATTAGAAAATAAAGTCAAAATGGTTTAAAGTTATTGTCCTCTCAAATAAGTTCCTCTAATGCACAGCGTGAAAGTAAAAGGAGGGACCCTAAGATACGTTTAGAACTCCATTTTCATTTTAAATGTAACTGAACAATGATGTTTTATATTGTAAACTGAAGATCATCAGAATAGCGTTCTGATGGACAGCTGTAAGTTCAACAAGAAGACTTAAATATATGCGTATTGACATGGTTACTGTTCTGTACTCAGAAGCTGTCTGCTGAAAACAGAGAGCTTACCCTAGTACATAAATAGCATGGAATTGGACTCTAAACCATCAGTAAATTTAATCAATTCTCCTGTTATGCTATTTTACCAAGCCTATCACTGTAACTAGGAAACCATCAAATCAATTTTAAAATAACTATGTTTTAAAGAGTCTATTTGATCTGGCTGTAATTTCCTGAAAAATTAGGTTAGGGAGAATGAGTTTAACTGCAGAATCAGTGAGTACTACTACAATGACTGAGCTGAACTGCTGCCCTGACCATGTTCTGGGACAAATACCTCCTCTAGTGCATCACAGTGTAATAACTTTCTGATCTGAAGTTAAAAATTACCTACTTACGAATTCAGGCTGTGTTTACTGCAATCAGTATAACACTAAACTTACTCTAATTATTCTAAGTCTATTCCATATAAGACTTTCTGTAACAGAAAAACATGGTTTTCCTTTGTGGTTGGAAATTTAATAAACAAGTTGTGTTTCTCACCAATCCACCTGCCCTGAAAGCAACAGCAGGATGCTGATACAGCATGATAGTAGGGAGATGTAAGTACATATGTATTTGCCAGTTTATTGAATAGCTGTTGTGTCATTATGCTCTACACTTTGTTTATTTTTTTAAACATCTCTCAGCCCTTAGTGTGAATTTAACCAATGAAGCAATGCCAATCTGAAACTGCTGCTTGCTGGAACAATATCTTTAAAAGTGCTCCCAGGAGATGTTATCTCAAACCTAATTAAATTGATTTAAATGACACTTTCATTGGATCAAGTATAGATACCATGATAAGGAACAGTCGATTGCTAGTTACTGATAGGAACTGCTGAGGTAAGCTCTTCAAGTTCAGCCACTTGCACGCTTATTCACAACCCTACCCAAGAGTCTTGGCTCTTACAAAACTAGCAGCCAGTGTAAAACAAATTGCCATGTCTTAACAACAGTTTTAGCAGGTAGTGCTTAAATTGGAAAAGGTATCCCACAGACAGGGAATGTGCTCTGGCATCACGCTGCATGTTACCAGACCGCAGAGCACTGAAGATCCCCCAAACTGCAGTTCTCTGTGTGAAACACTCAGAGGGTTACCACTTACATCTCCTAATCCTTTCAAACATGTGACCACAAGGTTACGTTCTGCAACAAAGCAGATAGTGAACAGCTGAAATATTAACGATCTCTTCCTCCGTGGGTTTTTTGCACTCTTATCAAAAAGCCAGCTTAGTTTCAGACAGTCCACTAATCAGGCCAGGATTATCCTGAGGTACCAGTTTTTGCACATTTGAAGTCAAATCTGTTAAAGAACCAGAATCCCTCCAGTCCCTGATGGGGAAAAATTAAAAGACAATTAGCAGATTTTGCAGGGAAATCTGGTGAGAGTTATGTGTGTTTTAAGTTTAGCTTTATTTATAAAAAGGGAATTACTTTTACAGAGCAATATCTAGATTAAAAGAGAAACTGCCAAAACTGAGAGTTGAATTGACTTTGCTTGACATCTGTCACATATTGAAGGTTTTAGATGATCTCTAATGATAAAAGTATGTGAATTTCCAAACCAGACTATGCCAGTCTCAGAGAATTACCAAGCCCCCAACCAAATGTGATTAGATTTTAGATTTAGAGTACACACAGATGTGTTATGTTGCAGAAAGGCAAAAGCATATGTGTATTGACTTTTACTATGGGCATCTGCGTGCTGGTGTCATGTTTCTTTTACCCTTCTCCCCTTATCCTAATAGAGACTTTTAATTTTTCCTTTAGCTAACAGAAAATGAAGAGTCTTACTGTGATCACACTTAATTTCAGGATTCATCGTAAACATGCAAGAAACTTAGGAGAGATAATAATGATGGTTCACTGCTTCTATCATAAGGAGATAAAATAGGATGGGTTATTTTTTGGAAGAGAAAGAGCAATCTAAAACACTGTGTGCATGTACTTTACCGTGACATTTTGTTTAAGAGGTAGTGCTCCTTAAAAGTAACCTCAGAATCCAGTCAGTGCATTAAAAGGTTCAGGTTAACATAAGAAAATTTGGAATAACTTAACTGTCCAGATACTGCAGATTTGAGGAGGCGTCAGACTGTTTTTCACATTTTTGTAAAGTGTAATTCTTGCTTTAGCAAGGCATAAGTAGTTATATAAATGTATTACTTCTGGATTAGAAAGGCTAATAGAAATGTTAATTTGGTAGCCTGGAAGGGTTTTGAACACAGTTTTTAAACATTCCAAGAAAACAGAATGGAGATACTGGTTATTTATTTAGACCTGCAGAAGGCCACAGAAGTTGTGACACTCTGTATTGTGAAGTACACTTGGCTCTCACAGCAGAATTCATTTCCATGAACAGCAGGTCTTGTCTCATTGCAAAGCACACCTGCGACTTCAAGAGGCTCAGTTAGGCAATCTAGTAGCTTCTCATGATGCTGTATCACAGCAGCTTTGGAACTCATCAGACCTGCTCAGCCACTGACAGAGGTCATCAGTCAGAAGGCTGACTTACCAAACCTTCCCTCTCTACCAGGAAGCTGCATTGTCTCCTGCTGCATTGTTGAATTGGACTGATTCAGAGGGAGGTCTGACAGGAGGTGGAGGTAGCACAAGGAAGAAACAGGACCACGTGGCGAGGAAAAACACTTTTTCACTACAAGTGAGCTATTTCATGAGCTTAGATAGTCGTAACCATAGATTTAATTAGTTTACTCTAACAAATTAGATGAAACTGGAGTGGTTCAATATCCAGTGCCCCTCTCTTGGGAAGACCTGGGAAATAACAGCTTCAGCTGTGGTATTGCTTATCTGACAGTCTCAAAGTACCTATCTGATTCTACAAATTCCAGCAACCTCTGTGAGATGCCTCCAAAATAAGGTAGCAGGGAATACTATGGACTAGACCTAATTCTGCTTCTCCCTAAAGATCTGGATAACTCTTTCTACTTGAGATTCAGAACCATGAACATCTGCCTTTCTGAAAGCAAGTATTAAATCCTTTCTTTCAAAAGTAGAACAGAAGTTACACTTGGGGCACTGATACTTGCTTTTTATATCATATGTTCTTAAAAGTGCTTGCTGTGTCCTTCACTTAAAGTTAGTCCTGTTCCTGCCACTGCCTGAAGGGATTCAAACCTTCTTTTTCCCCACACACACCGTAACCACCAGGCTGAAAGCCAGTCTGGTGTGATGGGAGGCGAATGTGGAAATGTTTTCTCCTCTACAGCCAAGGGTGGAGGTTCTGTCTGTTCCAAAGAGAACAACTCCATAGTCTAGTATTGAACACAGTTATCAGAATGGTCTCCTTATGTATTTTATGTATTTATTTCCATTACATGTTTTATCTAATGATAATGATAATGATTTAATGCAAAATACACAGTTGTACAAACAGGGAGCAGAAATCTTTTCCTTCCAAAACTTTAGCCAAAAAGCTATATAGTCATCCATCTAATAATATGCACTTACGTTGTAATAAAAATGCATCACTGTTAATGCAAGAAACAAATTTGAAATGGATAGAAGGAAATTATTTGTGAGTAATAAGTAATTAAGCTGGGAGGGGTGAATATCTGTAGTTACATGGTTTGTAATCATCCTGCCCCACGATGTAAGTGCTGGCTGACTCAAGAAGAAAAATTGCCCTTGCTGACTGTAAGACCCTGCTATGGATAACAAGTGTTTTGGGGAATTAAAAGGAAAATCCTTCTGTAAAGCATTGCAGGCCACTGTAGGATTTACCACATGAAGAGAGACTTCCAGTATCCTGTCTGCCCTTTTATCATTTATTAAACAGAGAAAAATTATTTGTGGCATATCATATGTCCTTAATTTTTACACAGACAAAATATACCACTTCCGTGTGCACAACCTAATATGAGAATTACATAAAATCTGGTAGCATTTAAAAAGATCTCTAATTTTGCACACATCCTCAGGCCTGGAGGTGAAACCTTCTACACAATTTTAAGCAAGTTTGTTTTTTACTTTTCTTCCCTTACAGCATTGGCATGCTTGTAGCTCTACTTACCCCTGCGTTCGTAAGGATGCAACGTGCTTGTCACGACAGCCTTATTTACTGATTCCTCAGATTTATGCTTTTCTGAGTTAGTGAAAGAATGAGGAGAAGGGCAGAAAAGGCTGAGACGCCTATCGTAGTTTCTGCATAAATTAGACAAGGTTTACAGGTATGGATAATGTCACTTACGTGGTACGGCTGGAAAAATCAAACAAGTTTTCAAACGTTACAAGTCTTTTTTTAAATCTGAAAATGAAACAGCAACTTCCCAAGCTAAATACAGAACAACTGCTTAGGCTTTGGTTAGGTATGTATCAAGTAGACCATCTTTGAAGAAAAGGTTAGTGGCATCCTAGTACTACGGGGGATGATAATCAGGAAAGAGAGAGAGTATTAATGAAAATACTTATCATCTAGGAGAAAGGAGAAGGGAGTTAAAACCCCATAGGAAACTGCATGAAAGTTATGTGTCATAAAAACAGTCCTTCTGTTGAGTCAGTGGTGCATTGGTGTGCAGTCCATCCAGAAGCTTGTCTTAATTTTCCAGATAAACAGGTACATTTAATAAAAGATGACCACTCTGCCTAAAAACTTTGTTACATTTATGCCCTGAAACCATCAGGACTACAGCGAAATACTGCTGAAATGGAACATGCAGAAATTAGGGCAGTAATTAAGATGAGTTATATGACTGCTCATGACCAAAAGAGCTTTTTGTTAATAAACCCAGTATTTTCTATTTTATAGTATATTGATTTCTAACTAGAGAGGTGGAGAGTTGCCCAGAGATCTGTAGAATCTCTGTCTTTGGAGGTGTTCAAGACCTGCTGGGACAAAGCCCAAAGCAGCCTGGTCCAATGTCAGTTTTGGGCAGGAGATGTGCTAGTGACCTCCCGAGACCCCTTCCAGCCTCGATGATTCAGTGTTACAATAGTCTCATTTCAGTCGTCTGATTTATGTGATTAAGGTGGCTGCATCCTCCCCCTGGACGAGCAGTCATACACTTCTTCCATAGGCACATCAGGGTACCTCAGTTGGGTACTTTCCCCATAGCATATAATTTCTCAACGACTATATTCTCCTTGCACTGTAACAACAGTTATGTTTAGTAGAACTGCTTTTCCTTGGGAGGAGAAGCACAATGTTCTTACAGCAAAATTAACTCTTAAAGTCAACAAACTGGAATAGAAGGCCATTTTTCCTTGACACGTGCACAGTGTGTTCAGGCTTCTTAAACCAAAGTAGTTAGCTGGAAAGTCCTTATTCCTTAAGTTGATTATCTTTGTTTACATAGTCTAGAACTAGCAATGCTAGTTTCTGTCTCACATTAACAACTTTACATTTTCTTAAGTCAGAAATTCCATTTTCTCCTTATTTTTTGTTAAACCTGTTTGTTGCAGCCAGAATTGCCTTTTATTGCAGGCACAGAATTGCTCTTTTTATCCCCCTCCTTCCCATCTGTCCAAAAGGTATTTTATTTGCTAAATAATTAATTGTGGGAAACTTCTTAAAATATCATGTTAAACTCATCACAAAATATTAAATACTATGTTTCCCTCTCATCTATGATTGTGGATGTGGTAGCAAAGCTTCACTGATTCCAACCTAGTGGAAAAGTCAAGTCTTTTGATAGGTCTGTTCTGTTTCAAGTCTAGCAAAAAAGGCAGTCAAGGATACAAGTTTATATGCAAAATACTGAACTGCCTGTCCCTTTTCAGATGTGCTGCATTTCCTCAACTTCAATATTTGGTATCAGGGTGCAGTGTATGGCCACAGAACTTAGTTGAATAAACAACCACCTATCTGTACAAGTGTTTCTGCTCAAATATTTCAGAAATTTGCCTTGAAATTAGCATCACTGTACAACTCTCCTCCCTTTTCCTCGTAAGCAGCCTCGAAGTAGTCTACAGTAGATACGTGTATTACCTTATTTCCATCTAAATTAGAATTTGCCGTATGTTTATTTTGGTTCAGCCATCAGGATTTTTTTCATTATCCCGTTAAATGTGGGTATCTATAGAATAATGCACCTACAATTTTGCTGAGTACAGGAAATCTGGTGTGCTGTTCAAAGCAGGAATGGTTGGTGTTGAGTTTCCTAGATGGAGAAAAGTGGATGTAGTATTCAGGGCATGTACAGCCAGAGGTTTTTTGCCCCGTAGTATGAGACAAACAATAAAAATGACATTGGTAGTCTGGAGACTTTTAAAAACTAAGGTATAGTTTCTTTTCTTGTCCTCTTCTGAAGACCTTTGGAGCATCTGATACCATTGCTGCTCTCTGATAGGTTGTGCCTTTTTGAAGGTTTGTAAAAGGAATATTTTTATTCTCAATTACTTTAGAAGTGGAACGTTCGTATGTCAGTGTACCTAATGTTTGTCTTGCTGACATTGTGTTTGGATATGACAGTCTTAAGTACCTATACACAGAGGGAAAACCTTCTGAGCAACTTTAGACTGCAATGCTAAGCCTTTGCAGTCCGACTAATATTTACTAATGCATCATGGCAGCAATAGGTGTAGTTAGCAGAAATGTAATAGAAATGGAATTTCTATTTTTTAATAGTGACAATTATGACAGACAGAAGTGCTAAAATGTGGGGAAAAAAAAAAAAAAAAAGGGAAAATGCAAAATTAAAGTTTTGTTTTCTGTATTGGTTTACCAGTTAGTCCATAACATCTGAATGCAAAGTTTGACTATTCTAATTCAGGCCTGTTTTTCCTAAGAAAAATAGATAGAATAGGAGCTCTGAAAGAAAGATACACCCTGTCTTTTCCCGAAACTAATCAATTGCCTTTGCTGGAAGAAATGTTGTTTTGGTTTTGTTTGTTACTGAAACATTGTTTTCTGTCAAAATGGATAATGTTTTACAGGCTAAACTGGAATCAGGAAACAGTATTTTTTGCAGAGTGGAATTGCTTTGCCATCAACCATAGGAGCCAATATCTTTCTGCTTTCCTTGTCCCTGGTTCAGTCACATATAGATGAACGGACTTGAATCCTTCTCCTACCTTGACTGAAGGCTGTTGTTCGACAGAGCAATTTTGATATGCTCCATGAGCAGCATTGTAGCGTTAACAGCACATGAGCATATTGTAATCCTCCAGTCATTTCCCCAGTAATACTTTGACCTTAACTGTTCTGTATCAAATGATGTATTTTAAACTTTAAGAAGCAGTTTAGCCAAAGTCCTTGACTGAACTGATTTTTTCTAATAGAGAAAGGAAGGTACGGGCAGTTTTTATAAAAATTAAATTGTGATTTACTCTAGTCTTTTTTGCTACTATGTTTTCATCCATTTTCAGTCTTAAGGCCCATCAATTTAGAGAACTTTTTTTCTCTTGGGGAATCAAAATATTTTGTTAGCTGGGCTCACTTTTACCCTTAGTGAAAATATGAACTAACATGTTCTTTTTCATTCCATATATACTTGAATTTTTAGCTCCAGAGCTGCTTCCGCATGCCATTCAGCTCATGAATTTGTCCAAGTTACAATTTTCTTAATAAAGAAAACTGTCAAATGTTATAAACAAGGAGTAGTCCCAATCCACCAAATGAAATCTAAAAGTGAGAGATCCTTTGCAATTATTTAAGCCGAAGGGAGCTTTGTGGCAAATGCAAATGAAACCAAGCTTTTCTGGGCTAGTGTGAAGCTATTCACAGTTGCATGCCAATTACATTTTATTTGAGGCTTTTCCCCATAGAAAATAGTATTTTTTTTTCCTTGAAATATCTGTAAGTTATAAAACTTTCTCTATCATAGTGCTTGAAAGTTTTTAAATGGAAAAACGTTTGGCATCTGAAATCTCTTGAGAAGAAATCAAAGCTTTTTATTGAAGCTTGTTAGTCTCTGTGTTTGAAAGTTTAATAATTTTGAAGAGAACAAAGTAAACTTGAGGTTTTCTGGATTTTTTTTTTTTTCTTCTGAAGCAAGCGGTACCAGTAAGAAGGGAGTTCTTGTGTCATGAAATTACTTGGTCTTTTTCCCCTAGGTTTTCAGGAAATGTTTGAGAGGTGGGGAATGTAATTAGAATCTTATTCTTCCTTTGGCTGCATTTTTAATTTTGAATTCAAACCCTCACACAGCGTAATAGAGCTTTGCTTTAGGGTGTTTTATACCTCTATCAAAGTGACTAAAGTAATTAGTATTTTATACATTTTGGTAAGTATTTTGTCGCTGGAAGCAGCAGTGCAGGTGAATGATAATGGTTTGAAGCTCAGGCAGTGACGGACCCTAAATGAGAATGTCGCCTTTTCATCAAGAGCACTTGGAGTCTATGGTATTGAAACGCCCTACAGAGAACATAGAAAACCCATCCATCACTTTGTGACAGTCCAATCTTTTAGTGCATGAGCAAAATTTTATTCAGCCTTTCTAAGGCAATTGGAATGTAAGATGTTTTAACTCACCTCAAAACAGCAGTGTAAAAGTTTGAAAGCATAATGTACAGATTGCTTTCTGTACAGCATGCATGTCTTTACGTATTATCTTTATTTATTTAAATTGCAGTTGAAACATTTTCCATGTCCTGCTTCAAACACCTTCTCCCTTGCTCTTATACACCCAACAGGTGAAATTATTTCTAAATTTTATTCATACGTTTGGAGTTAATTTGCATAGTTGATGAACTCTTGATGCCCAGCGGAAATACTCAGCAATTTAGAGGGAAAGAACTGCTGCTTTAGGGAGGGCAGATTTTCTAAGTCTTGCACAGAAAAGTAGTTTGACACATGACTCAGAAAGCCTCTGGGGAATGCTTAGAAGAAGCTGAAGTACCTTGAGTGACATGTACTTGGAATTATAAACTATTATTATAATAATTTAAAAATATAATTTCTAGCTTTGTGTTGTATTTGTTTCTAACAACCCTCCCTCAGCTTTCTTTATAAGTGCAAGCAGCATCAGCATCTGAGACAATGTCATAATTTAAACAAATATATTTTTGTTGTCGGGCATTTGGGAGGTTTACTTTTGATGTCAACGGAAGCAGAAACCTGTACCAGGAACCTTGTTTTTGAAGATGAGTTGACAATGATGAAACCCATTGACTTAAATGGATTTACTCCCAATTTACACTGTATGCATGACTGTCTTGCCCATCTTGTTCGCAGCTTGAAATCAAGGACATTAATCTGCACTGTGCTTAATACCGGTTTTCAGCTGGCTACTATTCAGGTTTTTTGTGTAGTAAATTGATTTTTTTTCAGTACCCTGTGGAACAAACTTTGCTGTGAATTTGCAAGATTAGGTTTTTTTCCTTCCTGGCATATGAACATTTTCAAGCTGAAATATTTTTTTACCTAACCCAAAATAAAGTAGGACCTTCTGTGAAGGGATAATGTTCCTAAAATGCTAAAGTGTACTGGAGTGCTGAGAGAGAAAAGGCTGGGGAAGTTGTATTGGGCTTCATTTTAGTGAGTGAAAAGGAAGGGGGAAAATGTTTTTCCTGCTGAATCCAAGAACCAGTAAAATGCAACCAGATGCGAAAGACATGTTTATACGTGTTACTGAGTAAGTCTTTCCAGCAAACCTTTCTCTTACAGACATGAAGAGAGTTAATCTTCTTCAAGAGAGTGCTGTTTCTCCAGTTTTACATTGTTACTGAGTCTTCAGTGAGTTTGCTAATAACACTGGTGATGAGAAACTTTTTAGCCATCATTTCAAGTTAGGCATAAGTACGTCTAATTCTGACACCTTTCTCTGTGAATTGTTCCCAAGGAATGTAAAGAGGCTGCATTTTTATCTGCCAGAGTGTATGTGTTCAGGTATTAATGGCTCCTGTCCTGTCATCATGCAAAGTTAAATGAATTAAATATTCAGAATGTGCAAGAGCCTGTGTCAGCCTTGTTATACAGTAAGAGCTAATATATTAATCAAACAGCTTAAGATGTGTTCCTGTATGAGCAGTATTAGCTGGGACTCTTAAATGTCTGACGTTCAAAGTCTACTCCCAATTTTGAAAAGTCTGCTTCTGTCATTTCTGCTGTCGTCTACTGACATTTGTGCTCTGTTTCCACCGGGCATTCTCACTCACTGTAATTGGCTGCTAGTGAAAATACAGGTATTACCCATCGATTTTATAAATTACCATTTTCTTCCTCGGCTGCATGCCACAGCTCTGTCAGGATGTCACAGAACTGACACACAGCTAAAAGCTGAGTAAGGTGCTACAAGTTGGATATTGCTGCTTTAGAAGTAATCTACTACAGGAATGATTGGACATGTACCATTATTGAGGCTGAGTTAAAGCAACTGGGTCAATGAAATTAAGACTGTTGTAGTATTATTTTCATTTGAAAAGCAGCTGTCAAAGGTAAGTAAAAATAATTAAACTATTTATTGTACTTCACATACAAAGTTGGAGACAAGCGGATTCCTCAGCAAGAGAAACTAGCTGTTTGGGGCAAAGTTATCACCAAGTGTGAGGGCTTGATTTAGAACCAGACCCTTCTTATTTTACAACAGTGGCATACAACCCCCTAATCATCACTGTAAGACAAAGCCTGAGTATCAGACATACTGAATGCAAAAGCAAAACCAAACCAAAAAACTACATATGTAATCACATTCATCTACAATTGCTGTACTCAATGTAGTGTTACATATAGTGTACTCAATATAGTGTACTCAGTAGTGTTAAAACTGACTAAGGAATGAATGATTTGCAGAAAACAAAACAGACAGAGAAAACCCAGTGTTTACAGTATTGGTTTTGCTCCCTTAAACTATAAACTCCCTTTCCGGTTCTTACGGAATTTATTTATGCATTTAAGTTTTGCTTTACCAACAGACTGTTCAGTTTACCTTCTATTTTTAAATTATGTTTTAACATGTAAAACTGTAACATCTAGCAAAAATGGCCACTGATGGTCATGGTGTACTGTCAGTGTTGTGCAAATCCATTTTTTTTCTAAGCCACATGGTATGCAGTGATAGGATGCCAGAAATGCATAAATTTATGCCTTTGATTTTTATGTTTCAATTTTTAAATGTTTTTAAAATCCTGTTAGTCTAAAATAATGATAAAATGTTATAGAATATAATCCAAAAGTAAATAAGAAATGATATTTCAGCATATATAAATTAATCTGTTATGCTGTTTTAATCTGTGCAAGGGGAAAAAAAAAAAGGAATGAGGATTCAGACAAGCACTTTCATAATAAGCTAATTCTATCTGGTATTTAGTACCATCACAGACTATCCCAAACCCCACAATTCTGATTTCACCTAGAAATAGCCAAACCAAAGAATTCAGCTTATGTGGTCTACAAGTTTTGCTTGTCCTCTCCCTAAATAAAACCAGACAGATGGAGAAATCTCTGGAAATCATGTGAAAACAAATACATCTGTGGTAGGGAATTTGGAACGGAAAATCTTGAAAAAATTAATAGATTTACCAAAACCTAAGATTGAAGGTAGTATGTGAATAGGCAGCTGTCCAGTGTGTGTTTTCTCCTACTACAGAGAGCATATACAGTAGGGTCCAAATTAGGCTAATTCCTGGGGTTTGGCTTTATCCAAAAGAAACCAGTGTTAAGGTAGCAAAGCTTAGCTAAGATCTCTTCCCCAGACTTAGCTGCTCTTACAACAAACCTCTTACGACTCCCAAGTGTTGCTGAAGGTTTTCACTTTCTCAAATTTTTACTGTCTCCTAACCAAGTGAAGTCCTCAGCCATCTTTCTCCCTCAGCAACTGTCACCTAGTCCTAGTACCTAACAGGAAGGACACTGTCCCACCTAGCTGGGATGCACTGAATACGCAATCAATGGTCTTGTGAAAAAAGATGCTAAAAAACAGCAGCACCCCTCACTATTGCTCCTGTCTATCCCAGAAGTGAGGGGTTGCCAACACGTCACGCTGTGGTTGTAGTTAATATTCAGCTGAAACACATAAACACAACTTTATAGCCAGAATAGGATTGCACAAGTGGTCCTATAAGAATTCTTTGACCCACTGTCTACAACTTCTAAAACGTGCCATTCCAGTCAAGGTTTCTCTGCGCCGGGCTGGGAGGAGGAGGACAGAGGGAGGTAACCATAGAAGAGGTGGCAGCATGGACTTCTGTGGAGGTTAACAGCCAGAGGAAGAGTTGATGGGAAAGGATAAACATAGTTACTGATGGCTTATCTGCAGTCTTTACTGTAGTGGTTTTATTGTTATTTGAGGTAAAACTAGCATAAGCATGTTCAGCTGTACTGAAATCATACCTTCATTTTTCAGTGCAGATGTACCCTGTAAACGTAAAGCCACTCCAAAGTCTTTGTAATTATAATCTTCAGCAGCCTATAGAGAAAAACATATAATGGTTAGTAAGTATTGTAGCACAAATTCCCTGTAGCCCTTGTTACATAAACCACCATTTAAAAGACATAATTTAGTTATAAAATGCACATTAAAAGCTGCTTCACTGTCTCTCTCCTTGAAGTATATATTGAACTCCCTATCCAGGATGTTTACATTACAAGATCGATTTAAATGAAGCTTTAAAGAAGCTATCGAGAGTTTCAGCCCATGGTTACACTTTCTAGCCCTACTGCAAAGTGTTTGGGATTATCCTAGGATGCCAGAGGCGGGGGAGTTAGCTAAGAGGCTAGCTGGCTGAAGAAGATGTGCTGCGGACTGGCTGTGAATTGAGCAGGAAAGTGAACGTGCCCCACATGTGTCTGGGGGTTACAGCACTCATTGAGCAGTATGTGTTCCCTGGCGACAGGCGCTTCCTCACTGTGCTCGCGAGACCACCATGACTTCTCAGGACTACAAAAGGGATTTGAATTTGTTCCTGTTTGCTTGCCCCAACACAGGACAGTGAGGAATGAAATACCTTCCAAACTGAATAATCAAGCAAACAAGCACATTTGGGAAAGATTTGTTCAACTAATGTTAAAAGTTAAAGATTACCTTTACTGTACAGTAATTGTTCACTGGGGAATCTTCTTTCAGGCTGTAAATAATGTTTTGTATTATGACTGTATTATTCACTTTCAGGAAACATGGCGTCTTTTTAGTAAAAGGGTAGAACCATATTGGTTAAAATTAATTTGGCATCTCCTCCCACCTTTAATAAAACTTTCAAAAAACAAACCTGAAACATTAAATGATGTTTGTTATGCTTTAAATCCTGCCATTTTAAAACATAGGCTGGACAGATTTGTAGATTTTGAGGTATTTTCAGTGTGCAACTATAAAACTGCTGAGGATATCAGCTGAGCCTTCTGGAGGCTGCACGGGAAGAGCGTTTCAAAGCACTGTACTTGCTGGAGTTCACTCCTCTGCGCAGTAGCACAGTGTTCTGGAAGCAGTGCTTCTATGCAGCTCTTTAAGGTTTTTCCAGAAACAAAAACACATTAGCTGAGTATCTCTCTTCCTTTTTTAGCTACTGCTAAAAATCAGAGTTTTCATACAAGCAATGCTGAGTGAGGAAACAGACAAGCCTCTACACTTTTATCTCGGTTCCCAGCATTTAACTGGGATCATGGTACTCAGTCTTATTTGCTTCCCAGTCTGTCACAGGGCTCTGAAATCATGGTATCAATTGCATACCGCTATGGTATGTAAGCTGCTTTACAGTCCTGCACACCAGCCTGCAGCCCTTGTCTTGGAGAGAAAAGCACTGCTCTCAAACTGCTGGCTTTATGTCTTCATGGGATTGGAGGATGGCTTTGGTGTCCGTGTGGCCCAGAAAAGCAGCAGCTGCTGCTCTGCATCCTGCTGCCTCTGCCAACCTGCAAGGGATACCAGCACAAGCAAAAATAACATCTGGCCTATAATGTGAGTCATCCCAATTCTTAGCAGCACTAATATCTGAAATCCCTTAGGGGCTGGTCTGGAAAAGAAACGACGTGTAGAATTTACATTCAGGAGTTGTCCTGCCAGGAACAGTTCCTTACTTTCCTTCCCAATGCACCAGCAAGATTAGCACTGAATCCACACAGAAAAGCCCACTGAAGTCAGTGAGTGTAGCCAGCTGCAGAAATAAAGGACTAGATGTATAAGAAAGCTTCTTTCCCTTTACTGTTTAACTATTTTTATTTGCTCTGTCTCAAAAAAACTAGACACTGTTTTGAGGTAGTGTTGAAATGCTACTCAAAACCTGTTTCATAAACAACAGGATAGCTGAGAGAAGGTCACTGAAGGGCTGAAAGTGATAAAGTAATTAACAAAAAACTGTAGGATTGGATTTAAAACTGACCAAATGGTAACAAATAAAAGGCAAGAACACTCTGAAGAGTAACTGTGAGTGCTGATTTCTCCACGTAGGAATTTACACCGATAATGAGCAGTATCAGAGATAATGTATTCATCAAAAACAATATTGTATCTCAAGCCTTGTATTTCTCAAGATTAACGTTTGCTGCTGAAATCTGAAGTGCTGGAAGCGTGCATGTGCAAGAATATAGTTTGAAACCTAGCAACTCTGTATAAAGCCACTTTACTCAGGATTGCTGAAGATATTTTCTCTGCTCGCTGTCATATAATGCACGTTTCTAAACATCCATCTGCATTTCTTCTGTCTCTCTGACAGTCACTGCCTTTTAATGTTGTCCTCAGCAAGGGAAGAATCAAGCTTAAACTACAGACTTCGATGTTGCTTCCACTGACGTTATTCTGTTAGTATCCCCTGTACTATGAGCTTACAGAGGACTGACTGTTTTGAAAATAGAGATCTCTAGTTTTGGGGTTTTTTTTAATAAGACACTAGAAACTTGGCTATTTTACTTGAATGCTGCTTTATACCAAACTTTGAATATTTAAGACCACTCTTTGCTCCGTTAAAAACAGGCACTGTTGAATAACTGATGTATTTCCCCAAAGAAGAGTTCAACTTGCCTGGTTCCTAATCCTGTAATTACTTATGCAGGTAGTTAAGAATACAAACACTTCCCTTGTAATAAGGATATGCTGAGTCATGGCCTTTCCTGTATAGTCTCAGTTCCTAGATGTACACCCGTAATTCACTAATAATATGATCCTTTTTTCTCATACTTAAAAGAGTATTGTATCAACACAGAAAGTTTTGCAGTGCAGGTTTTCCCAGGGAAACATTTTTTTTGTTGTAAATATTATCCCTCTGATATTAATTTGTAAAGAAATGGTTTAACCACCCATTTGGTAAATATTGATTGAGCTTTTATCCAAGCTTTTTGTTCAAGAAAAAGGATATGAAATTCTATTGACTGAAATGCCAAACTCAATGGTAAAATTCTCATTGGCTTCAGTATAGATCATGATTTCAAACATTTATGTATGTAGCATGGGCTAGTTCTGGTAGTATGGAGACTTGCAGGGCACTCACAAAATAAAAAACAACATAAACTCAGCCATGCAGAACTATCACATATTGGTTACACTGCACACAACTTTTTTAGCTTTCCAGTCACATACACATACCTTCTCCTACTGCTCTTCCTGCTAAATAAACCATAAAGAAAAGCCTAGAAAACAACAACTAGTATGCATGTAGATTTTGTGAGGCTTGTGTATGAAAATAATAAATATATAATCAAATATCTTTTTCTCTCAATTCTCACTTGGGCACGATTGAAGACAAGGACAGAGAATAAACTGATTAATCAATTTTTCTTTAGGACCTTGAAAAAAACATTTTTATAAATTTTATATATTCCTGTTAATGCTCTAATGTGAAACACTCTGAAATAGATTCAATCTACGTTTTTGCTGTTTCAGGTTTCACATGCTGTCTTGCACTTTATACCAATGGCTTTCATTAGTACTGAAATAAACCCAATGCTGGTTTTACTCAGTGGGCTTTGGCCACTCTACTCCCCTCCTCCCCTTTGTATGTCAGTTATAAATTGCTTGACAAATGCTCTGTTTCATGCTTCCCCACTGCTGGCATGCGACATCTTTAAAGATTAAAAAGAGATAGGAAGGCTAAAAAGGCAACAGGTAGGTCATACAGCAACTGGCTCCATCTCTGGTTAAACTAGCTCAGAGGAACAAGCAGTAAGATTTTGCTTTCTCTTCAGAGTGCAGGTGGAGAGGCCATGAATGAAAACAAATTTCTGAACACAGACTCCAGCACAGGATCAGTGGAAACAACTGTCAAGCCATTACCATTTAAAGATCCAAACTTCATCGTAAGTATATTATTTTAACAATTTGAAATTCTAAACTCTTCAAATAAAACATTAACAAGGATTCTAGTTAACCATATTGCTAATGTAAATATTAAGAAGGTCAGCTTAACAGCCAAATAAAAGATTGACAGTTTTTAAGAAATTCACCTCAAGTCAATGTTACACTATAGTCCAAAGTGCAGACTATGTTATAGCATGAAAATGGCATTGGTCCAGAGGCAGAACAATTTGGAACAGAGTCAGAAAACCTGCTAGATCAAGGTGAGTGCAGAAGTTTTATGGCGTGGTATCTCACAAGCTACCACAGCGAGTGAGGAACACTTAATACTGCTATGAATGTAGGAATCCCATCTCCCAGTTTGTAGCCAAGGCAGGCTGCAAAGCAATTTTACTAGAAAACAGCCAGAGAGTCATTAGCAACTGGAATTTTGCTCCTCTCCCAGTCCCTGAAACTCTTAACAGACCTGTGCTGTCCGTTCTTCCCGTAATTGCTAGATTTAGAAGCAAACAGTGTGCTCCCCAGAAGCCTGGCCTGCCGGTGATCAGAAGTCATGTAAACTCTGACAGCTAACAAAATACAGGCTGCTAAAACACGCTGAGGTTTAGCTGGGGGAGAAAGTGAAGGAAGACTACAGCTAGTAATGCTGTCTCTGCTGGGGTTGTTTTTAATATCTTCTTATCTTGCCAACTCACTGGCACACTGTACAAATGCTTTCTAGACAAGCAAACTTCTCAGACAGCTGGTCCTAAGCCAGTACTTAGAAAGAAGGATTTTATCCCAGATTTCATTTCGTATGGTAAGATACAATATCCTGCAGCATAAAACCTGAGTAATCGGGCATCGCACAGCTCACTGAGCACCGGTTTGGCAGGGGTATAAGATTAATCTCTTGACTTGCAAGTTGCTCTTTGTCTGCCTTGCAAGACAACTTCTATCACAAGAGGAGCATTCAAATGACTGTATACTTCGCTCACTCTAATCCCCCAGTGAGCACCAGCGCCTTTGAGAAATGGGGCTTATTGGAAAAGCTCAGTTTGCACCCAGAGGCATTCCATGTAGCTTCCACATGGGATTTAAATATCCATAAAGCCTTGTGCTGATCCTTCAGGTCTTTGAGGGATGTCACCATTTCCAAAGAGGCAATGCTAATGTCTGCGTGCTTGAAGTAATAATGTATGTACAGGGCATTTGGCAACTGTTGCAGAAATAATAAGTAGTTATAATAAAAACATAATACAGTAACTAATTCGATAAAAATTGTACTGAGTTTTATCTAGCTTTTTGTCAGTATGAACTGGTAGTCATAATTTGGATGACTTTTTGCATACTATCAGCCTAAATTATCTTTTTCTAAACTTCCTGAATGGAGTTTGCATCCCTCGGCAGCAGGGAAGGGGAAAAACATCTTCTGACTATTGTGAAGAGCAATGAATAGCTCCACCTATCTTAGCTCCAGCTTTCCCTGAACTTCACTAGTGCAGGGGTAGCTTGGTTCATTTGCGCTTGGCAGTGATTGCCTTTTGATTGTAGGTGTGTTGAGGAGATAATCAGCCCCATTCCTGGGAGGCGTAAGTTCACATAAACCCAATAGTTGCTTTTGAGAAACCAGATTACTGAAAAAAATATCATGCAATGATTTTGGGGAAAATTCATGTAATGAATTTGAATTAGTAATGTGGTAGCACATCTGTTTTCATCCCATATTTCAGTTGTCTCTATTTTACAATGATCTCTAGATTACTAAGGTGTTACCCTCAGAGCAAATATTTGCGTGTGCTTTCTATATTGGATATCCATTGTCAAAACCCAATGTATCATCAGCTTATGAGCATCTTTTCTGAATATATCTTACATCTACAGAAAAAAGTGTTCTCATTGAATCCTTCTTCCTATCATTCTCAGCAATTTAACAGGATAATTTATAAACCAATCACAGCACAAGTGTGTTTGCAGGACTTTTTCCGAGTTTTGATGAGATCGACGTGGCAGGTAGTAATTATTAACAGAAATAACAACTCCCCAGTTGTAAGAACATTTTCTTTTCTGAAGTAAATCGGTGTCCTTTGATCCTTTAGAAGTAGTACAGTGTGTTGTGCAGCTTCTGTCTCCGGAGGGACATAAATAAATTACTCTGTAGCAGTCACATTTGATGACTGCAACTACCGTTATAGTACCTGTGGCAAGCCTTCCATTAGCGTACCTTTCAAAATGCAAAATTGTTTTGGCAGCCAACATTCTATTTATTAGTCTTTTCTCTTCTTCTGTCTTCTATCCTTTGAAAGAAAATAAGATTTTCAGAAAGTTTCTCATAGTATTCGTTACGTTTTGCAAGATCAGTTGCGTTTTCTACAGTCACGGGTAGTCTGTAAAAGAGCTAGAGCTGTGCCTGTAATATGCCATAAAATGGAAAGAGAAAGTTTAGCTGTGTAATCACAATTTTAGATGTAACTTCGTAGTAATAAGTTCTAATATGATGGGAAGTACATACAGAATCTTGTTATCTCTGGCTAACGGCACTGATTTTCTGTTTCTGTGTAGAAAGCAGATTTTCATTTCCTTCAGTTAATTGTAAACATAGTAGCTTTCACACAGTCCAAAAAGCTTTGTTTTTCTTTCAGCCAAGATTAAAGTGTACAGTATATTAGCCTGCCGATGAAATAAGTGAGGATAACAAATGGTTCGTGACAAGATGAGACGTATCAGAAAGACTATGAAATAGAAGTGTCATGCTCTGGAATAGTATTCTTTATTTATTTTTTTCTCTAAACACTGTATTTTTAATTCTAGCACTCCGGCATTGGTGGAGCAGCAGCTGGCAAGAAGAACAGAACTTGGAAGAACCTAAAACAAATTCTTGCTTCTGAAAGGGCATTGCCATGGCAACTAAATGATCCTAGCTGTAAGCTGCTTAGATGCTTTGCATGTATTTATAAATAATAAAATCCACACAAAAAACTTTCTTTAAAACAAACCTGAATTATTTCATCAGTGCTTGCAGTTCCTGCTTGAAGAGGGTCCACTACTACATTTAAGACTAGTCCAATCGTACTTGACAGCTCTAAGTGGAAAATAGACGGAAGCAAATAATTCAGAGTATTGTGACAAAGTTCAAATACATTTGGGGAGAGTGTTTAATAAAATAAATTTATTTATCCAAACCAAGTCAGAAACTCCTTATTCGCGTCAGGTTTTTGTCACCTCTTCACTGCTGAGGAGCCTCCTCTGTATACAGCCCTAATGTCTTCTGATGGGTGGCTGCTGCTTGATTAGCTGTATAGGAACTGTTTTCAAATTGGTTCTGCTAAGCCGCATACCTGCAGTAGCTTAGACCTCAGCCCAAGCTTCCTATCCAGCTCCTTATCCTAGATTCTTGGGAGATTTAAATCCTGCGTCCCCTACTTAGTTCAGCACAGCTGAAACTACACTATTAGCAGTCCCAATTAGCAGTGCAAGCTGGTGTACATCTACAGGAGCAGAGTTACAGCAGTGCTCTTAGTCTAGATACACTTCAAGTCTGCTTGTAAAGTGAGATGATATTGGACATAGCTGAAGGCAGAATGGGATTTTACTTAAACAACTGGAGGCATTTCAGAATTGAGCATATGCATATATTTTTTGTCAGACTCGATGCTTTATCCAAAAATAGCTTGCCATTTTTTGAAGTGTTTTATTAGGCGCGACCGTTACAGAAAAATGCAGACTACTGTGTGTTCCTGGCTATTGTGACTGACAATCTGCTGATGTTGCTATTTCTATTACGTTCTGTTTGCAACTGTAAATTCGCAGGATGTTTTTTTAAGAAGATGGAAAAAGGAATTCAGCTGCGTGTTTAAAACCAGCTGTCTGTGGCATTAGTGTCTTTTGAATTCTGAGATTATGAGTTAGAAATTTGATATGGATGAAGCATTTGAATTGATCATAATATCTGAATGAGGTGCAAGGGAAATCAGGAAGGAGGAAAGAAGTGAGTCAGGTACAAGATAGTTTTGTAAACATCCAAAATGGAGATTTAAATACTTAAACATACCAACTGTATCTTTAAAATGTTTATGAGTGAGAGTTACTATCTAAAGGGCACCAAAGAACAGCAATTTCCATAATTTAATTTAAACATTCAGACAATTTTCTAGGTCATTGACTGGGCTTAAAGTGGTACATGCTTAAAGATTTAACTGATTTAGAAGATTACTTTGCTTTTCTGGATTATAGTATTTCAGAGCTGCAAACTTGAGTAATGTTTTAAGTTACAGCATGCATATGATAATGGCTGTACTTTGCAAATAACTGACTGCAAGGGAATTCATTAAGATTTGGAACAAATCAACACATTTCAAATAGCTGTCCTTTGGGGGAGGGCAGTTCTGCTTACTGAACTCATATTAGAGAGGTGAGCAGAATCAGGCTGTTATTTACAGTGCTAACAGGCTAAGTGTTTTGAGACGTAATTCTGTTTCGTATTTCTTTGCCTCAGTGTTGCTAGTTAATAGAGACCTCTAGAAAGTAAAGACAGCATTTTAAAGAAGCATTGTTACTTATTTACATTTTGGGTTTACATTTCAAAATATATATAGCACAGTGAATTTATCCTTCTCTTTCTCTCTAGATTTTAATATTGATGCTCCTCCTTCCTTTAAGCCTGCCAAGAAATATTCGGACATTTCAGGACTTCCGGTAAGTATTTTATCTTTCTCTTCAAAATTGGCATCTTAGTTTCCACAATGAAAAAAAGCCAGTGCATACATTTGTAAAAAGCTGTACTTGCTGAGGTTCCTATGCAGCCTTGTGCTTAATAGTTGTCCAGTGATTTAGGGCCAAACCCCTAATACTGTCACTACGTCACAAAATCCTTAGGTTGTTAATAACAGATTAAGTATCTTGTCCTGGTAGGGGGCTCCTATCATGCCACTTCCCCAGCTGTAGAGTCTGCATTGATCCCCATGATTTCTGATTCTTTAGAACATTACAGTGAAAGTTGGTAGCCCACAGTCTACATGACTGTTAACTTTGCCAAGCTATAACCACACAGACTGAAACTGTTCATGCTGAGTGTTTGCCTGAGACTGATTTATTTCATTATATCTTTTAAAGTTTTAAAAAGATGGCTCAGCAATTTCCAAGAATGAGATTAAGCAAAATTATATTGATAGACCTAGGTTAAAAAAAAAAGAACAACTTGTCACCATTGCTCTCAAACTTTCCCTCAAAACAAATCAGCCTGAGACAGACACTTGGCATGGACTTTTGAAAATTTTAGATACACCCATGCTTCAGAGCTGGAAATTGGAGTTTGGCAGATGTATCGCTTGTGTGTCACAGATGGGTTCCTGTACATGGTTTTGTTAAAGAAAAAAGAAAAAGGAAAAATTCAAACACATTTGACTTAGATACGGTTCGCACATGCTCCAAAAAGTCTCTGTAGTTAAAATTTGGCACCCATATTCCCCAAAGATTCTGTTGGCACAAACCAGGAGTAAAGTAATTGAATTCTGCCCAACAAAAATTTTGTATCTGCTGCTGACACTGTTCCTATGTGACATGAATAATTTTACTTAAAACAAACCAGGACTTAGTAACAGTATATCTTTTCACTTTCCCCCTTCCTCCCCCAGTGATTTATTTTGCGGAAGCCTATGCATTTATTGCAATTGAAAGGAATGGGAATGTTGCATTTTGGACTATAAAAAGGGTTAAGTAATGGTTGCACTAAATCTGTTTCTCCTCCATAGGGCACTATCCCAGCTCACAGGCTTGATAGCACCTGATAGAGATGCCCGTAAAAATACACGTTTGTTATGTTGATGCAGGTTAACACAGCACCTTGCATTCTGTACACTTAATTAGGTGGAAGTCCCCGTTGGGAAAAAAAAAGGGTGAGCACTTACCTAAGGACTGCCTTATAGTGGATACACAGTGCAAGGCATCAGAGAATAGCTACAGAGCCAACGGCAAACCTGCACATCCTAACATTTGGGTTCTTGTTTTGGTAGCGTATCTTTTCTTTGACTTTTTTATGTAACACATTTATATAAGGCACCTAGGAAGTGGCATGTTTCCAGCCTGTGCCTTTGAGAATGATTTGGAAATGGAGTGGGTTGCTCGGACTGAGGCTGGTAACCCTTGGTGTTCAAGAGGCAATAGGAAAGCAACATCTCCCTCACAGATGAACTGGCAGACAGCAAATGAAAGAGACTGCTCACAAACCCAGGGAAAATAATGCCCTCCAGCCAGGCAGACTTACAGTCTTGTAAGTGTATTGCTTTGATACAATATCAGTCTGTTTTCAGACAAGGAGCAGGGATCAGCTGAATAAGGAACTTTGCATAAGTATGCCTACTCTATATAAAAGATGCAGTGGATGAAGGAAGGGTTTAGATAGCTATGTGAAAGAATAATGAATAGATTTCACCAAAATAGCAAAAATTTCATACTGGATTACTTAATGGTGTTCATCTGTTTCCTATCCTCTCCCCTTAGAGTTGCTTTGCAAGTATTAGTGGCACTCACACCAGCTGTTATTAGAGTTGCTGCAACATCTCTGACCTGTGAGGGGCTTTTGTGGGGCAGAAGGCATAAGACCCTCTCACTGCCCCATCTCCAAGGAACTAAATAATGCTTTCCAGCTCTGGCTTTGATGCATTTCAGAACTGGTCAGTCATTGCACCTATAGTGAGGTGATGTTCTAGGTTATAGGTATGAAGGAAGACCGTGTCCCTACCAGCTAAGGGTCAGTTTAGCCATGGGAAATAAGCATCTTCCTCTCAGTTCCTCAGTTTTTTCTTTACCAGCTCCTCCTTTCCATCAGTGATTTATGTACTCTTTAACTACTCTAACTCAGTATCAGTACTCTCCTTTCTATATGAATCCATTCAGTACTGCTTTTGTTTCCTTTTTTTGTCTTTCCACTCTCCTTTTTTTTCCCCCTTAATTTTCCATCCTCTAATTGCATTGTGAGTCAAGTTTCCTATTTTACCTGGCCTGCAAGGCTTCTCCAGACTATGATAAAAATACCATGTTTAAAAAAACCTTTTTTATTAAGATAACTGAGACAGCGTGTCCTTTAAATTGCTAAGCTAGAAATGTTTCATAAGAAGCACTAAATACATTTTCAAGATAATTTCCTAGTAGGAAGATACGTGAGATAATAGAATATTTTAGAAATCTAGTGTAAGAAGAATGTTCTTGTATTTTCTGTGTAAAATCTGAAAGCATTTGTGTAAGAATATATTTTCTGTGGGAATGCTGGACTCCCCATGGGGAAAAAAAAAGAAGTAAAATACATTCCTTAGCATTACCCATTTAGGGAAGAATTAAATGGTCTAGCAGGTACAAAAAAAGAGAATTGTATTAAAAAACTCTCATCAGTATACCTGCAGTTAAATGCCACAGTAAAATTCTACTAATCCTCTTCTCTTTCTGTGTGTAACACAAATGGAATTAAATTTACCAAGCAGAGCAGCCAATTTATATTTGTAAGGCAGCCTAGAATTCAAAAGCTGTTATCTACTGTATTGACACTGCAAAATAAAACTATTATTTTCAAACTTGCAAGGTGAGAATTTAGGTATTTTAACATGCAAAACATGTTAAAATTGTAAAGCAGATTAAAAAACTCTCAAACCTTCAAATGTTTATATTTCTCTTCCTTTTCTGAAAATGGATCAGCTTGTTACTATAGAAACAGATTGAGATAAATGTATTGTATTTGAAGAGCATGTAGCTGTGGCCTTTGACTTAGTTTCTAAATGTGACAGAGTTGGGGTTTTTTTTGCAAAATCACCCTACTTCTCTTTTCTAATCTGTTTTAATTATTGCTGGAGTAGCAGTAAAGTTTGTTTTCAGACAGAAGTCATGGTGTAAATGAGTAGTTCCCATACATTAGTGTGTGCAAACATTACAGCCCCATATGAAGTGTCAGAATGGTGAAGAACTGCCATGATTTTTTTAACCTAGACTGGTATGCAATACAAATTGCAGATATTGCTTGGCTTGTTTATTTCAGAATCATGCACATGTGAAAAGCAGTCTACTTGGTTAGCTTTTTCTTACATGAGGCCAGATTTAAAGTGTGAAATAAAAATAAATTTATACCTGCTGTAACCATGAAGTTACTACTAGGAATAAATTTATTCCTAATGTCCTAACTTTGCTGTTTGTTTAAAAATAAATTGATGGCTTGACTGTTAGCTGTCTACATTTAATTCACCTTGTGGCATTTCTTTGTAAAGAAACAAGCTACAAATAACACTTAATTTTCTGCTAAGTCTTATCAGGCCAGACAGTTAACTGGATTGTTACCACGGTCAACAGATCCTTTCCAACATAAAAATGGTAGAGGGGTCTGCACTTCGACAGCATGAATGGGATGGGGGAATGCTCCAGCTCTTACTGGCCTTTTCTTTTTTAGTCTTAAAGGATCTTAACTGCCTGTGCCTTGCAGCCTGCCACCATCTCCTGTTAAAGAAAGGTACTAAAGACACTTCAGAGCCTTGGCAGGCACTTGGTAATCCAATGCTGAATAGGTGGTGAGTGTCCTGGAGGCTGAAGGTGGAGAGGCAATACTCTGAAGCCCACCTTCTTCCAGCCCAGCCTCCTGTGCTACCCCTGAGCTCATCCAAGCTCAAGGTTTCTGTAGCAACAAGGAAGGGGAGAGGATGAAAGGAAACTGGCACCTCTCCCAGGCACCCAGGGTCCAAACATAGCAGAGGATACAAGCAAAGTGCAGGGTTAGCTGGCTAGGCTGTTATCCTGAAAGCAGGCATCTGTAGCAAAGTACAATGCTGAGTTCAAATTTCTTATCAGTTTCGTCACAGAACCATAAGCTGAGACTCCCTTGCTTTAACAACCACTTTAAAGTAAATTAAAACCTAAGTTGTATGCAGGAAGAGAAAATCAGTCCAAAGCTATCAGAGCACCCATAATTCAGCCTCTTTGTGGGTAATTTATTGGCAGCAGCCTGACTCTTCGGAGAGCTGCCTTGAGAGAAACTGCACAAGGCACAGAGTTGCTAGGGAGAGTTTAGAGACTTGAGGAATTTCTTTTGCACTGTGTTTTGTATGAAACTATTTCAGCCTTCTGTTATGTTTAATGCATTTCTAATGTGATTTTATAGGGGTCTGTTAACTTCTCATAAGTTCAAACATGAGGAGAAAGAAAAAAGTACAAGCTTTTGGTCACATGGTAGAACAGCAGTGCTGTTACTGGGAAAAGAAATGTATTATTTTGTGGTCTTGTAATTAGACACTTTTTTTTTTTAGTATTCTGGTTCGAGATTTTATTTTAATAGTGTCTCTGCCGTTGTTTCTTTTTCAGGCAAATTACACAGATCCCCAGAGCAAGCTAAGATTTAGTACAATTGAAGAATTTGCCTATATTCGGATGCTCCCTTCAGATGTGGTTACAGGATACCTGGCTCTAAGAAAAGCAACAAGTATTGTTTCCTGAAGAGACCAAGTGTTGTATATCACTTGTGAACAGCGCTAATTTTGAGAATCATGATGGAAACTGACTGAGGTTCCTTAAAACTATGCATGAGTTTTTACATCTGGAAGTAGTTGATGATACATGGATTTGAAGAACATATGGATATAATTTTTATAAATGCTGATATTTGTTAGTTTGCCAATTTGTAAGCAATTTGGTTTGGTGAATGGCATAATTTAAGACCTTAGGGATACGTATCTGCACCGTGATGTCTGAGTTACATTAATTTCTGTAGAGACAGGATTTCATCTCCACCCTATATATTTTATATACGGCTCTGGCTCAGGGGAAACAGTCATTTGAATTAAGGAAAAGATACCAAGATATCCAGCTCCTAAAGCTGCCTTGCCAGATGTACTTGCCACTTGGCTATGAAGAAGTTTGTCCCATCTGTATAATGAAGCTAAAATACCCAGCAAGTGCTGCTGTTATAACTATGCATGATACTGAGCACTGTGGAAACAAACAGCTTCACACTAATATTTGAACTGAGAAACTGTCAGCATAAATAAAGTTGGACTCAAACTTGGTTTTAAAATATTTTAGTGAATGTGCATAACAGGATCAAATCAAAACACCAGGTAACTCTTAATCGTGACACTGTAGTTTTTAAGTGTTTCATTTCACAGCCTGACTATTCTAACTTTTCTAGTTAGTACAATATTAATACCAATTAGTGCAAAAAGTACTAATTTCACAGACTTTTTAAAAAACATGCTAAAAAAAGCAGGAATTCCACTGTCCAGTGGTGTTTTGACACCCAGATGGTCTTCAGCAAGGCAAGACCTCCTATGTCAGGATGCTGACCTTTGCACCACGAGGTACCAGAAGAATAATCAGTAGCAGCTGAGTATTGACACCCTTTAGAGGAAGGAGACTGAAGGAGAGTATGGCCTATTGCTGGGGACAGGCTGACAAATACATGCCAACATCAGAATACCATGATTTCCCAAAACTAAGTCTAGAGGCAACGGGGCAGAGGGTTTTCTGCCCATTCTTTCTTTTTGTCCTCTTTCTTATGACAAGCTGCTGATTAGTTTTCTTCCCATTTCTGGATCTTTGTCCAAGCCTTAGACACTTACGAAGTTTTAATCTGGACTTCAGGCTCAGCCATTCCTAGCCTCCAACCACACAGCCTTCATGCCCATACTCCACCACCTGCCTTGTAGCTGTGGCACTTAGCTCCCTCAACTCTCTGAACCATTGGGTGTTAACCAGAAAACTGGCCAGGCAAGTTATGACTTGCTGTGGGAATGCTCTCTTCCAATGTGCAAAACTGCCAAGGAGAAGACTTGTCCCATAGCTTGTTAGTCCTGGACTGCCCAGATCACTAAGAGGTACACACTGATCACAGGACAGCAGTCCTGTCTCACCCAAGCTCCATCATGGACATCAAGATCTTGTGCAAGTCACCTCTTCTCTCTGACTGCACAAGCAGCACGCAATGGTTTTACAGACATGATAATTATTAGAACAGATTTTTTTTTCCTCATCGAAAGAATAAATACGCAGAGTGTTATTAATGCTAGTTTAATTTCAACGCCAAAACAGGAAAAACAATAATGGGACACATTGTTTAATGAAAGTCTGTTGGACTCATTCCTCAGTTTTTGTGATCTAATATTTACAAAAACAAAGTAATTTTAAAAGTCTTTGACATGCTTACAATAGATCCTTCAAAGCCCTGGATACCAGATAATGCTACAACTGTATCACAGAACAAAAAAGAATAAGACAGGATATCTCTCTTCATGCCAGTAAGCATCCAAGCCACATTCTTTTTGCATCCGAGTTTTAGAATGGATGTTTTTAACTTACTTTACATACTGAAGATGTGTTTATAAGATAAGCTTAACATTGATATGAAAATAAAACACATAGAAATACTGTAAGATCATTTATGCTTTAAATAAGCAGACAGCAGCTCAGAAAATTGCATTTCACCAGCGTGTTCTCTCCCACAAATATTTTTAACATTCTTTGGGAATGACTGTTTAGGAACCTAGGCTCCCTCACCAGCAGAAGTGCACATCACCATGCTCTCCTCTGCTGTATATTAAGATGTTGCTTCCCAGCTAATTTCCACTGTGCAGTGTTTCTGCATTCCATTTTCAAAACTTAAATGTCTTACTGAATAAACTGGCATCAGAAAAGTAAATACAGCTTAGATTTGGCAAAAATGTTAGTGACTCTTTTCTCAATGCTTTCTATCCGTACAATGGCTGCTAGATTCCCTTTTCTTCGTTGTTTCTTTCTTGGTTAGCTACTGGCCCTTTTTTCTTGTCAGTAGCACCTCACTTTTACTCCTTAGGTTGTGCAGCAGTCAAGCCAAGAGTGATGAGTGAGCCAGCAGCACCATTCAATGTGCAGCATTACATTGATCAACAAAAGTTTACTATGTGGGACAATAAAAACAAATTTGTTTTAGCAGGAAGCTGAGGACAGAAAAGATCTAACAGCCAACATATATGATGTCATTCAGTCCAACTAGGTTCTTCTTGGAAACAGCATGTGGACCTGCTGCTCTCATCAGTGCCTTCTGTGACAGAACCGAGCAATACTTCTCTCACTCTATATGAAAGAATATACGGCTAAGTGAAGAGCTCATCTGGTCTTCCCACTCCCTGGTGGGAGTCTGCCTTCCAGCTCAGGACCAAGATGCAGGCATGCACTGTCAAACAACTGGAAACAGCCAGCAGCCTCTAGGAGAGTGCCTGAATAGCAGTTCTTGCATGGGGGACAACGGAGGCACTGTGGGGTCTGGTAATAACCTTAATATAAAAGGAAATCTCAGGAATTTCAACAAGAGCTGGACTTAGACTAAGGTGAGAGGACTGGGACTGCAGAAGCAATTGCCCTGACAATATAAAGTTATGCTGAAGAGAAATCATTTATAAAACACTCTGTGGGTGATTCTCAGTCCTCTAAAATAACACATATGGTGTCATGGTCATTTTATATTTGGAATAAAGAACATAAATAGAGCATAACTCACTACTGCAAATCATGCCTTTATGGAAGGTATGTCATAGCTGATGATGTGGAGTGAGTGGCTGTCATTGGTCTCGTGCACAAGTACAGCAGCTAATAGTCACAAGCCTTGTTCTTCTCATAATAAATGGGCTCTTGTTACTGAAGCTGATGGTGAAGCACAATCAAACAAATATTTTTGGCCTCTAACAACCAAGAATTTGTTTGTCATGCTTCATCTCTTGTACCAGGCTGTACAAAATCAGAGAAATAAGAAATAAGTACCAGCAACTCCTTTCCAGTGTGATGTGAGCCCTTCCCACGAGCTTTTTAAATTGAGAATTATTACCAATGTTTTATTGAAGTACGAGGTATTCCACATCACTACGCTGGTTTGGCCCCATTCTTCCTGAACCCTTGGGAAACAGCATGTTGAACCCCGCTGTGAACCACCCCCTGCAAACGGTTTATTTCAGCAGCTGACTCCCAATTCTTAAAATTTACATAATAATTAATTGGAAGCCAAATTCTCCATGGACCTTGAGATGTCCTCCTGAATACTGGGACAGAGAGTGCAAAAGCCATTCTTCCTGTATGTTTCCTGTACACAATGCCTCTAGGACACACAGACCTCTCCAGAGCCTTTGGGCAGGGACTCTCAACCCAAGATCTGTTTACATCTTTCATAAAAAATATGCATAAGCCACATGGATGATTTTTTGAACAAGCAGCAGAATACTGCTCTTCCACCTTTCACACACATGCTCTGCTCACTGCAGTTAACTGTCTCTTGTAAATCCCTCCAACTCTATGAATCATGAATTTGCACCCACTGCAAAATAATTATACAGGGAGTTCGGGCACTCACCAGAGAATGGGAGAGGTGCTTTGAGTTTGTTAAGTGAAAGAGGAAATTGAGCCCATATGAAAGAGCTGGGGGAAAGCATCCTCACCTTGGGCAGTTGGATTACTAGCTGTATTTCAAACGAAGGCAGTAGCTTACAACAGCCTACAATAGCCTTTTTGCAGAGTTATCTGGAAGAGCACTGCATCTCCTGCTGCAGGACAGAACGTGGCAGGGGGCAGGAGGCTAGCACTGAGCTGCTCAGCTCTGTTGAGGCTGACATGTCCTGGGCACGCTCAAAGACAGAGCTTCAGATGTCTGGGTAATCATCCAGGATCCAGTCAACAGCTGTGTGAGGATACAGAGGATTGCAGGTTTGGGCATAGACTATCTAAATTCAGTCCAGATCCCTTTTGGCATCTGGTCCTCTCTGAAGCCTTGGGAGTGGGGCTTACCAACTCAGTGGATTTTGACTCAATGCCTGTATCATCTGACCAGCTCGCATAGCATGCACTTGTCACCAGAAGGTAGCTGGTATTGCTGCCAGTACTGAATCTTAAGTGTTGAAACCATAAGCATTAGAAGAGGGAAAAAAATATTCAAGGGCAGACAAGGGCCCTCTTGTCATTCTCCTAGAACTCCTCTGCCTTTCAGGCCACGTCTCTATTACCTTCACGACCTATTTCGCAACCTTGGAAAAGACACTGGACAAGGTTAAAAATCCTGTTCTACAACATACATTTCTAAGCAGTTCTCAAAAGACATAACCAGAATCCAGCAGTAACAGATGTCCTAAACGTCCTCCTTTGCACATCTGTATCACTTGTAGGTAGCAAAGTTTTGGTAGGAGGGGGCTGCAGGGGTGGAAGTGGTTCAGGGGCTGTAGGATGCTGACCCTCTAAAAATGAGTATTTGAGGTAGCATCTTGGGTTTTGGGTCATACAGAAGGAAAGGCTTTATTTTGTCCTAAATAGCACATACAAGTTTGATCAAGTAGTAATTATATCTCAGCCACTAAGAAATAATCTCCAAGGCATAATTAGTAACAGTACCTTCCCTGTGAGATGTGACTCCCTCCACCTTCCACTTCCCCCCACCCCCGCTCCAAAAAACCCAACAATCAACCAACAAAAACCTGTCAAACCACCACAGCCCTGTGATATACATCTTAAAAATGAGGACTGAAAAATAAGTAACCAAGTTAATCAAAGGAAGGTGTTTATATAAAATCAGTAGAATTCACCTGCAGATCTGCAGAAACTGCGGGCTGAGAATAGAAAAGCAGCACTACAAGAAGAAATACCCGAGTGGGAAAGCAAGATGAAAAGCTGAAACCACAAGAGGAAAGCTAAAATGGCCCATGTTGCCAAAAAGGCAGCCTTCTGCAGAGGATGATCAAAATGCCGGGGCAGGGGGGGCCAAAGCCAGACACATCGTCTACAGCAGTCCTTCTGTCAGAAGGACCACTGAAGCAAAGGTTAAAACGGAATGAGTTCACCAGAAATCAAGTATGGCTTGCCACGGAGCCAGCCAGCTATCCTAATATATAGTGTTTTCCATCAGCAAGTGTATTTCTGTTTCTCAAATTGTATGTCCACCAAGGCTTGCAGTTACTGCTGGAGAAACTTAAAACAACTGCAGTAAATGAAAAGGGCGCGCACACACACACACACACACTGAGACCTTCCAGATTTCACTCAAGCAGGTATGCGGTCACTTCTTCTGTTGTTAATACTTTCCCTTTCCTGCCAGCTTGTCTATGGGGATATTTGTCACACTGTAACTCTACCTACAAACCCTGAGTGTAAATATATGTACAAAACCTTAACATGAATATATGCATTGAAGAGATTTTGCCAGGAACTCAGAGTGCATGAGCACTTCAGGCTTATCTCTGGGTAATGACTTCCATTTGATTCAGCTAACACAAGTTCTCATCTAGACGAGCCCACATCCAGGGCCACGCAGTGGGCACCTACCAGCCTCCACGCCTTGACCTCAGGCTCCTGTGGGAAGCAGCACTGAGGATGGCACAGCGATCACAGCCACAGGAGCACCAAGGTTTACTGGGAGATTTCTTTCTTTGTCTTTGTTCTGACTTTTTATACCTCTTTATACGGAACACCCCCTCCACATGCACCGTTTGAATGGTACTCTGTTATAGAAACAGCACAGCAGGAAAAACTATCGCACCTTCATAACACAGGGGTGCATCTTATAAATAATTTTTTATAGTTAAGCAAAAGCCAAGGGATAAACTTTGATTTTGTTTACTAAAATATCAAACCTAAAATTGCTAATAAACCTCTAAGAGCTATTCAACAGATTGTCTGTTACAGGAAAATCGTGTCAGGATGCTCAAGCAGTTTATGGCCATCTTGGATATCGGGGGAAGAGTGAAATGGGTCTAATGTTTTTGAAGTTTTGTGGGGTTTTGAGAAATCCAGACATCTGCATTTTAATCTTTGGAAAATCCTGAGATCAGCAAGACTATCGTCTGCAGGACTTAACCACAAGTTGGACCCACCTCTTAGCGAGTCTAAAAGTCTTATGATTGCTGTAAAAAAACCAAAACAACCAGCCCTTTTTTTGTAATACATACACATAATGATGGGGTCTGTGCTGTAAAACATTTGTCTTTAAATGACAGGGTAATAATACGATAATTGATACTTTCTGCGCAACCAAGTTTACTGAATGTGTTTCAGTGACTGATTTAAATAACTGCAGCTTCTCACCTGCTTCTTTGTCTGCAATGTTTATTGCAGCTGTGTGTGTCAGCAACAAAAAAAAAGGGGTAAGAGCAGCTCTGAGGCAAGACTCAGAGGCTTGCAAAGCACTCTTCCTGCCTTTCAGATGGTCCCATTACCCAGCTACCATCACCCTTACCTTTCACATGGGGAGATGTTTTTTTAAACGTAGGGTGTGTGGTTCAACTGAGAGGTGCTGTGTGTGTGCACACCAGCGTGTTTTGCTGACGGGCACACTTTGAAGTTTCTCTTTGCCTCACTCGCAAATGTGGAAGGACAAGTAACGAGTCAGGAGAGATCTGAATGCAGACCCAACTCTTCATGATATTTGAGGTTTTGAGTTGAGTGGGACTTTGAAATAGCTCCAACACTGTCAGCAGCAACCTCCAACTAAAAATGCAGTAACACAAAGACTTCCCTTTCCACGTAAAATCAATCATATCAAGCGCTCACATTTACACACCCCTCTGTATGTACTAATCTACACCGCCTTAACTGCTTTGCACATTTCTAGTATTTACTTTGGCTTCCTACGTCCTCTGTTAATCAAGTCTTATTTGTCCATGACACAGGCAGCTACCCTGAACTTTTCTAGAATCTGATATGACACACTCCCCTTTGGAAAATGCAATAAAGCAGGGGTGTACACCCAGTGCAATATCTACAGTAATTAGACTCACTGCTCATTAAAATGAGAAAATAGGTGGATTGTGCAGTATGGTACACCAGTGTTGTGGCAGCAATACTACATTGCTCTATAAAAAACATTAAAGCCATTTATGGCACTTGCCTCCAACAAGAACACTAATTCCAAGTATTTGGAACACAGGACACAGTGTATTTTACTCTTTTTTCATCTTTCTGCTTCTAGACTGAGCAAATTAACATTTTCTTACCACAGACCTCTGGAGACACTTAAAAATGTTTTTCTGAACACTCATGCTAAAAGAGCAATCAGCCAGCTACTGAGCTTTGGAGGAAGGAGGTGGCATCTCCATTCGTACACGCTGAAAACAAATTATCTTGCAGGGAGCCAGGCTGGGTTAACAGTGGGTAGGCAGAAGCACTGCAAAACCTTCTTCCTTCCACAAGAGACAGTGTAGTTCATTAAAGCCGCTGTTTTGCACACGCCATAGTGGTGATGTTGGCTGGAATGACTTACGCACTTCAGCATGCCTTATCATTATCTATCACCCCTATATGCTGATTTAGGCAAGTAGAAAGGCATGTTATTCCTCTTCCCTCCCTCTGCATACATGGGGAATACAAAGTCCACCTCCTGACCCAGAGAGCTCATCTGCTGCTGGCCGTCCCAGCCCAGTCCCAGCACAGCGCTGTGTGATGGAGGTTGCCTAAAACTGCAGTGGTGGGAACTCCGCCACAGAGGAAACGTGCGTGCGCTGCTAAGAGGGAGAGATACAGGAAAAGGAAAGAAATGTGACTGTCATCCAACCCGCATTTCTGTATTTCTATTTTATATATTTCTATAAAGCCTCAGCAGGCGGTGGGAAAGGGGAAAGAGCTGAGAAAATAATTTTAACATTTGCAATAGGCTTATGCAGGACTGTCCGCCAAACCCACCCCAAACCAAGCAGCTGGGGAGCCCAGGGACTGAATCAGCAGTGCAACACATCTATCTGAACTTCCCAGAACACACAGATGCTGGCCTTGATATCTGCCAGACGGATGGGTTACCAGGGGAAAAACTGCCTCCCCCCACCCGCCTTCCGTGCCTCTCTCCTGCCATCAAGTCCAGGAACAAGCCATCTGCTGCCATTAGCTCACAGGAGCAATGCCTACATCCGAGCCAGTCACAGCGTGTGCTCTCTGCAGCACTATCCGCTTTCCGCTCCAGGCCGTGACGCACGGTGACATTCCCCTCCGGTCGGGGACTCCAGGAAGCGAGCTGTTTAGCTTGGACGCAGGCACGGTGACACAGACACAGGTGGCTCCATCTATTGCGACACGGGGTCAAGCCTGCTGCAAAGGGCCCCGCTGTCCCCAACGGCTTCCCTAGGGACCAGGAAACAGGGCAAAAAGCAGCCCCCTCGCTGGAATTAAATTATATGACAGTTCACTCCGTGGGTACCTGTACAGCTCCAGGAGTTCCCTGGTAAATTGGCCCAGGCCCCGACAGCAGGAAGAGGCAAAATCTCAATTCTGTACCACATTTGGGGAAAATTATGGCCCAGACTTGGAAGCCACTTGGTGGCTGACGTGCATTTCCACTGCAGGCTTGTCCAAAATCCCACTCCTGGCCGGCTCCAGTTGCAGGACGTCGGGTGTGGTGCAGAGCTGGATTGGTACCTGCCGTAGGAAGCCACTTCCGAAGTAGCTGGCTGATAGATGTACTTGCTCGGATGAGGGACATCTCAGAATGAGTGCAGTTTTGGATTTAAACTCCTCTTCCTCAGCTGTTTTTCTCACCGCTTGTTGATTTTTGGTGTAACACCCATTTTAATGTGTTTGCTGCCATTTTTTACCTGGTGGTATTTTGCTCCAATGGGAGAAAGAGTCAATGTTTTAAATGGATTTGAGGGAAAAAGATAAAACCAAGAGTCAAGCTCTTTCTCAATGATAGCGGCTTCTTCCTTTCCTGGACAGTCTACACATGCTTCATTGTCATTAATCATTTTACTCTGAATAAAGTTAGACAGAGACCTCTACCCGCCAGGCCTGAGGGAAGCAACCCACTGGCTGACTGGGCCAGCATGTCAGACATTGCTCTTAACACTGACTCTGCAGTGACAGCTCCGCTAGGTTAGGATGCAGGAGGGAGATGCTCCAATTAATGATGGCAAATGCTATATGAGAAGGCGTTACCTCAGAGAGGGAAATGAATAGTGCAGTTTTTCCTAGCGGGGAGCAGGGGAGGTGAGGCCGCAGAGCTTAGCTTCAGTGGTTTCTTCCCTCCCCTTTCCGTCTGCAGACTTCTTGGCCAACACAAGTGGTGATTCACAACTTGGAGCTCATGTCCTCCTCACCCCCTCCCTCTTTTTCATCACTGGTCTGGCAGTGGAAAAGCTTCCCACACGATCCCCGAGTCAAATCCTGCTGGAACTGCAGTTGTCTCATGGTGCTTTCATCCCAAATAGTTTGGCTGCTATGCTGGCTTCTGCAGTTAGGAGCTGCTTAAATTTTCTGCTGCCTCAATAGAATATATTTCTTGGTAGGCACAGTGAATTTGGGACTGGGAGCAAGACTGTGGCGTGAGGAACAGAAAGCCCAGTATTGCCCAACTGGTTCGCATCTTTGCCAAAGATTTCATTTGTGATGCCCTTCTGGAGTTAAGGCCAGTTCACTGGCAAGTACAGTAACTGAAGTATTCAGTAAGAATAATTTGTTGTACTTGGTACTTCTTCTGACCACAAATGGGTATCATTTTTTACAGTCTTTTCCTATAGCCATGTAGGGAAGAGGTTCAATAAAAGCAATTTTTGCCTATGGTTGCTGAATGGTACCAATATCTCCAAGCATTTTTGTCCAGGATTCAAATATGCTGTGTGACTGGTCACCCATGTTAAACAATACGGTTTCTATTCCCTATTCAGTCCTTACAGAGGCCAGGACTATCTGGAAAAAAATAAAAAAGACATTGGAAGGAGATATAGGGAGAGAGGCAAATTTAGAATATTCAGCTATCTTCTCTCCTCTCACTAAAGAAAGTACCTCATATAAAACTGTACATGTGCAGTTCAGAATTTAAAATACCCACGTTCTTTCTTCACTTACAGATACACCTGTCTAGATGGTGGTTTACTCAGCACGTCTACTCCAAGTCCTGTGTTGTGCATGTATGCTTTGAGTTTTTTACTGCAAAAGGTGTGGACAGGTCTCAGTTCGGCTCAGTTTACTGCTTTCAAATTTAAATGCCAACTCAAAGGTTCACCGAGGTGCTTACTTTCATATGGCACATACCTCATATTTCACATATTTACTGGTTCTATGAACGGTTCATGTCTGTTTTATATCATGGTGTGGCTGGCTAAGTACAGCACTCCAGGTCTGTAAAGGGCACAAGTTGGTCCAGGAGCCTGTGGATCTTCTAGTTTCCTGGGAACTCCAAGCCTCACCTAGCTAAAAGTCTTCTAGCGCCCACTTTTTGCCATCACAAAGAAGCAAGATGAGATGGAAGCAATTGAGGGCCTTTAATGTTGCGCCCAGAGAGAAGTCTCCAAACTGGTGAGAAAGCCAGCCTAGGCACCAGTGCCAGGCACGTGGTTTTCTCCTGAGGTTTCTGTCCTCAGTGTTTTGCTACTGAAGAAAATGTGTTTAAAGCTCAAGAGAGAGGAGACAACGTGCTTTTAAAAAGAAGAACTCTCTTTTTCTTCTCCACCACCACAGCCCCTTACTCTGCTTGTGGACACCCTGGTACTCAGGCTAACAGGTTTTAAAACACATTTTAAGATGTATCCACCACATAACAAGATGAATGCCCAAATTCAAGCAAGAGCAATGTCAACGAGCTAAACTGTCAGCCTGTCCCAAAAACCTTATCAAAACAAACTGCTTGCTGTCTGTGGCTTGAGGCAACTTTATATTTCATTTTGTAATATAAGCTCTGTGACTTCTCGTGCTAAAGACTGCCTAAATATTAGATATTTAAACTCACAGCTTCCATTAGTGTAAGTGCTACGTCTAAATTCACCCATCAACTTTAAAAAAAAAAAAAGAAAAAAGGCACCTATATTTTGAATGTTAAGGCCTGCACTCTGCATTTATGACTGGTGAATGTGTTGTTTCTTAACCTTGATGTAATATAACTACTTGGCTTTCACACAGACATAACACAGGTTTCAAAATATTTGAAAAGTTCTCCAGCATATGCATAAACAGCCAGCACTGCTGTATGGGGTAAAGTTTTCTTTAACTTCAGGGAACAGATAAGGAGCCATTCATTTTAATATAAATCCTGGAAACACAGTACTGTTGTAACTGGTCTTCAAATGGTAGTTGGCTCTGAGTGCTGACTATCTATAGTAATACCACGTCAAGCTCAGTGAGTACGGATAATGTTTAAAAGTCTGTGTTTCATTTATTTAAACTTGCATAAGCATACTTAAATAATTTATATTGGGTTCTTATTTTAGCCACTCTTAGCTTTATATTTTTTATAGTGAAAACGTATTTACACTTCTAATACATATTTTCCTCAAAATGTACATGCTGCTGCAGAGCTTAGCAATAAGGATGATACATGCAGCCCCTCAGAAAGTGAGGCAAATAAACAACAAATGAGAAAATATGCAGTGCGGAGAGTCAAGTAATGAAAAATAGAACCTTGCCAAACCTCGACTTACGTAACCAGCTGAGAGCTCTTCATACGTTGAAAAGAGATTGAATCGCAAAAGCAGAGTCCTGGCTGCCTCTGCTACTTACACAGGTAATCTTCGGGGGGTTGGGTGTGAGGGGTGGCTCAAGTGACTTAAATACTCTGTTACATAAACACAACTGGAAGATTAAACACCCTACATGGGTTTCAAACCCTTCATCACCACATCTATAGTGTTCTAAATGGTTTCTCAGGCAAATCGTATGGTCATCCTAGAATATTATACATTTTAAATGAGGATTTGGTTAAAAACCCAGACAAAATCTCTGCTGCATATCAGGTTATAGATTGCATAAATTAAACTCTTTAAAAATTATGAAAGAAGAAGAAACTGGTAAGACTGCACATTATCTGTGCAACGAAGTCAATGACAATACAAAGAGTACTATGAATGAAAACTATTAGCAAAATACATTTACTGGGCACCAAAGCAGAAAATATGTTATCATTTGGTGGAACCAGCCTAAATAAATATCTGCCAAAGAATAAAACAATTTACAAGGAGACCTTTCTGTGTCTAATGGAGTTATGTGTTTCACACTTTTTTTTCTTTATATCTGTATTTGAACTGGGTCATATACATTCCTCTTAAGATGACATTTTAGAACTTATTTATAGAAACTCATCCTGTCTGCCACATCTTGTTTCAATTAAAATTTGATCTTGAAACAAGACAGAAGAATGGAAGTGGGGGGACCCTGTGGCACCAGTTACTGATGATCTATTAAAAGTTTATGCAACACTTTGAATGTAAGAGTTACAGGAAAACACCAGCACAGAAACGCTGCCCCAAAAACCTGCAAAGCCTTCTTGTGTGGCAGGGGAAGGACAGCCCTAGACACCTCCTCCCATGCCACTAGCATGCAGTGCTCCCCTGAGCCTTTTTGGAGTTGCTTTCAGCTCTGCTGGCACTGATGTTCACACAACTTTTGCTTTTTAAGCAATGCTTCTTGCCCTATTTATCTAAGCTTTTCAAAGCATGAGACTACTATCTAGTTTAGACTGAGCTGCTGCACTTTCAGACTTTTATTTAAGCAAAGGTCTTTGTGGGTTTCTGTTTCAAACATGCTTCTGGGACACAGGTAGGCTCTTCTGATCATTACTGATCTCAGGAATGCTGGCTGATTTGGGATGTTTAATCAGCTTCTGCATCCCCCCCTTCCATCCAGCAACTCCTGTTCTGTCCCATCCCTGGTGATCTTACCCTTCATAGTGTTTACTGACACTTCTCCTTTCCACAGTCTCCTGCCTGCAACATTATTTCTGGCTGCCTCTCAAGCCCCTGAGGTCCCCCCTGAGAAGGTGTGAGCTCTTGACCACATTGCTGATTGGCTGAAAGTGATAAGTGTGGACAAGAACAGGGTAGGAGTTGAGGGAAAACTGGGGGAGGAAAGACAGGTAGAAAGATTGAAAAGACTAAAGAGATAATCTGTAAATTTATAGCTGTTTCACTACTCTTGCAAAACAAAGTGCCTTACTTCAGGCTGCATATGGCAGCTCAGACTCTAAGACAGTTGTGCTCTTTTGAGGAAGGCAGAGAGCTCTCCCTCAGAGCAGCTGGCAACTCTCTAGTCGACCTTCATTTCCACACAACTAGACAGTACCTTAATATCTAGTGACCCTCTGCCCTCTCAAGTGAGACTGAAATCAGCCAGCTGGTTCAAAACCCACTGGAGAAATGGTGGAGGAAGCTTGCACCATACTTCTATACAATAAAACAACCAAGAGGGTAGCTGCCAGTGCCCTCACCCAGCATCGTCAGTGGGAAGCGAAACAATTCAGGAGCATTGCCCTGGGCTGCCAGAGCACAAGCCTGGACTTGTAACCACAGCTGCACCTCATCACAACAGGCACTCAGAGCTGCCAAAACACAGAACACAAATTTCATACCTAGCTTGAAGAACGGAGTCACATTTGGGCACCTCCACCCTCACTCCTGGGACTCCCGTTGCCCGGGGCCCCACAACTCTCCTTGGCTTGTCCTACCCTCCAAGGTCAGCAGCCCACAGCTGTCCTCCCTGCTCCTGCATCCCACATGTGTGTGGTCTCCCCATCCTGATCCTTCTCAGCAATTGCACCCATCCATGCACTGACCCGAGCCCCCTGGTCTCCCCTTTCTAGCTCTTACATTACTCCAGACTGCTGTTTTCCCTCCTGGTGCACACACACGGAGCCTCACATTTCCTTCCTCCATTCTTCTGTCTCTGAAGTTAGACAATTTCAATGTTTTTATGTTAATTGCTTTTGAATAACAGCCTTTCTGGAAAACAAAAGGTTTCCCAGAGTACTGGTTTCTTTGGAAACGTTCCCATGGCCAACTACAAGCTGAAATAATAACAATAAAAGGAAAATTTCCATGTAAGTATATAAGACTTTTTTCCACAACTGGTGAAAAAGTTGTGAGATTCTCTTCAGTTGTTTGGGGTTTGGTTTGTTTTTTGACATTTTCAGGCCAGTTTTCCCCTCTAGACTTCCAATACCTCACTCCTGCCAAGGGAAAGGCATAAAGCGGAGTCTCACTGCAGTTTGCCTCAAGACCGAGAGATGCAGTGACCCTGTTTACCAAGAGAACCCTTGGTGCACATGAGCGAGGCTCTGCGTGGAAAGGCTGCCTGCCTTGGCTGGCATTCCTCTGTTGTTAAAGAGCGCAGGAAATGATGGACATTTTTAAACCGGAAAAATTTGCAAGCAAGCTTTGGCTAACCACAAGAAACTAAAGCACATGGCAAGAATCACAAGGCTCATGGCAGAAGGGGAAAAGCTGACAACTTTTGATTCATGGGCTGTTAAAGGTTATGATGCTGCTGTATAATATTATGGAAATGAAACCACAGTTTTAAACACTAAGCTGGTACTTGCTTCAGCAAATAAACCCAGGATTCGCTCTTTTTCATGTATTTTTGTGCGAGGTGGTGGTGAAATTGGGCTGGTCTCAAAGAGACAGTGACACTTTGGGGTCGGGTAAGGGGGTTGTGAGGCCCAACTCACATGCAGAGTGGTACAAGCCCTCGCTGTCTCACCTGGAGTGAAGCCATTTGGAGTACAAGCCTTCTAAAGTCTGCCTTAATCTGGCTCTATCTCCCTGATCTTCTGGAGCTTTCTAATGTCCCCTTCCACATACAGAAAGTGAGGGTCCAATGACAGCGTACAGGCAGTGGCACAAACTGAGCTAACAGCTACCTTACAGCCAGTGTGAGAGGGTGAAAGATTAACAACCACATAGATGCAATCCTGCCCTTTTGCCTTCTGCGCTGATAGCCACACACCCCAAGATTTTCCTCTCCTCTTTCTTCTCAGCTTGTCCCGTCTTCCTCTGTTATGCTCCAGTTCCACAGGCTTCTTAAAAGAGTACAAATCATTTAAATGGTGCCATAAAGGAAGGGATACATTACACACTATCTCATTTCAGTGTAGGATTTTTCTCACAGTGCGCACATAATGTTG
The DNA here is from genome assembly GCA_009769605.1 of Bucorvus abyssinicus. NCBI lineage: Eukaryota > Metazoa > Chordata > Aves > Bucerotiformes > Bucorvidae > Bucorvus > Bucorvus abyssinicus. The sequence continues at coordinate 28,964,832 of CM020027.1, forward strand.
TTAACTACTAAAATATCAAAAAAAGTACCACCATCTCATATGTTGAGTTGGCAGAAAGAGAGGAAAAGCAAATCAAAACCTAGCCTCCACCACTGAGTGGGATGCTTGGGGGCTTGGCAAGGAAAGCCACTGCGGAACCATCTTCTGCCAGCATAGAGATTTCCCTTGTGGTGGCACTGGCACGGCTGTGCCTGGTGATGTCCATGCATGGGGCTGCTGGCAAAGAGAGGGGAAAGGGAAGGAGGTTTTACTCATGAACCCACCTTTGTACAAATGACCCCGTGGCATGCACAGGGTGAAGGAAGATAAAGCAGAGGAGCACAGTGGGACTTAGCTGCTTTACACATCTTTACCTTCTGACAGGGCTAAAGGGCTTCACAAAGGTTTCCCAGCACAGTGCCACACAAAGAGGGAAGAAAGTTGCTGGAGTCCTCGACCCAACTCGTGTTCTTGTGACCAATTCTTTGAGAACACAGAGGGCATGAAAAGGGAAAAAGAAGAGAGCCTGAAGTAATCTCAAGGGAAAAAACGGAATGGAGTACTTGCAAGTTGGAAGGGAGCAAGCCCAGCAAACAGCAGCTCTTACAAAATAAGCCCAAAATGGCTGCAGGTGCTCCTTTCCTTCAGGTTTAAAGCAACAGCTTGCAGCAAGGCTGCTGGAACTTGCAGAGGGCCTTGGAGCCAGGCAGAGACCATCAGCTATTCTCAGCCTAGCCTATCGGCTTGAGCACAAACCCCACAAGATATGTTTTTATTCCTTACAAAAAATATTTTTTGTGTTCAGTGATAGCCTTGGTCTGTCTGCTAAGTAAAATTCTCATGAACTTTGTGAAGCTGTCTATCTTGATTCCACCTGTAGTGGTAAGGCAGCCTTCCCCACGAACCAGGTGTAAATACGCTTCCTAAAACGGGGATCCATACAAACAGGATTTTGAGTTATTAGAAAGGAGTTTCCATTTCCTCAGATACGCAGTGCTTGCACTATGTAAAAAGGAAGCAAACAGCTTGCCATGGGTCTGCAATGCTTGTTTAATACCCACTGCCTGAGCATGCATGTGGAGCTGAGCTGCTGAAAGGGTGGCAAGACAGAAGGATCACAGTACCTGCCTCTTGAAATTGTGGTATGTCAGTCCAGGCCCTGTTCTCCTCTACTATGTGGAGCTCTGCTTCCAAAAGCTGCTTCCGAAAGACCTCAGCAAAAGGTTCATTTCCCAGATCCACTGACCTATGTAGCCTCTGCTTATTCCAGTAAAAACCGGGAATGGATAGACAGGCAGAGATACTATACATCCTAGTACTGGTATTGCGGCAGACCGTTTACACAGACTCCGGGGTACCAACCCTTGTTCCCAAAAGTACTCAGGGGTTTTGTACATGCTGCAGTCACAGGGGTCATCTTCCTAACTGCTGCAGGCCCCTGTTTCTGTAGTGGCTTTCTCCTTTCAGATCCCAGCAAACAGGGGGCTAATATCAATGGATATCTTAATTTTATACCTCTGAGTACCATGTAGACTAAAGGTAGATCCCCAAGGTATGCAACAGGTAAGCGAAAATTGGAAAGGTCAGCTGAAAAGACAAATGTCGGTGAGCCTGAAGTTATGAGCCTACTGTTGAGTGAAAAATATTTATTCATTAAGAGATGGGAAAATAAACAGAAAAATAGATATGCTGTCCCTCTATGCTGCACATACCCAGATTAAAATAATAAAACGCATCTCACTGCCTTTTGTGCAGATTTAGCAAAGCGTAAATGCACTGTGCTCCTCTACTACTCTGGAGGCGTGTAGGAGGGACACATTACTGTCAGACACTGAAATGGGTGAAGTTGCCACTTTGGCTTTTGCAAACTAGCATGAAGAAGTCTGAGACCACCAGCAGCTACGTGTAAGCACTGCTGTGAAGTACAGGTCCAGCATCAAGAGAGCACAGAGGCTGGTCCTGCAGATGGATCTGCACAGCAGCAATGTCAGTTCACTGCAAGACAGGGAAATGCAGAATGTGGTGATCATGACTGAAGATACGTAGAGATCAGCTACAGGGAGAGTCTTCAGTGTAACGATCTTCATCACCACAGGATTTTGCACTTGATCTCCCCCACTTGCCAAGAGGAGCTATACCCATCTCAAGTTATTTCAGTTGGGGCTGTCTAGATGCTGTCAGCAAACTGTTTGAAGTTCTTGCAATTGAGGAATAAGCAGCTTTTATGCAGAAAAAGCTGGCACTTCAAAATTTTTAAGAACTAAATTCAGACATCAAGCAAAGAAGTCTTTAAAAGCTGCCACTGATGCAGATTTTATGTAAAGAATGACTGCTTTTCTCTCAAATGGCAGAAAGGTAAAGAAATGGCACTCTCCCTCCCAGAGTGCTGAAAGCAGCTATGGGCTAAACCTGTCAACTCATATTCATTTTAGAAAAGAAACTGAATGTGAATGCAGAAACACAAAAAATTGTTGGCTGACATACATTAAAAGAAAGTTTGGCAATACTAATCACTAATTATTATTATAGATGGCAAGTAACGACTGCACAGCTCTCTGACTGTGTTGCTGACCACAGCAGTGACCACACCTTGCAGTGGATGAGGTCTAGCTCACTTGAGGGCCTGTGTAAACACAGAAAGGGATTGTGTTAATCCTTCATGTTTTGTTGGGGATGTCCACACAACAGTGTTTTATTAACTATTTGTTACAGACAACTCAAAGAGTGTCACAGTACGGGTAACCCTGACCAGCTTTCCTGCACGTTCTCAAATGCAGCAAGCACAGAATGTTCTAAGTGGTGTCAGCTGTATGCAGTGACTTTGCTGTAGCTAAACTAGAAATCAATCCTTTATTGATCTAGGGAAAACCCAAATCTTTCCAAGGACACACATGACTCATGTTCCACCTGTGTGCTATATATGTAAGCTGGTCTTTAACTTACTGCACTTTCACTCAGTATCACTAGCATTCACATATTGCAAACAGGAAAACTGAGGGGGTAATTCGGGAACTACTTTCATCTCATGGATTTAAAAAAAAATACAAACCCAACACCTTAAACAGCAGTCAGTTACTGTACTGAACAATAGACTGATAAATTTGAGTATTGCATATGCTATATAGTAAAAGTTAACAATCCCTTATTCTTTAGATTAAGTGTCTTATCTCACAAAGCACACCCTGAAGGACTCAGCAACAATATTTTTATCATCTATCTAGGTACTTATATGGCTCCCATCACTGCTGTTATGGTAGCTGTGAAATACAGAGAATCTAATATGGAATCAGAGCCAGGAAACCTTGTTTGTCCAGCTACTATATAAGCCAACAAAGGAAATGAAACAAGAATCCCAATGAGCTCCAAGCTCTTTTTATGATGCTAAATCACTCATCTTCTAATTTATAAATCACAAATTGCTATTGTTAAGTATGATCATCACCTAGAAGAAAGCCATTGCTTTTCAAGAGACAGTGATATGAGCTACAGAGAAGGAAGGAAGAGTGTAATCCCCATTTCTTCTCTTATGAAAGCTTCAAAATAGGAAATATTTGTCTTGCCAACAATGAATTGGTATGAGTGACTCTTAACTTTGCTTCTGTAAGAAAACACAAAAGAGGAAATGAGAAATGCACACAAGAAAGTAAGTGCACATACATCCCATCTGTTACAATCTACCTCTCTGAACAAAATGGTATTATCTCCTCAGGGAAGACCCACTTCATTTTGGACCCACAGTCATTAACATCTTCACAAAGTAAATACAAGAGACAGCATTGGACATTTCCTCTCTGCAGGGATATGATTGATGGTACAAGACAGTTAACTGTGGAAGAATCAAGACTGTGAGAACATAAAGCTTTCTTATCCTTCTTTTTCTTGTGAAAATGGCTTACTTTTAGTAATGATCATGCTCGGGCATTTTGATCTCAGAGAGAAGCAGTAGCAGGGTTTTTACTTCTGAGGAAAGAACCTTTTGAGTTAACAGACTGAAGGAGCCAGTGGTCAGGGCTGATGTGCAGGACCACTGTCAGCTGCAGTACAGCAGACAGTGACCTGCTACAAGAGTGGAGGCGCAGGTGGATCCTGAGTTGAGAGACCTAATGCACAACAGGACAAGAACCCTCTGAGCTCAGGACAAACTGGATGAAAGGTAAAGCAGGCTGGCATTCAGCAGGACATCCTTTGGGAATAGGAAGTTTTAGGAAGCAGTATGTGCAAGAGGAGAGAGAGGTTGGGTGGAATAGGGACGTGATATAAAATCACCTTGGGAACACTCTGATTGGCTAGAGGAGAACAGCTGCCATGCATGTGGAGATGCAATAAAACTTCCCCTCAGGAAGGGTTCCCCAGGAACATCTACAGCAGGAAGGTTGGAGCTGACAGCTGTCTTACCAGTAAGTCAATGGAAACACCAAAAATTTCTCTTCCAGTTTCATCTCATTCAGCTACAGACAAGTCCCATGACCAACATTAGTTTGCCAAGGATCTGCCTTGGCTTTTGTGAGAGTCTCGTACAAACTCTTAGCCTGCAAGACACAAGAAGTTTAGACAGCAAGACAGCAAAAGAGTCATCCACCAGAGAAAATGTGAGGTCTCAGCCAGGAGGTACTTAGCAGACAACATCACAGCTGGCCGGAAACACGTGCACAGGCAAATACAGGGCTTGAGACAGAAACAGTGTTTGTGAAGTCAGTGTTGGGTTTAGGCCTCTACTTCAGACAAAAAAAATCTCTCATATGCTTTGGTGAGCTCAGGATGACCAGCCTGTACAGGAAATCTGCACTTAAATTAAGTTATATTAAAATAAATGCCAGAACCTTCTTAGTTCAATCATGGAAATGTCAAGAAACAAGCGGAAACGTGTTTCTTCACAGAGAAGACATCTCTCTGAGACTGCCACTTCAAAGATGTCAAAGTGACACAGGGAGAATACCTGCAGCGGTGTCTGTTCTCTGTTTCTGAGACAGGGGCAGGGGGGAAGAGAAAGGGTTGCCAGATACCATTTTGAAAGCAACTCCTCTATGTTTGTTGTCACTGGACATACTGGGCTCCAGACCACCCTTGGATGTAGCTGATGCCCATGCTGACAGACCTTGCTGAAGGGTGAAGCCAGGGAAGGAGGCACAGGTAGGTGCTGCAGCACCCAGGATCACACAGAATCAAGCACTTGGGTGGGTGAACTTGTAGGAAGAGGCCCAGACTCACTACGGCTGTCACAGTTCCCTTGTCTGGGAAACTAGGTCCCACCTCTGCTCCAGGGCTTCACAGGGTTAAACCTAGAAACAGCTCTCCTCAGGCAAGGTGGCAATCCACACAGTTTACACAGGCCCATAACTTCCACCATTAAGGCTTACTATTCCTTAGCTTGCTTTTGAGGCTTTATTGTAGCTCCCCAGGTGGCTGTAGAGGTGGTTTTCTCCGACTCTGTAAGACCCTGTGTGCTCACCCTGTTTAGCCCCAGCTCTGAAAATGGCAGCTGCTGGATGAGTGCAGCAGGGAAGGAGGGACTGGGGAATTACATCTCCACTGCAAGGTGACTGCATCGTGGTGAGGAGGGAGCACATGGGGGTGAGGGCCGTGGGGCATCAGGGGCTCTGGAGCAGGTAGGGTGAGTGTCATTACTTCTAGACAAGAGCCTGTTTCAGAAGCAGTGAGTCACGAACTCCCTGCTGCCCCTCACTGGGTCTGGTAGCTGTCTCATCCACGCCAACTAGGAACAGTCTTTTTCTGACCTCAGGTGTCAGTTAAGTGACAGAGAGGACATCAAGTGACAGAAGTACCTACTTCTTTCAGGGCAAGGGTCAAAAGGAAGAAATTAAGTAGAAGCCTTGGGTCTCTCTTCTGCCATCTGATGCTGGCTTCTCACCTCCCTGCAGAATTCAGGGAGGAAAAAGAAGATCAGAACAGCCTGGCTAAGCCTGTGTGTCTTTTTACCGCAAACACCTTCTGTTCTGGCCTATACAGTTGCTTTCACAGCTGGAAAAGGAATATTTTTTGCGTTAAATAAAAAGTAAAAAATGGCTGGATTCTTTTCAGTGTGCTCTGGGAAACTTCAGGAAGCCACATGAAACTAAAATGCTCTCTATCACACCTCTGGCACCTCTCCACAGCTTCCTCGGTGTCACTGTGAATTAAGTTATGTTGGCTACACTTAAAATTTTTGCTGAACATAACTCATCAAAGGCAAACACATGGAAAACCTCTGGCTTCAGTAGCAATTAATAAAGATGTCTCAATGACGAAACCACATGTTCCCTCAGGACTGGCCCTAGGTGTTCTGCATTAGCATGCCTGCACCAGGCTCCAAATTTTGAAGCGACACTTGAAAGACTTTTTCTACTGCCTGCCTCAAAGGCTGGACGAGAAGATCTAAGAGGAAGATAAAACCTCTTGCAATGGAGGTTCTGCTTTCATAGCAGGAGATGGCAGATTCAGACCCCATACAAAAACTAGGCACAGACAGTAGGGAACAGAAAGTGGGTGCCCATTCTCTATAAACCAGTCCTCAGCTATTGAACATTTCCTGTGATGTTCTCTCACCAGAGCTTCCCCTCACCAGTTCTTCCCATACATGGCCCAGTCCCTTGATCTGCGGTCCTTCAGAGGCACTGTGCAGTGACCAGAAAAGTTTGTTTGGGTTTTGGTTTCTTTCAGTGCAGGCCTCCCTGCATGGCAGTTACTTGCTCTCCTGCCATAAGCCACCCAAACCCCAGGTGCAGCCTGGGTGAGAACATGCACAGGACTCCTTTGCAAGGACTAAACACTGCATGGAGTGACTGAAGAAATGATGACCTTATGTTTGAGGGGAGAGGTGGAGAGGTATGGCCGTGGATGCTGTCTTTCCATGTAGCATGGACATTCAAACAGAGGAGTTTTCCTTCCCCATGCAGATGTGTGGATAGAGGTTGTTAACATGGCTTGCATTAAGTGGGCACTGGGGGTCCAAGCACATTGCATTTTTTCCTTCTTGTCACTCCCACATTCTTAAGAGAGAAGTGTTTAATGTACAAGGGCTGACCCCGACCTTACACCAGTACAACTTCGACTTCACTGACATGCATTTCTATTTATGCGGGAAGAAGAAAAAACAGAATCAGTTTCTACCCATAGCAGCACTACAAAGACAAGAAGAAAAAGGAATGTGAGTGCTATAAGACCAAGTTGTCATAGCAGCATAATTACATCTGAGTCTACTTTGTACGAAAGCAGACTGCCAGAACCTCATTTTGGAGGGAGAATCACTGCCAGGAGAAAAAGAGAGCGCTGCACTGCTCTGCCTAGATTGTATTAGACAGCAAACAGAAAACTGGATCTGCATGTCCCTGCCAATGAACCTCCTTGTACGAAACCAGCCAGGCCATTTTCATCTGTTGTGAATTCAGAAAGAGATCACATGAAAAACTTCTTCACAGAGTGTGAGGAAAGTATATCAAATTCTAAACTACAGCACATAACAACTATTAATTATAGATGCAAACAATGTTTTCTAGAGGTTACATTTTCCCTGAATTAAAATTTAAACAATGACGAATCGGTTAGGTTGCCTTCCTGCTGAATAAGTAACTTCACTAATCATGTAAGTAGGGCTTCATCGACCATCAGCATACAATCCCTTGTAGATGTACCAAGGGTGTAAAGAAAACCCAAACAGAATATCCAGAAAAAGACAAATCAGAGCAAAATGCACCTTATTTGCTTATTCTTTGATATGCAGACAGACTAACTGCTCAGTTCAGGTTTTCACGGCATACCTCAAAGCGACATTTCTTGAGGATGGCAGCTCTGGCAATTCTGTACACCACTTTCCTTCTTAGCAAACTATCCTAAGGAGAGATACTTTCCCATTGCGACATGGCTATATTCACACCACCTTTACAGTGTTTCATAGCCATTAGGAGTCTAACTTTCCTCCACACACCTGGAATGAGCATCTTGAAACCCTCTGGCAGTGGCTGCTGGGATGGAGATCACAGACATTGCATCTCCTTTTCTTCTGAGGACCTCACACCCTCCTGCACCAGGGAGCAACCCTGAGTCAGCAGGGCAGGACAGTGGATATTTGCTGCTGTCAGGGCAATTTCTTTCAGCAACTTTACAAAAGTTTATGTTTTATAGGCCTAATTTGTAAACTGTTTTTTATAAAGAAACAGACAACAAGAAATGCAAAAAATAAATTGCAAACATGCTCCAGATGGCACAGGATTATGAACCAGAAATGGGCAGACACACAATCTCTGCAACAACCTGGGGCAGCTACAGAACAAGGCAAAACCATACAGATGAAGGATTAGGTTGAAAGTCAGAGAAGTAAAATAGGGAAGACGGTGTCAGCAGGAAAGCAGAGAGAATATATTTGCTAGCAGAACATTTATTATAGCTAACCAAAACTTTCATCCAGAGTAAAATAAAACTCCTCAATAAACTTTTTTTCCCTTCATTTGACACTGCTACTTATTTTTCAGAATATAAGGTCTTTTTTGGTTGATGGTTTGTGTAGTCTATGCTTTTGCTTGCGAGGAAAAAATCTTTATCGTGAGAAAAGGTATAATTGATGTGGTGTCTGAAAACTGCACCTATCATATGCTGAAATAATAGTTCTGAATCATAAGCAGCTTCATTCATCTCCAGAAGACATTCACTCTGAGGCTTCACTGTGACCATCTGAGTGTCAACATCATTAAATATTTTGTAGCCACTCAGAGCTCACATTCAAGAAAGAAGAAGTTTCCTACCAATCTTTATTCCTATACTGATGGCTGTAGCTATAATTCTGAACAGTAAATATTGTCTGTGCTGTATTTTATTTTTGTAGAATAAGTAAACACTAGATAAAAAGAAAATGCCATTAGTTATCTCTTGAATTTTACCAGTCTGGGAAAATACTCTGTCATAGACAGATTTCCTGTAAGATCCTGACATACTTTCCAGATAAACACTCACGCTATAATACATTTTATGGGCTCCTACTTTGTTATTCCTGTAATTGTGCAATCATTAACGTTATCTACCTCTGAGTTAAACTTTCTCCTCTTGGGAGTGACATTCAAAAAAAAAAAAACAACTTTAAAAGCCAAGCCTTAGCTCTATCTTTTCTGTTGTGGGGGGGTTTTTTTGTTTGTTTGTTTGTGTTTGGTTGTTTTTTTTTTACAAAACATGGAGCTGGAGCTTCCCGATTTTTAGGTAGGATGTTGTGCTGGGGTAGTGTAGGGTGATACTAAGAGGCCAATACTGGCAGCCAGCACAAAAGAAGGTGCCATTCAGTACCTTTTTTGAAAATGCTGCAAGCCCAAGCTCGTTGCAAGGGCTGATGGAAACCTTGGGAGGTCCTTGGGGCACTGAGGGTGTGAGAAGACCCTGTGGGCAACAACCAGGTGCCCACTGCCCCGTGCTGCCTCACAGAGCACTGGGGCAAAAGGGAGGTTGTGGCACCACATCAGACCTTATAGGCCAGAGACAAACTCCTTCTTACATTTGCTCTCATCTGTAGCAAAGGATGTTCCTATTCCTTTCTTATGTTTTCAAACCTTTCTCTGATCCCTCTCTCTCCTATCTGTTTCACAGCCTCAGGAAAGACACTGAAACCAACAGCTGTGTGTCCTAGCAAGAAGCAGCAGCCCCACTTTACAGCCTGAGGACAGCAGAAAAGCCACTGGCTAGCCACAGCCGGGAGCCACGGCACGGCCCTCTCCCTCACAGAAGTCATAATACACCTAACTTCCCAAGCCCACAGCTGCGAGTCCCAGGCAGTGACATGGAGACAAGGCAGTGTTATTTAGAGACCCTAACTGAGATCATCACCACTGTTTGTATCCACAGCTGCATGTAAGTATCATTGGGTCTTCCAATGAGATCTGCGTCTGCTCACAGAGCTGCTGCAGGAGAGTTCCCTCTTGTCCCAGGATGAGCCAGAGCTGTCGTGATGCCCTACTTTCTCCCCTAGCCTAGATTTGCTTCAAGCTCCAAGGACGCAGCTTAACTCGCATGTCTTCAGATTCACTTTGTCCTTCTCTCTAATGGTCTTGTTCTTGCCCCTGCACTGTGTTCTGCCTCTAACTGTATTTTTGCAGCAGCTTGACTCATCAGATTAGGAAACCAATTCAGCTGGGACAAAAACACAGTATGTTTTCTGGGTTATTTTTCAGCTGGATCAATTTCCCAATTTGGTCCCCTGGATGGCCACAGAAATACTTCTGATAGCATTAACATGAGGCTACTCTGGGGTCAGGAACAAGCGGCTGGGGGCCAGTGCTTTGCTTTAAGACTGATCAGCTCCTTGAACCAGGTCTCAAGATGTCCATCTCTACACCAGTGCCTACACAGTGGAGGAAACAGGAATCCAAGGGGGAGGGGAAGAGGGCCCGGCCAGCAGCCTGGGCTTGGATTGGCTTAATCTATCCAACTTCAATTACTAAAGGAAAAGAATAAAAAAGAGACTTACCAGTTGCTTATATTTATTTCGTTTTCCAGAAAAATCACTTTAAAAGATTGGGTAGCTGGACACCCTCCAGCTTATAAACTTTTTGGGTTTTTTTGCTGTTGCTTTGTCAGACCTGATAAACATCCAAGGCTTGTCTACCTTTTCCATTTACATCACCTGATGTAACAGAGGATGCTACACCTTCATACAAAGGCTGGTCTCTGTGTTACTGTTCGTACTGAGAAGAACACAGCAAGCCCAGTTATGCCTGTGGGCTGAAAGGCAGTTCCTGACTTAAGGGATTCAGGATCTAAATAGACAGGAAGAGAGAACGTCATGGAAATTGTTTTGGATATTGGACTCTAGAGAACAGCAACAGCAATTGAACTTATAACTGAAAAATGGCCAGAGTATCATGTAAAGCTGTAATTGCTCATCTTTTAGACAGTTTAACAATAGAGGTTTGACAGACAGATTGTGGGCGGAGGGCTGCTGCCCAGTGCCCCTTTAGCTATATGCGCTATGTCAAGGCTAACTACAGTGTGCTACTGTGCCAACAGACGACCCACAGCACGGAAATGGCAGACACCAAACACAGCAGCCTCCCAAACACCAATTATTAGTGGGTCTCAAACAGGGAGAAATGAATGGAAGAATGGCCATTCTCCCAGAGATTTCTTAGTCTCAGAGAAAACTGATCCTTATTTGTTGCAATTCGAATTGGATCTTGAAATAACCAAAATATACACAGTTTACCAAATGACGTCCATTAATGTAGCTAATTCTGAGTCTCATGGGTTTTTCCAAGTCAAATACACTCCAACATCTGCTTGCAATAAAAGCAGATGATGGTACTTCTACATGTACAGCACAAGCTGACTCCCCGTTAAAATCAAAGCATGCCCCTGTGCATTAAATAGAGTGTAAATTCCACTTGCCTGAAACATACATCAGTGGATGTAACTTGGAGGGCCTGAGATATGAAACAAAACAGACTGAAGATGATCTTTTAATAGCCTGTGCTATTAAAAGTGGGGCTCTTGGCTGCTGTGCTTAAGTACTCAGGTGGGTATCGCTGCATGGAAAAACGTGCCCTGCTCCACAACACACAAACCCACACAGCAGTGAGGAGGGTTTTCAGTGCCCTGAGTGGTACAGAGCAAGGAGCATAGTTTTTACCAGCCAGCTTCAGCCTGCCTGCTGCTGAGTTAACATGCCATTTTCCCTGTGCTGTCAAAGCCTTTGTCACGGTAATAGCCCGTTTCCTCTTTTTGTTAATATCTCTGTCAAGAGAATGAAGCAGCAGAATTGAAAGTGCCATGGTGTGTGATAGCACCGTTCTGCGCTGGCAGCCTGCTGTGTTTTGATTACCTGGATGTTCCTTTAAAATTTGCACCAATTTATTTTTCTAGGGAAGCATGGGGTGATGCAGGAGGAAGGAGAGGCTGGGGCAGAGCTGGAGCCCAGCTGCCTGGTCACTCAAGAGCGGGCAGGCCCACTTGGGCTGCAGCTGTTTGCATCTCCTGCTGCTTTGCTCGTAACTCGGGCTCTGGTGAAATTGTGCCCTGAGATATGTGAAAGGTATTTTGGAATGAAACACAGAAGCCTTGAAGTTTTACAAAATCTTTAGCTACCTGGCAAGCAAACATGGTATCTCAGTCTGTACATACAGCCACTCTCACCCCTGCCACACATAAGCCCCACAGTACAGGGGGGAGGATTTGCTGACTTTCGACCTTGCTCTGCAAATTTCTCCAGCGACCCCAGGTCTCACTGAAGCCAGTGTGATGCTGCTTGCATGGTGTGCCTCTCTTCTGCCCCTTCTACCAGCAAGGATTTTGCTGGCAGGGTGCTTTGATCTCCTTGAATACCTGGTTGGGCTATGCAGCACAAACCCAAAGAAAGCTACTTCACTTTGCCTTCTCTTGGTACCTGTAACTAAATGGGACAAAGATGATGAACAGGGAAGCTCTAATTTTATTTCCTAGGGCACCTCACCTCTTTGGAAACAGGGATCCAAAATCAGGGATCCCATTTCCAAGATTAAGCTCAGTTCACAGGCAAATTACAACAAATCTCAATGTCTGGTGTAGAAACTGCTGGTGTATCACATCCTGTGTTACTTGCTGTAGCTTTGAGAAGTGAACAGAATAATCCAAACTGTGATGTTTTCGTTCTGATTTAACACCAGAGCAAATGACACAGGATGCAAAGTAACTAGGACTTAGTCATTCCTTTCGTTGATCTCTGGTTTACTGCTTAACTAAAGCTGCAGAGGGCTTGTGTGTTACAAAATTATCTGTTTTCTGCTCAGAATTCATCAGTAAAACAGTTCTGTCAAGTGCAACATCCATATCATTCCTGTTGACTTACATCTACAGACTTTGTAACACCATTGCTCTGCAATCAATTACGAGCTGGTACGAGATTAACTTTTCCACCACTTACAAACACAAGCTCATAAACGTTTTACAAAATGCTTTGAAATTTTTCTAATTAGTTGGTTTGACTTTTCAGCCTGCATGCTTATTACATTTCTCTCAAAATATGTATGAAATATATTTGTGATGACACCCCCCTCCCTCTTCTTTTCCCCTTGTCCCCTTACTTATTACATATGATTTATAGATTCTGTGTACTCCAGCAGCTTTGTAGCATGTTTTAAAAATTGAGGCATGGGTTTTGTTTTGGTAACTCAAAAAAACTCTACCAATAAATTTAAAGAAATGGAGAAGATTGGAGAGATAGCAATGAAGCCTGATGTCTGATTACTGCAAGAAAATGTGCCACTCCACTTAAGCAACTCCCAGCCAATTATGGACAGTCCTCCCTCACCCTTCCCCTTGCGGAGAACTCTGAACACTGAATATGGCTTTGACCTCTGTGACTCATCGTAACACGGCAAATTATTTTATCCACCAGCTCTTTTTTTATTGCCTAACTCATTTCAAAGGAAGCACTACTGCAAAAATCTTCATATCCTAAACCAGGCATTACAAGCTGTTGCACTGTAAGGTTTGACTACTGCTAACCTGCATTAAACTCACTGAGAGCTGGTTTTGATTTTCTTTTGGGTTTTTTGTGTTGTTTTGTTTTGTTTTTAATGGACAATAAATACTGGCATGGAATGGAAAAGCAGGATGCCATTTATATGACATATTGTACTACAAGGACTTTTACCAGAATATTGAGACGTGCTGCCTAATGAAAGAACATGCCTGGAAATCCAACCATTTCTTAGATAATACCGAGCATTTAGCTGAATCTTTACTATAATGCTTGTAAACCACTGCTTCTTACTAAAGATCAAGTGGACAAAGACAGAAGTGGGAAAAGTATTGGACAAAACTGCAATGTGAAGATAACACAAGGAGCACACGGCATCTGGAAGAGACATGATCCATGGGCATTTCAGAAATGAAATATGACAAAACATAGCAAATAAGGACTTAGAAATACTAAATCCAACAGAGGTGTACCAATAGAGAAAAAGAAAGAAAAGTTTACAAGAAACCAGCTGGTTTTGCCTTTCAAAACACCGGATAAAGAGTGCTAGATAAGAGGAAACAAAAACAAAAAAAAAAGGGAAAAAATGTGGGAAAATGATGAAGGAAGTTTTGCGAGAGGAAACTGCCTTGGCAGGGAATGTGGATAGGATAATGTACATATATGGAATATAATAGTTAACTGCCATAAAGCATCATAGCCAAAATCAGCAAACTATTATGGCTGGACTATAGCACACAAGTGAATATTTCGGGTCACAGCAGGAAACACCACACACTGTATTTTGTTAGGCTGCTGCAGTGTTTTGCAAACATGGGGGGAGGGGAGGTTTGTAGATATGAAAAGGCAAGGCAGGTTGTTTCATTTGTTTATATTAAAAATAAATAGCTTTTGAAAATATGACCGAGTCAGTAAAGAGTATGAAACACAATCCTCAATTTGTTATGATTTAGCAAGTAAGAAGTGGAGAGAGGTAAAATCCATACAACAAACGCACACAATAGCTTTCAAAAGCCCACTCAGCCCATGGAATTGCTTTCAAGAGGTCATGCTGGTATTGTTCTAAGAAGCCCAGCTTGCTTCAAAGTCCAGCAAAAATAGGCAGGTTTTTATAAAAGAAGCAACTGCCCCTGCCCAAGACCAGGCAGAGCACACACCCCAGGAAGAAACAGTGTGTAGCGTGATGCCAAAGGAATTCACTCATAGGAAATCTCTGGCAGTGCATCACGTCACTAAATGAAAACAGAGCACACTTAGGGACTGCAAAGCCCTATCAACTACCCACTCCCTGGCCATAAACTTTGTACTGGTTTAAGAGCGTAATTCTCAAGTTATTTATTCTGACATTACCATAGCTTTGCCTAATCTCAAGAGTTACTCTGCCTGACCTCCAAGTGGCAGAGCGGTGATAGTCTCAGGATATAAGCAAGGCAAAACTCGTATAGAGAGATAATATCTTTTATTAGTCTAACCGGCAGAGCCGAAGAAATCTGCCAAGTGTGGACAGAGCCTACATTCATTAGAAGCAGATACAGTGATTTCTAGCTTTGTGTGCTGCAGGAATGCTGAGAGTGCAGTTTATATGTGTCACAGACAAACAAGCCAGATCAAGCATCATACCCAACCCAGCCAATGCCTCATGGAGCTTTTGCAGCCAAGGTTTGAATGGCTGGATTGCTGCAAATACTAAACTGAGTAGGTTAAGGCTAACCTGTGTGCTATGCTTTCCATGAACGGAGGCTGGAGAGCTTTTGCCACAGAACAGCAGCAACAGCCTCATGCAGTGATGGGGTCCAAACCAGCAACCCATGGAGCTGCAGGCTAGCTATGCTTGGGATGTACAGGTCCTGCCTGGCCCAGACTCCCTCTGCTCCCACCCCACATATCAGCAGGACTGAATCAAGACAGGGGCAGGGGTTCACTTCAGCAGGGCTGTTTCTCTGAATTCGCTCAGCTACTTCATTTCTATTTGCACACCCTTCAAAAGCTCCATAAATGTACTTGGCTCATTTTACAACGCCTAGCATTTGATAAACATACGAGCCTCGAAGTTCAGGTTCATCCCTTTTCCCAGAGGATACGTGTTGTGGAAGCTCTCTAACAGTTACCTCTAAAGATAAAACCATTAAGAAATCAGATCTTACCAGAAAAAGCTACATATACCTTTTATTAATAGAAGCCTTTGGAAAACTCCAGAGCTAGTTTTTGAGCCAAGACTGAGAGAAATTTGCAGCATCTTTTGTTTGTTTTCTTTTCTGTAATTTTGACTTTGAGACGGTGATAATGTGAATGCTAGGTGTTATGGTGTCTTTATAGTTTCATTATCTAAAGTCCACAGATCTTCATCCTTTCAGCATTCTCTGATGCAAACATATGTGTACAAACTTACATATATTTATACATATAAAATAAGACACATTTCAAGAATAAACGCATACTACACAAAGAGATGAGTCCTGAGAAACTTATGACACTAAGGGTTTCTCCTTGTACTTTGAAGTACTAGCTTTAAGGCACGAATTGCCACCAACTGCCTCTTTTGTTTACATTAGAAAGCACAGGCCTTAAGGTATGGCTGCCTAGAACTGCCTCTGGTACTCCTAGGAAAATGACTTCTTGTAGGCTCACAAATTACATAGATGAAATCACATCTCTCATATATTAACTTAATGATAGATTCAGGCCAGAATCTTCTTAAAAAGAGATCCCCCATAAAAAGGGATGAAGAATTTCCCACACAGGGCTTTTGAGAAGCAGTCGTACATTTGAACGGAGGAAATGGAAGTGCTCAGTGCTACCAAGCTTCAACTTTAAAGGATTGAATCCTCTGTTGAAGCCTTTTTACACCAGTAAATTACTAAATTATCCTCAGACTATGGAAAGCAACTTGTGGCAGCTAAGTCTTACCAAGATAACTGCAATGGAGTAGAACCAAAATAGGGGCACACCATGTTCAGAACGATGCACTCACTTTAATTTCAATTTATAAAATCTTAGTTCTACAGAAGTCAGCCTAGGGAGCAGATATGTTGGTTATGACTCATTCCGAATAGAAAATGAAAGCACCCTCCAGAATACAAGCTCATAAAAGAATGGGTTTGACTCCATAAAGCCCTCTCCCAGCTCACGGAGCTTGTTCTGTAGGTGTTTGGCTGTTGATTACTTTTTCCTGTAATGGAGACTGGGTCAGCTGCAGACAGTCAGAGACACTTGCAGCGCTAACTTTTTGGAAATCCTGGCCTTCGGGGGACCGTATATTTAAACTTGTAGGAGTTCAAAAATAGAATTAAGGTCATCACATCAAAAACATATATATAAAATCCCACAACAGACAATGCTGGCATGACTTTTTTTTCCTAATTGCTTACCTATTTTATTGTTGTTAGCACTGTAACTCTAGCTGTGTTACTTTAACGAATGCTAACACTGCAATAATAATTATGAGCCTCCCTCCTCACTTTTATTATTCTTGCTGATACCTGTTTTCTAGATTGCAAACTGTTTACTGGACATGGCCGTAAATTTTAAATTGCAGGCCATGTTTAATTTTAAGACCAAAGAACTATGAAATGTAAAATGTATGTTTTAGCCCCACCTAAGACTGAGTTCCTGTTTTAAACATGAGATTATGATCTCAACTCCCTCACTACTCCATCACCCTGTGATATAGATAGATGCTTGTATCAACACCTCATCCTTCAGGGAGTGACACATCACCATTTGTATTGTTTCGCACCAAAACAAAAAAAAGAAAAAAAGGAATTTTTTCTCCTGGGCTCTTACAACAAGAAGCCTTTGCTACCTTTTAAGCAGATTGAAGGAGCAGAGCCCAGTGATTATCACTGAGGGTCACAGAGGTCAAAAATGAGGTCAATTCTTCCCTTGAAAGCTTTTACAGAACACCACACTAAAGAGTTTGCATCCCCAGGGCTAAGGAAAACAACTGTGGACCTGCTTTTTCTTGTCTTATCATCCCTCTTCTTCCTTTTTTAAGATTTTCAAAGAACAATCAGATGTTCCCTGGCTCACAGTCTGTAGTCTTAGAGGCAGCATTCGGAAGCACCTTAAGTAATTGTTTTCTCTAAAATAAAATTTTCAGTTTGTTTATTTATAGGGATGGTTATGTTTAAACATCTGTAATCCATGGCAGTGTTGACCTCCTAAAACTTACACAAACACAGGCCTTTTAATGTGCAATGTTGACTTTATCGATGAATATATATGAAGCAAAAAAAGTGACCTCCAATCAGGAGGAGGTTGTTCACAATATACCCCTGTCCCTATCATTTTATTAGGTTTAGTTATTAACCAAATCCCATTGAGAAAAGGCTTATCTAGTTCCACTAGCACATTCACATGCTTCTTCCATCCACTGTATTTCTCAGCCTAAAATATACTACAAAATAAATTCCACTACATGCTCCTCTTCAGTTATGTAGTCATAGAAAAAACATGTTGAAATAAAAATCCTTAAAACAAGTCTTACAGAATGGCTGTTAACTGATAAGGCCTGTTTTTGAATTAAGTAAAAAAAAAAAAAAACCATTAGGTATCTGTTACTAGCATAGCATGCTTATAAAGAAGTCCCAGTGTTTGTGGCCACCCCCCTGGAGCAGACATAGTGGCTTTATGATTAGATGCATCTGCTTTCACTCACCACTGTGGCATCATAACTGTCACTCTAAGCAGTCGCTGAAAACAATATCTGGAGTTGCCAGTTATATGGTGTCTGGAAACAGTCAAAACCCTGCCCAGCAAATCCCTCCCTTGTTGCTCTGACCTGCTACCACCTCTTTGCAATGGCATTCTGCAGCTGACAGAAAATTAAAGACAGCTATTCCATCCAGCCTCCCACTCCTCAAAATGAGTTTGTGCTAGAAGAACCCATAACAAACAGGTGAGCTTTCAAGTTGTCAAGAGGTTGTCATCCCAGCATTTGCCCTAATAAAAGCAGAATATTTACCTTCAGGAAGCATGGTTAAAAACAATGGGCACACTAATCCGTTAGGAATATAAAATCAAAAGAAAAGTCAAAAGTGTGCCAACACCAAAGAGATCGCAGAACAGTTTTATGTAAAAAGCCCAGGCAGAAATGCCACAAACAGTGCTGAGGTGCTGGCAGACCCTGAATCAGAAGCTGTGAGAACCCGGGAAGGCAGCCCATGACCTCGCTAAGCTGTGTTTGAATGCTGTGCCATAAGACATCACTTTAATCCATCTGTATGAATTATTGTTTATATTGCTTATAGCTCCAGCTGTGCACAGACACAACACACTGTACCCTTCTTCTAGCCATGGTCCATTAGCGAGGGACAGGAGCTAACACAGCTTCTGTACTTGCTGTGTCTGATGAAGAGAATTCCCCTGGGTGGAAGCCATCAGCACAGACTAATGCAAGAGGGACTATTTGAGGTAAAGTGACAGAGCCAAGACCTTGAGAGACTAACACCCACTTTTTCAGTTTTATATTATCGGTAACACCACAATGCATTACAGAAATGATTCTGGACAATATAAATTTGGGGGATCAATAACTGATTACCAAATCTAGAAGAGTTTGCTTGACACATTCAAAAGGGTTGAGCCTTTCTCAAGCAAGGACCATTGGACAAGCGGACCAGCATACTGAGTGAGAGTCTACAGAAGGCAGGAGTTCTGACAGGTGATTGTCACTATTTAGGAAGCCTTGGTATCTTTTTGAGATAATTTGCTTGGGGAAATGTAAAGGGAAACCTTTGAAATTATGAGGAGAAAACCTACTAGGATGACTTGGCTCTAATAGCACTGGAGGACAGACAAAGAACTCCAATGAAAGCCACCTTTTCTCTACCAGACAATCCCAGCTCCCATTCCTTTCCCTTGCTTAGTCCAAGCTCCCACCTTGCCCCCCACATCTAAATTCACCTGTGTCCTCCCTCTTCTACCTCCACAAAACACAATGCTCTTCTCTTTCAGTCCACTCACTACTCTCCCTCATAGAAGGCCAACATTCCTGATAGCTGCCCACTGCTCTCTCTTGCCTTCTTGCTTCTGTTGTCTATTTTGATAGCACCTGGCCAGAACCGCTCTCCCCACAGCAATCCTCCTCATTTGTGCTTCTCCAAGAGAAGTGACAAGAATCGTGGAAATGATTTGACCCTCCAGAAACTGAGGTGCTTTTGCGTCTGTGAGCATTACTTTGCGCTCCCCTCTCAAAACAAACCAAAGGAAACCAAGATGATTAGGAAAAAATTAGAAAATAAGCAAGAACTCTTACCCAGACTACTGCTGGATTAAATCCAGCAGTAACAAGCAATAGGGTTTCATAGGGTAAAAGAGTGAATCAAAAGTGATTCCAAGAATCCTAACTTGTTGAAGCTTAGTTTAGCTATGGTTATAATCTTATGTGATACATGAAACAAGAAGCTGGCTCCAGAGGAACTTATTTGCAGCTATTGGCAGAACTGAATACATGCTAGCTGCTCCATGGAGCCAGGGTCATGCAAAGTGTCAGTCTCTGTTCTTGGGTTTCACTCCTTCTCTCTCCAAGGCCAGTCGTTAGCTCAGTGTAATACCCTTCTGGGATATGAAGGACTGGTAAAGCTCAGCAGGTCTTTGTTGGCTGACAGCACTGAAAATGAAATGCTTTCTTTTCAGATCCAGCATGTTACGCACCTGACTCCAAAGCTGTCTGACAAGCATTTATATTCTTTTCGTTGGCAAAGGAAATGTCCTCATAGTGGCTTTGAAGGCTGTTAAATGTACAACTGGCATCATCATGTTTTAAATGCTGTGGGATTAGCTGTTACTCTGATCACTGACAGCAAAATACACAGACAAAAGTATCCCCTTTCACCTCTCAAAAGCACATTTTGGCAAACAGATGGAAGCAGGGAGGTCGGGAATAATGGAGAAAAGCTAGAAGTAGACCTGGCAGCCTCAGAGGACTGACTGTGAAGTATTTTCCCCTCCTGACAAAACGATGGTTTAGCAGAGACCCTCTCAGTAACTGTGAAATCCACCTTACTGGTGAACATGCCCAAGAGAAGGCTTGAAAGTGTGCCTGTTCTCCATGCCAGAGAGATCAGTTAGCTTCTGCAGTCTCCTCTGAAAAGGAGGTAAAATCTCGATGGAAAAATTGCATGAACTTCTATTGCCTCCACTACAAAGCAAATTGTTTCCCCCCACCTCTCTACCCCTTTTTGGGGAAATGATTGACCCTTCAGCCCTAACTATTCAGAAGATGTTTTCCTAGCATACTCCTGTCTCCTGCCTCCCTCCAACACACACCGAAAAGCTGAAAAACAGGTTTTGAGCACATGTCTTTCCAAAGGGTTTATGCAGTTTACAGGAAGAGGAACTTAACAGTTGGCAGGAGGAAAATACGGCCTGATGAAGGTGCGGGGGGAATAACAGGTGTGGCCACTTTGCTCAGTAATGCATTTGTTTGCCATTTCTTTGAAGGTAAAGAATTGTATTTTTAACTGGAAAAGGTCCAATTAATATTGCTTCATGTCAGAAAGATTTTGGTACTGTATGAGCATGACCTATGTTGCTTTTATCTCATATAAACTAACCAGACACCATTGTTTCTTTCCAGTAAGCTTCATATATCTACCCACATCTCATTATTCATACCAGCTCACTTGATACGATTTAAGCCAAAAATCAAACCCTGTGTAACCAAGGGCTCTTCTTTAAATGGAAATATTTTCTCCTTTCTGCCTTTAATGGGTTTATTTTCTAAACAAGTCTTTATTGGTCCAAAATACCTTAAAACACAGTCCTCACAGTGCTGTGAATTCGCACTGAGAAAGGTAAGCCACTGTCCAAACTTAAGCCCAAACTTAAAAGCTAAATACTTTAAGTCTCTAAAAGAATGGCATAGCAGTTTAATTGATTCCAGCTACATTAACAGTTGCAAAAATCTGTGGCACTTTACTAGGGAAGTAATGGTTGTGCATATTTATTTTTTATTCCTCACTCACAGGTGATGAGGATTAACCTGGCTATTTCAAATGACTTTTACATTATTTTAGAGTGCTGAATAATATCCTGTTTGAAGGAAGCTATTATACATCAACAAGTCAATGTTTGTGCAGTAGGTCATTCAGAAGTGAGAGGAAATTCTGACCACATACTCAGAGTTCAAGCGCTGGATATTTTATGAACTTTGCCTGTAATACAAGGAATAAACTCAAAGTGCTTTTCTTCCTCCCAATCCTCCCCTCTCCTAATTCCTCTTTCTTCTACACCTTTAATACTCTAGTGTCACACTAGGTGCTCCTCTCTGGAAATACAAGAGTACCTGTATCACCCTTGTTCTAGACAGCACTGTGGAACTTCCAGCTCTGAAGCAATCCTACATGAAATTAAACATTGCTGTCACTAAATAAATTTCAGTGCCTTATAGTTACAGCTACAAAAATGCTCACTAATGGCCAGGTGTGGCTGATAGCAGAAGGAGCTGTCCTCGCCCACAGAAGAGAACAGCTGGGCCCATGCCATGAAGCTGATGAAACGGGGAGTGCCTCCAACATAACTTCTAGCTAGGTAAGTGCATGGAGAAGAGCATGTCTATAAGAGTCCTTCTCAGAGGTCTAAATATTCATGAAAACCATTCTTGTGGTGATTTTCACATATCTGGTAGTGCTGCTCATCATCCTGCTTAGCTCATGTTAGGAATCAATACTTCTAAGCTTGCCTCCTTTCAAAGAGTTGCTGAAAGTCAAATCAGATACTCAAGTAGCAACAAGTAGGACAATAGTTTCTGCAGTGCATTCTGGCTAGAAAAATTTTGCTGGCACTAGTGGCATTGGTAATCTAAGCCATCTCTATCCCATTTGACTCTAGAGGGGTCTCTGCAGAGCTTTTGAGGCACATTTCAATGCATTACATTCAGCTTGTATTTGATCAACTGATCTACAGCAGTTTAGATCTCCATTCAACGCAGTGCTGTCATTAGCATAGGGTTTTGTTTTGCTCCCAGTGCGTATGTATTAAGAACATTCAGAGACGAACTGCTCCTCCTCATTAACTAAACAGATAGAAAAGAGTAAGGAACACGGTGCACACTACACTTACAGGAAAACATTATTGAAAGAGAATGTGATTCTTCTTACTGGGTGTAAGAGGGACAAAAGTAACAAACCAGCCTTTCTGAGCCCTGCTGATTGGGTATGGACAAGAGCAGTAACTCGACTTCACCTAGAATGATTTTCTTACAAAAAGATACTGTTCAGACAGATCCAAATTCCATTTTTGGGCACCGTAAAGTGACAACATAGTTATCCAAGTCTGATTCTCCAGAAACTGTGTATTCCTAAACAACCTTGAACCTCTGGGCAACATGTGGGCTTCCCTCGCCCATACTGAAAGTGAAGCAGTTCTGCTCAAGGGATGATGCAGTTCCACAGTGACATTAATAGAAATATTTGCTCACATTTTCTGGGCATTTCGTTCGTACCTGAGCAGAGACAGATGGTAAGCTCTGTCTTCTTTCTCACTGCACAGAGGGGATTGGGAGTGGAGACAGGAGTAGAATCCACACGAGTCACTTGCTGATTCAATATGCGTGTTCCTGAAAGGCACAGGGGAGCCTGATGAAGCACCTCATGGAACAGCCCCTGGAGACCAGCCAGCCACCACACCACTGCCTGTCCACGGCTGTCTTTAGGTGGCTTAAATCCAGGCCATAGGTGATTAGTGCTGAGAAGAACACGTATGTGAGTTAAGGTGCGGCATCAAGTATATTTGAGCTCATCTTGCACAGGACAGCAGTGGAGAAGCTGTTCTGTTTTGAACTGCTTACAGAAAACTGTTACAAGCAAAAGTTGTCCCTTTGCCAGCCGATCTGGTCTAAGGCACGACACTCAAACCCATACTGAAACAATAACCCACTGTTTGTGGGCCACTGTCTCTATGCCCTGAACTCCAGGAAGACTTAAAGATCCCTGGAGAGCAGTGAAAAGGTAATCTGAACAATATCAGCTTGTCTGAAGACGGCTTTGTGCATCAAAAAGACCATTTTTTTCCAAATGCTTTAGAAGTTTTCAATGCTTTAAAATTAATACAGAAACATGTGTCTGTATCTAGCTATTTTATGTAT
This sequence comes from Bucorvus abyssinicus, assembly GCA_009769605.1. Classification (NCBI taxonomy): domain Eukaryota; kingdom Metazoa; phylum Chordata; class Aves; order Bucerotiformes; family Bucorvidae; genus Bucorvus; species Bucorvus abyssinicus. The sequence continues at coordinate 28,988,324 of CM020027.1, forward strand.
ATATATACACACACACACACGTATACACATACAGATTCAGCTTGTCCTTATAAATCCTGTCTGTGGGCATAACAGCAGTAAAATGGTTCAAAATGAACCACTTTTCATATGTTATTAAATGTACTGTAAACCATTTGCATTAAATAGGTACTATACCTATTAGGGACTATTTGTAGGATGACACATTTTCAAAAGGCTTTTACTCCCTGAGTACAGATCAGATCTTGCTAAAAGCTACCAAATAGAGGAAATTAAAAATACTCTATAGCCACACACAAATGAAAATCAGAAGGAGAAATTTCAGACATTGCCATTACAGAAACAAAAGGTGTATTTAGAACACATCCTCATAAGCACTGCAAAGCAAAACCTTCACAAAACACAAAGCAAAACAAAAATAAACATTACACAGCAGCCCATCCCTTCAAACTTGGGATTCAGACAACCTTATCATTCCACAGGGGAGATAGTGATTTTGCAAACAGACACGGTCAGAGGCAGCACCAATGGCAGAGGAAAGAAGCCATACTTCATACCGAGGAGGGAAAGGCAGACCCTCTCCCCGCTGCCTGCCCCCTTCCCTGGCAGAGGCCCAGGTCATCTGTCAGTGAACAGTAACAACATTCCTTGTCTTCAGAAACCTTTGGAAGGAATCCAGAGCCGTACTTCTATGTCTTGGCTCTCTTCCTTTTCCTGGTGTAAACGTGGTTATGTATTAACTACATGACCTGTTTCTTGTATTTCTGTTTGTCCTTCCTCATTTTTGTTGCTGCTTCTCTCCCCACAACTGACCAAGATCTAGAGGGAAAGGTAAAGTGGAGCAATAATACCCCACTGACTCCCAGAGCAAACCTTAGACAAAAAACACTCATGACATTCTCATTCATGGCAAGTGAGTTCTTTTTGACTATGGCTGTGCATCATTGAAAAGCACCCTCAGCACCAACAAACGAGACAAAACAATTTACCAGCTCATTGATGCTCAGAACTCTAAAAGCTGAGAACTTTGCAGTATTCTTTCCCAAGCCCTGGAGAACCACACCCAGAAAATGAGCTTGTTGGTCAGCTATGCTGAGTGCTTCAGAGCACATTTCAAAACAAAGCAAGGATCTCAGACTAACTGCTCCACACACTGTTCCTCATAGCCTGAAATCCAGGCTTGCAGAGTCATGACTAATGAGTGATTATGTCAAGGCTTGCATTTTGACTGGTCACATCAGGTGCTGCAGCTGCTGATACTCGCAGTGATTACAACGAGTGAAGAGGAGTAATCCATTACCTTTATCACAACCCTTTTGATCATGACAGACAGAAGTGCTGTAAACATAGTACATGATTTATTTGCAGTGCTTTCTAATTTAGCCACTGAGCCAAGTCAGTAACTGGGACTGAATATCAAGGATATCTTACAGTGATAGGTCAGCCTAGAGAAAGATATTTTAATTTCTAGGAGGTAAAGCTTTTGGGGAGAAAAAAAAAAATCAGAGATAATTAAGTGTGTTTACTACTTGCTAATACATGATCATATCAGGGACTCCTGCTGCCCAGTGCCACTCTGTTCCTACTTATCCAGACAGAACAATTAAGGAACTAATCACATATAAACATCTAATTTGTAAATAATGGTTTGAAAGTTTGTTGTGGATTTTTTTGTCTTCCACAGTTTTTATGGAGAAATGGCACTTCTTGAGAGAGAAAAGAGACTGCATGTATAGGTTCAGAATATACATGTCACCGATGTAAAGTGTTTTCCTTAAATTCCTCCTGCAGAATGTGACTCCTTCAGTCCTAAAATCCCAAAGGTAAGCCTCCTTGCTAGTTCCTTCTTTAAACCATGGGCGGTGGTATTTACAATGTATATTTGCCACATATATAAACATCTTTATATATGTATATATATCACGTATATATATATGTATATAAACACACAGATGTTGCTGCATCTGAAATTTTTAGCTCAAGTCTGAGCTCTTAAAGGTGACTTCAAACTAAGGCTAAATGCCAAAAAACATTTGAAGAATGACACATCATGTGTTTAGAAACCCCTTAAGTGCTTACGGCAATTTTAACTAGTTTCTAAAGATTTGGCTTCGGTAGGGCTTTATCAGATTCCAGCAGTTATAACTCAATACCAGAAAAATGCTTGTAATTGCTGCATGTCTGTAAAAGTGTATTAACTAAACACTACATGTGTTAATACATCAATAGTCTATTCTGCTGTGAAATGTCTTATAATCTCCCTCAAGGAATAAAAGGGGGAAAAAAAGGGGGGGTGGGGGGGTGGTGAAAGGTGGAGAGAGAAGAAAAGACCTATTTCTTTAAGACTAGTGGGAATAGACTGAGTAAAAGGGCAATCAGACTCCCAATAGCAAATAGCAGTTACATCAATTATTTTTGTGGTTGAAAGAAATGACTTTTTTTTTCCCTGTTCCATTTTAAAAACAATTTCTATATTTTTATATTTTTTAAATTACATATTAATATGTAATTCAGTGTCTTGGAAAAATTTGTATCTACGAGACTGTGGTTGACCTTCAGACTCTAAAGTAACTACACCTGACTTTTGGACTTCAATGAAAACACTTTGCAAACTAGGCTACACTTACTTTGCTATAAAGCATAAACTTTTTTTTTTTTTACCACACTACTTAATATAAAAATGTCAAAGGAAGCAGCCAACATTTCAAATTGCCAACAATTTAATTTGACTTCATTTGAACTTCCATTCTCCATAAAATACTAATGTCTAATGAGGAAACACAGGCAATGATGCAAGCCCACAAACAGGCACTCTCTTCCTTAGAAATACAAAAGCCTGAGACGGGTCATCAGAATTCAACAGCAAAGTTTCATATTAACTCACCAGTTCAGGTCCCTCTTCTTTGTAAGAGGAAGGTAATCTCTGTCCAACTAAAATTATTCCTTTCTTATGGTACAATTCTATGGAAGGTATTTTTCTTCATTTTACTTCCCAGAAGTGAAGTTTATAACATAGGATTTGATGTTTGATATTGGTCATATAATTTGTCTGCTGTAAAGTCGTTAATGGTAGCAGAATGATCTAATCCTTTAGGTCTTGCAAACATTACATTTTATAACATGCTGTTAGCACTGAATTCTGCAGAATTATTTCCTTTAAGTGTATTCAAATTGCTGCTTCATATAACTATAGCTTTCATTTGCTGGGAACCTAAAGCAAGACTTTCTCATTGTTTGCCTGTTTCTCTGTTTGCCTGAGTGAAGCAGACTGAACCACTATCAATAACCATTCCTAGATCTCTACTTCTGAAGAAAAACTTCCTGGATTCATTACCATTTGTGACAAAAATAGACATGTCTTCCTATCGATCATAAGTCTGGATGTATACCAGTTAAATTATACCTGCTATTTTGTTCACTGAAGTAAGTCTTCCTAGATTTTTTGTGCTTTTTTGGTCTAGGTTTTCCTAACATGGATAGTGATGTGTAATGACCACATCTTCAACTCAGTCTTAAAATCACCAACAAAATTGTACAAGAGCATTCCCAGCACAGATCTTTGCATGCCACTATTAGGTCACTTACATTTTGAAAAACAGCCAGTACCTAAACCGTTTTATTTGATGCCTTGCTAGTGTTTAATTAGGGGCAAAATTTTACATGTCTAGTATAATATAAAGTCCCTTTTTCTTACATATGTCATCAAAACCTCCTAAAAACTTGGATGATATAGGCCAGAATTTTTCTTACCAATATTTTTAAATAAAATCTTGAAATAACTTCAAAAACCAGCAAGGACATTAAGCAAAAACTATGTTGTTGGTCAGATGATGTAATTCTGTTTTTCTAAGTGTATGTTTCATTCTGACTACCCTGAAGTACTTCCTCTCTATGTAGGATATTGTGCATTCGCCTGCAACTCCCAAGGTCACTCTTCATCGGATTTTGGAAGAGATGCTCCCTGGTGACGCTTTTACAGCATCCAGGAAGAACTCCTATTTTAAGGGATATATTGCATGTGTTCATCAGGAGCTTTCCAGTTCTGGAGCTGAGATCCCTCACAGCTTGAGATGAGCACCATCTGGTCCTGGCAGTTCTCTAGAATTAAGATTTCCAAGTTCTATGAATTCTTCCCTTGAGATTTCTCCTTAACATCATACTAAGGACTAAGGTTTCCCTTGGATGAAATCTCCTTGGGATGAGAATTTCAACAATGGACATCTTTAGCCTAGTTCAACTGTTTCAGACAATTAGCTTTTCTTCAGTCATGTCATCTATATTTAAACTTCCTTTTCTCATTGATATCTCTGTACCTGGAGGTCCACGGAAACGAGTTCAATCCTCTGCCTCAGGCACATGTTAATACTTCCTGTGCGGCAGCAGTATCCATCTCTTTACCATGATTAAGAAAAAAATCTTTACTTATGAATGTAGAAGTTAGAGTGGAATTTTTTATCAGGCTTGGAGATGGTAGACATTTTGGACTGGAAAAACACATGGATACATCTTGTACAGATACATGAAATCTAAGAGTCTGAAAGAACCAAAAACAGCCACTGTGATCAGCTGGTTTAACTCCTTTGCAGCACAAACTGAAACTGCTTTCTGCTGCCTGAGTTTGCTTCTGAATCTGTGTGTGGGTTGAGATAACAAGGTCCAGAAAACTGCCGTGCAGGATGCTCCCTTCTAGCCTACAGACTTTGCCCCTGGAGTAAAGGGGTGGCTTGTAGCAATGTAAATATTATAGAAGCTAAACATCCCTGTGTACATCCAGTAGCACAGTAAAAGGAAAAGGCCAGAAGCAGAATCTAAAGCAAGCCAGCACTGCAAAGAGAAGAACATGGCTGACCAGTGGATGCATATGAAAAAATCCTTTTGCTTAAAGAACACAAAAATGTTGTTGGCAAGGCCTGAGGAAAGGGAACTGGAGGAGCACGAACAAGGGCATGTGTAGTAGGCTCAAAAGACAGAAACACGCTTTGGCCAGATGGGTCAGCATGCAAGATAGCCAGCAACATGCAGTGGTTAACAAGCTTCTTACAAAATACACCACGTCATCTTGAACGATGAGGAAACCCTCACTGGGAACTTTAGAGGGGAGTACTCTGGTTTATCTTCTCCCAGGGATATGAGCGTGAACACTCATAAACTCCAGCTGGCCCTCCTGGGCTCCCAAGGTTCTGAATACTGCAGTTGTGGGAGCCTGGCAAAAAGACTTTCTGACTGTCAGGGAAGCTGTCTTCTTCCTTTTCTTGAAAGTCAAGTCAGGGATCAGACCCACTTTCTTTAATGACAAGAAGTCTGCTGCCAAATCCAGATGCTCCCATAAGTGACCTTGGACTCAGATAAGACAAAGTGGATTCTACTGTCCTCTGCCTTTGCAGACCCCCTGAACACTAGTCTCTTATCCCAGGAGTTCCTGGATTGCTGCATATATATGGGTGTGTCTGTCTCCCCTTTCACATTTAACAACCCCATTTTTCTCCACACTCACTCCTTTTCATCCCTTTCCCTTCAGTACAGTGACTCATACACAATGTTCAAAATTATTTTCAAAGCTGCTAAGTTAAATGAGCAGTCCACAGCTTACCAAAGCCTGACAGGAAAATTAGAGGCAAGCTGATAAAATCAAAGACATACCAAAAGTGTAATGGAAACACAGAATTCTCTATGTGAAAGTACTTTTGAATAAAGAAGGCATTTTAGGAGAAAGATAAACTGCTCTCCTAATAGTGGATGGTCTTTTTTACTCTTCAGCTTTTTCTTCAATACACCTGAATTAAATCCACTTAGAGCACACGCAAAGCTTTCCTCTTCTTTGAACACCAGTGGGACAAAACTACAAGCAGCTCTGAATTGTAGTTCACATGTGACACCGACAGAGCCATGCACTTCCCCGAAAGCCCTGTTAGTACGTGTACAGCACACACCATTACGGATTTTAATGGGCTCTAACTAGCAGCATTTAATTCAGCCTCATTAAAACCTTTTAAGACCAAGATTAGGTGCCTCCTATAAAATCCACATCACTATTTGACTCTGGATCCCCTGAACACAGTTTTCAGACATGACAGGCACTTGCAAAGTTGGGAAAGGTCATTTTAGAGCTGATGTTCTGAGAGCATTTAGCTCATTTAGACTCGGAAAAACAGGTTGTATGCTCCTGAAGGCTGGAGCTGAAATCAACAGATGCTTTGTTCTGTTGTTTTTTTAACCTAGGGTGTGAAGCAAAATAAAAGTCAGGTTCATGGAGTCCCCAGCAGAGAAAGGTAATCTTGTGTTCTTCCCTCTGTGTACCGCATAACATGTTCTGCTGCTTACCCACATCCACAGCCTTAGGGCCAAGGCAGTTGTTTTGGTTATGTACCACTGAAAGTGGATTGCTCCAAAGTGTCCTGCCAGAGAACAAAATTACAGTCTCTGGAAGCCAGGGGCAAGGATCCTCACTTCAGATTAAGCCACAAGACCATTTTTCTTTTCTACATGTGACTGTATCTGCTATGAAGGATGTCTCCTCTCCGAGACACTACTATTCAAGGCAGTAGCTTCACAGCTGAGATGGTGCTGAATGCTCTTTAAGCAATAGAGGTTTAATTAAAGTAATGACAGAGTTTTTGGCTCTTGGAGAATAATCACACCAGTAAGTCCAAGGACTCCATGTGTTTATCCAAAGAAATGTTGTGGCAACAGCTCTCTGACACAACTCCTCTGTGCTACAGCATACTTCAGGGGTTGTCAACATGACCTTCTTATTGCTGTCACTCCTCTCCACTCCAGTCTCTGGAGGTTTGCAGCTTTGGCTGACTTACCCTCCTCTCAGTACTTCTGAGACTTCATCACAACTCCTTCAGTATTACTGCTGTCCTGTTCCAGGGCTCCGGATTGTTGCAGACTACATTTCAGGTAACTTGATGAATGATCTCAACACCTCACTATAAGCTTCCTGGGGACTGGATGTTTTCAACTGGAAAGTTGGGCTGCCAAAGATTTTCAGAAGACCCTTTGCTCACCAGGCAAATGGTACTGCTCCCCTGTCACTTAGATACAAGGATGATCCTTTGCTCTGATGTAAGCAGTTTCTCAAACCCCTAACTATTGAATAGGTCACAAAGTTCAGACTGGAGGTCTATATTAACTCTTACATCAGATTGCTCAAAGCCAAAGGTACTTGATGCCATCTATTATATAGATGAGAGGCTGGGATAAGCAGGGAAATGTTTTTCACAGCTCTTTTGAATGATCAATACTCACAACTGAAATTCTGGTTTATGGCCACCACATAAAACTGTGTTCCACTAGCAGGCAAAGAATAGACTAGACTAGACTAGAATAGATTATTTCAGCTGGAAGGACATACAACAATCACCTAGTCCAACTGCCCTACCAATTCAGCGCTGACCAAGATAAAGCATGTTGTTAAGGGCATTGTCCAAATGCCTCTTAAACACTGACAGGCTTTGGGCATTGACCACCCCTCTAGGAAGCCTGTTCCACTGTTTGGCCACCCTCTTGGGAAAGAAATGCTTCCTAATGTCCAGTCTAAACCTCCCTGGCACAGCTTTGAACCATTGCCACACATCCTGTCACTGGATACCAGGGAGAAGAGACCAGAATCTCCCCTCCCGCAACCCCTCCTCAGGAAGCTGTAGAGAGCAAAGGACTGTAAGAATCACATTAGAGGCAAGCTAACATGAACAGGAGCTGCAGCAACCTGCTAGAAGCGTCTGAGTAATTAGTTTGAGGCGTACAATTTATTTTGGTAGTTCCGTCTCACATTTTGTTTTCAAGGTGGCCTATTTTAGCAATAAGCAGTTCATTTTCACTAAATGGGTCAGTTTTGCAATCCCATGATTTCCTACTGTTACTCATGCATCAGCGGCTTTTCCACCTGATTGCCCAGTGAGACGTCAAAGGTGCAAATATAAGATTCAGACCAGACAGTGTAACTTCCAGTAGCAGTAACTGATTAATCCATTGAGCAAAACTTTTGGTGGTACTTGGGAATCAAACTTGCAGCAGCTACAGTAATGGATGCCAGGTCCTTGGGCACTGTTGAAGAGGTACTGTGTTTCTTTTGCAATCTCATAATATATTAATCTTCCCAAATAAAACGTTTTTGTGCTGCTTTTTACACTCACTTTCACAGAAAACTCCTCTCGGTGAAACTGGTAACAAACTGGGGGTAGGGGGTGGGGAAGGGGATAGGAGGAGGGAATCAACCCCACTGATTGTGTCTTGTGTCTTCCTGGTCTCAAACCAGACATAGTGAGCCTGCAACAAGACTCTGCAGGCACTGTTCTCCAGATCATTTCTACTACTATGCAGCTGAGTGCACTCAGAGGCTTAATGTGCTGCTGGGTTGTGTTTCTGTGGACTTCCCGTAGACTGCCTGTGAAAGAACCATGTAGACAGGAGGAAAGCAAATCACTGACCCCAAGGCCTTCTCGCCAGCAATTATCACAGAGCAAGTGGGCACAACCATTTTGTCTGTAAGCTCTCCCATAGCCATTTCAAGCAGACTTTTTCAAATAACAAAGTGCCTGCTCCTCAGCAGTTCTGCTCCCTTCTGTCCATGCAGCCCCCAGGTGGTGTAGGGTACAACAGTTGGTATTAACGGGGTGACAGGATGTAAGAGGTCACTTAATGGTCAAAATACATACAAGATGCACAAATAGCACATTCAGGTAATAAAAGGCACAGCTCATCTGCTAATTTGGATCCATTTGCAGAGGAATCAGTTGATGCCTAATCTTAGTTCGCCCCATACCATTGATTAACAACCACACTGTTAATATGCAAAAATACTAACAGCTAAAATATGCAAACATCAGCTAAAACCAGCACAGTTCCTCTGAAGGAAGAAGGATACCTACTTTTCTACTATTCCACTGGAAGCTTAAAATAACTTCTACAAAGACCATATTACAAAACCAAAAATTAAACCATTATCCAGCAAAACAAACACCTGGAGGACAAATGGCTACAACTCACAGCAGAGGCTTGATACTTTAACAATATCAAATGCCTTTAGCTCCTACATGACTTTTTGTGGGTGATGCTGTTGCAGCTTGGAAATGAGGGGCTCAGGAAGACTGGTAGAACAGGCCAATTGCAGTGCTGAACTCCTGGGAAAGTGGGTGGGATACCACTGATGGGAATGAAATGGGCTGTTAACCTTCTGCTCAAGCTGAAGGAAAGCAGTGGTAGTGTCAGAAATGAAGCTGTTTCTTCTCTTACTTGCTTTTATACACATAGTCTTTAAATCCAGGGCATCTTCTTAGGGAATAGACAGGAAGGTACAGTTAATGGCTCCAAGAACACTTCGGGCTATTATTTCTTTTTATAGTTAGCTGTTATCCATTAAACTGAACTAGTTAAAATAAAGGGGTGCGTTAAAAATTTTGGATAACAACAGAAATATGAGATTTTTATTAATGCTTGTTTGGAAAAGAGGTTGAATGGTCTCATTCATTTCCCAGTTTCCCTGCCAACTCTATTCTCAGTCCTCTTAAGTCATCCACTCCACTTACCTACCCAAACACAGGAAAGGCATAGCAGTTCTCCATCGTACTTGGTAAAAAGACAGTATTTTCATGTTTACTCTTAAAGAATATCTCTTTCTAGACTCAGTTTCCTGCAAGCTATACTAATTCCTTCAAGCATCCTAAAATATGCTAGAAATATCACTGTTTTATCTTAATTACTGTCTCAGTTGGGATCACCAAGCTACTATCTTCTTCGATTTTGTTGTCTCTGCAAATACAAATAAAACTTTACTTCATTGATTCTATACAACAAACTAGATAAAACATGCATCTACCTCTTACACAAAGAAAGAATTAGTGAACACAATAAAGTATTTTGGTATGGCAGAATGACAATGATACATAGGACTGTACCTACACTCCTGGGATTGTAACAAAATTTGCTGGAATATGAAAGAAGTTAAGGTCATTGTGTAGGACAAGTTGACTCACTCCATATTACTGTGATTAACAGGAACATTTTAGTAAATGCTCTTCTAAAGTTATATACATTTTCAGATTTATCTCAATTTGACTTCATGAAAACTGAAACTTGCAGAGCAAAAATAATTTTAAAAGGCTTCATTTCTCCCTTTGACATGAAAAAAAGCTTAAAGATCATATAAGAACCTGGAACTTCTTGGAGGCGTGACTCCATTTTTCACCTTACCTAACACGTACTATTTCTTTGCTATGAAAAACTTTCACCTCCACTGCACAATAAAGTCTTATTAATGTTGTTTCTATCTGTGACTTTTATGCTGCTTCCCCAAAATGGATGAAACAAGTATTTTTTGTTGTGACATTAAAATCAATGTGCCTCATCACCGCTGAAGGCTTGCTGTCAGGGAATACTTGGTCCTCAGATCTCATGAAATACCTCCTAGCTTTTGTGGTCCACTCCATCCATCCCTAGTGGTGGGAAGTTCTCCCAGGAGCACACAGATTGTTATTCATTCTTTGACATAGCTGAGGCTTGGCTGCTTTGAAAGGCCTGGCTTCTCTTTCTTTCCTCCCTCCCTCTTCACTTCCAGGCTTAAACTTAAGACATAAGCTCATGGGGATTGAAAAAAAAATCCTCAACCCCAATACCCCACAGTCCCCTTACTCACAGATCCATCAATCTACAAATGCACACAACTCTATATTTTTAAGATCCAGGTTGTAACTGATACTATTCAAATCACTCAGGTGCAGTCAGGGCTGCAGGCTTTGCCAGCACTCCCTGTTCACAACGGTGACAGGTAAATGGAAAATGAGGATGCTTTCTAATACCTTTTCATATTTATTTCATATGCTCATTTTAGATACTTAATGAAATCAGATGGCCCTTATGCTTTTTTTGTCAATTATCCCAGAATGCTGTGTGCACTTTTGTTATTCAAGAGCCATCTCAAAACCTTCTGTGTGTCTGTTTTTTAGCCTGGTTTGCTGAGGAAAAGTTTCCTCAATCACATTTTTTCTAAGCCCCTTCCAATAATTATTTAGCCCACTAGTCAATATCAGTCAGATAGAAAAGACAGGTGAATTTCTGAAGATGTGAAAATTCTGCAACTTCTGTGAAACTCAGATGTATTTGTGTCCCTAATAAGTCAAAGTCTGGCAAAATTCAGCAGTTTACAGAATTAATCAACCTACACAGATTCACACAGTAAAACATCTCTAGGGAACACGGGGAAGTGTAGGGAACATTGGGAAGAACTACTGCTTGCATGTGTACCTGCTCAGAACTTTTGGAGAAAAAGAGAGACTAATGGGTAAGATAGAAAAAAGAGATATTGTGGAAAGTGGCATTTGGGACTCTGGAAGGCTACAAACTGTAGCAGTGAGAGATGCCCATGAAACCCCAAGGGTGAGCAGGGTTTATCCTAGAGGGCAGAAGGTTATATGGTGTGCAGGACATAAACCTATAGGACATCAAGATTCATGGAGATCCACTTCATGAGGTCACAGAAGCCCTGTTCATGTTCCGTGTGTTACTGCTATTTCTGACGCACTCCTGTTATAAGAGCATAGCTGAGTGGCATTAAGTGACCAAACATCTGGGTTCCGCTATCTGCAGTGTTATACCCTATACGCTCTTGTCACAGGCCAACCATTTGGCCAGCTGTTGTCTCTGTGGCTTGAGCAGACATCCATCCAGGACAAACATCATGTTGGGTAACTGTGCCCTAGTGCCAGGGGGACAAGTGAGAACTTTCTACTTTCTTTCCTGGTAGGGTATGAAATAAAAGCAGTAGGGCAAATCACTGGAAGAAAAGGTTTCCTTAAGCTGAGGACTTGCAGAAGTGTAAAACTGGTATGAAACACTACAAAAGCAGAGTGGTGAGTCAGCCCACCTTGATCAAATGTCAGTGACTGCAAAAGGTCTTTTTTCTTCTCAGGAGAGCAGGAAATGGCCCTTTTCTGATACCTTTGTGTGGTTACCCTAGTACACACTGTGTGCGCTCTTCAGGCCACCTAAAAGTCTACAAATGCATCCCATTTTCCCACCTGTTAATAGTACTATTCTTTCCTTCCCGTCAGAGGAATTTATGTTTTTGTTTGGTAGAGAGTGAAATGTTAATCACTCACTCTATTTATGCTGTCACTGAAGTCAATTGGAATTATTACAGCATGATAAATTAGAGGTAAAATGTTACTTTCCTTGGATTGTATCTACTTCAAATACTCTTGCCAGGGCCAGTTTAAGGAATCCACACATTTCAAGGGGGACTTGCCAAAATGGATTTTGTCTTTCTGATAATTTGCTCACTGGAGCATTTCTCCCTTCAGTATTATCAGGATAATGACCATGACCTAGATTTCACAGAAGGAAGGTTTGCAAGGAGAGGTAGTACCCTTACTAGACAGTGATATAACTGAAGATAGGAGAAGAAATTTCAAGGGTACAACACTGATATCAAATCCAATTTCACAATGCTGCTTCTGCAATCTGAGGGGCAAAATCTCCTGCCACAGACAGTAAGAGATGTGGGACAGATGCACAGGTTCTCTTAAGGAGACACTAGTGCCTGAACAAGGTTTCCTCCTTCTTACAGAGGGAAATTTCTGGGGTCCTACAAAAAGTTGTGAGTCTTCCACTTAGGCATGTTCTCATTCAGATTGTTTGTACTTCAACTTCTATTTTAAGGAGCCACAAAATGAAAAAGCACCCCTCCCTCCAGTAGCTTGATACAGTCCTACAAGCCAGCACCAGTAATGCTCTGTCATAATCACCTGTTTTTTCATTCTAACTACTCACTCACCACAGAAATCCATGAAAGAAACCTTTCATGAGCCAACCATATCTGATGATCTGCATGGTGGCTTGTCTCTTTAGCCTAACGTACAGTCAACCTCCTGCTTTCACATTCTGGACCCTATTGTTGATTCAACTGTAACACCACTGCTTCTCCCAGTAGTTGGTGTGTGGCTCCTTAATAAGCAAGTAAGTAATTTTGTCACATTAACAACATTTTTATGGCATACACAGCTTGTAAAAGCACTAGCATTGAGGGAAACAGTCTTCTATTAGCCCAACGATTTCAATATAAAACAAACTCTGGGGATTTATTAGAAAGATTTGCAGTACATTATCTAAGGATTGTTTGCAAACTAAGCTTGAGACATGAATCAAAACTTCAAGCTATAATTTTCAGTAATGGTATAAAATGAATTAGACTTTTTAGCAAAGCTCAGCTGCTGCAGCAAAGTATGAGATGAGATTTCCTTTCCAAACTTAACTCAAGTTTTTTAAGTATGGGTAAGTATTAACAATTCAGCTTCTGACCTTTGCTATAAAAGTACATGTCTGTAGCTTCAATTAGTCCAGACTTGTCTGAATAGCAAAGTGAAGGTTTACTTGTGCTCCCATTTCAATCAACAGGGGAAGATGCAGGCTTGCTTTCACCTTGCTAAGTTTAAACTTTGAATTCTGGGGAAAGACAGACAGAAAGAAACGATTTCAAAGGGCCAAGGGGATTTTCATGCCTCTGTAAAACTTGAGCGATGCTTTTTCATAGCATAAGGAAAACCGTAATCTTTGGGATAATCTTTTTGTTCACTGCAAGAGCTGTGTTTTTACTCCTATCTAGTCAAGCCCTTTCTCATCAGGCATCTGCACATTTCCTTGCTCAGAAAGCCTCGTAACTGTTCTGTCCCCAGTTTTGTTATGGGAGATACATTCATGATAATGACTACCCTGCTAGCCTTGCATCTTCCTAATTTTTAGATCTTGAGAAGATGCGGGGAATAAAAGTCATAGTTAAAAATCCCATAATTAAAAATACCTAAATAAAGAATAATTGTTTCAATGCTTGTGGCAGATAAGGAAATGGCAACTCCAAAATCTAGTCTACATACTTTCCTGCAAATATCTTTCAAAAATATTTTAATTTTTAATCCGAAAGATTGAAGCATATCACTCAACACTTCTGTTTGCGGCAGAAATCTGATTGATTTAACTCGATTTGCTACTGATGATGATCAAGACAATTAAAAGGCTGAAGGAACACCATCACTACATTGTGGTTTTGGAGTAAATTTCCCTTTTCTGGCTTCCACAGGTTCAGCTGTATGATTTTGGGGAAAAAAGTCTCAGTGACATTAAAGTTCATATTTAGACTCAGCTAAGTCTCTTTCAGACTGCAGGATTCCTTCTTCTTGCTTTTCTAATCTATTCCTTCCCCCTAGCTACAGCAGTTATTTATTTGTGAGTTACTTTAAATCTCTTCCATTTTATAAGGCACTTCACTTTTGACAGCACTGGAAAAAATGCCGCTTTGCCTTCTAAATTTAGTAGAAGGAGAAGGGAAAAAAAAACCAACAACCCCACCAGATTGTTTGCTGGTCTTTCTGTTTCTATTCTTCTGTTCCAAACTATTCTCCATAAGTTCCTGTCTATCGCCTTTTGTAAATAACATCTGCTTTTCAAACTCCCTGTCTGCTAATTAGTCTGAATCATTTTTAAGAGTACAGTATTTATTTAGAAATGTACAGATCAAATGCTAATTGCAAGTAACAAGAATTTCCCATTCACTCAGCATTTACCTCAATTTCCACATTAGAACAATGTAAAAAAGACCAAATCTAGAAAATTTGCTGGGGGAAAATAATTGCTGTTTCAAAATTATGCATTCGGGTTGATACTGCCAAATACTTTCAGTCTTGAGAAAGATTTTTCCACTGATACTAATTTATTAATTGTCCTTCTTACCTCTTTTCTAATGTATCAACTGGTTTGGGAGTATCTCCCCTCTGCTGTGGAGAGCTTCACCCCACATCCTTTCTTAAGGGAATGCCTCAAAGCCAGGCTGCAAAGCAATCCCTACTCAGTTGCCTTCTGTTTCCATGACTATTTAGAAATTTCATACAAAACAAAATAGTGCAGACCAGCTCCACCAACAGAGATTGAAGGAAGGAAGTCCTGAAGTACTTATTTCCTGATTATTGAGGACTTGCTATGGGAAACAAATATAAATCTACTTTGCCTGTGGCAAAATATGGCTTTGAACCAAAAATATCTACCTTCACAAGGTAAACTTCCTGAACTACGGGATCTCGGTGATAAACCCTACGATCTGATAAACCCAGTCCTAATGGTCCTTCATCATTAGCTGAATTAAGCACACTGAAGGACAGAACAGAAAAATTAACATGCTACTTTGTTTAAAGCCAGTCTAAGAGAAGTTCTCAGGAGCCAGCTGAAAACAGAACCATGAGCCAGAGCTGTCTCAGAGGGGATTCTGCAGAGCTTTACTCTTGAATGTATGTTTTCTAACGCATTTCATGAATGACCTAGAGTGACCCAAGTGCTACCTGTGGAAAAAACCAAAAACACCCAAACCCCTAAATCTGACTGTACGCCACGTGTTAACAGCTACGAAATTATTTCCAGAGCGGCCAGCTACTGGGTTCCTATCCCAATGAAATCTTAGGGAGACAATTGGTATTTTAGGCAAATTCTTGAAAGCTGGAACTAACACAAATGCTCACCCCAGTTCCGATCCCTCGGACGCATTGGTGTCTCTGGAAAAGCATTTTTCTGAATCTCACTGTTCTGGCTTACAGTTTAATTGCTTGAGAGGCAGATAAGCAATGGTGCCAGCCACATATAGAAGCCAGTAACAGACAAAAGTATTACAAATTACTTGAAAATGCTCCTTTTGAAAGAAGGAGTCCTTGAGGAAAAGAGAAAGTTTGCTAGGTTTGGGAAGACAAGGAATTCTCATTCCTCACCTCTAGCCACTGAAAATGGCTGAAAAGCCCCAAATAGCTCAGTTGCTGCTACGTTATAACTAGCCAGGCCCTCTGAAAGGTAATTTCACTGCTAGGGTGATCCCTTGAGACCAAGGCAAAAGAACGGCCAAAAGAGTTCAGATGAGGAACCCATTTAACCCAGCATCCTAGCTGATGCTTATGGCCACGAGTGGCCACTGGGGGAAGGAAAATAATAGGGTAGGCCCATAAGGTCCTTTTCCTGAGTGTTTTCCCAACTTGAAGCTCTTACTAGTTCAGAAGATTTCCTGAACCTATTGTGGTCTGTCTACTTTTTAAACCCCAAAAGGTTTAAAGTGGAATACTCTTCCAAGTACTCACCAACTTCACCTGAAACTCATGGAAACTGTGCATTTACAACAGCCTTCCTCAAGGTCTCAAGGTCTGCTATGAATCGCTTCCCTGAGATGGGGACGGAATGCAATGCAAATACATCAGAGCCAGCTTTAAACCCGCTAGTGTAGGAGCTGACAGAAGATCAGCCACAGCCTGGGCTGACCATTTGATTATTCACAGAGCTTCCCCAGCGAGTTTTGCAGATCCTTTGAAGCTTTATGGTGCCACAGCGACACGGCTTCCAGATCACAGCTCAGGTCTGTGGGCACTGTGTTAGTTATACTGACTGCAAATATGCTTCTTGTCTCCAGCAGCTTACTCCTACTTAAAACTGGTAAAGAATCACAGATTTCCTGCTGGGGCACACTCCATAGTGGTGGAAGTCCTATGCTGACATAACAAGTGATCTGCTAACACTATTGTCCTAAAGCACTTAATGAGGAAGGACCAAGAGCTAAATTCCTGTCCTCCACAATTACCAGTGGCTCATTTGAGAGCAAAGTTTGACACTGAATTGGAAACCATCCAACTGCAGAGTAGCAGCCTGCTATTTCTTATGAATTCCATTTTGCATCTTTCTGAGTCGGTACAGCTTGGGCTTAGATCACCTCCCTGCTCACGAAAGCTTCTAGCTGAGTCGGTTATCAATTTCACCCAAACTGTGCTAATTCCATCCCCATACATCATGTTTATGGTAACATTACTACTTAATGTTTGCACAAAGCTTGGAAGGTAGAAAGCGCTGTCTAATTGCTGAATGGTGTCATTTATACAGTTCCTAAAATCTCCAGGGCAGGAACCACGCATACAGGAGGCAGCTTGCACCGCCTGTCTTCCCAAACACCAGAAGTACGCTAGAGGAGCAATTACACAGGGGCAACTGCCATGGCTAGCTAACATAGAGGCAGGACCACATCCCATACCTACTGCTTTTTTATGGCTGTGTAGGCAGCCCTTTAATGAAAGCCATGCCTCTGAAAGGGCTGCCCTGAGCCGCAGTGCCACATTGCCTGTGTCAGCTGCAGGCAGAAGGGCAGCTCCCATTGCCTCCCTGGGAGCACACCCCGGCACCTGAGCCAGCACTGTTTGGCACAAGGAGCATGTATTTATGGTGCCATATAAATGATTCATAGGAACACATACCTTATTAGTTCAAGAAAGAATGAAGGATTTCTGTGCACTGTGGTCTATTGAGTAATAGTAATGGATCTCAATTACTTGAAAGACCTCTAATTAATTTCTGTATTGGCAATGCCTGAGTTAAGAGGTCAGTCAAGAGATTAACTCCTGTTCCCTTAGTGTTGCTGAGCCTTTCAGTATCAATTTCCATGAGTCAGGCAATGCTGCAGGAATCAAACATATAAAGAGTAAAAAAAAAAAAAAATCTAAACCAGCTATTTTCATTACCACCCCCTCCTTTCCTCGTTAGCTGACAAGAGAAACTATAATGCAGAAGGCTAATGGAGGGGTAAAAAAAAAAGGTTTGGCTGTCTAAAAGATACCTTCTTTGCCCTGACATAATCCTCCTGATCTATTTAAATTGCTTCCCTCCTTAGCCCCCCTCTCCATTTTGGCTACTCATTCATTTGAATTTCCTTCTGAACAGTTCTCCTTCTCTGCTGCTGACTGAAGAGTTCTAAGTCATACTCATGAGCTAGATATTTCCTGATATTCCTGTGCCTAAAACCAAATTTTCCTCTAGTTTTCTGAAAAATCTAATCCGTTGTCAGCTGCCAAGTTTGGACTACAAGGCAAGCAGTACGCTGAACCTCTTTGTGTGCACTTTTTATTACAGAAGCATATATCAACCCAGGGATGACAAGTGGAGCAGTTTCAACAGGCACATTTTCATTCTACATTACTGAAGTACTTACATGCTGCTTCGAAGTATATCTTACTCTATACAGGGTATGTCTAGAATATACAATTACAGTGTAAGCACCAAGACTATAATTTTTAAACGGCGGTTGAAATCTTCAATCACTGATATGATTTTGGCAACATACTGCCCTTAATTTTTCATAATATTAACTCTGACTTAAATGCTTTCTATTTCAAAAGCTGTTTTCTCACTAGTTCAATAGTTATAACTTGGACATCTCCTGTACCATCTTAATTGAAGTCTGAAATCTCACCGAGAGCCAGGAAATATGTCTAGATGCACAATGTAATAACGAGACTTGAAAAACTGCTCAGCTCATAGAAATAGGCTGACAGTTACATTAAGCTCAGACTCCCCCATTCCTAATTGAACCTTTGACTTCAGTGAAGGTCTGATACCTGCTGTCACAAAATGATCCTTAATAGACAATTCAGGAATGTGGCAACAATAAATAGCGAAACTTTCTAAACTAAGGCTGCCATTACCAGGTTCCTGAATCTGCACTGACCTGGTGAGATACAGACTAGCAACTCCACAGCCTCAACAGATTGTTTGGTTAGCATTGTCTTCGAAATTGCCAGTACCTCTTAAGCTCAGCCTAGCCCAAAGACCCAAGCTTGTAAGCAATCTCAAGGGACGCAAGCCGTGCTGGGCACAAGGCACAGCCCCCCTTTGGCTAGCAGTTCAGGAGATGTAACCACCCTCCTTTTCCATATGCCAGCTGCTGCGTTTAGGTCTCCATTTTCTTTGTCAGTCACCTTAGCCTCAGCTCCTATGTCTTTGCATTGCAAAAGCAATGCACTGAAAACTAATGACCCAGAACAGTGAGCCACTTAATAAGCTCTGAACTGGTACGTGTGAACAAGTCAATGCTGGGCATCTCCATGAGGAATCTGCACCAGACCCCATGCAGCCATTGCAGCGGAGTAGATGGATGCCGAAGAGAATCACAGTCTTGCACAGGGTCAAGCCCAGCAATTCCCACACCACAACAAAAGCACTTCTCAGACTAGCAGGATAGGGGTAACAGGGTACAGAACAGTTTAGGAACTCCTGATATATGCAATGGTGGAGTGATTTGGGGTTGGTTTTTTTTTTGTTTGTTTTTAATTTTTTTTATTTACTTTTATGAACAGTTGTAAATAGACTACATTTAGACATTGTAATATAAGTTACTTCTTGCTGGCTTAAAATGTTTGGTTTATTATATTCCAAAGCTTTATACTTTAAGGAGAAAAAAGAGAAAACTTTATAGCTCTTCTGGCCAAATTTGGAAGTTGGGTCTTTTTTTAAGCCTGCACAATACAAAACTTGACTGTGAAGACAGAATTTAAAGAAAACACCCTCTGAAAAATTTTCCAAGGCAAAATTGAGAAGAAGAAGAATCTTAATGGAGTGCCTGGTGACACAGTGCATTTAGAAACCCTTCTAGATTAAGGTAGCTTGTCTACTTTTATGCGTCTCTACTTTTATGCTTAATACTTTTATACTTAATAGCCCAAAGGATGCATTTATAGTTTGGCTACTACATAAAGTACTGGCGGAATCTGAACATCATTCTTATTTGCTCAGACAAAATTTGTAGCTGACATTGAACTACAGTTGGTATAAATAAACTTGCTTGACACCAGCAGTATTTGTAAGTGTGCTTAACACCCAGTCACATGTGCCGGATCGACAAGTCTTCCCTGATAAGACTTCCAGAATTTTGCACATATGCACTGCAGTCAAAGGAAAATATCTATAGGTCAATTACTCAAAGAACTTAAGTCACAGAGCTCAGGTACAGAAGCTTTGAAGTTTGAGTCCTTCCTGCTTCAGGAATTAAACCCTTTGTGAGTTCATAAATAACTAAGGTAGTCAGTAGGTTTGTGCAATGTTTATCTTACTGAAATTCACAATTTCTTTCAAGTCTGCCTATTTACCTGTGCTCAAAGTCCCAGAGCAAACAGGTTTGCCTCCCTTGTGCTTGTGTGCACAGTTCAGAAGACCACTGTGCAACACAGAGCCTCTCAAGGCAGGTCTGCGGACCAAGTGGAGACAGGTCACCTGGACCAGCTACATGGCTCTGCTCTTCATCTCTGGCTCCTGCCTGTGAATTGAAAGATCAGAGACTCTTTCATACTGCTATTCCAGATAGGCCATTGCTGTAACTGCCATCAGGGAGATGTTGTAATCTCATGTGGGAGAGGTTATAAATAATCTTGAATGGGTTGTGAAGTATCCAGGAGACAACTTCTCTATTAAGATATGAGCTGTGCTGTGAGCCACACATAATCATGTCTTGTTTGGTTGCTTATGAACCATTAAGAATTTTTCTTACTCTTAAAGGTGATGCCATCCCTAAGAATAGATTATGTTATCTCGTTTTATATCAGGCTGTATCGTAGCTAATCTGCTTATACCAAAAGGCAAACACTTCGCCGTGCTGGGCAACCTGCCCCAGTTCAGATTCAAAAGCTCAAGATCTAAATACAGTCTGAGGCCTGTAAGTGGCAATATTTAAGGTTTATGCATTTCAAAAGCTTGCTTCCTTCGGTTTGTCTTCTTATACAGATACAGCCTTTGAGTTTGTGCCACCATTAGGATCAATCAAGACAGTTTGAGTGCAACACCAGCTTGAGACTCTGAGGTCCATTATGTTTTGGCACCAGGGAAGACCAGAGATGCCTTTGACCAGTGCAGAGAGACTCTGAAGAGCAGCTTAGCAATTGAGGGGTCCATGCTCATGCTGTCAGGGCTCCGCATGCAGGTACAAGGAGTACGGGCAGTAGGAAGGACTTGGGAAGATTCCAGGAAGGGTCTAGAAGTGCAGCAGCCAAGGAAGCATTGAAATAACCAGCAGCAGGTTGCCACAGACTGCACTAACTCAGGACCAGAGGGAAAGGATTAGCAGGAGACCAAGATACAAATAAGTTCTTACACAATCTCTGCTCTGAAAAGACGTTAAAAGTCAGAGTGAATACAGAAGGATTCAAACCCAGGTTGAGTCTCCTTGGGCTAGTTTTGCAGGGTCACAAGTCTGCCCTCACACCTGTACCAGACACTGGACCAACGTATGCAGCTTCCCTTGCCCTCTTTCTTAAGCAACCAAAGTTAAGCACTGTTTTCTCCTATCAATGTATTAAGAAACATAGTAGACAGAAAGGAAAAACAGCCTCAGCTTAAAAATTCACTCCTTAGTCATAGGTATGAGAAAATGCTTCACTGTAGACAGGAAAAGTGAACACCCATTCTCCACCCTTTCACCTCCTCCTGGGATGCTGAGTTCAGTTAATGGAAATATCAGGGCAGAGTCTTCTTGGAATTTAAATGGTATGTTATTACAGGGAATTGGAAAAAAAAAATTACACAAATTTTCTCACTGCTTGTATTGTTCTAAGTTTTGGTTACAACATGTATGCACTCCATAACTCTAAGGAGGTATGTAGTATATGCAGTACCCTGAAGCCCTAATTATCAATCCTGTATGCTCCAAGCATCTCTGTATTTGTACATAAAACTGAATTAGCAATATCCATCCAGCCAAATTCTTCCCTTGTTCACAATGGGACAACTGTTCTTGTCTTAAAAGTAACGGGATCCATGTTCGATGTGTGCTGCCTTCTTGTAAAGTTTTATGTCTTTCTTAAGCACACATTTTATTACTAGGTCTCTTATTTCCATCTGCTCATACTGACTCACACAACAAGTCTCTCTTTAGGGCATTCTATAAACAAACTAATGAGATGAATGCAAATTACAGCAGCCATTCTTCTACCGCAGCCTTCGCAAGGCAAAGGCCTGTATGTGCAGAAGACATATGTGGAGTTATGTTTCCAAATTCAAGCTGCAGATTTACTTGATTTAAATAAAATATTGTGTTTCTTCCAAGAGATGCACAGTGAAAATTCTGCTTGTTACTTTGACTATACTCACATATACATATTTTTAAATTAAAACTTAAGTGACAAGTGCTTACCTTTGATGCTATTGAGTGTCTTTCTCCACAGCAGCACCTTGGGGTCAGCTCTAACTGTATTCCTGAGCCAGCTACCTGCCACTGACAACTGCTGATCTACAGTACCCAGCTGTGCGACTAACACAAGTCAGTTTTCCTAACCACTTACAGAGCAGAGCAGTGTCTAGGGATCTCTGTGTCTCTAGTAGCAAGGCCTGTGACTGCCCTCAGTTTTGAATCGTACTGAATTCTCCTGAACATTCCTTTGCAAGGGCTGCAGAGCAACAGCCTACAAGCTCTCAGAAAGGAAGTTCCAGAAATCACTAGGGCTTTCAACCAGAGGTAGAAAGCTGCAGCCAGGGAAGGTGATATTCGGAACTATTCATCTGAGGTACCGTATGTTCTCATTGTTCTTCAACTGTGACATACACATATTGCCACTCATTCACGGAAGCAGATACTGATGTTAATGAGATGCCCCTCAGCAATCTGCAATTCCCTTTCTTAGCAGAACAATACCCTTTGGCCTAAATGTTCCTTTTTTTGTCAGAATGTCTAAAGTATAAGCAAATAGATATATTTTCACCCTTTTTGTCTAGTAAAACTGAACAGCATAAAAAAGCAAGTAGGAAACAGGCAACTAATTAAATTCTTGCTTGAAGAACAACAGCAACAGCACACCTTTTTACGAGCCACCTGCTTCTAAACTGCATACTCCTCTTCTGATTCTTTAGCCTCCCTTCTTTCTTCTACTTTTAATATACAGTTCATGAAATACTGGAATTAATTATCTCCACAGCAATATTCATCAAAGCACTCTGCTTCTATAGAAGTCAGAGATGAAAAAGTTACTAGGAAAATCTAAAGGAAAAGTGTACCCATTGGATTCTTAGAAGCAGGCTAAATGTTCATAGGATAAAATGAATAAAACCGGAACATTCTTTCAAAATGTATTTTGTTTCAGCTGATGTCTCCGAGTGGTGCTATCTTGATGATGAACATGTTTTCAAGAGCATTTTTCTGCTAACAAATAGACATTCTGAGAGGTTACCATATGCTTAAATGCTCCACAAAGCCATGGTCTGAAAGAGGAAAGGTTCTTATGGAAGGTGCCAAGAAAAAATTCTGGCCCACAGAAGTCAGTAAGAATTTTGCTTTTGATTTTAATGAAGCCAGGATTTCACTCAAGAGAGCTCCAGAAGGGTCAACCTATTTAGAGAAAAAAAGTACCCAGATGTCTCTCAGTATTATGGACTCTAAATGAGAAATTGATGTAGCACTGTGAAGCCTTTTCTAACTCGCTTTACTGCGTGAAATAGAATGCCTTATTCTTAACTAGATGTTATTTTTTTCCCAATAAAATAAATATAAAAGAATGTATTGGAGAAGAAATGCAGATCTACTGTACTGTCAGACATACAAATACCTGCTGTGCCTTACAGCTTAATCCTTCTGCAGAGAGATAGATTTCTCTTTTTTATGTGACAACCACATTTATTTCTATGTTACAGATTATACCAGAGTAAGAAGAGAACAATGAACCTCTGGACTGATAATGCAGGTGGTATTTTGCTTTTGCTGTTTTTATGTGTTTTTTTCTAAATGAGAAGGTGATAGAAGATTCATAGGTATTCGTGTCTGCAAGGCTGGTCAGAGATATGAGGGGCCATTTTCACTCGACTGTCTTAAAAAGGTACTCTCTTAAAAAATGAACACATGCCTTCAGTTAAGACCAAGTTATATACCTGTTTCAGAAACCAGGGGAATTTTAATCACCATCCTATTATAACTCAGTTGTATTCAGCCTCTTTTTTCTCCTCCCAGTCCCTTCCAGACACTGCTTTCTGTGGTGTTCAGACAGTATCCTGTTGGGATGCTGACATTCTGCTGTTATCTTTGCTTAGAAGTATACACAAATAGAATATAATTCCTGCCAAAGCTCTCGCCAATTGTAAAGCAAGAAAAAGCGTCCTCAGAATGTTCCATCATATGCAAAATTAGACAATGTACGTTCAAGTGATCTGCATGTATTTAATGAGGCTTGTATTTCAGCTAGTGTCTCTTGGTGTCTCCTCCCCAACAGGAATTGTATAGAAAAAACTGCGCAGTAACTTCACCATTACTATCCAGCCTTTTGCTTGAGAAATCAGCACTGCAAGCTCAGGCTCTTTGACTCACTCAGTCTCGAGCTTCAGTGCAATCTGTCATTGTCAGCCTACAAGGAGAGGCTGACAACAAACCAGTAAGTAATCAACCCAGAAATACCTCTACATCCTTCCCACTGTAATTGCAAACCTTTGAGCTTGAAACTGATCTCAGTTACATCAGCATAAATTCTGACTAACACCATCAAACCATGTAATTCCCAGTGATTATTTTAAGGGAAACAAAACCAGATTCCAGTGCAATGAATCCTAAAAGATTAGATGAGATGTAATATAGTCGTATAATTTCATTTTATGAGACAAACCCAAGTGAGCAGTAACACTAACTGACCCTCAGCGTACAGTCTCATCACAAGTAAATTACAGAATATTACTATTAACTTTTGCATTAATGTTGCAAAGAACTATTACATATTTTTTTATTTGGAATCAGCTGATTGTAATTACTGTGTAATCACCAGATAAGTACTGTCTTTGCCAAGAGTTGGCAGATTAATAAAAAGAGTACCTGTGTTGTAGCACAAAGCAAGACTCCCTAGATCTGTTCTTATATCCAGAACACGAAGGGGCTGAGAAGCTCCCTGATTCCAGGCTAAAGGATATGGCTGTATAATTAATCACTACAGTGCCCATGAGAAATACTTACAAGGGAAATTTTATCTTTATTTTATTGCGGAAAGAGTTCAGTTCCTCAGTACCAAAGCAACTCTTACAAAAAGCAGAAACACTTATTTGAAACAGACTTCTCTTTTTAATTGGTCTGTCCCAGGCTTGATAACAACTTTGACCCCTTAGTAGAGCATTAACAGAACTTCCAGGGGCCAAATGTGAAAACTTGTCAGGTGCCTCTCAGCACTGAGTTGTAGTAAGAAAAACAACAGCGATACTACTGAATTGGGTTGGTCCCAGCTCTGAGGGGGCTGGAGAAACCTGAATGAAAAAGCCAGCCTGCAGCAGCATCACCCTTTTTCCTGGAGAATGACCAGTACCTCAGAGAAGTTTATTGTCTTCTACCTCCCCCTCTACTCAGCAAAACGACTAGCTTGCCCAGCTGGGCCTCAGCATGTCTTTTATCCAGGAAAAGGAACCCTGGAAAAGAGCTACAAGGTTTTATCCAAACATGAAGCACAGATCTCCCTCTTGGCAAAAAACCTACCCAGGATGTGTTTAAACATGAGACTCTTCGAGATGAATGTGGCAGCAGGGGCAATTGCTCTCTTCCTCAAGGCTTCCTTGCATCAAGCAATCTGACATGAGATAGAGGGAGATGAACCCCTGTCCATATTTCTGATCTGATTTGAATGCACGCTGCTGTGGTTTCAGGCCCTTCTCCTCCTCCCTGAGGTAGAATTTCTGTTCCAGGGCAAGAACCATAAGAACCAGCCATATGTGCAATCTACAAGGCTCATCTACCTGTGCTTTCTTTCATGCAGGGACCCCCAGTTGTTCTATTGGAGATATAATATATTTTAAATGAAACAGAGATTGCTCAACACAACAGGAGAAAGAAATATTCCAACCATGCAAACACCGATTCCTGCTCATATTATCTAAGGCTTTGGCAAATACTCTTACCCCAGCATGCTGTAGTCTAGAGGACAGATTGCTCCATTCAACTCTCTGCTTCTCCCTCAATCTTCTGACCTTCTCATGGCAGTCCCTCTCAAATTTGGAACACACAAGTAGAAGCATCCAAAATAAACAAAGCCCTAATTATTCCCCTAATTTTAACATGAGGGTAGCAATTAGTTTACGTCTGTTGTAGTGAGCTCCTGTGTGGCTTGTATAACAAATGAGGTCCCTTCAATTAGAGGGTCATTGCCAGCAGTGACTTAAATGCCAGTTATGAATAATTTTTGTTCCAAACACATCACTAACATTTTATCCACAGAGCTTGTTTTGTGCTTTCAAGATTCAGGGAAAAACATGTTTGCTATACATGATAGGTAGACTAAGAAGCAAGGACTAGATTATTTTCCTACGTACTTTTATGCCTGGCTCCTTTGAAATCAATGGAACCTTTAGAAGTGACCTGGGGCTTTTGTACTCTGTGTCTGCTCTCCTGCCTTCGGGCACGTGCCTAGACAGTTGGTATACCAACTGCTACAAGGAGCCACAAAACCAGCACAGTTCTAAGTCATCATTTGTTGTTAGATTTTGATGAGGGAAAAGCAAGGGTAAAAAAACAAAGCAAGAGCCATTTGTCAAACCAGATCAAGTGTCTGGTGAAGAATAAATGCCACAATCATTAATATCATCTCTGAAACACCTTATCTTCTGATTTCATATCCACACAGATTAGTGCTGTTGGAAGTGCACTGCTACAGTAATAAGTGTTTAGTATTCAACATAACCCAAAGCCTAAGAATTGATGCAGGAAATCTACTAAGAGTGCACAGTTGAAAGCTACGATTCACACAATAGTACTAGTGAACGTGATCCACCCGGGAAAAGGCGAAAGAGCACCACCCCAGATGGTACCATCCCAGTGTGAATTCTAGCACCTGTACCCTCCGCTCACCACACAGAGAGGCACGCCCGTTCTACTCAGAAGTCCCTTATAAACCCAAGCAGTTAAGAGATTAGCCACACAGCAAAAAGATTTATAAATTGGGGTAGCAGCAAATTTTTCTTGAAACCCTGGGATACAACTTAAACGAGAGCAGTAGGCTTCAGCCCAATGTGAAGTATTAGCAAGGACCTTAGTGTCACTGTTTCAGTCACACTGGCACGTTTTATATTTATATTTCCATGTCTGCAATTTAACCATATTCCACACAGGAAAATGATTGTCCCGGTCTGTACAGGTCTTACAACAAAACTACTTTTCCTGACCTGATTTTACTAGTTTAAATCAACAGCAAAATTCCTGCTCACTTTGACATGAGCAAACCAAATGTACAGCTATATGTTGCCTATCACTGAAGACTAAGAAGATACAGCTTTGCAAAGCTATGATCTACTGTTTGTCTATTGTGCCTCATAAGAGTCTCCTTTCTGGAAATGATAAATTAATCTACTCAAGGGATACGCTAAGTTATGTACATACATACTAAGTTTAGACTAGACTTTGGACCCAAATCTCAGTTGAGGAGCTCTTGAGTCTGAGCTGAAATACGAACAGCAGAACTGAGCTCTGATCTGACAGTCCAACTCTACCACTGTCAATTTTCTAAAATATTTAAATACAGTCAGTAACAAAAGGGTGGAAACAGTAAAAACAGGGCTATTCCACTAATCTGTGAAAAGACAATAACCCCTGATAGAATGACTGCTCAAGAATGAGACTATACTTCTTATCTTCCTTGGTTTTAGATACAACCATCTAGACAGAGACATTCACTAATTCCAGATAGAATTTTAACATATATTGAGCAACAAAACTTATTGTCCTATTTTACTTTCACAATAATCCAATATCTGCATTGCTACAGATGTGAATATAAATGGCAGAACAGCAGCTGAAGGTACAAGAAACCTATAAAAGAAATGCTTTTTCTGCAATGATGATTGGTATAATTTTTTGACTTTACAATATCAGAAAGTGATCAGGAAGTAATTAAGAAGGAGTTTTCACCCTCTGCTGTGTGATCTTTCAAAGAAAGATCTCTTGGCAAAAACCTCTGCATAGAGATTGCATGTCCATGACACTTACTACTAAAGTTGCTGGGGGGGTGGGCAGGAGAAAGTAATTCCCTAGGCACTCAAACCAGGGGAAAGTCCTGCAAGGAGGAAGAGAAATTCTTCCTTACTTACTGTTGGAGTGTTGCTTTGTTGTTAGATTTTGATGAGGGAAAGGCAAGGGTAAAAAAAAGACAAAACAAATTACACTTGGGTAGTGGCTTCAAAAACCAGACTGAAATCCCGACTTTTAAAAGTGTCTTGTTTCCATTTAATGCTGGAGGAGTAATACTTGAAGACAAAATTGCAGCATGCAGACCTTCAGAATCCTCTAGCAGGGAAAGTAGTTCCTTTACGGCTGTTAGTGACAGATTCATGGAAACACACAGGTGAACAGAGTCACCTGGCAGGTGATGGGTCAGCCTACTTTATGCAAAATTAAAAGGTTAACCCCTATTACTTCCAAAATAAAGTGTTATTGACCTTTGTCCTTACAAATAATCCTGAAAATGAAAAAATCCAAAAAATCAGACATCAAGGCTGTAAGTTTTCACAAGAGCTTGCTGACACCGCACCCTCAACCTCAACTTCTAATCTGTGGTATTTACAGAAACTACACCACATTTCCCATCTTCTGACTTGCTGATTTCCTGGGTAATCATATAGGCCAGTGATGAGGGACAAGGAGGAGAATCATGAAAAAATAGACGAAACCAGCTATAACTGCTTAGAAAAAAATGAACAGATCTTTTGTCTTCTCTGTATCTGTAGTCCTGTTGAAATAAAAGCTTTTCAAGGAGATCATTCCCCAACTGGCAAAGGTTTGACTGCATTCAGATCTCTGAATTTTTGCTCTGTCCTTTTACTTTATTCCCAGCAGTCCCATCCCATTTCTTCACAACCAGTGGAAAATTCCACCTTAGTGACAGATCTGTGGCTTAGAAGGATAATTATCCTTTGCAAAACACATCTTTATAAAAAGGCTGAAAAGCAGAGAAAGAGTCTTTCAAGGATAGCAGAGAGCATTGTTGACTCTCCCTCACACAGCTCCCAAGTACCTGGGAACCCCCAGCATGAGCCTGGTACACTTGCACAAACTATTGCTCCATAGGCCCATTCAACAACACACACAAAGTCATCTCCTTTCAAAGGTGCTCATAAAAAGAGGGAAAATCCTAACCAAAAGCAAGCAGAGATACTCATCCAGAGGCTTTGGCAAAGCGCTCAGCAGGGAGTGATTCTTTGAACAGGGAGGATACGGCCCCACCTGACTGTCTCACCCCTCCAGTGCTGCTCTGGAGCTGGCCAGCTAGAGCCATGGCCTGGAACACTGCTCCCAGTGCTTTGGAACAGAGCGGGTCTCTCCCACCAGGTAACAGCTGATGTGCAGAACAGCCACCAGCATGGATTTAAAGCTTCTGAGGATGCTGCCAGAAGAAATGTGCTGTTCATTGATACCTACACATATTTTTATGATGTACTTAGTTTTCACCACTATTATGAAAGCTGTTTTCATCAATGAAGCCTACAGAAGGCATAGAATATAAAATACTAATACTACTTCCCACCTGCTGTCTTAACCTCTTTTTTCTTAGAACCTGATTATCAATCATGATGAAAGGCACTGAGCGCATTGCTGACATGTTATGACAAAAAAAAAAGACTGAGGGCTCAGCTCATCATCCAGCGTAGAAAGGACACTCTACCTCTCTGCTTGTTTCCAATACTCTTTCTGTGATGCTTCTGCAGAGATGGTTAGACAATTGTATGCTGTGTACTGTGGCGTGTATTTTGTATATTGCCTCCCAGCTGATGACACACCAGTTACTTTGCTGGAAGCTTGCTCTTTTGTCCTCAGGATGATGCTGAAGTAGAAACAGCAGTTTTAGCTGTCTGACTCCAGCACTGAGTTCAACAGACGGGCAGGTACGAAAAATACTATTAGTAGAGTGGTTGAGCAAGAGCTATGGATCATTGCCAGATAATAAACATGCATCTCCGCAGAACAACAATATATAGTATAACAGCTTCAGTTCTTTCCGTAAAGAAGACTATTAATTTCTCCAAGAGTGCACTGGCTGGAGCTTAGTGACTCACAAGCTACAACAGCATATTCTAGAGGTTTTCTGTCAAAATTCATTTCCACAGTTCATCAGGTCAGCACCACATCTCATAATTACAGCTAGTTTGTTTGCCAGGGCAAATTATTGTACACGTGGCATTTCAGATTTTACATTTGGCCCTGGGGTCAAAACAAGATGCAAACCCTACTTGCCAACTTTCTTGAGCATGGATTGAGTTATACTTTACGTGCAGTTCTTTAGAAGCTTCTATGTGAAATGCCTCAATTAGCATCAAAAAATCAAGATATTGTTAATGTGAAAGGAATGAATTTCTACTTCAGATCTAATTTTGACCAAGTGTAGCTCTGTGGCTCATTACACTTAAGAACTCCCTTTTGGGAACTTTAGTACTAGATCTTCTAGCCCACATGGTAGGTAGCATCTGAGCTGGCCAGACGCTACAGGAAAGGCAGTAATGCTTCTTCCTTTAGCACAAAGTGCACATTGAAGCACGTCAGAACATTCGTTCTTTCACCTCTACCAAATCTGGATGGTACTGCAAAACATATATAACAGACATGTTCTGTCAATCCCTATCTTTCACTGCGTCTTCCAGGGTCTCTCTTTGACCTTTCCATTATCCCATAATGGCACAACCAGGCTACAGCTGATCCACACATCATGACTGTTTCTGGAGCCTGTTTCTAGTTCTCTTGCCTTCAGGAACCAATCTCAGCCAGCTCACCCAGCCATACAACTAGGTGCAACACTGGATCAGCCAAGCATGCCAGTAATCAAACTGTATGTAACAGGGTCCAATGGTCCTGCAGCTAGAATTCAAGTATTCCACATCTCTGACTGTCCCTTATAAATATTTCATCAGTTCCTTACACAACGCATCGCGCCCTGTTATCCTCTACTATGAGCTGTCTAACCAGAAGGCTCACCTGCATGCTGAGCACAGTCCCAGGCATTAGCAATACCATCAGTTGGGTCCAAAGTTATTTTTAAGGCTGTCTTAGACATTCCTGATCTACATAACTGTCCGATGCCTTTGGTAGACCTTTAATAAGCCTTTGCTTTATCAGAGACACCCTTCTTGGTAATGCAGTGTGTAATTACTCATATCACTCTTCAAACTTACTTCCTGAGTTGCACAGCACCATTAACTAGTCTTTCTTCTTGTTAATGTCCTTCACAGCATTGCATTAGCTTAAAGCTCTGTCACAGAAATACTAAAGGAATATGTTAAAAATGTTGCATTGTGCTGCTCTGTTACACTACCCTGGTGTTCAGGATATTGAAGAAACTTCTGAATGTGTAAATAAGTCTGCAAAACCAATCGAAAAGCAGTTAGAAAAGGAATAAGCAGAGGCACATAAAAGCACGCCCTGGGTTGCACAGTGAGACTAAATATCATTCTATCAGCTACTCTATCTTCGTTTCACCTGTATGTGGAAAAAATGCAGAGAAAAACTGCTAAAAACGTCAACAAATATTATTCAAGGGAAAATATTTAGAAACATGTAGAAATCGCAAGGCACGCATTCTTCTGCGAACTCAAATACTATGAGTCAAGAAAAGACATGATTAAGGTTGTTCCTGCATCCTCAACTCTAGTCCTGTCCCACTAACACTTGGTTCATCGTAGCTAAATAGCCCATTCCCTATAGCCAACTTAAATGCACTAAAGCTATTTTGTCAGCATAAATTTCCCAATGAGCTATGCTCTAGAAAATTATGATTTGTGCTTTCAAGAATGTATGTCAGTGATAAGCAAGAATGAGACTTTACACCCACTTTCTATTTGCTCCACCGTTTAATTCCATTTTTAGGACCATATGGAATTCACCAGCACAGTGAAGCCCCTGAGGTACGCAGAAACCATGTTATTAATGCTATTTGTGCTAATTAATTCTGCCAACAAGGCCTCTGCAACTAGTCGAGACATCAGTCTTTGCCAAACAACAGATTAAATAAATTTAAAATTCTAGGGCAAGCCATTCTGTAGTTACAATAAGCCAGAAACAAAGTTAGGGAAACACCGAAAAAAATCAGGTCATTTTGAACTTTCATGCATGTAAATGTTTTGTCTAATTTGCTTCAAATTTGCTGTGAATTTGCAGTTGGATTTGTTTCAGTTTGTATGTGTCCACAGCTGTTTAATGTATATTGTGCAAGTGAACAATACAAAATTTGTATCATGTGATACACATCATACTTTAGTTTTGAATGTATTGAAACAAGTCACAGTAAAAATAATAGCAGCTCTCTAAGACTCAGGTTCCTCATAAATCATTATATAGAAATCTGTGTAATGGTACACACACCAATGTACATACTGTGAACCCGTTAGACGGAGAGCATGCATAATATAAGCATTCAGTTACAAGCATATTAGTTTCTTGTTTCATACATCAATTACGTTCCTCTAGACATGAAACAAAGAAAAAACAAAGAATTATTTATATTTGCATTTCCACCTTTGCAGAAGATTATACTTGCAGTCTGAGGAGGTGACTTTTAAACTGTACCTTGCCACGTTTCCAAACTGTTCTCCCCAATCCACCAGGCTCAAGGCTCCCTGTTATCAGGAATGGTCAAGGTGTTTCTCATACTTTAAGGATCCTGACAACCAGCTTTACATATGCCGTTAAACAATGCTTTGAATATGCAATTAGTTAATATTCTTCTTCTATAAGTAGGTAACTCTACTGGAGGAGACAAGCACATTATCTCAGAACTTCTCTCAGCTCCCTGCAAGCTCATCTCTGCACACAAAGAGAAACGAAGGAAAGCTGGTGTGCCAGGCAGGCTCATATTTAGGTCTAATCCTCTAGATCTTCCTAGCACAAATTTATAGCAAGCTAAATGAGTAACCAGAGAACAGATCATCCCTCTTTGCCAACAACTCCAATTAAGTTTGAAGAAGTGATGGACACAAGACAGTGAAGTGAAATTGGCATTTCCATTCTACAGACAAACACACCAAGATTTCCTGTTCATTCTGACCACAACTAACCTAAGCTTAGTTTGCACTCTTTGGTGTGGCACTGTGAAGATAACCTTTGGCATGTGGCTCTGCTTAAGGTACGTTGGCCATAAAAGCATGTAACTATGTTAAGGTACAACCTGGCCATGCTTTGTTCCTCTGCATCCCAGATCACACTATTTTCTGAAGAGTTCATCTCCATTGCTTTACTCGCTTCATATTCGCTGCTTGCTCAAATAAAGGAATGCCAATAATAGCACCTAAAGTCAGCTGTGCTGGCTTGAACGTTACATTACAAAAAATTTTCAATTTTATCATCAGGTTGTTATGTGTGGCTCTTTCTGGAGACCGCTTTAAGCTTGCCATGAATCTATGAGCTACACATACAGCAATATACTAAGGGATATTGGTCCCTCTAAATTCAAGTTTTATTGCTATGGAGAGTTGGCTAAACTAGGAAACACTGTGAAAACTTAAGCTGTCATAATCCAGGAACTACTTTTATCTCAGTTTTCTACCCCCAAAAAAGAATCCATGTCTTCCTCATAAGTGCTACAAATATGAGCTATAGGCAACACTATTTTCACCCATCTGAAAATGCAGCCTGGACGAAGGTACATCCATTATTATTTGTAATCCAGCCCACAGTTGGCAGCAATATAGAGACACCTTCCTGCTCGGTAAGAGCTGGTGAACCAAGTGTGTCTATACAGCAAGTGCAATGTAGACATACTGCCTTACCAGGGATGACTTTGTAATGACTTTTGTGCTGCACTCAAGCTAGCAACTTGGCCTCTTAACAAGACAAAGGTCTGAGCTCTTTATGTCACCATCTTGACGCAGCTCTTCTGTCTCAACTCGCAAGCCTGGGCAAGCCCATGAAGGTCAGGCATCTTTTTTCTACACCTCACTATCTAGAACTGACATGCGCCCTCAGAGATCACCAATACTACAATGTGATTTAGAGAAAAAGGCAAGACATTAAGAATCTTCTAGATGTTAATGAAAACTGTTGTCTGTTTAATTTGTGGGGAGTTTTTCTCCTCTGATACGTTATGTTCATTTAAGAGCAGTGGACTGCCCTGGAAGGACAGCAGGATTCCCCCTTCCCTTGTGAGCAGCTGAAGCATGCAAAGGGGAGAGAAGACTGCAGCCTGCAGAGTGACTTGGGAGGAGAAAGCTGCAGCACCAAAATGGGAGCCTGCAGTTACAGAGCAGGCTCAGAAACAGCAGGCAGGAGCAGAGAAGACAACAGGCCTCAGAAGCAACGGAAATACTTCCTCTCTATGGATCAGAAGGGACTTGGCATAACATGAAGCAACTTAAAATAGTCACTGAATTGACTAAAAATAAATGCTGGAAGCAGAGACCTGAGTGCAATATCACACAGTGGGCAGGGGCAAGAAGGTTATTTAGAAATCAAGTTTCTAATTTCTACACTGATTTATTTACTCTGAGTTTGAAAAATTCTTAGAAGTTTTAAGTTTTTCCAAAAAAAAAAAAAAAAAGAAAAAAAGACATTCTAATGAGACACAGTTTCTCTTTGTTGTGTTGTTGTCTTTGGAGAGCTTACCTTAAAGAAAAGGTACAGGTAGATTCACCTCAAAGCTCTCAGTAATTCTGATTCCCCTAATAAATTAAAGTGGCAAAGTCAGAAAGGGAGAATTAATTTACCTGGGCTAGAATCTGATTAGGACTTTGGAGGTTTCTGCAATCTAGAAAACGACATCAAAACAGAACCACAGACAGTTTAGGTTAATGTCATGCTCGTAGTAGATCCCTTCACCCATCTCATTCACTCAGTAACAACTGCTTGCTAGGTAGTCAGATGATCACCAACAATCAGCAAAAAGACACCCAGTAAAAACTGCAGACAATTTAAAAACACTGAATGACAGAAATTCCCAGAAATTCTAGGTGATCCACCACCATAACCCTATACTTTCTATCCACCCCATGGCCCTCTGTCACAAAACCGCTTTTAGAGGAAACCACAGAAGGACGTACTTAAGCAAGCAACTAGTCCAACCAGTTTATGGTCTGGTCTGTGACATTGATCTCTGCTAGTATTTCAGAGGACTGGGTCTTCAGACTAGATAAACTCCTGTGCCTCTGGCTAAGTTTATAACTACAGTAGTAGTCTATGCTACACAATAAGAAGAAATCCTTTCTTCTCAGTTACGGCCTGAAAAGGAAGACTTGCCATACCCCATATAAATCTTTGGTCTACCCAATAAAGCCTCAAGAGCTACTACTCTTTATACAAATGCCTAATCCTTTTTTGAATCTTGCTAACTATTTGCCTCAGTAACACTCTGTGGCAGAAAACCCCGTGAGTTGATTATATGCTACATTAAAGAGTTCTTATTTTTAATGCATTTGAAAATTGGTGGGGTTTCACACCATTTGTCAGCTTTGTAGTATCACTTCACTCTGTACCTTCCCAGACGTGTTCCTCTTTCCAAGTATACTGTACAGAGAGCAGGGGATGTTCATGCTTCTCATCTTCCCACATCACATTATTTCCACTAGAGTAGTTTGGTATAGGAAACAACCAAGAGTTGTTCCCAGTCCAAAGAGCAACAAGGCAGGGCTCTTAGAAGAGTGGTTTATGTGATCATTAAGGTACACATCAAAATAATCTAAAACCAGACAAAGTGAAGTGGCAAACTGTGTATTTGTGTCTAATGGAAGCTGAAAGTACTCATTCAGGGTACTAAGAAAGTATCTATCTCTTCTCAGGACATACTTTAAAAGAATTTTTACAATCCCCAAATCTGTTTCTCTGTTTCCCATCTGCATTTTAAAGAAGTATATGTCAAAAAGTGTGAAATAAGATACCAGTGAAACATGCTGATAAGTTCCAAATACTAATTCCTCACATGGCATTCATGTACTTTTGTTATCACACAGATTTTTTAAACCAGCATTCACTTCAATAAAGTAGAACAATTACATGATATGTTGCCCTTGTACATTACATAGAATTTACTTTTTAAGTGTACAAGTGTTTACTTTTAAGTGTTAAAATTTCCTATGCTTATTCTTTAATCTTGTTGTCAAAAAGCCAGGCCAGTGATTTTAATTGTGTGGCACCTGGCAGAATTCCTCAGCTATGTTTTCTGCTACAACAATGTGAAACGACAGCCACTTCAACTGCGGCTCATAACTGAGCAAATGTTGGATTATCAAAATTAGAGATTTCTACCCCTGAGCGGCATTTCTCTAGAAATCTAAGTATTTCTAGAAAAGCCATATCAGGCAATAAACTACATAGGCTTTTAGATTCTCTTTGCATCAAGGGGTTCTGCCAAGACAGAAAGAAATGTTCCTTACCGTCATCTGTGCTGAGTTACCAGTCAATAATATAGGGGTCACACAGAGTAGACTAGATCAGATAGTACTTTGGGATGTAGAAAAGCTATTTAGAAGAGTGGCCTCAAAATACATGGTTTCATTAATAGGATGAAATAAGGGCCTAGGAGAGGCTGAAGCTTTAAACCCTGATCCAGAAAGTCAGATTTCACATTCCAGTCTCCAGAGATAAATGTACAATGATGCCAATTAACCCAGATTAAACAAGATAAAGGAATTGCACCACAGAGGCTTATTCTGTGACCCACAATATGAATATATATATGGATACTTAGACAGCACATACAGCAGTCATCTAGGTAGACGACCCACAGACTTTGTAGCGGTTGTGAAAGCAGGTGCTACATTGGCCTTTTCTCTCCTTTGAGATGTTCGTTTAGAGGACAGCTTATTCCATTGCAATACTGATGTGAAGTACATAAAGACATGTGTGTCGCTCCTAATGAAAATTAAGTATCAAACATGTAAACCCCCATCCAATTATTCTGAGAAGCTCAAAAGTATTCTCATGGAATAATGGTTGCCAGAGCACAAGGCTTTAGCAGCAGTACAGTAGAGAGGCACCTAGCATTCACTAGCAGAACACAAGGGTAATGGTGTGCTTGCATCCATGTGCAATATACGTCATCACTAGGTGACAGGCAGGCAATGACAGGATCCTACACTCCAGCTCTGAAAAGCCCAAGAATGTCCTCCAAAGTCTAGTCTAAATCCTGCTCACTCTCAGTCCTTTTGTCAATTTTTAGATCCATACCTTCCTGCTTTCATCTTGAATACTGAGATAAAGACAGAAAAAAAGGTAATCTGAGGAATTTTCTCAACAATTTCATCACTGCTATTGGATATTTTCTTCAACACATACAGGTTTTAAGGCCCTCTTGCCCTTTTTAAGATCACAATGACATATACATGCGGACATGCCAACACACGCAGCCAAAAAGCAATAGCCACATCAGCAGGTGTGTATGTTTAGATTCTTAAGCTATTCCTATTATTAATCCCCCATTTCCAAATGTGCAGATACTTCTTGCCCTCTCTTCTCTGCAGCAGTACATCATAATACAATCAATTGGATGATTATATGTCACTGCAAAAGCAAAAGGACGCCACGTCCCCACCTGAGGCATTACAAAACACAAACAACAGATGTCTACTAGTCCTTTCTTACCCCCATTTCTAGCAAGAGGAGCTGTTGTGAACATAAAACCTGGAGGCCTTGGGAGACGGTGGCAATGCCATCCGCTCCGTTAACCACCTTACATGTTGTGCACTCGGAGAACAGGGAACAAGAGCACAGCTCAAACTCAGCCAGCCTGCTAGTGAAGATACTGGTTTATTAATACTTTGGGGCTTTCTCTCTCTTTCCAGCAACTGTTGATAGTCATCTGCACAAATCTCTTTGTTACTGGTTATGGCAGATAGTAAAAACAAAGATACCGAATCAGACAGCATAGGCGTGTATCTTTATGTGTCAATAGTGATCCGTATCCTAGGCTCGATGCAGCAGAAGAGGCCACAGGGAGATACTCTGATTGTCTAAATGTAACAAAAATGACAGCTAAAAGTTTCTACATCTGTCTGGATCTAAACAGAGCCGTGCGCGCATACAAATTCAGAACCACAGCAGCAACAGCCATGAGAGAACACACTTGCTGTGGACACCGATTATTTCACTTGTCTCAGCAGAATCCTGCTAACCCATTCCCTGTGAGAAAGTTATTCTGTGGTCACACAGGGCTCTGGGCAATCCAACCCCTGCCATCCTTTTGGCCACTGCATTGCCACTCTTTCCCCATTAAAAGATAACCCCTTTACTGGAACCACTAGCATAAATCCCCTGCCATCAGATACAGGTCAGATGTTACACAGAATAATTATGGACCAGCATCCACTTCCCGTGCCCTACATCTCATAACATATCCAAGTATGCTTGCTTTTAGCTTGGCCTACGTCTAGCATCTTCAAATTTCTTTTATGTTGAAAATAATTCACTCTGAGAGGCTTAAGTTTAGCTTGTTTAATATCCTCCTTGCTGTTAAAGCTCTGCAGCTATGCTTACGGTATTAAGCAGAGCATAGATCTCCAGGGAGGGATTTAAAAATGATTCTTTAAAACACCTCTGAACTGTATCTTAAATAACTTCTTTCCAAAATACACAGCACGTGCAGAACACAGTGACTATGGCCTAAAGGATTTTTTTGGACCTTATTTAAGATGATCAGGATAATTCTTCCAAAGCTTTTTCAGTGTTTGATAAAGTACCCGTTCCGAATGACTGGCAAGAGGGCCACAAGAATATTCCCATCTGAACAACTTCATATTAAAAAATGCTGCTCTTATAGGAATTAGAACATTTAGCAGAAAATATTCATTCCTTTTTGGTTTTGGAAGGAAATTATCAAACATTTTATTACGTTAGGCAAAAATATTTTGCATTATAAATATCAAAATAGTAAATCAAAATTAAATGTAAAATACAGATAATAAAGTGAAAATTAAATTAATAAGTCCTTTTTCAGAATATTTTACTTAAAATATTCTGAGAATTGGGCTTTTATTCCTCTGTGCAAACTCTTTGTTAGTTCAAATTTCCCTTTCGACAACACTGCGGATCTTCTCATATTCTGCGTACA
Source organism: Bucorvus abyssinicus (assembly GCA_009769605.1). Taxonomy (NCBI): domain Eukaryota; kingdom Metazoa; phylum Chordata; class Aves; order Bucerotiformes; family Bucorvidae; genus Bucorvus; species Bucorvus abyssinicus. The sequence goes on from CM020027.1 coordinate 29,027,092, forward strand.
ATGTAGTGATACATATGCAGTCTCAGTATACAGGTGCACTTTTAACAGCTTCTGCATTCACACCTATTCTGGGCTCATCTTCTCTACAGAACCCGTTTCCAGCACACCTGTGAGAAAAAAGACTTAATGCTGCTTTGTTGGTTTTGTGGGCCTTGGCAAAACTCCCCTTGCAGAGGTTCCCCCCGGCTCTAGGTCCCCGGCACATGGCAAGGGAGAACAGCAGTTTCCTTAGCAGAGGCAACCTCCTGTTAATTCTTAAGAGAATTTAAGAGACATTCTGGTTCACAGGTGTTGCAGAAACTATGCTTTCGCAGCTATCACCATGGAGGAAAGACGCCCCTCCCTGTGTCTCACCACGCTGCATTTCCATAGAAGCCTCCCTAGGGCACAGGTTGGTGCCGAGAAAAAAAAAAGACCAAAGCTTCACCTCAGACACTTACATCCGTGTTCACATCCTCACAGAGAAAGAGACCATCACCCAAGCAAAAAGGGTTTCTGCACAAGAACTGAGCAGTCTCCAAGCAAGGTGTGCTACACAGCGTAAGCGACGGTTTAATCTACCTCATGCAGGGCAGAATTTGAAAAAGGACTTTTGGGGCCCTGAACTGTATTGTTTAGACATGGTTTGAGCAGCACATTTTAATGGATGTCTCTTGCTACTAGGAGACAAGTTCAGGGAATACAACTACTAACAATAGCCTTGCAAATTATTGAAGAAGACCCTTCTTTATCCCAGCTGCAGAAACAAACGACTCCCAGACCAAAAGGCACGCAGTTCCTCTCCTAGGAGCACTGGGCTTCTCTCGCAGGGAGAACATTTTTATTAGTTTTTTCAAAGGGCCTGGTATAATACTGCTGCGCTTACCTCTAATGTACTGTAAGAGACTTGAACTGCTGCCAGCAGGAGGGCTGGGAAGGGACTTCTGAGACACTGCGACAGGCCTTCAATTGACTTTACTAGCAGCTTTTACAGATCTCTTTGAGCTCCATTAAAACGTTTATTAGTGCTATTCCATTTCTTTCATTAAAGACTTGTTTTGTGCTTGTTTCCAGTTGGAGTGCTCTCTCATTCTGGTACTTCTCTGAGGTTGCCTCACTGGGATGAAAAAACTACCACAGTAACCCTGCGGACCGCTTAGTTTTTTATTTAAGTCCTTTATCTTCACATACTTTGAAGCACTTTTTCTTTGCATGCAAATCATTCCTACCCAAAATTAAATCTGAATTGCTGCAGCAATGCTGGAAAGGCGGTTATGAGTAAAGATGTATTTTATTGGACTTCAATTGACTTGGGCTGTGGATCTGCTTCATGCACATCACGGAGAAATGCTCTTAAAGTCAACTCTGGTAAACACAGCCTAAACTGTAGGACAGTTAAGAGGAAGTCAAGTTTAACGTGATCCCTTTGGCTCTCGAAAGAGGTCATTCAATGAAAGAGGGGAGCAATGGGCTGCCCTGAGCCCTCCTAATTTCATTGGCACCTGCCATGTTACCCTGCAAGTGCCAGGACTGACATTTAGCCACCGCTGTGTAGCGTGGGGCAGAGTTGTGGCTCCTGGAAGAGCCAGCTCAAACTACTCGCTATCTGGATTGCTTCTACTTGGGATCTGCAAAGTTAACATTTGTTCTAGTCATTTCTCCCCATCTTTCCCAGACTTCCCTTTCTTCCTTTTTAAATGAAAGCAAGCATTTACTCAAAGAAAGAACAAGCCTTCAAACATGATACACCTCTGTGCTAGGTTTCCACTAGAAAGCTACAGAACTTCCTTGGAAGTTTCCTACAGCATGGCTTCCATGTTCATAACTCATAAAAGTTTCACAAGTTTAGGTTTTCATGTTCTCTGAGCACAAGCTATTTTTTTTTTCCTTCTTATTAATTAAATTAACTCGAGGCTTATGAACCTGAAGAGTCAGGACAACTTTTCTTTCTCCAAAATTTTGTGTGTATATCTTTATATAGAACAAGCAACTTTTTTGTCAGAAGTAGTTGTAGAACTAACCTTTTTTACAATATTTTTAGCATAAACATCATTAGTTACTGCTGCTGAATTGCTGCCCTAGGCTTTGTTCCTTTTATAACCTTTCTGAAGACTCTCTTTCCTTTGAAAGGTCCTCACAGCAAATTCTGAACTTGTTTCCAATGACAGACGGCACCTTCTCACCAAAAGCACTGACTCTCTACTTCGGGATGTTCATGTTCTTTGCCATTTGCTCTCCCATGAGGGCATTTTTTGGGGAGAGTACTGCAGCCCAATATTTGAGAAGATAAGCAATAACTCTGTTATCATTTGAACAATTCTAAAATCTGGGTTTGTACTCCACAATTCAACTGTGAAACGTATGAGTGATGCAACTAGAAAGGAATATTAAACCTCTCTTCCTCCCTCTTAGCTCCCTGGTGAAACATTTAAGGGGAACTGAGATGATTTTTCCAGCTCAAGAGAAAGTGAGGCATTACTTACAGACAAGGGCCTCAGGACATGGGGATAACGCCCACTGACATCACTAGAGATTACTCATCTGCAGGGTAGGAGATCAGGAGACAAAGATATTCTATACAGACTGCATGTCTAGATCCTAGAGCTTCTCCTAATTTGTCTTGAAATTTCCAGGCGTCAAACTGCTTTGCCAAGCCACTCAGTTTCTTGGCCTCTCAGCTCACCTGCTCAGCTTTTTACCCTCATAGTCTTGTTTTTTCACCACTTCATTAGCTAAATTTTTTAATGTAGGTTTTGCAGACTTTATAATGACTCAAAGAATCAGCAAAAAGACAAACATACAAATTATGTTGTAGAATGTTCCAAAATTAATAACCACAAGGACTTGCTTAAAATAAAATTTTTTTTAAAAAAAGTGATGTTGAAAAATATATTATTGCTTTTTAAGCACTTAAACAGCCATTCCTCAAAATAGCTTGCTGTTTGATATCAGAAAGTTTCCTTTTCTGCATATGTAAGAACAGAAGTAATCTTTTAAAATTGGAGAACTGAACTGGAGAAGTGCCAGGGCTTAGAAACGCTGGGTAACGTTTGGCTGGAGATCCACTTTCAAGGAGGGAGCATAAGGTGAACAAGGCATCTAAAAAGACAAATTAAAAATATGCTTCCTTCTAAATATTTTCACTTGTGAAAGAGGCTATGGAAGGGTGATGATTTTTCCCTTCTAAAAACATGACTTAATTATTGGTCATATCTTTTACTCTTGTTCCTGAAGAAGACTCCTAAGTTTTAGTTTACACCCAGAAAATATCAAGATAAGCAAACCAGAAACATATCATTTAATATATTAATAGTTAAATTTATCTGGGAGTGTACCATGTACACAGTTGCTAGCTGTCAGTCAGTCCCCTCTATTTTTATCTTCTAAACCCTCTGGCTTTCACTCATGTTCCTCTCTTAGTTCTCTTCCTTTCACAAGAATCTCTGCCACCTTCCGCTTCCATCAGATGCCTACACCACTTCCCCTGAACTCTGTTAATTCACTTGTTCTCTCTGCAGCTCACCTCCACCAACCTTAAGCCTCTCACTTTTTCTCCCTCTGATGTTTGCATTTCTGACATGGAAAGCAGGGCTGGGACTGTGTGCTTATGCTCATCAGTCATGGAAGTCATGGTCCACAAGCAGCAGCTGCTTTAAACAGGACAACATATTTTCACTGCTTCTCCCAGTGATAAATGCCTCAGTAAGTGATGTGACAGGGAGGACTCCTTGAGAGGGTTGATGGCAGTTGTTCCTGCGAGGTTTCACATCTCTGCAAGAAGCTCACACTCATGCCTGCACATAAAGCAAATGGATCACCTCTTCAGGATCACATGCACAAGAGTGTAAATACCAAGCAGGTAGCCAGCAGGATGGCCAGTGATCCATAAGGGTCCCTAGGTAAGGTGCTGGAGTCTCTCCTACATTTTCCCATTCTGTTTGGTGGTCCTTTCCATTGAGGGAAAGGGACCATAAAGCAACCCTGCCCAACTAAGCGGCAGAAAAAGCAGAGCCTTTGTAATGAATGCCAAGGACTAAAACCACACCCATTAACCCCTTCTATTAGAAAAATAAAGAGGTAAAACTTTAGCACCTCAGACATGCAGATAACAAAATCTTACTTTTATTGGAAGTTTTAATAGCAGCAAACCAAGGGGCAACAGGATCAAAGCAGTACCATTCCTCAGCAAAGCAGTGTTACAGAGTAGAGTGCAGATGTTCAACAACTGGAGAGCTAATGTTTACCACACCGGTAGGGTATAAATCCTGAGCACTCACTGCTTATTACAAAAAAAGCAGTACTTGGTTCAGCACTTTTTTCAATAAAAATCCTTCTGCAATCCTATCCTTCAAGCAGAGACGGGAAAAGAAAAATTTATTAGAATAAATGAAACCTGGGAAGAAGCAGGCATTTTTATTCATAGAGAAAGCTCACTCAATCATTGATTCTACAACTTCACAAGGCTTGCTAAAGTCAAGATACCAGGATGTCTTTGGCAGAGACACAAGAGCACAGCAAGTCAGACAGCCTGAATGCCACCAGTGTCCTTCTATACTACAGGTTGGCTCTGGGACCAAGGTAGCATTTTGTCCATATGAATCTGGGCCAGAATATATTTCAGCATTCCTCACTGACTGAGCTACGTGTCGACATCAATACCCGTGATAATGATGATGACTATTAACTACTAAAGGGAGAACAAAATTAAGTCTTCTCTTCACCCTAACTGCACCCTTTGTCTGTTCAGCGGTAACACAGCCATGTTTTGAACAACACAGAATGTAAGCGGATACTCCAGGCAGGAGATACCAGCAGCCTGTAATGGTGGTGCAGGAAGTGGGGCCACTCAGATCTCATGACAACTTGTCAGTAATACCATCAGCTTCATCCAGGACAGGAATTGCCTGCAGATCAAAGAACTGGCTGATAGCAACCACTAGCATGCTGCATCCAGCTTAAGCACTCACCCCTCCCCACAGAACTGCAGAGCTGGAAGAGATCTCCTGACACAAAGCAGCTCCTAGGGTATCTGTGACAGGCCTGTCTTACCCTCATTAACAGTTGGACTCAATGATCTTAAAGATTTCTTCCAAACAGATGATTCTAGGATTCCATCCTTCCTGAGACAAATTCAATCTTCCAAGTCAGTCTGTTCAACCACTTTGCTACCCTTATAAACACAGTTTTTCTAATACAGAACCTAATCTCCACCAGAGACTCACTCTTTCCCCCTATGATTTTATGATTTCCCTATGATATCTGTGATTCTGGGGAACAAGCTATTGCTGACTTCTTTATTAAAAGACCTTGCCATACTAAAGGACATTAGTGTAGGCCATCTTCTCCTTTCTGGAGTGGGAGGGGGGAAAAAAGTTCCTCCTGTTTTCCTCATAGGTCACTTTTTCTAAATCTCCTGTCATTCCTATTGTTGTACTCTGGACCTCCTCTGATTTATCTACATCTTTGTCACAGTGCTGGGAAAAGCTGAGTACAGTACTGCAACTGGGATCTTGGAGGAAAGGGGTAAGTAATCTCTTATCATACTAGCCCTGGAAAAAGTTTGCTCTCCCCTGCGTTTTTTTAGTAGTTTTTTTGGGGTTTTGGGGTTTTTTTTTTTTTTAGGTAAAGCAAACCATCACAAAAACTTCTGTGCATTTTCTGTTCTATTATCCAAACTCTTAACGAAAAAAATCTCTGGAGGATCAGACCCAAGATAGACCAATGAAAAATTTCACTTGAGATGTCACTGATGGGACAGCAGAAGGAGGAGAGTGTTTTGTTTAGACACTCAGCAAAAACACGCCTATCTTCCAGATGGCTGAGAAGAAAAGATTAGCAAACATGGTGACGTGATAACACAGAGCTTCTGGCACAGATTGGGGGATGGCAGAGAGCCCAAGGAAGAGCCAAAGATGAATGAGAAGCACACAGGGAACAGAGATTGGGAAACTGTATGAATGAAAGAAACCCCTGGTACTGATGGACTAGAAAACACGTGAACCCCTTCCAGTCCACGTAAAGTCATTAGTGTGTGCTCTCATAAAGGTGTAACTTAAAGTTTTTATGGAACATTTCAGCTTTTCATTGGTAATGAGAGACTCCATTAACCAGGATGAAAATCTCAAATCTGTAGAGAATGGAGAATGACTAGATTAATGTATCCACTAATACACACTGATTTACCACCACAAATAAACTGTGAGTTTGGAAGGCATGGACTACACCTATAATTTGGAAGCTTAAAAACAAAACAAAACCTCACACCAGCGTTGTATTACTCACTGTAAATATATATTTGACTTTGAAGAACTTGCCAAAGGGCTAAAAGACTGGGAAACTAGCCGATTACCTCCAAGATAGGAGAGACAGGAAATGAAAAGTAAACAAATGAGATATAAAAATTGTGGGAGGAAAATAATTTAAAAATACAGAAGTGAAATAGATTATTAAAACAAAAACAAAAAAGGGAGTAGCCTTTTACCAACCACAAACCAAAGCAAATTTATCATTCTGCAGATAAAGAGAACCACCATATTTCTGCTGTTTTACAGAAAGCATTTTTTTCTTTTTTCCTTTCTCTAACGATTTTGCTCTTCTGGCTCTGTTTATACCTTTCTAACTTGTTCTTTCCCCATCTTAAGGTGTTTGGAATGACTTAAGAAATCAAATAACATGGAAATAAAACTGCATTAAGAGATCTGATTGGTGACACCTCCAAACTTCAGATTTTGGCAGTGAAGAAAAATAATTCTGATACTACTCAGCAAGCTTTAGAGTGAAATACACAGGTTTACAGAAATAATTGTTTTGACAGAAAGTGTCTGCCATCTTCAAACTTTCTTGACTACTGCAAAAGGTTAATCCAAACATTGATGGCCACAAATAAGAACAAAGGAGAAAGTGTTAATGGTTGAGGTTTTGGGAAAAGTGGGTGAAGAGCAGCTTGTTAAATAAAGAGATGAAATTTTTCCAAGGGAAAAAAGTACCTGCAAAAACCTGCAAAAGGAAGAAATACAAGCATAAAAGGCAAACAGTACGACCAAAAAACTTCCGAAGTTTCATTTGTTTCAAAATGCAGCTAACTACAGACTTTCTCATCAGCTCTTTCCTCAGGCCATTCCCAATTCTCTTTGAAATTCTAAAACTACAGTACAGGTTTTCAAACAGTGGGGATATGTAATGATTTGAACAATTTATCGCAAAGTGCCAGATTTTCCAGCAGCAAATACATTGAAGATCAGGAACAGATTGTTTAGGCAGAAATATTGTAACTCCTGTCTGAACCAAGAAGTTAGTAGTAATTCAGGGTCAAAAATGTCACTTTATTCTGGAAAAAAGAAGTTGATACAGAGGATGCACATCTCTTACACGGTCTTGCTATTTACAATAAGCGTACAAGAAAATCTCTTTTCCTGAACACAGCAGGAGATAGTTTATTTGCTCACAGTGCTCAACTTCTATCTAGCTGACAATGAACTCAAAAACCTCTCTTTGTAAGTTCCCATCCGTCCCTCAGGGTTTTCACTTAATGCTTGCTTTGCTTGACTTCTTGCTTCTTTTCTGTCCAGAGGTCTGGAGTTATAATTGCTTCTTTTTCATGGTGAGACACACAAATATATAAGTGCATATGCATTTGCCCAAATAATGACATATGCTTGTGCTTTATACGGATGCTGCGACAATTTCAACAGTTTTGTTGGGTGAGGAAGATCCACTGTTCGTTATACTCATGAGTATCAAAAAAGAAGAGCAGCTCACCTGCTAGTTACAAAAAGATTTAAACTGGCCCACAGTAATATATCTGCATCCCACCACAAGTTACTGACTTTGGTATAGAAATTATTAAGTCACATTCCAGACCTGTAATGGTCCCCTAGCCTTAACAGCTGAGAACGTCTATTAGCAATAGATGAAAGACACCCTCAGAACAGATATTACTTATGTTATAAAATCCCATTTATATCTGTGATTTTCAGGAAAGAAGAGTTGTTAGGGTGAATTCGCTATCAGGCAAGTAAAAATAAAATGGTAAAAAGTAACATTTGTGAGGATCTCTATTTTTGAAGGCTGACATAAATGCCAGTTGGAGTCAGCTGCTGTACTGTGCAGAGATGAAGCAGGCCTCTCTTGGACTTTGAGAGATTACAGACTGCCACAAAATAGTTAGACTATAGTGAAATATGAAAAACAGATTGGGTCAAAGTCCCAGCAGAGCTGAAATACTCTCAAAGTGGAGAAGGCAGGGATTTAAAAATACGCTTTGTAAGGGATAATACCAACACACACAGTTGTTAGAAGATAAGGTAGGTTTTGACAAGAGCACTTGTAGGAGGGCTTTTAAAAGTGTTTTCACTTTCCTCAGAGACTGACTATGAAGCTGCATTACAGGAAGCTGAGGATCCTTGCACTCCATTTAAAAAGGAAATCTATGACAGTATATGAAAGTTCTCTCTAGAAGAAAAACAGAAAAAAAGGTGAAAAAAAGCTGGGCTACACTTTTGGTCAAAGTCATGGCAAAGAACCACTTTTGAAAGGAAGGGCTCCAGATGAAGGTGGAGAAGACACTTAGATCCCAGAATAAAAAACTTTCACTGTAGGTGGTTTATACTAGCTCCACAGAAATGGCTATGAAAAGGCATTTCCTTAAGATATCCTCTCCATTGCTGCTGTCTCTCCCCGAAATGGTTGGGTCAGATTGCTCAGCAACTGTCAATATTCTGAAAAGGATGAAGACATGCAACGGATACTAACAATTTGCAAAAAACAGAAGTATAATCCATGGATAAAAAGATAAACACAGCACAACTGACTTGAAGGGACGATGGCGAAAACTGTAGCCAAGGTCGATTAGACTCTCATCGCTGGAAGCCAAAAGACATTTCTTGAAGTTCAACTTACTTTCAAAATGTAGATATCTAAATCAAAAATCGTCAGAAGAATCTACACTAAAGCATGGGGGGCGGGTGGGGAGTGGGCAGGAAAAACTAAAACACATCCATGGGCAATAGAAGGTGAAATAAACCAGAGATCCTCTCATAGTGAAGTTTTCCCCTCATTAAAGAAGTCTGTTTCCAAACTAGCAGAAAAATAAACAGGGAAAATACAAACTGTGGCAGCAGAAGAGGAGAAAAACTCTCCAGTGCATGAAAAATTTGTCAACTCTTTTAGCAAGGCTATTTAGCAATACCAAGTGGGCATCTGAAAAAGGTTGGGAGTTTCAGGCCAGCTTTCCCACATGCCTCTTAAGACTCAAGGTCCCCTGATAAATGGAAGATAGACAGCTAGTTCAGCCAAGAGCATTTCTGGATGAAGTGAGGAAAAAGCAGGTTATAAGTGTCTTAGTTTTGATATTAAAAGCCAAAACTTCTATGACTCCCACACTAAAATAGCAGTAGCAGCTGTTACACCTGGAGGTCGTGGAGGCTGTCATCCTCTAGGAACAGCAAACTATGGTGGAAAGGAGAAGGATCTTAGAAGAAGCCGTCTCAGTTTTGCTGAGAAGAGTCTATCTCCCTGATCTGAGAGAACTTCTGGTCCTGTGAGAGAGAGGTGCATCCCCAATCGCATTGTCGGGAGACAAAGGGACTGACTAAAATTCTCAGCTTCCACATGTCCTTGCCTGAAGTAGCTCTCAGGTTAAAAACCCTACATGTTGTTTTGTTTCCTCAGTTTAACCAGGGGCTCTGCTGATCTCAAATCCGAGAAAGTAATTTGAGGAAACAGGCCTAAGAAATCCTGGCCTGAACTATGAAACCCTGCTCAGAATAGGTACTCTGAAATTCCCACAGTGATGCAGCTATTCCTTGCTATTTCTGTTAGGCACCATTTTCATACCAAATTTACATCAGGGCATTATTTAGTAGCTGCAGACATATTTTTTTGGAGCGCTTGGCAAAAAACACAGTAAAGGTCACTGTATTATGTGCATATCATCCTGACTGAAATAAAATATAAGAAATCCAGCCAGCCATAAAATAAATCATCAAAGCTAATCCTGAGAGGAGGCTCCACATAAAATAATTAGCACCTGAGATAGCAAAAGAAAGTGTGTACGGATCTCCAGAGTGAATTTTTTCAAAAGGCACCAAAATGTGCCACAAATATGGGTTAAGTGGATGTGAGGATGATTTATGGATTGAAAAGCCTATAACCAGAGCCAGACATACTTCATACTGGCCTCAAAGATGCACTGATACACATTAAGGAAATTCTTCACATTTTTTCATGTACATCCAAAATGTAATCTGACTCTCACGAAAGAATTCATGTTTGTGATACAGGAAAAAACCAAAATCTTTCTCCAGAGCAAAGATGGGGTGGGCTTCTTGAAGAGTTGGAATGGTCTAAGAGAATGTCCGCAGCCTGTGGTGCCAGCCTTCCTACAGGTGTATCATCTAGCTGAGTATTTCATGCATCTGAACAGCATTTTCACCAGACAACATACAGGTTCTTTCATTCACACTGCTTCATTTCCTGAAGTAGCTATCACTGAAGCACAAGTTCAGCAATATTGTAACAGCTCTCCATTATCTGTAAACTTAGGAAAATATAATAAAAACAGGAGAGGCAGCTACAAAAATTACACACACTGAGACTGTGATTCATATTTACTCTCTTAAAATTGCAGACTGGCAAAAATGGAGCTTCAAGGGTTGTAGACTACATCTCAATTCACCTATCTAAACTATAAGGATATGTTGTAATTTTTTGTCCAGATGTTACAAATATTCATGAGAGATGGAGCAGATTTGTGATCTGGGGTTTCAGGAGCAGCCAAAATAATTCCATGAAAATCTGCCTAACAGAAATAACTGAGAACCACTATAAGAAGGACAAGTATCAGAAGAAACAGACCGCAGTCACAGGAGGGTGTCACCTGGATGGTCACATACTGTTAAAGACGGACGGGGGGTACCTTCTCCAGATCACAGGGGAATAAGGATACAAGCTCAGTGCTTTACCTGAGAAAGCATCAGACTGGTGATGAGCGTTAACAGGCTCAGAGGGCTGAGCCCTAGGGCACAGGCGCAACCAGAACTAGAATATTGACCACCACCCAGCAATGGTCACACCCACCTCTCAGCGACGCCCCGGCAGGGCAATGTAATAGAGCTAGGCAATACAGTGTCCAAGGGTTTTGACAGATTTTTCCTGGCAAATCTCAGCAGCGCTGGGAAGTTATTGGAAGTCCAAGGGGAACATGCCCTTATTCCTCAGCTGCCCCAGTCCACATCCAGCATCTTAGTTCAAAGACTCCTTCACAAGGTGTGGGGCTTTATGCAAACCCAAGCCTTCTGTCAAAGCCTTCATTGTTGTTGTCACTTAACAAGGCCGTTTATGGCTAGCTGAAATTCTGTGCTGCACTAATGGTGATCACTAACAGGACTGAGGATAGCCCTCACAAGTCCTGACCCCTGGCAGTACTGCCAGACCTTTCTGCTCACTACTTTATTGCTGTTCTGCTGAACACACATGGCTGCTGTTAAAATCCCAGCCAGCTGCTAACGACTGCTGGGTTTTTCCCAGTTCATTAGGAGCCACAAATAGTTTTAAATTATGAAGCTAATTAAGCAGAAATAAAACAGCCAAATGGTCTAGGGCTCAAACAAAATACACATCTAGAAATTGCCGACCCAGTAAAAGACCGCAGGAAAGAGTTCAGCACTGTCTGCAGACTCTGTCTCAGCTCATCAGCTTCCCCTATGCACATATTTAAGTATTATCTTTGTGAATCACTACCTTGGTGCTCCTCAGTGCTGGCCAGGAACAGTAGTTTTCTGGCATCACAGCTTGCTGTTACAGAGGGCCATCCACAAGTCATGCTCCTGGTTAGCCCGTCAGACTTAAAGGTCTGTTGTGAACTGCATTTCCACACCTACTCAAAGCACACCCTCCCCCCACTCCCCCGACACACACTCCTGGTAGAAAGGTTGTCCTGACACAACTTCTCCAACCACCCTGGTAAGAGCAAGGTACAGATCAACCTGCACCTGTATCAGCAGGTACGTAAGGCAGCCTTGATGCTTTGCACTACACAGCCAATGAATTTTCATCTTGGAGATACAAGCAAGACTGTAATAGGTATCTCTAAGTCTGAAGGCCATTTCTTAAACACAATACAAACCCCAGTTCTTCAATGCTGAGAGCTCCACAGTGCAAATAGCCACACAGAGGCATCATCCAGCAAGGCTGGAAGTCAACTTAGATGTCTTGTGTCTGAGTTTATCACAGTGGAAGCAGCTTGCCTGGGGCTGTTCCCAGGTGGCCGTGAGGCTCATGGCAAGTGTTCCCTGCAGGTGACATACATATCCCCTTGCAGCAGCCTCTGCCATCAGAGATGCAAGCAATGATCGCTTACACAATGACACACTGTACTACATGGATTTCTCCTAGGTATCGAATGTTTGGGTGGGTATTTTTTCCTCTACATTTTTTTTCCCCCCTCCAAGTTCTTTGCCCTATTACAGACATATCTTGAGGTGAAGTTTGGGAGAATGCCTTTCAATAGGAAAGAATACTGAATGAATATTTCCCCCTCCCATATATTTCTGTGGGAAGCCAATGTATTGGCTGTAGCTCACTTTTTTCACAGGTGATAAAATACAACTGACATGATTCATACCTGGTAAAAAACAAACCAAAATTTATTTAATATTAATAAGATGTATTATATATTAAACACCAATTTAGGAAAAAGATCTATTACTGTTTCATTACTTTTAGACTACAAAGCACTTAATCATATAATTCTGGAAAGCAAAAGATTGGATTTTTTGAAGGAAGAAGAGCTTTTAAGAGACCAAGCAGAAATAAGTGTTCTCAAATTGAGAAAGGACGTTTCTTATATTTTTAATGGCCATTACAGTTGGTATGTAAAAAAAACCCAAACAAAAACAATAATTATAAGAAAAATATGGGGGATTTTAATTTCCCAACTGCACCAGATTAAGAACAAGAAAAGTTCTATTGAAAAGTGTAATAATTTATTTAAAATCACATGAGAAAAGAAATATAATACCAACAGTATTTCTAAGAGAAGCAAGAGACTGTGGACTGTAAAATATAACAAGCAGCATCTCACTGAAGTCAGTGAGTGTCAAGCAAAGAAAAATCGTTAGGAAACAAACACTGGGACTCTGCTGCTTCCTCAGGGTCCCAAATACATTTTTAATTTCGCTCCCCATTTAACCACTGCTTTGCACACACACAAGTATTGGTTACAGCCATCTGTTGAGCTGTATGCAAGATGAGATCCCAGAGCGATCTGTAGACAGGATTTGGTTTTTAGAGGCTGGTAAATAAAGAGTCTTCAAAAACTGACTCTCAGAAACAATGAGAAAGACTAACTGTGCCATGCACATCATAGCAACCTGAATCTGAGGCAGAGAAGGCAGAAAATCTGGGTGCCTTATGAGGCTGAATGCAACTTGTACCCTACAGAACCACATTAGAAGATTTACATGTCATAACCTTTGACTAAATACAAAGCTTCCCAGGAAATCTACTCTCAATTTGATTAAACAAGCAGACAAACTGTTCCACTAGCCAGAAACCAAGACCAGGAAGCAGTTTTTCCTGGACCTGCAACAACCCACAGTCCTAAATTCCAGTTTCATTCAAGGGTGGAAGTTTAGAGCAATGGAAGAGAGAAACTTTCAGCTTTCTCCTGGAATACGTAAAATGTGGGTTTGGTTAAACAGAGTCCTGAGATCTAATTCAAGGTTGCATCATTTTGGCAGAAGTGAGCTACATTTAAATTTATAAACCTATTTGGCTACCAGCTAGACATAGCTAAAAATTATAGTACTCATGTGAAAAGCAGGAAACTCCAAAAAGTAACACAACACTGTGTGTCCTGTCCAGCCCTCAACAGCTGCTGCAGGTGTAGAGGAGCACCAGGTCCCTTGTGACAGGTCATAGAGTGCAACTTTCCATGCAACTGTCTCTTGCCTACTGATAGATCAGCCCTTGGGACTTTACTTCAAATCGCACTGATTTACCACAGGATTCTTAGTTCTTTTCAAACCGAATGATTCATGTCCTCATCCAGCACTGCTCCAATCCCACTGAATAGATATCTCAGTTAAATGCTAAGTAAATACAGATCTCTGGAGTTCCAATGAGAGCCTCCTCCTCGACTCCCCTTCCCATATCAAGACCAAGCACTTACAGTAGGAGAGGGACATGAAGACAGTTGATCATTGCTTTCTTTTTATGGGTGAGGTAGAAAGGTCCAAAGCTAGTTTTTAATTTTTGTTTCTCTCACTGCAATACTTGTGGCAGAAGTCATGGTGCTCTGAAGTCTAGCTTTGCTACAGAAAGTTTCCAAACTAAAATACAAAAACATCTTTCACAGGGTAACATTTGTCGCAAGCAACACATAGAGGCTGGATAGGTATGGCACAAAGATCTTACTGACACACTCATTTGGAACAGCACAAGTAATTCCTGCTGGTTTCAGCCACTCACAGTCACTCTGACTGTCACAGAAAAGCAGGCTGATAAAATCTTAATGCTGTAAAGCCTTATTTCTCTCTGGGTGTATTGCACACAGACCTAGAGTAGGGTTACACTGTTGGCATATTGCTTGAACCAACCGAATTCTCTCCCGTGGTCTTCCATCGTCATCCTTTTTCATGAAGGCAAAACTAATGATTTTTAACCGTGCCAATCCACACTCATTTGGAATAAGGTATATTTATTCTGGCTTCACTTTTATAGTCTCCTTTTCCTAGCTCCACAGTACTCCCAAAGAGAGGAGGTTTACAGTGCATTTTAATGGAGATTTTAGAGGTTTTGCAGACTCAGAAAGGAGAATCGTATCCACATACAAAAGGCAAGCTGAGCTGTTGGGTGCTAGAGGGGACAGCTCTTGTATGCTTGCCAAAGAATGCAACTGAGACAAAAAAATACCAAAATTCCCAAAGATGTATCAAAGCAATCTGTCTTAGCTAGCTGAAGTAAGCTGGTCATTTTTCAAGCCAGTGAAATAATAAAAAAAAAAAAAAATATTTTTACATCCTGTGGTTGACGATACATTAATATGTATACGTCTTACCCTGGCAAGTTCCCCTCTATTTTAAGAAATTTATGCCAGAAATGTATTTGTATAACTCTCACCCAATTCCTTTCCCAGTAAAATGCTTATCTTTAAAGGGGGGGTGGGGGTGGGGCGGTGGGGGGTGCGTGTTAGATTCATTGCATTAATTTCCTCTGTGATTAGCAAAAGAATTAACTTGACTATCTGTTGGAGGCCAGGAACAAAAGTCTACAGAGGTGTTAAAAGCATAACATGATCTTGATAAAACACTGGAGTCAGGTATAAAAGAGAGGAAAGATAAATTACAGTAGGGTGAAATAGATAATGGAGGAGAGTAACTGCACAATTTGATGAAAGTCTTTAAAGATTGCACACAAATACAAGGAACATGGTGAATAACCCAGGAAAACATAATTATTCTGTACACAATCAAAGATGTGGGAATTCTTGGGGTAAATAGTATGGGTCTAGAAGGAAATAAAAAAGGCAGAGATGGTATATTGTATATAAGAAACAAAGAAGAAAAGGAGGAAAGAAGTGAAACAGGACAGAAAGAAACTTGATTAGAAGGTTGCAAAGAGGTGAAAGGCTGTGTAGATGACCAAGTACAATCCTTTGAAGTGGACATCCTACCCAGAAGAATAAGACAGAGCAACTAAGTAGCTGACAGAAGCATCCCAAAATCAAAATCTGAGGGTAATGCTGGGCTTCACCTCCCCAGATATCTTCCAGATAAGCCCTGGGGTACTGGTTATAATTCAAATGAAGTTTTTTGGGAAATGTTAGGTGATTTTATACTTATTTCAGAAGGCAGAAGAACCTACTGTGGAACAATTATTCCAGATCTGCCTCTAACTTCATCTAAAGCTTTGAAGTAACTGGCTGAAAGTATCCAGGAACAGTAGAGCTCTCTTTATTTGTAAGAAAGGGAGAAAAGCAAGAATGACAGAATAAGATTTAATTTCAGCTTCCTGTGCAGAAGTTGTTGATTAAACCAGTGTTGATAAACAGCATTGAAATTTTAATCCATTGGCCATTTCTACCTCCCCCTATTTATCTGTTTTTTGAAACTGGAATAGGAATCAAGTTTCCAGACACACACACTTCCTCCTATTGTAGTTGCACTCTGGTCAGAAGGCAGAAATTCTCATCCGTTTAAAATCTACCAGCACTGCAACATTCACTCTAAAAGTATGACCTACCAGTTGTACGGTGCCCTTTCTGCTGGGGTCACAATTCACATATGCTGTTAGCAGATCCCAGCACTAGTTTTTGAGTTGCCAATGCCATTTCCCCTAAAGTCATCTTTGCTGTGCTCTATTCAGGCTCACTGGTCACCCTGACCTGGAACTCACTTTAACAACTTCCCCTGCTGCCCTTCATTCTCTGTTTCGTCTCCCTTCAGTAGGTTCAAGTGCTTTTTCTATCTTTTCAAAAACGTTTTAGCCACCTGTCCTCAGAGATGTGGTGGGATTCATTGCAAGTTCATCAGCTATGAGGACTTAGTTCCTGTGCTGACAGTTTCATAAAGCCACGCAAATATAAGCTGCTATGAGAATTCGCTGACTAGTTCCCATTCCAATATTCTCCTCCCATGAGTCAGAATATTTGATGTTCAAAGACAGATAAGAAAAGGGCGTAATTGCACCATCCAAAACAGGATCAGTAGTGAACCTACGGGATTTAGGTGTGCCAGGACTGTCTCCATTTCAGCAGGAGAAAGACTCAGCATTCAAAGCACCAAGCTAAACTGTAACTTCCATAAAACACTGGGTACCACAGGGAAATATAGTGTGACAGTTCCTAAAACCACCCAGTTACTGTAAGGAACAGAGCCCAAGAGGCACACTGTAGAGAGTAATAAAAAGCGCATGAACTAGAGAGGGAAAACAAACAGTAAAATCAAGGAGGCAAAACATAACCGCTGTCCACCAGCATGACCAGTTTTTGTTTGCTGTTTCATGGAAACCTCCTCTAGAACAGAAACCTACCAAAAGTACTACACCACTATGCCTTGTCGAAACTTTTAAATCCCAACCCAAAAATGCGTGTCCAAAGTAGTACATATACCCCGATCAAAAGCTGTGATTGGAAAGCACAGCCCACTTCTGCTTTAAAAAAACTCCACCTTCCATTTCGCTTGCACAGAGATGTATTTTAAAAATGATCCAGAAAAAAGTTCCCAAAGTGTTCCAGTGTCTTTCTGGCAAGTGTGGTCACTTCTCAATCTGGAGGCCCTTTTACAGCTCAAAATTAGTATCATCAAGAATAGTACAAACAGCATAAGGAGAGAAGGTCTGGAAACTCCTGATTTCTGCAGCAGTAAGACAGAGCATACCATGCCCAGTTCTCTTCCACCCTGCAGTGCGCTCCATTGTTTACAGGAGCTTTGTGCAGGTCAGACAAGGCCCCAGATGAAAATTCTCCATGCAGTAATGCTAGCAACAGCAATTTACAACCACTTCCATTACATATAACTCACAAAATGAAAAGGAAGGTAAAGAAGGATTGAGCTGACAGTTTCCAGTTTCATCTTCAAGCAATTTGGCAGTCATATGGAAGGTATTATGAACTTGAAATCACTCTATTTTGTTCTTGATACCTTTGTTTCATTGTTTGCAATGTTTAATATTAAAATCTATTATAGTTTTGGAGCAAGAAGCAACCATCACACCTAATTTAAGGCCCATGAGTTTCTGCAAATAGCAGGTATTATGTCTAGGTAAATACAGATTAATCCTACGGCACATTAAAGGAGAAAAATAGCTGATACGTGTTTTTTCTCCCCATGCATTGACAAGATAGTAAAAGAATAATTCACCCAGAAACATTCACCCTTCTGGGGGTGAAGCTAAAAAAGCAGCTGTATTAGAAATTACTCCTATGTGAACAAAGCAACATAACCCCAAAAAAACTTTCCCAAATCTTTTCTGGGTACTCCTCAGTTGGCTTCAGTTCATCAGTTATGTATTTAAATTTAAAAAAAAAAAATTAGTAGATCAACCTGAAAGGGAAACTGAAGAAAAGGAATGTGACAAGTGAGAGGGAGAGTGAGGAAGAGGAATGTGACAGCCAATAAATAGGCTTAAGGGCTCTAAAAAGTTCCCATCAATAACTGTCTGAGAGTACTGAGCTAAAAATTATCACCCTAGAAATTACAAAGAACACGATGGGAAAGCAGCTAATAAACTGATGAAGATTGAAAGATTGAAAAGTAATTGCAGAGGATGCACGTTAAGCTTGGCTCAACATAAAAAGGATCCCTACCCTGGTGCCAAAACCACATGAATCTAACGACACGCTCAGTTCATGTGAGGACATACGACCCAAGAATGCCTCCTAGCAAGAAACTTCTGTCAACTTGTTTTCCATTCATAGAGGTGACAGAAAACATTAGTATCAAAACTGCATTTGCAAAAATTTTTTGCATTTAGGTTTATTTAAACACAAGGCTTTCTGTCGGTGAATACAGAACCTATTTATTTACAATAGTTGTAGAGTTTATTCACTATCTATAGACATATAAAAGCAAGTAAAATACTCTTAAAAACTAAGTATTCTGAGAAACTGGTTTCTTCGGTGCACCCATAATGAGGATTGACACTAACACCAGTAATACATGGAACTTTGCAAAGCTGAAAACTATCTAAGAAATTATCCACCATCACACACCTCCTTTAGTCAGCAAAAACAAAGTGATGGACTGCAACAGGATGGACTGCCAAGATAACCAGTATTTTTTCCTCAATGTGCCTCTGCTCAAGTATTCTATTTATCTGTGTAAAGGGACACGCTTCATAGTGCAGTAACAATTTAACTATGGTAATAAGAGCTTACAATATTAGACCCAGTAAAATTAGCTGTCAGTAAAAAAGGAGAGAGAAATGCTCATCACGTAAGGAATTTCTAACTCATCACTGTGAACAGGTTGAAGCAATCAGAGTGGGCAATGACTTTCATTTACCTGTGACAAAGCAGTAGTTCCCTTGCCTGCAGGAAATCTGCTAAAGACCAAGACCTCCTCCAGCACTGGCAAGACATCCCAGAAATCAGTGTCCACAGATTACGCTGCATCTGCCAGCACAGCAGAGCAAGTTTCCAGTGACTACACACTGCCATCAAAGAGTCTCAGAGGATAGAGCAATTTACATCAGAAATGGGTCTCATTATCTAGAAACCTGTCAGGATGGTACACCACTGGATGTCTCCTTCATCCTCATGGAGCACTGGTTGCCACAGATTATAGGGAAGGCAATTTAGATATGCCCGACTGCAGCTGAGCTCAGAATCACCAGAATAATCTCCTGGGCTGTAACTAGCTCAGAAAGCAAATAGAGGGGAAAAAAAATACCCCCATACCCACAAACCAGATTGAAATGAGCAAGAGGAAAGTTACGACTTGGAATCATAATTGGGTAGCTGCCAGGTGGCATCTTGTCCTCTTCCTATTTCATCTCTCAATTTTCCATTTCTCATTATGGAACACCTCAAGCTGTTTGTGTTGTCACTGAGCAGCAATTTACAGCTGGTCATATTTGGATAACCTTACTTTGGTTTCAGTTCACTTCCATCAAGCCCTGAAACTACAGAGGCTCAGGAACTGTACACAACCGCAGGAGTCATCCTGTGCAAGTGGGAACTTCTCCAGAGTAGTAAAGACAGCTGAAGGCAAGAACTACTACAGTTATCTCAGGTTATGCCATTCAAACCCCTCACTCAGGGCCCTCAGATGGCATCCTTAATGCATAGTAACTTTAAAACTCTCTCTCTCTTTGTATGTAGCTCTCTCAGCAGCCCTTGCTTGCTTTCTTCTCCATGTATTTCTTTCACTGACCATCATCTGAAATGCAGCAGGCAGGCACAGAGGAACAGAGAAGATGTAGTTAACAAAATAACCACAGAGCTAAAAGAACAGTTAAAGCATATTCAATAGTGGCATTTTGCCATTTTGTGTGGTTCTCAGAGAAAAGACTTACTATTCCTATGTAAGTCACAGCAACTTTTCTCCCAAACTGGGAATGGTTGAGCCTTAAATCAGCAATATCCTAAAATGAATTGATGTGCTAAAGTGCTATGAATCTGTCAAAAAGAGCGTGGAGTTCTATTTGCAACGTTACTTTTTTCTGCTTTCAGTATTACTCTTTTCTGAAGTTTCCTCTGGATGTGATCCTGCTCCAGAGCAAAGAACATCCCACATCCCTGAGTTTTCCTCGCCAGTATTCCAACCCTTATTAACATGCTCCAGTATGTATGAATCAAATACAAGACTCATGACTTCAAAACTTTTCATAAAACCTTCTTAGCCTCATTTCTTGCTCATTCTTTGTACTGGTAATATTTCTGCTTCAATGTCCGTTCATTCTGGCTTCTTCTGCACCATCCTACATACAAAGAACACTCTTTCCAAGCCCAGTCCACCTTGTTATGCTACACTCCTGTTTCTCTTAAATGATGTATGCCCTCAAAAATTAAAACCAAGAACAGTCAAATGGTCTCTCAGTCCCATCCTCTTGCAATCCAGCTTCTTAGAAGGTAAACACTCAAGTCAGAAACCATCTAGTGCACACCACTCCTGTTGTGTTGAACACTTCATCTCTTCGTAGGACTTCAGCTGAGACTGCAATATGAATATTAAAGCACAAGCATCACTTCCTGAGTTCAGAGACCTAAAGCTGAAATGTGATGGCACATTACTACATATGTCCCAGAAGCCACAGTGCAGGACTGAACAAGGGACTGCTTAGTAGCCCCAAAGACCAACACTGACTTTATTTAGATTGAAAATATTTCTCTTTCTGGGACATGGTAGGCCTTTGAATGGGAAGTCCAACCAGTTGTAATATGGCGGGATAACTTTTATGTCAGGCCCTTATTACAGGGAGGAAAATTGGTCAGAAAACTAAAAGGTGTGAGCACAGAACCTTTGAATTTGGCTAGAAATGCAGCAGAACAAAGCACATCACCTGCAAGCTAGAGAGAGGTCTTTCCAATACTAACACCCACTGGCCAGCATGACAGAGAAACTGATGTGGCAACACTCAGATCAACTCTGTGATATCTGCTGCTCAATCGGCCAGGACTCCAACACAAGTCAGCCTTGGTCTGGCCAGTGGCTGGCTGCCAAATTCAGCATCCACATGAGCATGCCCACACTACTCTTGGAACCAGCATTGCTGAGAAACAGTACAGCACCTTCTGCATGACAGGGGCAGAGAGTTAGCAAGCTGTGCTGGATTCACACTAGCTCCACACTGAGCTAGCTCAGGTACGTCTGTGTTGGATTATAAGAAGCAGGAACACATAGCAACTCAGTTGCTCCAGATGGAGCCAGCACAGTAAGAGATCTGAAGTTGTGTATTCAGCACCAGGCCTGAGGAGTCACTTGAAAATGAGAGCAGTAGGGAACAGGGGCAGAGATCTGCTACCTCTCAGTTAATAGTAAGCCCATCCAAAGCCAAACTAGCTTCCTTTGTATATTGTGCTCCACCAGGTGTCCTGCAACTTCCCTCTCATGCAGGCCACGGGGACACCAGCTAGCAGAGGACACATTCTCTCACAGTGCACAAAAGAGGACACACAGAGGGATATGACCACTCTGAAGGCAGCTAAGCTTTGGGATGCACCTCGCAGGCCTGCTTTGCCAATCAGCCAGTAAGGACAGTGGCTGTGTATGCTGTGGGTCATCTCCTACTCACTTTTGCTTCAAAAAGAAGCATGGCCACACAAAGGGGATGATGTGTACCTAGCTTTGACTTTGTGATATGAGCAGAGCATCTGGTACACACCAGATGATCACGACTACAATGAAGGGCACTCATCTTGCAACAGAGTCACAGAAAGCTGTAATCTTGAAGGCAATACAGTGCTGGGTTTTAGGGCAAGAGAAATGCAGACATACAGAGCTGCTCACTGGAGAGGTGGCTCAGCAAATCAGGGAGCATCTGAAACAGTGGGGAAAAAGGAGGGGATTACAGCACACAGGCATTTTGTAGTGCAGTAGCATGCAAGGAGAGCCTACTGTGAGCAGCAGACACAACATTTTCCCACAGGAGTGCAGCACTTACTGATGAAGTAATCGGAAATAAAGCACTGTACAAAAGGCAGGCACAACAGCACGAGGCTGCGGTTACAGATAGAGATCTGCTGTGGAATTATACAGCCTGCCCTGGTGAAGGAGAAATCTCCATGCCAAGGCTCACCAGCAGGGATGTCTATCTGGCCCTACCTGGTTAGGTAAAGCCACTTCCACTTCCCTAACCGAGGAATTGGAAGCCATGCAAACACAGATGCTTTCACCTCTTTTCCGAGTATGTAACAAAGAAGATCAGTAAAGTGGGATCTGAAAGACACTCTCATCCTGTTAAACAACTCCTGCTGGTTACACATTACATCATATACTTTATGCAATATTGCTAGGGTCACTGCACAATGAGCTGTGCTTTACCATCAAATTATCGTTTATGGGAAAATGAACTCAGATGGTAAAAACGCATCCTCACCAGGACCCTACTGCGTAAGAACATACAGTTCTCTTCCTAGCTCCGCTAAAGACTGTAATGACTGTAACTCTAACTCCCTCTGGAAAGACATGCACTATCACAGGTAGGAAATAACCAAGCAAAGGGCAAGTTCTGTGCAATTAGCCTGAGCAGAAGAGCACAAACCTGGTTGCAGTGTCAATCACAAATCCTTTATTCCCCCAGTTATGAGTAGGGACGTGAATAGAGCATTCATGGAATCAGCCTCAGAGAAACAAGACTTTTACTACAGAAGAAAGAGAATGTTAATTAAAATTCTAGCATAAAATACATGAAATTAAAAATGAAAAAAACCAAAATAGGATGCAAGAGATCTGTGCATTCAATATCCCTGTAATATATTAAATTTGTGACTTTAAGGTAAGGGGAAAAAACATTGAAGAAAACAGATTTCTCTTTTTTAAAAAAAAAATATTTGTTTGAAGAACACTAGCAGGTAGCTAACAGAAAAGAAGTCTTTCTAAATTCAGACTGCAAGTTCTTTGTTTTTAAGCTTCAGTTTAAAACTGAAGAAAGTTTTGCGACATCTGCAAATGGATACCTCTGTAAGAATACAAGTGTAATTTTTTTAAAATTTATTTTTTTAATTATCCCTAATATAAGATTATCTCAGTCTACACAGGGTAACTGGGCAAGGTAACTATAACAGCAGCAGATAACTTGACTTTTGTTGTTCTACCTGGTAACTATATTTATTAGCTGTTTTGTGACCTGATTCCTGTCATCAGTCCAAGGAGAGTTTTGTCTCACTTCTTATTTCTTCATCTTAGAATCACAGAATGCTTCAGAGTGGAAAGCACCTTCAGAGGTCATCTAGTCCAACCCCGCCCACCCCTGCAGTGAGTAGGGACATCTTCAACTAGATCAGGTTGCCCAGAGCCACAGCCAACCTGACCTGGAACATTTCCAGGGATGGGGCACCTACCAGCTCTCTGGGCAACCTGCACCAGTGTTTTGTCATCCTCACTGTAAAATATTTCTTTCTTGTATCTAGTCTGAATATTCCCTCTTTTAGCTTAAAACCATCACCCCTTGGCCTGTCACCATCTTTCTTATAAGCACTCTTTAAGTACTGAAAGGCCACAGGAAGGTCTTCCTGGAGCCATCTCTTCTCTAGGCTGAACAACCCCAACTCTCTCAGCCTGTCCTCATAGCAGAAGTGCTCCATCCTCTAATCATTTTTGTGGCTTTCCTCTGGACCTGCTCCAACAGGTTCATGTTCTTCTCGTGCTGAGGACTCCAGAGCTGGATGCAGTACTCCAGGTGAGGTTTCACCAGAGCAGAGTAGAACAGCAGGATCACCTCCCTCAACCTGCTGGCCATGCATCTTTTGATGCAGCCCAGGATACGGTTGGCTTTCTGGGCTGCAAGTGCACATTGTAGGTTCATGTCCAGCCTTTCATCCACCAGTACTCCTAAGTCCTTCTCCACAGGACTGTTCTCAATCACATTGTTGCCCATCCCAGGATTGCCCCAACCCAGGTGCAGGACCTTGTACTTGACCTTCTTGAACCTCATGAGGTTCACTCGGGCCCACTTCTCCAGCTTGTCCAGGTCCCTCTGGATGCTATCCCATCCCTCAGGTGAGTCAACTGCACCACTCAGCTTGGAGGCATCTGCAAACTTGCTGAGGGTGCACTCAATCCCACAATTGATTAAGATATTAAACAGCACTCGTCCCAGGACAGACCCCTGCGGGATACCACTTGTCACCGACCACCATCTGGACATCAAACCATTGACCACTACCCTCTGGTTGTGACCATCCAAATCAATTCATTATCCACTGAATGGTCCACCCATCAAATCCATATCTCTCCAATTTAGAGAGAAAGATGTTGTGGGGGACCATGTCAAAGGCTTTACAGAAGTCCAGCTAGATGACATCCATAGCTCTTCCCCTGTCCACCACTGCAGTCACTTCATTGTAGAAGGCCACTAGGCTGGTCAGGCAGGACTTGCCCTTGGTGAAGCCATGCTGACTCTCTCGAATCACCTCCCTGTCACCCATGTGCCTCAGCATAGCTTATAGAAGGATCTGTTCCATGATCTTCCCAGGCACAAAGGTGAGGTTGACAGGTCAGTAGTTCCCAGAGTCCTCTTTTCTATTCTTTTTAAAATTGGGTGAAATGTTTCCCTTTTTCCAGTCACTGGGGACTTCACCTGACTGCCAGGACTTTTCAAATATCATAGAGAGTGGCTTGGCAACTGTATCAGCCAATTCCCTCAGGACTCTGGGATGCATCTCATCAGGTCCCATAGGCTTAGGTATGTTCAGGCTCCTCAGGTGGTCATGAACATGATTTTTGCTTACAGTGAGAGGAACTTTGCCTCCCTGGTCCCCACCTTGCGGCACATCTGCTTGCGAGGTGTGAGAAGAGAGGTTGTCAGGGAAGACTGAGGCAAAAAGTTTGTAGAGTGCCTCAGCCTTCTCCTCATCTGTTGTTGCCAGCTTGCCAGTCATGCTTATCAGGGTGGGTATACGTTCTTTGACCTTCCTTTTCTGGTTGACATACCTGTAGAAGCCCTTCTTGTTATTCTTTGCTTCCTTTGCCAAGCTCCAGACCTTGGTCTTCCTGACCTCATCCCTACACAATTGGGCAGTGTCCGTATACTTTTTCCAGGATACCTGTCCCTGCTTCTCTGCCTGTGCAGTTCCTTCTTGCCCTTTGGTTTGACCAGCAGATCTTGATCCAGCCATTGATCTCTTCCCTTCCTTGCCTGATTTCTTACACCTAGGGATCAACGGCTCTTACACTCTATGAAAAGAGTCCTTAAAGATCTGCCAGCTCTGCTCTGCCAGCTTCTTACCTCCAGCATTTTCCAGTCATCCTGTTTCCTACTAACAAAACTAAAATTAAACAGGGCACATGCTGTCTGTAATTATTAGTCACATTTGCTAAGCTGCCACTCATATAGCTCTTTCTTTTAAAACTATCCTGTAATATTTCTTCCAGTACCTTACACTAGATAACACAGCCTGGCTTTCTAAAAAGTTGTGCTGGAATGCCTGGCTTATACTCCTCAATTCTCTGGCCACTGCACCAGCACAAGGCAGGGCAGTCTGAGAATTAAAGCAAACAGTGCCAGCTGCACATGTCCTCACTGTATTTATCAAAGACACTTCTCATTACACAACAACTAAATGTATTTGCAAATACAGTGCTCCCTCCACTTGTGCTCAGACAAAGAAGTCTTGAGATGTAGCCAAGGCTCCCAAAAATCTGTTTGTAAGGCCTCTCCAGAGCATGGTTGTTTGCACTTCACTACTCGCATAAACCAGCACAGTCACTTTATTCCTGCAGTGAAAGCAAAGCTCAATCCATAATAAAATGTCCATACTGTAATTGTTTTGAATTAAAATAAAAATCAAATTGTCACAAAAGAACATTGAGGTAAATACAAGATCCTCAAGAACTTAAATAATTACATGAAAGATGATTAGCATAGTAATTTAATTTTGTCAATACAAAGGGTGGTGGTTTTCTTTTCCAAAGAAAAATAGTCCTGAGAATCCAGACAGCAGCATCTGTCTGATCTCAGGATAATTCCTAGTCTCGTTGCTGCCATCATGGCTGTACAGTCCTGTGTTACCCCAGAGTTTTAGAGAAGAGCAGCACCAAAACTGTCAGAGAAACTGCCTGTTTTAGTCAAAATCTGCTGAGATCCCAAAGAATATTTCTCATTTGAAGAGATCATACAAGTATTTTTTCAATGTTTCCAATGTACTCCTTTGGGCTTATTATTTATTTCTTTCTCAAGCCAGTTAGACATTGCAGCTAATTTCATGTTTCCATGTACAGTAATAACAGTACATCACCTGCTTATCACCATCTACTGTGAAAGAGATGATGGGTCACTGCTTCAGGAATCATTGTGTCTAGGAAGAGTTAATATATCCAGATATAGCTGCTGTCTTTGGCTAGCTTCCTATCTTTTCCTGCCCATTAGATCTCTGAACTTCTTTTGCATTGTTGAGCAGGTGGAACTGGGATATCCAGATCTGTTTTCCAGTCCATGCTGTTGAGCAATCCTGGACCAGGAGTTCCCTCAAGAGACAAATGCAGAGGAAAGCCTGAACAGCAGGCTTTTGAACAGATCGTCCCTTCTAGGGACTGGTAAGAAAACTCTGGTCTGAGGTTTCTGTGCAAAACATGCCACCTGCCCAACAGCTGTGAGCAGTCCATATTGAGGACAGAAGTGGGAATGGACCAGAAACAGGATTTCATAATTACAGTGTCAGTAAGCAAGAAACTCAACCATATGGAGCTATATCAGCAATTCCTACATTATATAAAAAAGTGCCTGGTACATGCACCATTGCTAAGTAGAAGCAGAATTTTATGCCTTCCAATCTCCAGCACTACAGAGGGAAAGTAATAGTCATCTCAGCCACCCCACAAATAGAAAAGACAGTTCTATCTATTTTCCCTCATTATGCCTCTCCAAAGTATGCACAACAATTATTTGTTTGAGCACTCACACACCTGTCCCTTTTTGCAACCAAAACCTTATGTGGCTTTAGAGAAAAGTGAGAAAAAGAAATCCCACCCTCCTCCTCTCTTCATTCCCAGCCAGAATCTTCAAGAACTTTTGCTATCTACACTAAACCAGCCTTACTGCTTTGAAATCCATATGGAAAACTAGAGGAAAAATAATCTTTCTTCCATTCCCCTTCTTCTTCCTCACAATCAAATATCCACAAAAGTGTCCCTCTGTAGTCCCCCCCTAAATATGACAGGAGAAAGAGAAGGGATCCTTTGATCTCTTATTTCATTGTGCTTTCAGAGAATATAGTATCAGAATAGCTCAGGTCTAAACTGGATGACAAGGGCAAGAGCCCCACATGAGTGGCACCTAAACCAGGGTACTGTTTTCTTACGTAGTGATGTTATCTGCACAATTTGCGGCAAAGTGAGAAACCAGATCAAATCCAAGGAGGGAGAAAAAAAGCTCCACAAGAGTAGAGCTGATGGTCCCCTGGGACTGGCTGACTGGGTAATTTAAGATTGAAGATGCAATATGTCAAGGAATCATAAAAAGCCTTCTAATTTTCCCTGTACTTAATTGTTTTAAAATTCTTTGTGGGCTAGACCAGACTGTGACTAAGCTGTTTAAGCAGGGTCTTAATTCACATAGGAGCAGCTGACAATGTCAAACCAATGACTTTGTACATCTAAGGCTGTAGACAACTGTAGGATCATAGTGTATTGTAAGGCAAAAGCCATTCACAAGCCTAAGAGAGATTAGTGGGAAGAGCAACCTTCAGACATGCAACGGTTCTAGGCTTCTAGATCTAAACATTTTGAGAATTTACCTTAGTCATGCAAGCAAGCTGGTTAACACATTCAACACTCTCCCTTTAGCACAGAAGGTGGCGCTTGTTTTGTGTGTCAGGCAATAATGCCATACAAAGAACCTGGCTGACAGATCAGAGTGGGCACAGCTTGGGTACCGAGCATCTTGGTCAGATAATATTATTAGTTGAAAAGCATCATGCAATAGCCCTAGTAACACTGCCAGGGCTGCAGTGCTGTAAGACAACTTGCAAACAGAATAAGGTGCCCTAAATGTGCCATAGAGACAAATGACCAGGCAATTTTTAAAAAACTTAGGCATAAATTATATAGGAAACTAAAAAAAAATGTGGAGGCACAGCTTTTTGACATTTTCTCCTTCTCCTTTCCCCTCCAATTCCCCAACCCATGATTGCCTATACCTGTCATTCACTCAGTCTTACCAAGTCCGGGAAGAAAAAAGTGTGATAAAATAGTAGACCTGCTAACACCCTGTACTTTGTGTTAGTGTCGCCGGTCAGCTGAGGCAAGCCGAGCACGGGGACGAGTCCTTTCCTATCCCTGAACCCCTCTCCTCCGGGAGAGAAAAGGGTTCAAAAGCAGAGATACGAAAAGGAAAAGAAAGATTTTGTGAGACCTCTGAACGTTTGGAAAACTGAAACAAACTTTATTAAAACTAGAACAAAATATATACAATATGCAGGGAAAAACCAATGCAAAATCTGAGAGTCTGTGCAGGATGGAAAGGCGAGGGTTAAACGCGAGAGAAGAGAGAAAGGGGGATGGTACCACGTGCAGTCTGGAAATGGCACCAGCCACGTGCGTGCTTTCGTGGAGTGAACAAAAGGAAACCGCGGCTGTTATGAACGCGGGACTGCAATGTGCAAAGCGCTGTCAGGCAAAGAGAGGGTAAAACCTTACGGCAGCAGGCAAAAAGCAGCCTCCAGGCGAGCAGTCTGTCCCAGGCGGCGTGGCGGGGCTGCCCCGGTGCAAAGTCTCTTTCCCGGAGCGAAGCTGAGGTCCTGCAGTGCCTCCCGCAGCGCGGAGGCGGGAGTGTCCGGAAAGCAGAAAGACGCGAGAAGCCGCGAAAGCCCCGAAAGCCGGGAAAACCGCGAAAAGCCGCGAATGCCGAGAAAGCCCGGAAAGCAGCCCAGGAAGTCCCGAATACCCCAAGCCGCCCGAGCTCGCAGCTTCTTAAAGGGGCAGTACCCTTGCGAGAAACTTTCTCATCCAATGAGATGGGCGAATCGTAACATGGAAGGGAATAATTCAATTGGTCAGTTTAAAACAAAAGCCTTCGAGCAGTTTTTTTCCTTCAAACTGCCACAGTTAGCATGGCTACTTTGCTTCTCTGTATTCAACAAGTCAACTTGTGACCCATTTTGTTTTAGTGAGCAAGCAGAGACATTCTGTGCTCATTTTTGTGTGACTTTTCAGAGTCAGAATCAGTCACTTCCACTTTTATCTGCTTGGCAACTGCATGACTATATCTTGCATTATTACATTACAATGCGATGTGATTATTAGCTATATTTCCTTTAAACAGGCCTACTGTATGATGACTCCATGTAAGTAGCATGACAGCAGTAAAGTAACTCATAGATGCTCCTCCTTTCTGTTTTATTTCCACACATATGGACTTTGCCTCAAATCCTCTACAAGTTCATAGTTCAGAGTTGAATTTGAACAGCATGCTGACCTATCTAAAACACACACAAATTAGAAGTTGCACTGAAAAAGACCACTAAATTGAGATTTTCTGTTTCCCTTCTCCTGTTATCTCACAAAAAATTGTTTCTTCTCCCTCTGTGTGTGACCTATTGTGCCTTCCCCTGTTAATTCTCATGCAGTTCATGTACTCAGAGGGATCAGGTCCCCAGAGAGAGGGAAGCTCCAGTTACATTTCTCTCAGCAGTACCCTGTTTCAACATATACAATAGAAAACATCAGACTACTGTTGCTGCTGCTCCCCTTACAGGGCTGACCTCCCAGTCAGAGTAATCTGGACATAGTGATATACATACCGATGGCGACATGTAGCCCTCAGTAAAACAGGAAAGCAGAGAGTTTCTTTCTTTCTTTGAATGCTTAGAGGAAGTATGTTTTTAAAAATGACTGTTTTCTGGAAATCTTCTTTTGTATATTGGATTTCTAAACATACCAGAAATGGGTCAAGGAACCCAGAGCACCTTGCAGGTACTAGTATGTTTGAAAAAGAAAAAAGGTTCTGTAATCAAACATTGTTTTTCTGCTGGGATGTCAGTATCCCTCAGTACTACTCCTTCCTTAATTTTCTCCTTTTCAGATAACAAATTATTTATAAACAAACAAATGAGCATCTCTGTAGAATCTGCTGGTCTGCCAGATCTAGGCTTAAATAAAAAAAAAAAACACAAGTGATTCAGAATTCTACATTATACAGTATCAAATACTCCTTTAGCTGTGATTTTTTTTCCCTGGACCATATGACTAGTAGAGTCATAACTCTAGCAGTGTTGAAAAGATGAGGGCTGTGCAATTTTCATCCTGTGATGAGACAACGGTTGTTCCATAAAAATAGAAGTGTCAACACTGTGATGGATCTACAGCTGAGAGCACACCCTCTGTGTACTGTTTTAGTTCTGGTTCTCTGTGCATATCTTAGGAAATATTCAATATCCCCCTCATCTCTTCCCCTCCCCCTCTCACTTTCTGCAGTTTTTGATTAAGCATGTGCTCTACACTTGCAATTTGATACCTAAACCCCATCCCTCAGTGCAGCTACACTGCTAAGCTATTAAAACTCTGTCACCCAGCTACACAATGCTCCCTCTTCTACCAGAAAGATGTCACAGTTGCATTAAAACCTCTCCCTGCAAAGCCACATCAGTTCTTTAAGGCCAGCTACTGCTGGATCTTCCAGCCTGGGATCTGTCAGTCCCCCAAGACTATTAGGCAAGTAGCAGCTGGCTAGATCAAGGCTCCTGAAAGGTCGCTGGAAAAATTAGTGATCAGTCAGAACTATCCTGTTATCTACAGCAGCAGAAAAGAGTTGATTTTGACCTTTCTGCAACAGGAAGAAATTATACTGCAGCAGCACGTTTCCAAGGTAGCTTGCTCTTCATGTCACCCATCACAGTTCTAGTTTCTGTACAGGAAAACAGAGAATAAAGACAACCAACATATCGTTGGTACTATCAGAGCTTCCATAGGAGGAAACCAAGAAAGGAAAGATTAAGTAACCTCTACAAGGTCACCAACATCCAGGAAAGAGTGAACTCAGAGATAAGAATCCAAGATCTTTAAAAGACATCTCCCCAATGGGGGCAAAGAGAGAAAAAGCCATTGATTAAATGCGACCTTACCCAAACGAGGTATCAGCCCCAAATCCTTGTGCAAAATGGAAACCTAAACTTTACCAAATACATCTGGACCACAACATCACAAAATCAGTAAACGGAATTTCTTCTGATATACAAGATGCATTTAACAGTTTCACCCTACAGCTGTTAATGTCACTATTCTGGTAGAAGCATTAGCATTACCTCTCCCACCTCAGCCACATTCATCATTTTTCCACTATTATGACTGTTTCAGTTCTTGAAAACTTATTCACCTCTTCTTCAGAGCTAGTGGCATTTTTTCATTGCTACCCAACAGAGTGCAATATTTATCATGACTTTTTGCCTACATCTTTGATATAAGCCCTGAGCATATGAAAGCAGTATGAACCTCTCTGGCTCATACTGACGACCCATTTTGTTTTCACAACACATCTCTTACTTCATCTGTAAAAGCTTCCATTTTTGTTCACAGTATCACATAACCCAGCTGCTACTTTGTCTCAGAAATTGGAGTTTTTTGACATTTTCTTTCCAGTGCACTCTTTCTACTCCTTCAGTCACATAAACGATTCAACTAGTCTGTCAAAATGTTTTTGCCTCCTGCTGCTCTCTGAACATCTCTATTAATGTTACACAACTGGGGTTGGCTCTACAAGAACGTAATAATAAAAAACATATTCCCGGTAGTTATGTCTCAAGAAATGTCCGTAAACTAATTTTGCCACATAACACAACCAAAACACCTATGGACAAATGAAAAATAAGCTCTGTGCTCCAACAGCCTCTCCTTCCCTGCTCCCATTTCCACTGCTCAGCAAGAGAAAGCGGTGCTGTTCCTGCCCCAAACTGCATCTGGACAGACAGAAGTAACTGCAATGCTTACTGATGAGCTAACAGCCCACTTCGTGCTCCCACAGCAGTGCCGTACCAGAATTAAGCATCAGTGAAGATTAGGGACCCAGGATCTGGGTCTTGCTACCATCCCCTGCTACCTCCATCTTTTACTGCCTCTTCCCTTCTCACCCCTATTAGCAGGAGACAGCAGTTTCATTCTTCTTTAGAATAGGGAAGCTTTGAATCAATACCTCACCTCTCCCACAGGCTGCGTAGCCACAGTGGGGGAGCCCCAGCCTTTGTGTGGCTGCACTGCTTAAATGTCCTCCGACCTCCACTTTCTAGTCCGGGACCACCAGGCCTTAATGACTCTGAGCAACCTGGCTGAGGACTCGTACTCGCCTCTTGCCGTGGGTCTGGGGGCTCCGGCTCAGATCAGGTCAGGGAGCACCATCCAACTCTGCCCTAAGTCAGACCCTTATGGCAGGCAGCTTCTCTCCAGCCTGGCCTCAGGTCTTTTCTCTTCAAGAGACCTAGGACACACACTGTTGGAGGGCCCAGCTCCAGCCCCATCTCATGCTGCTCCCAGCTGGACCCTGGCCAGACCCTGGACCTGGCTCGTCCCTGGCCTTGTTGGGGCTGTCATTGGAGCCTGTCACCTGCCCCCAGCTCTGCCTGCCTGGCTCAGACCTAAGAGAACGGCATCCCATCAGCAAGGACATGGCCCGCAATGGGGTCAACCCAGCTCCCAGCTCAGCCTATCTCATAGAATAGCCCTGCTGGCACAAGAGGAAGGGTGTGGGGGAATCAGCAGAGGCAGGGATCATAAGAAGGAAGACAGTTTGACAAAACAGCATCCCAAACTCCAGTA
This sequence comes from Bucorvus abyssinicus, assembly GCA_009769605.1. NCBI lineage: Eukaryota > Metazoa > Chordata > Aves > Bucerotiformes > Bucorvidae > Bucorvus > Bucorvus abyssinicus. The sequence continues at coordinate 29,059,974 of CM020027.1, forward strand.
GGTCCTCCCTCCCAGGGCTAGCACACTTGACAGCTCCTTCAAGCCAAGCATCTGTTAGCTCCTGCCTAGTCCAAAAAAACTTACAAACCCAAATCCAGTTATAACTCAGAGGCTAATGAATTCTCTAACACTTGCTGCTGCCAAAACTCAGGGCTGCCTGCCCTCTGCAGTGTTATTTTTTCCTCTAATGCTAGATCACCCTGGAATGGATTGTGCTACTTACATTAACCACAGGACTGCTCAAGCTGTAAATTAAAGATCCCTTTCCGTAGCTTCTGCTCTTTGCGCCACAAATCCCTCCAGCTCTGTTGTTGATATATCAAGCATTTGGCAAATAATTTACCTAAAAACATTTCTGCAGCTACAGATGTGTCCGTAACTTGCTTACTGTCACAGCTTGTGTCTGTAATCCTTCCATGCTCTTTTGCAGCTAGCACAAGATTGTCATGTGGCTAACTTTCTCTTCTGCTCAGATCTACAAGCAAACAGCAAGGCAATTTTAAAAACTTCTGTCCCCACACTCTTTTGTTCCAGCTCGCTGGCAACTATCCAGCCTACAAGGCCTGGCATCTAGAGTAGCCACCCCTAGATACATAGCCATTGGTCTTGTACTCCTGCCTTGTCCTTGCACAACTCATCAGACCCACAGTCCCAGGGGCTGCTCCCTTTCTGTCTATTTTTTCTGTTCGTATTCAGGCAGGGATGAGACAAATCCTTCTCTCTTAAACAGTAAAAATATTTCCCAGTAAGAGGCAACAAAAATGAGGGTTATTTACTTTCTCGCACTGAAGCTTTCTTTTTTTTGATGCTGCCCCTTTGTGGCTCTCTTTATTTTGTGTTTGGATTGCAGTCAGTACTTCTAATACCATAAAAAAAATGAAATCAGTCGTAACAGCCCTGCTAGCCAGAGAAGCAGCAGCAGTCACACTGTGCTTGACCTTTATTTCAGTAGGAAAGCAGTTTGGTTACAAAATGATTTTCTTTTTTTTTCCCAGAACACTGCAACACAACTCTGAGCAAAACTAAACCACTTTTTCTGTAATTTCAACAGTTCTATTAAACAAAAAGTAGTATATTATCTTTCTAACTGCTCACTTTGAGAGCACCAGCCACAGAAACCACAAAACACCTATCACCTTTGTACAGAACATTCTCCTGACAGTGGCAATCTAATTCAAGATATGTAAAAAGTGCGCTGACAGCCCCACCACACTCCCTTCAGTTAATCTCCTCCAGAGACTCACAGCTGGAGCAGGCTAAGGGTTCACAAGCATAACCACAGAAGAACATTTTCCCTATGGAAAGATAACACACCTATCAAATTATGCCAGTGAAATGTCCTAGAGACAATCTGCCCTCTGACCATTACTAGCTAAACCTAGCTCCTGTTTTATTTCTGGTCACATGTCATCATGACAGCAGGTATAGTGTGAATATGGAAAAGATGTCCTGAGATCTCCATCAGCCAGAATAGTTTTCATGACATGAAAATGACAGTACTCATCAGCACCTCCTCCCCACTTGTACCACCTCTCTCTCTGTCACCTAAAAGCCAGTCAGAATATAGCCCAAAAAAATGACAACTGCTCCTCTAGGGATGTGGTGTGCACAATGGCCTTGACAAAAAAGCGTGAGCATAGGGAGAAAATAAACTGTTAAATAGCTGAGATCACACCTTTCCTCATTAGTCTGGCAGGCAGCTTACCAATGGGTATTACCTTCCATTTCAGAAGAGCAAGAAACGAAGCCACACAGGAGAAAGGGGCGCCTGGGGACCTGCCATCACCATGGTAGTACAGGTGCAATACTCACACCTTCTCAGCAGCCTTGGTTCTCCTTGTCTCAACAGCAACAGCAGCCAGCAAGGCTTTTTTTTTTTTTTTTTAAACAGATAGTAATTCAATCACTGCACAGAACCAAGTGTAACTCTTTCCTTGAAACAGATATTATGCTCTGAATGGCTTTTAAACAGCATGAGGTACATAGGAATTAGCCACCAGGACAGAGGTATGCAGGCACCTGTGCCCCTCCACTTTAAGCACTCCTCCTAGCAGAGATCAAACCTGTCTGAAGTACTTGCCTAGAGAAGCAAGGCCTGCACACCATAAATAGTCTGTGAAATAACAAGAGGTGGTCTGCAACACGAAAACAAGGGAAAACATAAAGCTACACCACGTAAAGAAAATTAAAGCATGAATAGAATAAAAAGCACAGAAAGAGTGGCTGGCTTTTCACTGGCAAGGCTTGTCACCTCAAAACAATGAAGAACTGATGGAAGTGGGTCCACCTCAAAATGAAAAAGGACTAATGGAATTGGGTCCACCTGCCACACCAATGCCTGGCACTACACCAGCGCACCCTGTGAGACAGCACCAACGGTGTTGTAGGAATGCCTGGCTGGCTCGCTACTGGCAGCACAGCCTCTGCACCCAATGTTAGCTAGGAGAAGACAAACTCCACGGACACCCCACAGGTTCACCTGCAACATCTCCCACCAATACTTTTGTTGATTGTCAAGGGTCATGTGGGCCTTTCCCATTCCCTACCTCCACCCCTTGAGAAGGGGTGTCATCTTTTCTGCACCAAGCCCTGAGGGAGAGGAGTGGGTCTGGTCATTGAGCTGCTGCCTTTCCCAGATCACAAGGAACATCCCTATCAGCTTCCCAGACAACAAAGGATACCCACAACCGTGCCAAAGGTGGGCCACCTTCCACCCAATCCATAACTTCAGATGTTCAACAACAACAGCCCAATCTGATGCACACCACCACTATCAGCTGCCCCATAGGTGGCATTCATCCTGCTGAGCACAAGGCCATAGTCCTCACACCACGTAGTTCCCTTCTCCTGTTTGCATCTCACCCATCTGGATGCCGTTGGAGTCTGTGTCATGGGCCTTGCTAAAGACAGAGTAAATGGCAGTTTCTGCTCTCCTCCTGTCCCACAAGGACAGTCACCTCCTCGAAGCAAGGCTCATGTTGGTCCTGGCACAATTTATCCTTGGTGAAGCTGTGCTGGGTGTTCCCTGATGTCACTTTGTCCTTTGTGTGCCTTCAAGTGATCTTCTGAAGGGTGTTGCCCCTAGTCTTCCCTGAGAATGGAGAGTGGTTGTTCCTGGGATCCTCTTATTCGTCTGTCTTGAAGACAGGCCTGATACCTGACTTTTTCTAGTGCTTAGGAACCTTCCTGGACTGTCATGACTTTTATGGTGACAGATAGCAGTCCTCAGAGTGACTTCTACCAACTCTGTCAACACTGTTGCGTGCAGCTCCCTTTCATCACTTGGACTTGTGCATGCCTGTTTGGTTCACCCAGTCCCCAACTATATCTTCTGTATGCAATGCTACATACCATGGACTCTGCTAGGAGACCTGGGAACTGGGAGGCTCCAAGACACACTTTACTCCTGGGAATCGAGGGAAAACATTGTTTTATAGATTATAGTTCTGTTTTCTTCCTCCTAATGACTCTTACCACCTTACATGTGATATTGGCATTTTGCCTTCCTTCTGATTTGGACAAACACGTTTCCTTTCAAAGTGGGAGAGACCCTCCTGGATTACAGCAGGTAACACTCTTCTTCCTTTCAGCTCCTTCAAAACTGCTGTAACATCACAACAGCTGCATCTTATTTTCTCCCACATCAGGATATTTGCAGAAATTTTTTTAGCAGCAGTACCCCTAGCCATACACACAACAACCTTACCAGCTTATGATTAAATTCTGATGTCTCTTTCATCAAAAAAAAAAAAAAAGTATTTTTTTGAAAGAATAATACAAGTATTTCATTCAAAGTCCTCCATTACTTCTGACAAGACTGCAAATAGAGCAAGTCGTGTCCTATAGAACTGCAATTTTAAATAACTATTTTTATATGGATCTTCCAAATGTTGAAATTGTTTTCCTCAATCGCTCTATCTCCCACATGCCCTTTGCTATTACTAGTTTTGGTGTTCAGAACAAGAAATGTCTTGTATCAAGAAAAAAATAGAGTTTGATTCCCCCTAGCTTGCATTCGTGTTCTCTTTGGTATGATACAACCCATGGTCTTATCTCTGCCATCTGCTTCCTGAGTATTAATGATCAAGTTTCAAGGTTGGACTGCTTTTTCCAGCTGTGCTCCTCTCACTTGAAAACAAGACAGACATCACACACAACATCTTTTCAGCTCCACACTTATGTACATGTGAACAGTAGAACAAGGACAGATCAAGCTAGTATTAGTGACAGGAACAATTTGCTTTTGGGGTCAAATGAGTCAGACTTTTAGTAAAATACTGGCAGGTTTTTGCAGCCAGATGTTTCAAGCTCTATAGCTCCATGTTGTTTTAGGAACGACATTATTAATTCTGCATCAGTTGCTTCACTGCCCTTTTGCTTTTGAGAAACTGGAATATTCTGCAAGATAGGTATGGTCGAATTTCTATTGCCTACTCACCTACTCTGCAACAGTAGCCTTACTGGCATTGTTCAACAACAATATTTCCTGAATATTTTGGGGGTCATTGCTCTCCCAAAGCTGGTTAAATACCTAGCTTAGTTCTGGAGTCAACATCTTATTCAGAGAAAAACTTTGAAATCAAATAACAGATACTTCCAACACACAACAGTAAACTGTTGTTTTTCTTTTTTCTTAAAAAAAAAAATCCTAAAATTGCTAAAACAAGCAGGCACACAGATTATTTTGGGCTTATGGTATGCCTTGGACAGCTTATAGTTTGCTTTCTAGAGGCTCCTGTGTTGCAGGAAAGCCTCTGTGCCCATTCACATACTTTCCAATTCCGATCAACCTATTTACTTAGCTCAGAACATAAGGAAAACATTCTCACACTTGAGGAGAAAAATGAGAAAAGAAAATCACAACTTAGAACCCATTACTGAAGAGCACCAGGTATCTTCAGATTAAATCCAAGAGCCGATTTTATCTCCAAGGGCTAAGATTACTGACCAACAAAAGAAAGTAAAAAAGAGAAACAATCTCTATAATGCTGCATGAATGTGTCCTATCCTTCATATTTAACTCACCCAGCTTGTGGAGGTTTTACACAAAGTTATCAATAGTTTATCCTCTAGAGAAATTATCTGAAAAGAGGCAGGTAAGGAAGATACATAGCCCAGCAGCAGAAAATTAAGAAGTTTGGTTGTTTTTTTTTTTTTTCTGTCCTTGGAGACTGATCTTTGAGGAAACAATGTAAAATAGGACTGGTAAGGGCTTTTTGCTGCTTTTGTGTACATATAAGGTTATATGTACATGGTGTTGTAGTGAAGACACTCGTGTGAAAGGAATGGCACAGAAGCTTACTGCAACACTGGTGACCACCAGTTCTACTTACAGTCTTGAATAAGTAAAGGGGCTTTCTAAAATCCCTTGCTCAGCTGACACCCAGACTATATATATGTAAGAACTCTGCAAGGCTGACAATATTTTGATGCATTAGAGTTATTTCTGCACATCCATAGAAGTATCAAAAAAGTTTCAAATAGACCAAGCATATTGGACTGTCGTTCACACGTCAACACAAACGAGAAATGACACATTCTTTTGCCTAAATCCTTAAGTGCTCAGTCTTGTCACAAATCTCAGAGCTCACTGGATATTTCTCAACAACGTCCAAGTCCTGCCAGATGACAGCTTTATTGAGAGTGATTTCACAGGAGAGGAAAGGCATGAAACACTGCCATCAAACCAGAGCATCAGCTGTTAAAGCTATAACCTAGGAAATGGGATGCACAGATTCAACTCTTCCTCAATTTTTTTGCACGAGTAACTCTTCCTCAAACAAAGCCTAAGTAATATTTTTTTTCGTGATGCTACATATTTTAAAACAGCAGCTTGAGCTCTGTGAAATTCAGGAGTGGAAGAAGTATCATTCAGCAGTTTCAGGAGGAAGACATTACATAGCAATACAATCAAAGCCAGGTTTCTGGAGAATTCAAAAGTAGAGGTTTTGTTACAGTATTAATCTGACTTAGTACAGCACCCATCAATATATTTCTGCTGGTCAGACATTAAAGACAGAAATGAAACCCCTATACAACACAAAATAGTCAAGAGCACAAAAAATATCCTTTCTTCACTGTACCAACACAACTATTCCCTCTCATAAATGTAGGGCATAACTGAAATGCTAGTCCCCTTGGAATGTTTATATCTTCTGTCCTCTAAAAAACAGATGAACTTTGACCGTAATGATTAAACTCATTTAATTTATCAACTAGGTATCTATATGAGGCTGCTTCAGTCATTTCCAGATGGCAGTCTTTAATCATTGGAACACTGAGCTTCCCTCACTCCCCACAGTGTCAAACCCTGCACAAAAAGCGAAAAGCAATTTATGTTAAGATACTTTTTTTTCATACTTCAAAGTGAAACTAAGTTACTTAGAAGATAACAGTTCCAGCAAAGGTGGCAATTTCTATTCCTAGCCTTCCATGTATCACATGAACCAACTTATATCAGGCTTTTATTTCTGGGACTTTGGCCCAAGCAAAGTAGGTATGTCAGTTTGTTACTCCCAGTTCTTCCATATGTCACATTTACAAACTTCTGTAAAGGAGACTGCTAGATACAGCTTAAGTAGCATTTTTAAAGTTGCTTTCATTGCAGTCACCCTTCTACATGGAATCCAAAACCTTTGCATTTAAGACTGCCAGTAATGGTGATGTTTGCATTTAAGCAGGAGGCTTTTCAGATTAAGCAACATGGATCAAAGTAATTTCTACAAATAGAGTTGGCTACGAGTATTTGATCACTGTATCTGTGGCAGTTTCTTCCAACATCACTGATTACAATGGAGAAAGACTAAATTAGTTTATCGGAAGTTCCCAGATAAAAGCAGCTCAATTCATTGTTAAGTACATCCTTTATAAAAAGTGATTCAACACCAGCTTTTGCTGTTGTCTCAGTTTCTTATTTCCCAGGTTTTTCTATAACTATCACTGCCATTGGAAAAAGGCTGATGAAGGGTCGAGGGCACAAGTCTTATGAGGAGTTGCTGAGGGAAATGGGGCTGTTCAGTGCGGAGGAAAGGAGACTGAGGGGAGACCTTATCACTCTCTTTACAACTACCTGAAAGGAGGTTGTATCAAGGCAGGGGATGAGGTGTCAGTCTCTTCTCCCAAGTAACAGGACAAATGGAAGTGGCCTCAAGTTGCACCATGGGAGGTTTAGGTTTGATATTAGGAAAAATTTCTTCACCGAAAAGGTTATTCAGCACTGGAACAGGCTGCCCTGGGAGGTGGTGGAGTCACCACCCTTGGAGGTATTTAAAAGATATGTAGACGTGCCACTTACAGACATAGTTTAGTGATGAGGTGGCAGTGTTAACTGCTGAACCTGGTGATATTTTCCAATCTAAACATTTCTACGATCCTATGATTTTCTGACTCTTATTTGACTTTAAGTTTTTAATTCCTCCACAGGCTCACTTGTCCCTCGCCAAATCATGTCGTGCGATGTTTTCCCCAAGATTTTTGTAAATAGCATCAATATGTGGAAATAGGTCTTTTCTCTCCTCTACTCACACTTTTACATCCTCCTATCTTCCCTTCATTCTCAGGCTTATCAGAATCCTTTTTATGTGTTTGGGAAGACCACTACAGCAGCAAAGGCAGAAAGGGGAGTTAGGGGGCAGGGAAGGAGGGCTAGAAAAGGGCATGAACTCAGCTTTCTGAAATGGCCAGATAACTGCAATAGCTGCCCGCTGGCAACAAATAAAGTGGTGACTGCCTTTTGGATAGGCATTTTTCCAAAAACCAGATTGAGAGAACCAAGTACCAACACTTTCCTCCTGGAAAGGAATTAAGAATTCTGTACCAAAATGGAATAAAGAGATTTCCAATTTTTTTTTTTTTTAAAACACAAAAGAATCAGTTCATTCTGAAGGGGAGAACATAAAAAGGAACAAATAAATCTCCATATGAAAACTTTAGTCTCATCCTTTAAAAAAGGCCACGACTAAACTAATCTGAGCCACATAGTAAGTCTGTGTCCAAGTATCTCTTTCCTTCTCTGACCACTGTCTGCATAAATCAAGCATTTGGAAAGTCTTCACTGATTTTTAAAAATCCCACATGAAGTTTTGTAATGTTTTTACTCCTTCAAGTTTGCTCTTTTACTCCATCTGCTCCAGAGATACATATAGAATAACCTATTTTAAAGCTTTCTCTAGCTTATGCCAGTGTAAGAGCATCAAAAATCAGATTCATCCGTATGTTAACAGGCAACAGAGGGTCAGAATTTGATTCAGGCCAGGAACTAAATCTGCCACACCGCGTCACCATCTCTAATGTTATTTTTCAAGAGCCTAAGCTAAAGAATTTCCGAATTCCATGCTGCATTTCAGACTATGCATTCAAATTTATGCTGTCTCCTCCTATTTACCCTACTAGTGGGATATAAACACTGCCTGGGATCCCACTGCTAGTGGGATATAAGCAGTTGTACTGGTGGTGTTAGATGTACATGACAGAAGTTCAGAACTGGCTCATGAGATGTGGAAATTGACAGTTCTATCATATCTTGTCAAACTACCACCGGCTGTTTATGATTTTTGTCTCAGGTCTTGGGAATTTTGGTGGTTTTAAAACCCAGCTTCTAAAGAGCAGGATCAAGTGGGAACAGTACCTTTCATTCAAAAATAAAACAGTGCATTTTTATGTCTTACATTTGGGGAGAATTTGGTCATACCTGGAAAAGGAAGGGGAAAAATCCAAACTGTTTAATATTTCATTATTATATACCAAAAGTACGTCTTTGTTTTTGGTTCGGGATGACTGTGGATGGCAATACAAAAAATATGATTTTATTATTGACTAGCACCAACCTGGATTCACAACCAGGCAAGCTGACAGTAGTGGCTCGGCGACTGTAGTCAAGCTATACCTAAGCTGCGTATTCTTCACCAAGAATCCTGTTTCCTACAATTTTGCCTAAGCTTCTGAGAAGCCTTAGACCTGGTCTGTCTACCACCTCTTGCTGAAGACAAAAAACAAAAGTTCCAAAGAAGTTTGGCTGTACTTTTCAATGCCTTGTGAAAATATTGTTAATCAGTCTTGATGATGTACACAGAAATTAAGCCTTGCTTCCATAAGGGTATTCTCTTCATAACAGATACTAAACTGAAAGAAAGAGTGACTCCTTCTCAAGCTGATAGAAGACATCAGGGCTAGGGTCATCAGCAGAGCCCTGAAGTTCTTAGGTCTGCATTTTACACTTTCCTGTTCCTGTCCCATCTAGTTCTAGGGCAGCCATGACATTAAAATCTACTCAGGAAATCAGCTGGGATATTCAGCAACAGACACAGATTGAGGTACACTCAAATTTCCTTGTCATGAAAAGACCATCTGAATCTGTTTTTACATCTCTCACTAGAAAGTACAGTAGAATTTCTTTACAGGAAAGATAAATGATAAAGTAGAAGTGAGCAAGCAACCAGCAGATAGAAGTACTCATTCATTCATATTTTTCCAGTGTAAGATGAAAACCGGTGTCAGCTACAAACACCACATTGCAAATGGTACTCCATCCACCCCACAGGGAATGAGTAAGAAGTCTGGCTGGAAAATATAGATGCAGACCAATATCATTATTCTAACAACACAAGTAAATGGCTCCACACACAGGCACCCATTTAGTGCTTAGTAGTAAATTAATACATTTTTTTGTTGCTTTTCCACAGGACAGCTACGAAATAGAAAACAATTAATTAAAAAAGTGTTCCTGATTTTCATTATTCCACCACAAAATGTTAAAATCCCATCCTTAAATTAAAACCTTGCACCACTAGAGAAGCCAGAGCAAGCTGTGATGACTGAAATTGTATACTATTCATTCTTTTCAGCTGCTCATCATTGTCTACACCAGATTCTTACCGTGACTGCTTAGCCAACAGAAGGATCAACAAGAGGTATTTATCCTCAGCCACAAGTAAAACCAGCCAGCTTAATGTTGGCTGTGCTCAAACATGTCCTCCAGATGCAGCTCAGATTTACATCAGCAGACTCAGGTGATACTCAGCTGCTGTTAACCACCCACCCCAACCTGCTTTCTCTTCCTCCTGGTAAACGTTATTTCCTTCTCAGACATGCTGGCACAGCCTTGCAGAACCCAGCCTTGCAGTTCATTGATGGCTGAATCTGCCTTTGTTGTGTGTCAGAAGATGTGAATATCAGGATATGCGTGTGTTATCCTGAACTTATTTCCTGGCAAAATCATTAGCTAATTAGTATTATGTGCAGCAAACAAAACCTTGTTCAGCACATGGTATTTATAAATTTTTCTCTGCAACTCCACATCCGTTACACTAACAAATCAGTAAATTAAGTTATTTAGTGATCAGAGCCAGAAACTCAGATCAGAGACTGAAAAATACTGATCTAATCAGCAATTCAGTTGCTGCCTAGAAGTTCAAAACACGTACCTTGGCAAAACTCAACATACTCATCTATGAAAAGGATGCATTGCCTGTTTTGCAAGCATTCTGCACATTTAAACAAATTGGCTTTGAGATTAAGAGCACCAAGTGTTTCTTAGACCAATTTCAACACACCAGTAGGAGATGTTTTGCAAGAGTAGATTTAATTTTCCTGCACAGTTCCAACTTGGTAAAATGCCATATATCTTCCATATGCTACTTACTCTTTAGTAAGGCCATTTGATGGAAACACAACAGTTTTTCAAGTAAATTGGTAAAGTCCTACACAGGTGAAAGTTAATATAATAAATTTTAGGTTCTATTATCTGAATTTGCTGTCAGGATCATGTTCAAATTGCTCAGTATTCAAAAAACAAAAACTTGGAAGTTTTATGTCCCCCCCTATGACACAGTAAGGTGGGTATCACTGCAGAAGCAAACTGGTTGAACTTCCAGAAATCATAAACAGCCCAAAATGAATGTGTTGCATCTCATCACCAGTACCATGTCACATACCTGATAGCAAGAAAAAGGGAAGTGATACTAGTGGCCTTGCAGCTGCTTGGAGATGGTGATAGAGTGGTGGTGAATAATAATCATTAGCATGATGGAACAGATGTTGCAGAAGGTTTGTGGTTTTGCTTCAAAATATACCACTCACAAGTGAAAAATTGTGTGCATAAAAGAAGCAAGATGCATAGGAGATTTGGCAATTTTCTTGCCTCCCCCTCCCATGCACACTGTGGCATAGGTTGTTCCCAATACTCATTAAGACAATTCCATGTCACAGGGGCTGGGGGGCTGTGATGTGGCACACTATTAGCTCTCTGTGTCTGTGTACCAGAGACACTGACATTCCCACAGCTAACTGAGGAAAGTGAGATTTCACAACTAGGACACAGCCTGGAGACAGCATTTCACGCTTACAAGGTCACAGGAAACAGCCTTGCTGGATTTGTAAAATACCCACCTCCCATATGGAAGTGTTCAGCCAAAGCTCTCCAAGTGGGGAAATTGGAGGGGTGGGGTGATGAGGCCACTAATATAACTTCTTACAAGTGTTGCTGTTTACACCTTTATATAGCTACCTCTGTCTGCAGGGAAAATTCACACTGTTTATGTTCACACATCCAGCTTAGGTGGCTGAGTTATAAATCTAGACTTTCTGGTCAAGGAAACCGGATTCAGAACAGGTCTGTGTCTTTTGCCTTGTAATCGCAACTGACAAATCCAATAGGAAAAGAAATTGGTGAACAACTTTGCAGCAGTATGAGGCTTTAAATCCTCACAGAAATAACACTCCAACACCTATTTTATTCCACATCACCTCCAACTCCCAGTCCCAGTCTCACCACCTTCCTTCAAAGGCATTGTTCTTCCTGTGCCTGCCTTTCACCAAGCCAACCAGCTGGTCCCTTCTCAGTTCCTCTTCAGCCTCCCCATGCATTCTGTGCTTACCTTCCTGGGTTCTCCAGTGAGGCCTAGGACCTAAAAGTATCCTTGAAAGGAGCAGAGATGAATATCCTAGAGATGGGAAATGTACCTTGTAGCAGAGGCAGTGCTGTCAATTATGATCCACTTACAGGAAAAGGGGTTGTCAGCTAACAGTACAGAGGTGTTCCCTGAACCACACAGACCACAGCAGCTCCACTGATGGGATGGCCTAAATTCCTACTTCAGACATCTAGGCAGAACGACTCAATTTAGAAAGTGTTGCTAAGACCTGCCAGTACATCTCCCCACCAGGGCAGGTTGTCTTCTCTCATCCAGTTTGTTAATGTTTCTCAAATAAGAAAAGGTCTCTTGGAGAGCATCCTACTGAAGCGTACATCTCAGTCACCCTGTGAGACACAGTCTCCAGCTGACACATTCTCAGCCTTTCCATAATAAGGAGCTCAGATTCTATTCTCCTCTAGAAACAACCTTTATCCCTCCTCATACCTATACTCTTTCCTTTAAAGGCAGGCTTATTCCTTTTCCCATCCCTTGCTTCTATGGAAACTGCTTTCCCAATCTTTTGTGAATGTGTCCCACAATTTTGGTCCTCTAGATCTTCATATCAAAAGCCCTAAAAAAAGGCATGTCAGAAAATGCTGTGTGCACAGGTCTTGTCTCAGCAGTTATGAAAGTTCAAGACTAGCAGCTGCATTTGGGAAGCGGTTCCCATTTTAAACATATCGAGTGTGATCAGTATCCTCTCTGAAGTACATGTCAAACAAGTCCCTAATTCTTAGGGTACATGTGCTGCTTTTGCGGTTAGGTCTCTACACTGGGTAGCTGACAAATGGTACATAGGACATTCTCTGTCCCACACTCTTCAGACTTTATCCTGTAAAAGCCTTCACAGCTTGTATGGGAGTTGGCACATCCACACCTGCTCTGCTCACCCTCAGGTGGTCTTCTACTTCACTCCACAGAGGATTCCACCTCCACTTACTGCTGGTATCTTTCACCCCCACTGCAAAGTGGGGGGACTTCACATCCTCGTGGGACAGACACAAACAGGCCAAACACCACTCAGCATGATTAAGAAGTGTTGTGCTCCCTTTTTTCCAACCCAGAATTCACAGAGTGGAAGAAGCCTGGAATGCAGTTGGGCTGTTCTACGTCCTTTTAATTCAGGTTTATGAAGGAAAATGGGCACAGAAAGAAAGATTTCCCTGGAGGACACACCACATATAAAGCACTACAATCCTGTGCAACCTTCATCTTTTATTTTTTTTACCATGCCTGGCACAGTTATATGCTAAAATAATCTAATAGCACAGCCTACTGACTGTATCTCCAGCAGACAAGTAATTCATCCTCTAAGGATTACATTGCTAAGATTTAGGGAGTAAGAAGCAAATTGAGATGGTTTATGAGGGCTAGAGGGACAGTTACCTACTCAGAAAACAAAAACTCAGACATTTCCCTATGCTGCTTGGGGTTTAGGCTGTGACTCTCTTGGTGTTTAGCCAGATGACTCCTCCTAAAGCTCCAGCTGAACAGGTAACCAGCAACACATCTGCTACTCAGGGCAACAATTCAAACCCTTCTTACTAGTACAACTGAGCTGCCCATCGTTGGGAAGACAGGAGGGCATAATAACCAATTTGCCTGATTCTTAACAGCCTCCTCCTGATGCATGCACCAGTGCTCAGTGAACCAGCTCAAACTCTTTGGGGCTGTAAATCATGTTTCCATAGGCATACTCTCAGGTGTATGTCACATTACACTTCACAGAATCTGAAAGCACAGACTGCCAGCAAGATGAAGACAAAGGTGATGATTTAGGAGGAAGTAGTACAGCAGAAATTTTCCCTTCCACAGCCTCAGTAGGTCACACAAGGGCTTCAGGCAGTCTAGGCCTATGCAACCAAAATATAAATACACTCAGCTCTGTACAACTTCAAAGGATGCTCTGGAACACCTAATTCTGTTCCAAGCTACATCACTGTAGCCTGAAATCACTATTTCAGCTTTCTTGGAGTTACTCTCTATTTATTCTGATGTAATCTAACACCGGACATGTAAACCAACAGAAATTCCTTATAGTGACCCTGTAAAAAATCCACTCTCTTTACCTCAGAAGTTAGATCTGTGGTTAAAATTTCAGTGCCCATGAATATTTATAACAGGCTATCAACATGCTTTCAACCACATCTCTTAAACAGTTTGTTAAGCTATGTGTATTTTCAAGGTGATTTCTCACTTGCAAAACCAGGTTGAAAAATTCCTTGCATCAGAAGAATCACTTGATGGTTAGAAAACTCTATCAGAGAACATAGGCAGACAATTCCTAAATTACTGGTACATTTCAGGAAAAATACGTAATAACTTTTAATTACTTCAAATCAAACGTGCAGAGAACTTAGCTTGATCAGATTAAACAACTTATACATGTTCTAAAAAAGCCCACAATATAGGAAAAGCAATAAACAGGGAAGCCACAGGAAAACAATCTTTAACCAGTTATGTAACTCTCTTTCAACCCTTCCTATTTTCCCCTGTAAGTTACAAACGTTAATGATTCTCCTACAGGGATCCCTGCCACCCTTAAATTCATTACTGTTGGAGGGAGAAAAGGAAGTGGCATTGAATAAAACTTAGCCCTGTTTGAATGGCATTGTCACACACTAACACAACACACCAGATTTCCCTGAAAACTACCCCCACAATGAGACGATAAATCCTGGGGTAACCCTAATTAAAACCAGACAAATAGGAGTACAAAACGACAGAGGATTTGACCTCAGCATTCAGCTTAGTCAACAGTCACACTGGAATAAGGGAACCAGATCACAGACAAAATGTTGTAAATAAACAGTGCCTAGGAAGATGAACATCTGTATTAGCAGACTATTCGTCAGCATATATGTGGGCTCTTCCATGCCAGCTGGACTTTGCGCTCAAGTCTTTTATTCGTGAACACAGCTGGAAGTTAGAAAGTTCTTTATCTCCTTTCTATTCTCAAGTCTCATGAGTTTGTATGTTCGCCCTGGTCTTACTGGTTCCTATGTTCCCAGCGTTATAGTGCTTAAAACATGTCACGCGATGTGAATATGAGTGAATACACCAGCATCTGTACAAGTCTTGCTGTGAACCCAAGTTGTCTCTTAAGACAGAATTATAGGTTTGGTTCCTGTTTACAGCCTGTCACAGGTGGGTCAACCTTTCTGTTCCTTCCCCTGCTCTGATTTCAGCCCAAGGCACACCCCCACTGGAGCTCAGTCTGTAAGAACTGCTCCGTTTGTAACAACAGCAGCACACCACAGACCTAAAGGCGAAACAGGCAGTTCCATAATATGCCACAAAATATTTTAAAACATCAATATTTTCTTTTACTTGTTAATTAGTTCTTCAGTAACAAAAGATGGCGAATTGGAAGTGCATATACTTGCCAGTCAGTTAGGACTTGTCCACATTCTTCTTCAAAAACTTGTCCACATTCTTCTTCAAAGACAGTTTTCTGTTACCATAACACTTTTACTCCATTCTGCTTCTTTTTTCATTTAATTTTTCTCCATAGTTTTGAATTCACAGTTTAAGGCAACATTAACTGGTTTTGTGCTGAATCATAACAATGCTTTCATTCTGGGAAAAACTTCTGACTTCCCAGTCAGCTCTGTTCTTGGCTTTTAGAGTAAAAAATTGATTAAACTTCCCAACACAACAAACAACTCCATTTCATGTAGCTGTGTTAAATTATGACACCTCATTCTGAGAAACACAAATGCTGGTCCAATACACAGGCATTTAAATTACACCAAAGTCCATCAATGCCTTCAACAGGCTTTAGAGAAGAACTTCAAATGTGTAAAAGATGTGACTCATCTTCCCATTTTTCTCTCTGATGAGAGCAAGAACCCACCAGGAAGAAAAAAATCTAAGACTCTACAGAATTGTGGTCTATGTTATTATTTATCAAAATATTCTCATCTAGCTTGGAAGGGGACACACTGGGGAAAGCTCTTTTGCCATGTTATGCTATGTTTCTCTGGATATAAATGGAAAATAAAATGATTTAAATCTCACTCAGCTAACATCAAGAGAAAGTCAAGCCATTCTAAACTAAATACATCCAGGACACATTTGAAATTTAGCACTTTGAAAAGGATTAAAACACAGCTCTAGCTACCCTATGTCTTCCTGGATTCCAATAACCTTTTTTTTTTTTTCCCCTCTACTTTCAATGCAAATAAAGTCTAATTACTCTGAAGTTACACAAAGAAATTGTAAAAAGGCATTTTCCCAAAAGACTAACTGTGTTTCTCTCAGTACAGATGTCTTTCCTCAGAGACAATCAGCTGTCCAATGCAAATCTCAGGAAATAATTTTTCCACAATTGAGGGAACATTTGCACATCATGAAATCTAAGTTACATTTGGTTAGAATACGAGCACACCCTAGGTTTTGTGGGTTTTATTTTTCCCCCTCAAGCTGGGTACGAGTTTGTCATGTGCTCTTGATGTGCCTGCTGGTGTCAGCATGAACTTCCTTCTTAAGCCTTATCGTCTAGCATAATCAACTTAGACCTTCTCTGTTACATTCTATTATCTCTCAAACTTGATGGAGTTCTGCTGTCACCCGGTTTATGACAAATGGGAATGATTTGAGCAATCATTTCTGTGGTTCTTGTATTCACTTCTCAAGCTTTTCATTTCTCAAAATTAGAGATGATAATCTGATACTTAGTAATAGGTTTGGTTTTTTCTCCACTAGGTTTTCAAAACCTGGCAGGCCTAATAATAAAAAATGCCAAACAATATTTCACCCCTTTTGGATCAGATTCAAATGAAAACTTATCCCAGGATGATTCACATCCAGAGAACTAGCCACAGAAGGTACTGTGCACTCCTCTCTTCCATGTTCCATTCTTCAGTGCTAGAAACCCTTACTCCATTTCCTGTTGAGGATGTTTCAGGTCCATGGACAGCTTTTTTCCAGTAAGGTCAATGCTGAGAGATATCATGGAAACACAGAATAATTTAGGTTGGAAAGGACCTAAGGGGGTCATTCAGTCCAACCTGCTGCTCAAAGCAGGGCCAGCTATGAGATCAGACAAGGCTGCTTAGAGCTCTATCCAGTCAGGTCTTCACAACCTCATAGAGACTGCACAACCTCACCAGGCACCTTGGTCCACCATTAATCATCCTCATGATGAAAGAATGTTTCCTTCTATCCAGCTGGACCCTCTCCTGCTTCAATTTATCTTGCCTCTCAGCCTCTTGCCATGCACCGCTATGAAGAGCCAGGCTCCATCTACTCAATCTCCTCATACATCTTCAGGAAGGCTAGTATTAGGTCTCCCCAAAAACCTGTTCTTCAAGCTAAACATCACCAATTAACTGAGCCTCTCTTGACAGGGCATGTCTTACAGCCCCCTGACTATCTGATGGTCCTCTGCTGAGCTTACTCCGGTTTGTCAGCATCTTGCTTGTGCTGAAGGGCCCAAAACTGGCTACTGGTAATCTAGATGTGGCCTAACAAGAGATCAGTAGAGGGGGAATAATTTCTTCCTTCAGGCTACTAGCTGTGCTCCTGTTAATACAGCCCCAGATGCTGTTGGTGTTCCTGGCTGCCAGAGCACTCTGCTGGCTCATGCTCAGCTTGCTGTCTACCTACAGCTCCCAGGGTCCTTTACACCAGAGCTTCTTCCAGCCTGTGCTGTTGCAAGAGGTTCTTCCTTCCCAGTAACAGGACTTTGAACTTGTTCTTGTTGAATTTTGTAAGATTCGGGACAGCCTCCAACCTGTCTGTGTTCCTCTGAATAGCAGCCTCATCATCAATCACCTCAACTGTTCCCCAAATTCAGTGTCAACTGCTAACTTCATGAGAGAGCACTGTTGCCCCCTTTGGGTTAGTCACTGGAAATAATCTTAAGGATGTTTTCTTCTCAAAGTCAGTAGCTTCCTGCTCTGGAAGGAATCTTAATTGCAGAAAATTGTGGTAAATTTTTGAAAAGCAGCAATTTCTAGATAAGGGATCAAAAAAAAATCGCAAAATCATTTGCTGAAATAAGAGCCAGACCATCTAATTCTTGCTCAATTTGGTAATTACGTTATGCTTGGCAATGAAGAACTGATGCTTGCAGACTCAGCAGTTACTGCTGGCATAAACACGCAAGGCACAAAGCATTTTTATTTCTGCTGGAAAAACACTACTCACCTTTCCAGTCTTCAGCCAACCATAATTTGCTGGAACACACCATTCCTTGTCTTTGCCAACAACAGAGGACTGATAGCAAAAATTATGTCCAATCTTGTTTTCCCTTGGGAGACTCTGTTGAGTTGAAAGAAATAAAAGTCAGACCCATACCGAGGAGAGAAAATGTCCTTGAACTAGAATACACAGAGGCAGTGATCTTCTGTCAAAAGAAGCAATTAGGGAAATGGTATAGTGAAGATTGCTTCAGAGATAAAATGAACTAACCTCAGGAGACTCCACCTCAATTTAACACCTTTCCTTTATGATTTTATTGCTACAGAAGCATTATATTTAATCAGTGGCACCTTACCATTTCTATCACTTTTCTGTTTTCCCTGTGCAATGACACAAAGGGTTTTACAAAGCAATATACAAAACAGACATCACTTTTTCCACACACAGAGTCCCCTCTAGCCTCCACTTATAACAACATCATCACACCCGTCAAAGGGCACAACAAAGTTCTTTCTGAACTCAAGCCATTGTATCTTTTCTGTACCAGAACAAGAGCTACAATTGCCAGGCAAGTTGTGGTTGTGACTTGCATAGATCGATTTTTTCTTTTTCCCCTCAAAGGATTTTTTTGCAACTAAAGGAGCATTTCACAGACAGGTTAATAATCTGAAACCTAGATAGCCTGGCTCTTCCAGGGACTCAGAGATTTTTGGTCACATAATAAAATTTGTGCCTCTGTTTCTTCTCCTATCCTTTGTCTGTTTGGGCTAAAAATGGTGTGTGACAGAGTCTCTTGTTACATGTGCAGATCACACACAAACAATAGAGCTTTTATTGCCAGCTGTTTTGCAAACTACATGGCCCATGATATACTATTCCTCCAGAGACTTGTGATCTGCCACCTCTTCTGACACAGAAATTCATTGGCCCTCCTGAAATTACAGTAATCATGAAAGAAAAGAATAAAACAAACTGCTTTTTGCTTAGTCATTCCATCAGGTTACAGGTAAGGAAAACAGCAGAAAACATAGGATGCTTCAGTCACGTTATTGGCAACAAACCAGCAGTTTTAGGATCACATTCTCAAGATACAAGGAGGCAGCAACAAGGGCATCTGCAAAGAACATGCAGAGTAGGACACTCCCAATCTCTCCTCCTCTTCTCCCAGGAATAATACAAAACCAGCAGCTCAGGCAGTAATTCTGCACTCTCTCAGATAAGATGCATTCAACCACCTTCTTGGTATTGTAATAACCTTAAACTTCCTCTTTGCAAAACATTTACCCAAAATGAGCTAAAATACTAAGTAGCATACTTCTACCCAACCTCCTTCAGTCATGTCCCCTGACTGTCCCTCCCCTCAAAAAAGAACAAAAAAAACCCCAATGCTGTAAAATTTTAGGGCCTTTTCTAATAGCCAACATAAGTGAACGCAAATATAAAATACATATCTGAATTCAATGACTAATAAAGCAGGCCTTCAAAGAAGGTTTCCTCAAAGGGTGATATAGCTGTAATTTTTGCCAGTCTACCACTTTTCTTTTATAGACCATTAGGAAGGCTAATAGTCCCTTATGGGACCATGCATGGTCCCTTATAGCCCTTATTAGGAAGGGCTAATGTAGACAGATTGTCAAGGAGACAGTCAGCTTAGCATTGCACACAAATTTGTGTATTTTGCTACTAAGGTTGTTGCGTGATTCCCTGCCCACACTGCAATAAAACTGAAGCTCCATACAGTTTGCTTACTTGCAACTCAGATGAAAAAAGGCCTTTGAATATATGTTGCATTTACATCCTAAAAGTCCCTTCAGAGCACTCAGCTGCTTGCAACATGGACAGATTGCTGTTCTCAGAAGTCATCATGGCTTGGCTTCGCGGACGAAGATTTGGGAAAATGCGAGTGTCAATCTGGACACACCTCTGGAGGCAGGTGTATGCCTTTGTCTCTTTGTCTTTGGTTGACCGCAAAAGAAGATGCCTGTTGGCCGCGGCTAGCCAACCAGATAGGAAGGGGAGATGAGCTTTGGTTAGGCCACCTTTTCTAGGCCCCTCTCCATGTGGAGCAAGCAGTGCTCTCCTTGAAAAAGGCTGCTTGGTCATTCAGGATGCTGCCGAACGAGACTGTCATCTCCCGGGTCAGTCTCAAGCGACCAATGTCCTGAACCGCCTGCATGCAGGGTTGGGTCTGCGGCTTCCAGTGACATCTTTCCACCTGCCGTTTCGTCCCTTGCCTGTCGCTACAGGGCTTTGCAAACGTGAGTACACCCTTCAAGCCTGCGCGGTGGATTTTTTAGGTGAGGCGCAGCGTGCGCGAGACTGGCCCCACCCTTTACACCTGAGGTTCATCTGCCAGGGCCTAGCGAGCTTGGACGGTGACAGCGAAGTCCTCAGGTCGTAGGTTTGGTTAGAGTATCCTTCTCTTAGATGGATGGCCTTACAGGGCTAAACGAGCTCCATCTGCCCGGGTTTGGAGTTAGAGTGGTCCTTCTCCTAGGATGGTTGCCCGAAGGCTAGTGAGCCCATCCTGCCCGTGGACACACTTTGTCTGACCCTTCAGTTGAGACCTGTCAGGCTTGGGAGGCCCTACCGGAGGCATATGCCACCACCAGCATAGCTCTCAACTTCGCAAGGGCACGCAAGCTCTTTCCCCACGGCAAGGGGGTGCCCATGAAAGAGAATTCTCAGAAGTAGTGCACACTAAAATGTTACAGGAAACATCAACAGGAAAAGGTTAGCTAGGACAATGTGCATGCATTGAACATTTTTGCCTCTTTGAGAAATGTTGTTCAAAAGATATAGAAATCTCCGAGATCATCAGTATTGTCTACAAGTCAAAACATTTGTTGTGACAGTATTTCAATCACCAGGCAAGGCCTAGACTGTGCTCTGTCTGAAAAAATGTCACCCTATTTTGCATCAACTCCACTCCAATGCATGTGATGAATTACTTTTTCAGTAGAAAACCACGTCAAATACTAGGTGAGTCAGCAAGACGCAAAGATGAAGACCTACTGAAACACTATGATGTTAGGTGGATTTGCTAAAAACTTCTCTAAAGAGTACTGTGCTGAAATGATAGAAACAGACCTGAAGGACATTGGGAATATGAAAAAGAAAGCAAGTGCAAAAGGTTAGAAGATAATAGAGGTACAACCACATGAATGCAACTATGAAGCTGCATGGTAGTCATGGTTGAAGATAATGGATATGAAGAAGGCTTTATTACCACACTGAATGCCAGACAGCTAGACAGATGCACCAGATCTGCATGTCTTAACTTTACATTAGCAACTACTGGCATCTGTGTATAGAAAAATCACGTAATTTGGTGCTTTTGATTGTTTTGACCTAAATGCATTTATTTACAATGTAGGCAATATAAGAAAAAAATTTAAAAAAATAGTGTGCAGGGTTAGGGATTATGCCTAAACATAGAGTGTAACCAGCAACCTGCTCCATTGACCCAAATCTTAGAGTTCAGGGGAAATGCCTCCAACACCTAGGAATTTGCATACATTGATGAAGTGGCCAAGAGGTTGAAAACAGTGCAGGGACCATTAAGTTGACACTGTTTGGTTCATTCCTTCATGAGCTGCTCACCAGTGAAGGGAAAGAAATGCAACAAGCAGAGTGCTATTTAACACTGGTGGGCCAACACAACTGACAACCCAGTCAGCCGTGGCCAGGTTTGAATGACACTACCACACATCCTCCTCCTGGTATCATAATGAACTATAGAAAGACAAAGAATCAGGTTACTAGAGATTAATAGGGGCAACAAGGGAGAAGCACTCAGACAGTGGTAGAATCTAGTATCAGAAAGGACTGAAGCTGGCTGGTTGGAAGGTTGACCCACTGCTAGAGGCTGAGAGCTCCATGGGATAGGGATGCTGCTGAAATCACATGAGTGTCGCTACTGAAAAGAAGTGAGAAAAGAGCCTGATTTTAGCACAAACGGTTACATTGGATCGTGACAATGCCTGCCACCTAGTGACTCAAAGCCAAGATAATCACAGACCTTTGTAGTATTGTGGGGATGAGGCTACAACAGCTGGTTTTAGAGTTCTACATGGAAGGCAACCACTGACATAGCTGTATAGTCTCTCTTTGCAGTCAATGGAGAGAAGCAGGCACTTCTTTCCACAGATTGTGTAAAGGCAGTCCCACTGACCAGCTCAGGTGTAGTTAGATCAAATAAGCCTCATCCTCAGAAGTTATACTAAGCAAGAACCAAAACACTGCTAAAATGCATACATTTGGGTGACTTGGAGAAAAGGGGGCTACCACCCTGACTCCATAACATGTGCAACCTAACTGCAAGATGTGAAAGATTGTTATAGCTTGTACATATGTGAGAAACTAAGTAACCAGGGAGCCATGAAGTATGATCCTGACAAAACTGAGACACTCACTACAGAAATGTGAGGTTTGTGGGCCTTGCAGGCTGCCTGCTGTGGTTCTCTTCCGTGTCCTCGTGGAGAAAATTAAGTACTCATTAAGAAAACAAAAAAGAATGTCAATTAAGTTGACAACTAGCTTGCACTCATGACTGCAAGTTTTCTCTGAGGGAAACAATCTTCAGAAGTCCCAGGTACCACCTGAGTATTGAAGCCAAAGGGATAGGAGCATTACATCAGGCAACTGATGTGCTTATGATGAGTTTTACTGTGACCTGTGTGAGAGTATCTTCACCTCCCAAGGATTTCTTGTTCCAAATCTTCACAAAAGTGCTTTTGTTGCTGTTAATTGATGTTCTCTGATGATGTCAAGGGATGCTTCTGCTTCAGATGTACATTACTCTGAAAGCCGCAACAGAGTATTCAGCTAATGCTTATTTATCACATGGTGATAGTGGAATTAATAATCATATTTAAAATATCCTCAAAACACAAGAAACTGGGACGACTGTTTTAAATAGCAAAATAGTTAGTATTTTGCCCATTAATATCTGCAGATAGCATAGCTGTGCAGTAATTAATCTTCCTTGCAGTATCCTGATGGACAGTATTTCTACTAGAGAACTTTTCCAGACACCAAAGAAAAGGGAATTTTTGAAGGGTTAGTTGATATAGTGGAAGTCCTACAAGTAACTTATGCTCAGATTTGTAAACCACTGGCATTTCTTAATCAGCTTGTTAGAATTTAATTGTATTAACTAATGCTACAGTAACAAATATTAACTCAGGTTAAAGTAAAAATAATTTGGCTTAAATCTTCTGTGCCTACACAGTATTGTCTCCATGAATGATAATTTGCCAGGACCTCTTAGGAATGTTATTAGATATCTTTATTTGGAAGCCAGGAACAGATACAGGAAATGGCAAGAATTAAGAGCTTGTGTCATTGACTCATACTATGCATAAAATACAAACAAAAACATTGGCAGTAACATTTGAATTTGCTTTACCTAATCATATTCCTTTCAAAACTAGAGATTTAGAAATAAGATATTCAAACCAGTTAGAGAATCCTTATTTGTCAAATATACTTTACTGAAAACATTTTAAATTTAATTTTAAAATTATTGGATGTCTATTAATCATTGAGAAGTACTCACTAGGACATTAATTTTTATACATGGGGTTTAGAAAGATACTCTGCAGATGAATAAAAGAGTCCCAATAGTAACCAAAGCTTCAATCTAGCAATCAAGCCTTTTTCAAATCACTAAGATCTAGAGATTACTTGTCTTCCTTCACTGAAGTCAAATAACAGATTTGAAACTGCTACTGATAGCTAATACATCTGATTGAGACAACAAATTACTGAAGCAATTATGCCATAGACCTAACACGTAACACTGCCACAATCCACTGCAAATGATACCGTAGCTAGACAAACCTAGTAATTCAGTACTATTTACTACAAGCAGCTTTATACTGATGACACCAGGAATTTGAGAGTGAATTAATCTGAAACTTATCTGAAAACAGCATCTTATCTGTAACAGTAGAAGAACTAGAAGCAAATGAAACATTTTGTTCTTGCACAAGTAGAGCATCTCTATCAGGGTGGGGAAGAAACAAGTGGTAGAGAGACAAAAGGGTATTAGATAGGTATTAGAACAACAAGGGAATTAGAAACAAGTGAAGGCATTTAGATAATTATCATTAGTAATTGTGAAGACTATATAAGACAGATGAATCAGAGAAAATTCTGTGACAGCTATTTCGCTAAATCAAAGTATTTCAACTGTCCCAGAGATTTAATAATATGAATAAATTTTCCTTCTTTCAGTAGATACTAGGTGTTACCTCCCTGAATGATCCTACTCTTACCTAGGGGAAGCAAGAAAAGATGAGCTTCTGTTAGAGAAACAGGATTAAAAATGCTGAATGTTTGTAATGAGGCACCCACTGAGTGAAATTTAGTTCTCATGATTCTGTTGACCTAGATGGATGGACTTGACCATTTATGGGTCAGCAGGTTTCTAAACAAAACAAAACCCCACATTCACCAAAACTCAGCTTTTTTCATGACAAACCAAGTCTCTTCTCCGCATTTATAAGAGGTATTTTTTCCCCTGAGAGGCCATTACCACATTTTATTTCTTTATTTTTATTTCTGCCTTAAGATGACAACAACTAATTTTCACCCAAAATTTTGGGTTTGGGTTTTCGTTGTATTGGGGGATTTTGGGGGGTTTTTTTGAGGGGTTTTGTTTGGTTGGTTTTTAAAGTTACTGACTTTTAAGTAAAGATAACAAAGGATACAGGTCTGTCTTAAACTTTTGCACTGTGCTTCCTACAGTGAGGAAGATCTGAAGTCTGTGGTTGGCAGCAGTTCTACTATTTCCAAGCCAAATTCACTCAAATCCAAGGAAAACACCAGTGCATAATTTTCTTCAGCAACTACTCTTCCGTGCCCTTTTCCAGTCATCGTCATCTTTCTCTGAAACCATCTGTTTTCTCTTCCTTGCATTACTTGTGGTTTTTGCACCTCCCTTAGAGCTAAGCCTGTCTCTAAACTTCCAGGCCACAGCTTGACATTCCATCTTTCTTTTCCTATCTAGACACAGCCCAAGCCCTCAAACTAGCTCAGGCACAAAGAACAACTTCTTACAATTTGCATTTCCCCCTTGTGCCAACGAGTCATCCTTCTGTAAGTTGCCTACTCCATAGCTCTCCTTCCTTGAGGTCCTCGCTTGTGCACCCTGTGCTCCAGCTCCTACTAACTATCGCTGTACATTGTTAATGAATCCCAGTCTTTAACTTCTGTAGCCAAGCACTATAATACCCATGAATGTCTTGCCACATCGCTAGTAGTGCTAGTTATCAAAATATTGCTAGTTATATTCCTACTTCACATTCTCTGCTTCACTCCAAGTGCCATCACTGATTTACTAATTATGAACTGCTCAAAATTACAGAATTATAAATTGGCCATTTTTTGCCCTTTTCTCTAGTTAATTTCATCAAAAAGGGAGACAGGACTCAAGCTCTGCAGAAAGATTTATGCTTCCCCCATGTTCTACTACTGACATCATTGCTGCTGGGGTGATTCAAGAAGTTACAGTACTGACTGATAGCATGCAAGATGCTATTGTAAGACACAAACAAGGCAATCACACTGTCAAATTACCTGTATTTTCCCACACTACGCAGTACAATTTCCTTAAATTCAGTTTTCACAAACTCATTTCTACCTTTTCCCTTGTGGTACACCTCATTAGCACCAGCCAAGCCAAAGGAACTGAGCAACAGCAGGGACTTGTAAACAAAAAGTGAACAGTGAAAGTAAATTACACCATGAAAAAGGACAGCAAGATTGATGGAGACTGCTCATTTTGGTACTAAAATGATTTGTAGGACGAGTAACTTCAGAATAAAATATAATTTTGTGCCATGATACTATGCTCAAGGTGTTTGCACACTGAAACCCATCTACAAGTTCAAAAAAGGTTTGCTAAGTGTTGATTATACGGCCTGGAAACTCCAGTTACACTATAAACCTGTTTATGAAACCATTCATTCTGTGCTTGCAATGTTCTCGTTGCAATTTTTATTAGGCTTTAGAGCATGCTTTCCATGTCCCCTTTATAAGGAGACTACAGGGTGACTCAGAAAGCAGTTTGTTGTAACCTTATTGCCCATAAGCCCATTCTGATCTAATCAATTTAGCTGTAACTACAACGAGGTTGTTTCACTGTAAAACCCCTGGAAGCCTCTGACTCGTGAGACACTGAGAATTCATGATCCAGGCTTTTAAATAGCTACTGCATTCAAGAGTGAGTGACTGGAGCATTATGGAAACAACAAAAAAAATTTAAAATAAAGTAATGGTAATGAAGATATAAATAATTGCTGGGGGATTGGAAGGTGACATATGCAGTTTTCATTTTAATTCTGCTCCTGAATTTTTCCTGTTCTGTAAGAATAGAGGGAAGACTTCCAACAATTTTTGACAGAAAAATAAATGCAAATCAGCTTCTTTATCTTCTTACCTCCCAGACTCCTAATACTTGTGAATGAAGGGCACCATTACTTGAAAATATGCATATTTTTGCACCTTAATGCTCAATTGAAACAGCAAGATGCCTCTAACCAGGGCTTCGTTGTAACCCATTTTTCTGACTGCAAATTTAGACCGAAACTGCATTTTCTCTTCCTGAAATACAATTGTTGTGCATCCAGTTTCAACAAAAACTGGTTTCTCACAGGCAGCCCTACTCATTGTCTTAAATAAGGGCTCTACCACCTATTATCTCATTGAATATTGGCAAACTTCTATGAGAAAGACTATGTCATCAACACATGGCTGATACAGGATGTGGCCATACCCCAGTGGAAAGCCTAGTATATCAGAATATGCCAAAACACTTGTTTGTCTTAGCTTTAGCCTGAACAGCATCTGGTAGCAAGAAAAGTTTTGCCATTAAAACATATTATAGGAAGACAGGTTACCAAGCTGACCTGTAATATAGTTTGGAAGTGGCATCAGTTGTACTCACATACCTTGCAGAGTCTGGCTGCAGCTATATGAACTAATGCTTCAGTGCTTGTCACTGCTAGGCTGGAAGGTGCCTGAGATACTTTCTTTTTTTTTTCTTTTTTTTTTTTTTTTTTTTTTTTAAGTATTTTTGTAAGGGCGTAAGGAAAATTGTTTCCTTTTAAAATTGCATGAGTCATGTTCTAGAAGAATAATTTGCAGTATACTTGCTTTAGTTCAAATAAATTAATTTTGCTGGGAAAGATAGGAGAGGAAATAATATGCAAGAGACAAGTATACACAACTAAACCTTTAAAAAAGAGATTATATTGCACTAGAGAAAGAGCAGTGTTCTTAACACACCAATAGTTGTACAAACTATAGAAGTCGGAGTCAAATCCCATCCAATACCCTTCATATTCTGCAAACAGCTTGAAAACCTCTCTAAATTCTCCTATGGAATCATTGCATTGTACCAATCAGCTGTCTAATCCACACACAGATTTCCATTTCCACAATATATTACGCTTAGCAACAAGTCATGCTCTTAACAAGAATGACTTTCGCAGTTTACTTAGAAACATGAGGCTTTCCACATCTTGTAATGCTCAAAATTGCCTCCATTAAGGAAAGCATTCCATTGCATTCGAGCACTCTCCCCCAAGAGATGTATTTTTATTTAGCTCCAAAAAGCTCTCAAATCCCCACAGGTCTAAGGCACATCGCAGCCTCTAATACTAGCCTTCAGCAAATCCATGGATATTTATGTCTTTTATGTAAATTAAGTCAAGCCCTATATCCCATAACAACCATGTCATGATATGATATATCCTCTACAAATTTATATTATCAGTTTCATAGCCTGTGCCTCTACAGCACTTAACTCTTCACTGAGCTGCTTAATACATGAATAGGCTTTATAAATAATATGGAATAGATGTAGAGCATTTAGCTGCAAGCAGAAAATAAATTAATACATGAAAATTTGGACAGAATTTATTTTTGCCTCATTAGCTCATCACTCCACAGCATGCCTATTTGCAAACACTTCCAGTTATGCAATTGAAACATACTGAAAGCCACTGCAGTGTTTATGAATACAAGCATCTGAGCTGACAAACAGAACTCTCTTCTCAGTTAGGTTGACCTGTAGGTCTTTGGCTCTGTGATATTAAAGGTTAAGTTATCAAAACAGGCTGAAAAACAAGGTTTTATATACTCAGTGACCTCCTACTGCTAGATTCTCCAAATATGAGTACTATCAGCTGGCTGTATTTTATATAAAATTCTTGGCTACAGAGACCTACAGGAATAGCCTTCTCCCCTGCCAGCTGTAACAACTACACAAAACAAAACCAACCCCAAACTCATCCCACATCCACACAGTGTTACAGAAAGGAATACTTGATTGGGATCTATTTGTAACAATATACTGCACTACAGGCTGCATCTGCACAAAAGGAAATAAAAAAGTCTTGTTTTATAAATGGCTGTCACAAGTGCCCTGGAACTTCCAAATTTCACTGGACAGTTTCAGATTTATGGCCAAAGTGCGGTAGGAAGTGCAAGCTGTGGAAATCTCAAATAAACCTCTTCCACGAACAACCACCATCTTTACCCCTGTGTACCGATCGAGGCACTGATGTGTGCCCATGTCTGACTTTCAACTTCAGTCCACAACATACTCTTCCCAAATTTCCAAACGAGCATCCTAGCTGATGTCTGGAAATGAATGTATCTTTTACTCAGATATCAAGTCTTGACTTAAAGATTTCACTTCCCATGACTATTTGTTCCAATGTTTAGTTACCATCTGTGTAAAAAAAAAAAAAAAATTCTTTAACCACATCGTAGAATAACTTGAGCATCTGAAACAGAAGCTCTTTATTTTTTTTTCCTTTTTTTTTTTTTTCCGATGGTTTCAGACAGCAGGTCTGACATGAGCACTGACTTGAACAGTCTCTTTTAATATCTCTCCATTTTCATAAAAAACAGCAATGAAGTTTTGCTGTATTAAGATCCCATCTCTGCCTAGGAGCTATGAGGAATGAGCTTCCAGCTGCACAAGGTGACACCCACTTATATGACAGGCAGCAGCCTCTTCCTCAAAAAGTCCCCATCCTTACAGGGAATGCAGACAAGAGGTGGGAAGAGACACAAAGACAAGTGTTTAGGAGTTGTTCCTTCCCACAGATAAATGCATTGTTGCCTTTCTCTCTCCAGTAATCATATTGCACATTACTTGTTTGGAGGGGAACAAAGGAGGAGACCACCACAGTCTGCCATGATTCAGGGCTCATGCTGAAAGCAGGACCCTAGTTAACTTCTGCAAAGTGCATACATTACCAAAAATACCTGTATGAAACATCTAATTAACATTAACTGTACCAAAAGAAAATTGACATGAAGAAATTCACATCCTTGACAAATATAACAGAGGCTTCCCCCACATTGGTCAGATTTTCCTCTTTCTTCCTAAAGAATCTTAGGTGCAGACCATGAGATCACTACCAGGAACCCAGTGTATATGATATACTTCTTCTGTGCCCAGATACAACACTGTACTTGAGCAAGATCTGTGTGTTACAAAAAGCTTATTTTTAAGTTCAGAACGAATTGATGATTTTTAGTTAAAAAGTCTGTTAAAACTGAGCGTTCATGCATGCACATACATACTCAGAATGAAATGTTTCCCCAATGATCTCAGAACACCAAATGTTAGAAAAACTGTTTCTTCCTTGCTTTAGAGTAAGTGTAGGGCTCTCAAGAAGAAACTTTTCTTAATAAACTCAATCTGTGTGTCGGTAACAAAAAATGAAAGATAAAAGGACAAGAAAGTCACAAAATCCAATGATTTAAGAAAAACAGTGCATAAACTCATGTACCTGAAAGGCTGATGAAAGATATGTTTGTCTTTGTTAAATGAAATCAAAGTAATGCAGTTGTGAGCAACTTGAAAGGCTAGGTGCTACAAAGCACTAGCTGAATATTAACATCAAGGATACGGTATTATATGCTATGAAATAAAGCTGTAAAGTACATTGACATGAGCTGCCATCCCTCCTTCAGAGTTTCAGTAATCACAGAGCAATTATATGAAGAACCATCAATGTCAATCCTCATTTCTTTAGCTATGTGAAATAAAAATGAGTATCAGTAGGAGAAGGGAGAAACCACTCATTGTAGTGCAGGTATAAAATAGAGAAGAGAGGGTCCAAGAATATTTTTTATTAAGATGTTGGCAACAGATGTTCTTTCTTAAATAAAATACTTATCAACCAAAATAGAGCTCTATGTAATCATCTATTTGCAGAGAGAATTAAAAATAGAGGACTTCATACTGAAACCTCGAAAAGTAAATATTCCCAGCTGTATATGCAAATCAGGACTGTCAGCAGCTCACCTTCAACAAAACCATCCAAAGAAGCCAGCTGATGCAACCATTTGACCATAAACTCAGCCCCTAACAACGAGAGGACAAAGAACTACTTCCACTGTGCCTTGCAACATAGTGTTGCATTAGTGGGTGGTTCATGGTTCTATGGTATTCTAAAGAAATTCTTCAGCCTCAGCCACAAGCCTGTAAGCTGCACCCACACAACCTCCTTCAAAACATCACAGAATAGTATTCCTGGATGAGCTACCGGCACTATCTTCTGCTTCCTCTGAACACTTTCCTGGGACCCAAGAAGTGCTTGCAACCAAAAGGCTAAGTTGATGTACAGGTCAGCATTTTGGCTTTACTTGCCTTATCTGTTTTTAAACTCTCTGAAAGACAAATCTAACAGATCCACCTCAGAAACTACAAGTGAAACGTTTGTCTCATCGAAAGTAATTGGAAAGCCAGAATGTCGTTGACAAATCTGT
Source organism: Bucorvus abyssinicus (assembly GCA_009769605.1). Lineage (NCBI taxonomy): Eukaryota > Metazoa > Chordata > Aves > Bucerotiformes > Bucorvidae > Bucorvus > Bucorvus abyssinicus. Next base: position 29,090,831 of record CM020027.1, read on the forward strand.
TGTTTGATATATGTATGTGAGATACCTTTTATAAATATTTCTAGATAGGGTCTATATTTAATGCAGTCATGCAAATTCCTAGCACAAATACAAAGATTTGGATAGGACTACATGTTAAATTCATATTTCAATTCTATCACCTTGATAGGTTCAGCTGAATGATCTTGACTGCTTTCTGTAGATTTCAGCTCTTGAGCTTTCAGTTCTTCAGAGTAGAATAAGAATCATAAGGAATTCATTCCCCACTTGTTCTCAAACCTTACCACCAGTGTTAAGTGGTAAGGATATGTTCATTTTTTAATTGCAGGAATAAGACTACCTTATAACTTAAATCAGCAAGAGAGACATAGGGTTCAAGCTGTGAAACATGCTCAGTCCTGCCAAGCACCGTGCATGTCACTAGCATGGATCTCTGCATTCTGCTGCTGCTGAAGCAGGAAGCATCCTCATGACTCAAACGAAGAGAAAATCCTCAAGGCAGACAATTTTGGAAAACTAATTTCTGTGCATGAGCCACTCCATCTCATCTGACCAAAGCCAAAAGCAGCCTATAAAACACATTCATAAAACAGTTGCCAACTGTGTGTGTGTGTTCATGAAACACTGTTTTTAATGGTTACTTACGTTGCTGGAGTCACCATTGATTTTCCATGGAGTACAGTAATTACATTCTACCCAAAGTTTTAGTATTACGCATCTTATTTACAACATAATGCGTTTAATGGTGCACTGTATTATTTATCTTGGGTAATATATCTCCAACATTAGGATACATCAAGCCAGGCAACAAAATTATGCAGAGAGAGTCAGCTTAACACTTATCCTTCACTGCTGATGTCCCTACTTGTCTTCCAAGCCTGTGAGGAATTCCACTTAATTTAGCCAGCTGCCTGAAGGGCTTTTTAGAAAACTTTCTGTGGACCTCATACTTAACTGAATATGAAATGGAAAGGACATGTCATGTTATTTAGGTTTAACAAGTTTATTACTGGCACCCTGGTCCTTTGACAGACCATCTTGCATTAGCCTTTTGGCTAAAAAAAAAATTATAGATTCCAATAGCATGATGACTTAGCAATTTTTTTCCTTTGGCAATTTAATTTTGGTTTTCCCTTTAGTAATCTAAATTTGTAGGTATTACTGTAAAAAAAAGAAAGAAAAATATTTCTAGTGAATACATAAGACTTCTTTAAATTATATGTTCCTACAATAATAAAGTATTACTGTAGAGAAGCACACTGCAGAATTTTAAAATACTCAAACAAAAACATGGTTAAGCTTGGAATTCAGGCTCCAAGCATACTTTGAAAACTCGGAGGGGCAATGCTTTCTAGAAATGCAATTTTTAAACAACTCAAATATCAAGGATTTAAAGGCGGTCTTTCTAATTGGATGCCACTAGTCATAACAGTCCACAAAGTCCATGTTTTGAAAAAAGGGAACGCAAGCTGAAGCCACTGTTCGCTTAAGAGATCATCTTTCCTTACCAAATCCGTACTGCCCTGCACTTGGTCTCATGCTATTCCAGTACTCTCAGGTAAGTAGCACTCCCCCAAAATGAAAAGTATGTGTGTGTGTGGTGGTGGCAACATGCCCAAAACACAAGGTGTGTGTGAATGAAGAAAGAATTTGATGAAGCAAACTTATCTCAGCTGTCCAAAGGTGCCAGTCCTCACTGGAAGACATAGAAGCCACGTGGAAGAGGGGCACAGGAAGGGGATGGGAAGGAAGTATTGACAGTGTATCCTGCCTACAGGAGCTTGGGGAGAGGGAGGTCATCAAACAACAGGGAAGAAGATAAGGGGGGATATTATTTGTAGCAACTATAAACAAAGGGGAAGAGGATAAAATACCATATTGGAAAACAAAATATTTCCCTAATGATACTCACAATGTTATGCAGTTTCTACACTGCAACTTTCTGAGGTCTGTATTTACACAATCATAATTTTAGTCCTAAAAATCAAAAGAAAAAAAATTCTTCAAAAGAGGAAAAAAATTTGGTAAGTCATCAGCTCTCTGGAGCCCCTGACTTGCTTTCTTGAGTGTTTTTAACTCTAGCCATACCTAACAACTCTGCAAAGTAAGAACATGTAATTCCTGAAGGGTTTGGCTGTTTCTGGAGTAGCAAAGGTATTACATGATTGCAGCAGGGAACAAGCTCAGATATGAAATATATAGAAAAAGGCTTGTTCTGTAACAAGCACTAAATGGAAGAGCAAGCAGTAAGATTTAAACAACAGATACGTTGGTTGCTGTGTTTAAATCAACACAATAAGTACTCCTGCATTCACCAAAAATTACCATTTAAAAATTGTAAAGCAGTGTAAAATATTGACAAAGGTTCTGGAGGTTTTCAACAGACTGATAATATTGTCTTCTCTCTTTGCCTTTGAAAGATAACAAGTAGAAGCTGCAATGCTATGCAAACACAAATCATGTACTGTGCTGTGCAGTAGTATCCAGAGTACTACCATCCAGAGGATGGATGTAACTGGCAACCCCAAGAGACACCACAGCTGCTCTGCAATCCAAAGTAAAAGCAAAACAGAGCATTTGAGTGAGCTACAGTGGTGAAATATCTAATTCACAGTGGAGGTCACTTTTGTCAGTGACCTCGGTGGGCTCTAGGATGGGTTTTGTGACATAACAGTGATGGTGAGAGGGACAGTGATTGTCTATGTACACTTCTACACATGTGTGCACGTGGAAACGAGAGACACAGGTGTGTGCAAACACACACGCCTCCTAAATCTCACAGCAGTTCCCAAGTGGCTCAAACAATCAGTGGCCCTATCTCATTCAACTATGTGTCTGCCTCCACCTTTAGCCTTATCTTCTGTCTTCCTCCCTGCTGCAAAGGGGGAGGAGTCGAGGTCATGCAGTTTCTCACCTTCCTCTACCTTGTCATTATGGCCCAGCACCCAGTGCTGCTAGGGAACAAGGGCAAAGAGGAGCACATAGCAGGGTCAAATGAGCAGACGGTCAGAATATAGTTGTCTACTTGAGGAACAAGAGCACTGCCTTGGGCTTAGTGCTTGAAGTGATGCACGACAGGGCTTGGGAAACCTATTCTGCTACTGTTCTTAACTGAATGTTGACTATTTGGCTTAAAAGATTTAAATCACTCCTGCCTTAAACTGATGCTAGGATAGGAAAAAAAGGTATGCATGGGGGAGGAAGAAACAGCAAGTGAGGGTACTGCCTTTCCAAGAAAAGTAACGAATTCTGAGAGAAAAATTAAAAAGCTGTGAAAGGAATAGACAAAATACAGGAGCTCTGAATTAAAGGGTGAACCACAAAGCTAGTAGACTGCAAGGACAAAAATTCAACTATATTTGCCTTTCATATAAATTATAATTGCTAAGGATCTGAGTTGAAGCAAAGCATGAAGTACTCTGATCTCAGATGTATAAATTCATGCTCTGATAAATAAAACACCTGTGAAGAGAAAAGAGGGGAAAGTTGCAAGAAAAGTGTAAAGGGAAATAATTATGCCTTACTGCAAGGCATGTTAGCAGTATGTTAAATAGGAACACTAAAAGCAGGCACTGCTTAGGATGGTTAGATATTTTTTCCTCAGGCATATTGGACATTGGAAATACAAAGGTACAACTGACAGTGAGTGCAGGCAGAAACATCCTAAGGTACAAAAGGAAGTTTTCCTGCACAGCACAGCATAACGTGGAGATTGTTAGGCTACCTGTAAATCTGCCGTATACTCCATTCCCCAGATCAGACAAAGCAATGACTCTGCTGAGCATTCTCTGCCCTGATTCCTTCCCCACTCTCCATACATGACAGTCTGTCCTCATATAGTTGGCCAATACTGCAGCCTCCACAGCACTGCTGCAAGACTAGCTACAAAGCTTAGCTAAGAGCAGTATTTTACTACAGGCTAACACCAATACAAGTCTGTCAGATTTTGGCCAGGCTCGTTTAACTCCATGTTGTTTCTACCTTTCTAGCTGCAAGGCTGCAATTCAATGTCAACAGAAGAAAGGGGAATCAGTTTTTTATTTTTCTTATTTTTCAAGCATGTGTTTTTGTTACTTAAGAGAACACCAAACCCACCTGAGCACCAAAACCACTAAGCCACCACAGACAACAGGACAACACACAGCAGCTCCCAACAACCACTCCCTTGGGCGAGGAAACCTTGATATCTGCTCCCCTGGGGCTAATGAAATTTGTCCAAATCTCAAATATTTTTTTGCCTAGGAAGTCTCTTCTAGAAATGAACTTGGATGCTGGACTAGGTAGCAATTAAGATCTACCTGTTGCTTGTCAATGTTTCTAGTTTTTAACCTTTTTTTCATCGTGTCAGTGATGGAAACCTTGCTGTCACTGGCTGAAGTCTTCCCCCTCACCCACATACATCTGCCCAGTAGAACCCTTGGAATTTTCCTTGGGGTGCAAAAGTGATTGCATTTGCTTTGTGCCTTTGTGGGGCAGTCAAGAATTTTAAAGGTTTAAGCAAAGTTACAAGGGAAAATGTAATGGTATTTGGAACTTTTAAAACAATTTATCTTTCATGTGTAGTTCTGAGCTCAGCTCAGAGACTACCCTTTCACAGTCAATCTCTTCCAGCCATCTTTCAATACACTGCAAACAAGATTAAGCTTTTGTTACTGTCTCAAAGTCAATCAGGGTCATCTGTGACAGACAAGGATTGAAGGTGTTTTTTAACTTGCTTTTTATCCTTCGGTGATAAGATTCATTCCTTTTCAACTACATTCCAAACTGGGGGAAATATTTTTCTCTCTCTCACTACTTTGCAAACTTTGGAGGTTTATTCCCTTCCTTCCTTTGGAGCCAATTCACTTTGAAGGACATTTTGTCTATGGAACAGAACTTTGAAATATTTTCAGTCTTTTAACAGAAGCAATGGATCCAGCTCATTATAGCTATTTTAACATCTATCCAGCTCTCAACTTTCAAGATGTTGCTTCCTCACCATGCTACTATATTAATTCCACTGATTATTGTCCATGGTGGATTGGTTTTTGTTTGTTTTTTAATAAGGTTTGTGGTTTGCCTTTTAGGTATAGAGCTAGATATACACCCACTGTGTATGGAGCATTCCTTGAAAAAAATTGTTATAAACTCATAACGGAGATAACTGGAGTCTGCAAAGAAAATGGTTTGCATTGCAAAGGGATTTTCAGCTGGAAAACATTTATTCCCCTTTTCTGAACAAACGTTTCAGGGATGAATCTTCACTGCACAAGCACTTCACCATGTGTCCAGGCTTGGGAAGTCACACAAAATGCAGATCACTTATGTCTACCTTTTAGCACAAACTGGGGTCTCACCTCTGGCATCACACACCTCTGCCATAATGGCTTTCATTCACTGCCTAGTATCAGTTTCTTTGCAGTTCTGTCTACACTTGGCTTCAGTGGTCCAGGGCCAACAAGATACTACCACACTGAGCTGCAGAAGGAATGTGTCTCCTAGCACAGCCTCAAGCTCAAAGCAATCCAGGTAAAACACTCATTTCCAAGCTGCAAGCTGTCTTGAAGTTTCTTCCCTCACTGACATTAGCAAAGTGCTCATCCCATACCACGATCCAAAGAGCAGGGGCTGTCATGTTGGCTTAAGGACAGAAAGGTTCACTGAAAGAAACTAGGTTCTTGTCCAGACACTTTCATGAGTGCAATCAAACTTACATGATTAAATGTCTGATAAAACATCTAATGTGTTCTCTGACCCTGCTAGGAGTTGCACACTTCACATTCTGCCTTACAATATTGGCTTAAGGTGCCCATAAAGTTTTCAGTGTATGAAGTTAAACATTTTTAATGTGATATTGCAACCTTAAGTTGAGGGCTCAGCTGCTAGATGTAAAGAGCAAGAAAACCAAAGAAGTGTGACAGCAGAAAAACATTCAGTCTGCAAATAAAAATGGTTTATACCTTGGGAAAGTGAGAATGTTTAGCTTTACTTTTCTACTCATGCACTGAAATTCTTTTTCTTGAGAAGATTAAAGCCTTAAAGAACTCTTGCATGGTTTGTGAGAGCATTCTTCCACTTGGAGAGATCAAACCTTAAACATAGCAATATGCTGACTTGAAACATAACGCCATTCTACTTGCAAGGTGCAGCCCCAACACAATGCAGTTAACAAAACTCATCACAGACACATACACCCAGCCCATGCAGGGTGAAATCCACTTATAAACAGAATGGTAACTACATTCATGAAGATCTGTGTCTGCTCATGTGGCAGAAAACAACAAAAGAAGTTTAATCCCACAACAAACCACCTAGCCAGATTTGACTCTTACAGCCTCTTAGTGCTAACTTCTGTCTTCAAATCAATTTTAATAGGATTGTGGGGTACAGTTGAGCACAAATGCATGAATCCTGATATCCCAGCGTTTCAGACAGATTTCTAGATTATTGCTAGCAAACAGATAGGCATTGGGCTATTAAGCCAGATCAGGTGTTGAGTAGTGAAAGAATTCTACCTTCCTCTTTCGTGAAGCTGTCTGTTCCTTTCCATGTCTCCTGAGAGCTTCCTGTAGCTTGTGCATCTGCTGTCATTTTCCTCTTGAAGTTTCTGTTTCCTCTGCCATTTTCAGCCATAAATTTTTCAACATCACATCTCAAGTCGAAGTTAGTGAAGTAACATACATAGATAAAAATATACGTATGCACATGCACACAAGCATGCATAAACACAAGAAGTATGTAAAGCTTTACAGTATAAACTGTTTTAAATGAGTGTGTATCAAAGATGATACTTGGAGTTCCCACTATGTCATGTTCTTCACTCCTCCTCCTAGAGACGTGCCTGTGTTTGTATGCATGCATGCATATAGAATTAAACAGCAGGTATTTGCACCTTGTAGGAAAAGCAAGGAGCACAAGCTGTCCTGTTTGCTTGCAGTCCTGCTTTGATGCAAAACAAAGGCTGTGCACACCCCTTATGTGCTGCCACCAGACAGGACCTTTCAGAGACTAATCCTGAATCCTGGCAGAGAGATATGTCAGGTTTTGTAATGAAGAAAGCTGCCTGGCAGGACTGGTTGACTTACTGCACTGCTGCTGTAGGTCTCTGTTATTCCCTCCCAGGTCAGCTGTGCAATTTAAAAGAATGAAAAGAAAGATCTAAACAAGTTTAGAGCCAGGAAAAAGTTTGAGCTACCTCTCCTCCACTCCTACCAGAAGGGTAGCAGGAGTATTCCATGTACAAGGAGGGTTACAGAGTGGAAAGACAGAACAACTGAGCCTGTGCAGAGGCAGTCTAAAGAAGAGCACAAGTAGCAAGAGTTTTAGCTTGCATTTCCTTGGAAGCAAGTTCATTCCCATTAAGAGTGGAAAACAGACACATTTTACAGGCACAAAAAAACCCAAGAGCAAGATCCAACACCTAGTTTGGAACTGAAGGATGCCTTTTCCTCTCCCACCTTAGCAGTTTGGCCCTACAGCATTAATTCTGAGCAAAGTGAGAACATAGCACACACCAGTATCAAACTAGTTTAAGCCTTCACTATACAACTGTCAGCCATGGTACCAGAAGGAGATACAAACCCTGATCATACTTCAAAAGTCCACCTCTTTTCATTTGGGCTCCTATTTCTATCACCAAGCCTTACATTATCTAGCACAAGTGGAGTCCATGACTACGATCCTCCTTCACTTGGCTTCTGAAATAACTAAAGTGACAGCCTTGAATATTGACAGAGTTGCCAAAAGAAGTGTGATAAATTGCTCAGGGACATCCATATTTAGTCATTACTCTCTGAAATTGCCCTGTCAGTCAGAACAACACAAGGTTTTGCATGGAGGATTTAGAAAAATCATACTGAGCTAGAACCAAGGGGCCTTTTCTGCGTGATTTACAGCTGATATTATTTGCAAAGCACTTCCTTTAATGAACAAAACCACCATCACAAAAGAGGACAATGACAAGTTGCCAAACCTTTTTACTTCTCCTTTCCAGTAGGAAACAGGAATTGGGTCTTTTGAAGACATTTCACTGCTAAAAATTGCTGCTAACAACAGACTAAAACAAAACCAAACTCCAAACCAACAACAAACAAAAACCTGAACGGATACATCCTCTGATAGAAAGAGTTATACCAAACAACAATATCACTATCCAGTCATCCTATCTCAGCATGTTCTTATAGCCACCATAACACAAAGATCTAAAACACTCTGAAATGGAATCCTTGCACCAAATGAAGTTCTTCTGTAATGCAACAAAAACAGGAGTCTTCACAATTACGCTGTTTGTTTTAAAAATGAGAAAGAAAAAACCTGAAAGGCAGAAACCAAAAATGTTTTAATATCTCCTGTTCCTCATAATTCCAAGAGCAACATGACTGGACTAACCTACTGCCTTTGCTAACTTTTTTGTGTTATGTCCATCATCTGCAGAGCTGCTGAACACAGCAGAGCCCATCTGTAGAAAAGTACTACTAATGTGCTTCTGTATACAATGCCCAAAGCACATGAAACATCACACACTAGAATATGTAGGGTCTTTAACTGAACTGCAGAAGGTTGGGGGTGGGTGGATTTGAATTTGGGGAGGAAGGGTTAGTAGTTGTTCTTTTTTAATCTCTGGAAGTTCCTGTCCAAATCCCCTGTATTGACTACAGACATCTGCAAGGACAGTGCACTGAGGGAGTCCCACTGCTGTACACACAGGCACTGCTGGAGATGACTTTCCCAAATGCACCTCTAAAAACCAACCCATGAAGCAGGAATACAGCAGAGACAGAAAATTTACCTATGTGGTTCTCTGCTCTATGTCTCATAGCATGCTGCAGACAGACACTGACTGTGGTTCCAAACAGTGCTAGACAGCACAGTTTAAGACATCAGTAACTTGCTTAGGCTGGTTGGTCACTACTGAAACCAGCAACAGACTTTTAGTGATGTGGTATAATAATGGGAAGTCACCTAAAACTGGGGGAAAAAAAAGCAGTCAAGGTGAAATTTGTGTGTACTTTGGATATACCAATATTCAGTACAGCCTGCATAAAGGCATTCAGCAATAGCATAATGCTTCACTTGACATTTTTTGCAGATAGAGATAAACTTATAACACATGAAATCTAGATAATTCTTCACGCAAATTTCTTTGGATAGGTCCAAGTGCTTAAAAATGTCAAATGAGGATAATTCTTAATGATTTTACAGAGAACTATCAAACACTGTCTGACATTTAAGATTCAGTTCTCTGAGAAATGAATACTAAATGGGCACTTTAAAACATTTAAGGGCTTATTTTTTTACCTTGACATTGCCTCTTTTGTGCAAAGGCACCAGCCAAATAGATATCAAAGAACAAAAGGGGCTTTGAAACATTGCAAACTTCACCTTGCTACTAGACTCTTGTAACATTCACATATCAAATGGATCCTCTTGCCTCCCCACATTATACTGTTGCCTTTGAAGACAATAAATGTTAACAATATATATTGAAGTGTCTGCTCAAGGATGCTGTTCAAAAGAGAAAATGGTTTGTTATTTTTGGTTTCTCTGACAGTGGAAGTTTCTATCACTATGAAAGTCTACACTGCAGACATTTACAAAACACAAAAGACAAACCTTCCTTTACAAAGCTCTAAGTCCATAATAGTTTGGAATGCTCCAGCACCCATCCTATCATGCTCTATACAAACCAACCTCATACAAAGCAAATCAGAATGTGCACTCTCATAATTAGAGGGCACCCCTTAGGGTTCATATTCTTGCAATAATGGTTGACTCTTTCCCTGCCCTGGGAAAGGGACTGTATCTAAAGATGCAGTGCAGCCCTTTTTCTCAAAGACAAGAGCTGAACAGAAGTCTGCAAAAAGAACAGTGAAGTGGCTTTAACATCAGAAATGTACTGCAGCTCGCCAACAAAAATAGCTGACAGAGTCAGACATGCAGTACCTTGCCATTGCAAGAAATACCTCAGGTATCTGTATGCCATTTTATTGACCAGGTATATTCACTGGAATCTAATTTAGCTAGCTGGGACTGATCCATATTATATTTAAAAAGTGGCAAGACACTTCCCTAAGCTAATGTCTTGAGTCAACCTAAACCTGTGAGGGATTATAGGCTTCTTTTCCTTGCATTTGAGGTCAAGAGAACCTTAGTCACCTGTGAAACAATGATCCTGTGTGAGTAAATGCAGACTATTTGACATCACAGTGTTTATGGAAAAAACCTAAGTAGGGTACTAAGTAGTGGAGAACTGTTGTGTTTCCTCACCAAATGGCAAAGCTATTCCAAAGCAGAAAAGTAAGCACTCCCATTTCTGGCACAGACTTTCAGGTCCAGATATGTAAAGGAAACATCTACAAGTGTCTGTAGGTTGTGGCAGACTGACAAACATAAGCCCTGGAGACAGCAGCCTGAAAGGAGGTAAGTTAGCAGAAGCGGTATCAGAGGAGTGGAAGGAAAGGTACTGAACTCTGTCATCCTCCTTACCACAGCCTAACCTCCCTGATGAAGAGCATGCTTTTAAGATGCAATGCATTTTGAAATACCTAGAATCCTACTGAAAGACATTCTGAGGGAGGGTGCCTAGTGTTTCTACTACTTCTCCTCCTCTTAAAAGCTCTGCAGGCTTGATGCCCAAACTCCTTACTTGAGCATGAACAGCTTCTCCATTCATCTTTGTACTACTAAACTGCATTTTAGAGCTAGAAATCAAGCCTGAGATCTCTGAGGGCAGTATAGATTGGAACTGCACAATGAGAAAAAGAGTTATTACTTCCTATTTCAAGAAGCTGGGTGTATCTCTAACATTTTCTTAAGCAAAAGAGGAGGGAAGAAGTGACCTTTAAGCTGAGCTAGCTAACGTTTAAACGAGTACTCATATTGGTTCTTACTCTGAGCTTAATTGCTTAGAGCACACATTAAATTGGTATCTCTCAAACTGAGTGAGCAAGGTCTGGGCTTTTCACAGCAAATGTTTCACATGAAGGTGGACAAAAGAAAAGTCAGTTTATTTATCTCTTCTCTAAGAATATAAGGTCTCTCATTCAAGAAACCAGCTTGTACAGATCACCAGTGACAGGAAAAATTTATGAAAACACCAGGACACTTGGTTGTCCCAAGGACTAATGAGAAACAAGTTGGAGTCCTGCATGAAGTGTGCTGGACAGCACTGACATTTTCCAGCAATGACACTGTAAGGAAAATGAAGTATACCCTTCTTGGTCAGCTATGGAGACAAAGACATCTTGGAACTACCTGTGTGTCTGTGAGGAATTTGAAATCTTGAACAGACTGTATTTCTTCTGTCTGCTGACTGCTCTACCTCCCTGCAACATATCTGCACAGCACGAGAATTCTTGACTGATCAGATCTAGATAGTGAAAAGAAAATAATTCTAATGTTTTTGGTGATGACAACTTCCCCACAAGGAAAAAAGAAAACATGTCTTAACTGACCACAAAAGAAAAATGCTATTATAGTCATAAGGAAAAGTCATAAAGAAAAATAAAATGGATGATAAGAAGCCCTGAAAAGGAAGCTGGCATTCCAAAAGAGTTTTAATTACACTAACAACTCACTTCTCTTTGTTCAGGTAATGCCTGCTTGCTCGCATGACTTTTTGGATCTGACAAAGTTTTGGTACCCTCATTGTCCCAGACTAGTTTTCAGCTCTGGGAATCTGAATCCAAAGCCAGAATCAAGAAAGTCCCAAAGTCATGGGTCAAACCAGACCCCTTAGCCCACCTGCTGAACAGCTCAGGATTTCTGAGGTGGCCACAGAGCTCATGGGTAGCCTTCCTCACAGAGAACTGGTACTGGGAGCAGCTTCTTGCCTTACACACTGGTGACTGGCTTCTCAAGCAGCCAAATACCATCGGGCAATTTCAGATTTGCTGGTGCTTCCAAAAGAAAAGTTTTGAAACATGATTTATGAAAAGTAATCACTTTGGACTGTCAAGCAAAAAAACCCAAATTCTGAAGTGTTGGAATTCCACTTCTTTAAACAATGCAGAGTAGCCTTGAAACGTGGCAGGAAAAGGCTGGTTCATCGGGTCTCTACTTAATGGTTTCTGAAAAAACAAGAGATTTACTGAAAGGGGTATTTTTTTGTTTTATGGCTGATGTCTCATTTTCGGCCACAGCCAGACACTTGCATATAAGTTTGTGACCATACGCTTTGTGCACTATCAAGACAAGTTATCTACACTGTATGTAACTTCCCTCTTTTTATTATGTCATCTCTAGAAAAATCATTCTCCCATTCACTATTTCACCAGCAGGTCCCATTAGAACACTCCCTTAAAAATCAGATGAACTTCTCTTTTCTAAGAGGGAAAAATGATCAACACAAAAGGAAACCAGTAGCCTACTCCCAGAAAACCTCAGAGGGTGTTAGGCATTCACTAAAAGCACAGTGGATCCCTAAAAGTAATTATATTCTCAGTCTTGTATAATAATATAGTGCTGATAAAGGCAATCCTGGAACTGCCTCACAACAGGGAGATTGTATAATGGGCTTTAATTGAATTTAATGCTAGAGGAGTTTTATATACCAGGGAAAACTCCTACCAGAGAGCTTTTTAGAACTAAATTTTTTTTTTTAAAAAAAACCAATATATGTACAACTGAATTTTCAGGCATGAACAATTGGATTTAGATCCATGACTGTCTGATGGAGCAAACGTTTGTGCAAGTGACCCATAAAATTCATCCCAAACAAAGGGCTGTTCAGGTTATACATCGGCTTTGCTTCCCACAAACACTGGGAGAAGTAAAGCAGTTAAATGTCTTACTCAGTGGTGAAATGTTTTCTTTCTCCCTCCTGATTTTTGTCTCTGACACTTCCTGGCTCACATTTAACATGTCTACAACTAATTAAAAGTTCATTAAAACATCAGGGAGACAGGTACAGCCAGAAATTTCAAGGGAGCAAGTTTTCATCCATAAATTATTTAAAATCTACTCATTATTAAGAAGTAAGCACAAGGCTGTCACAATGAACCCATCTCTCTTAACGCAGGATGATTATCCACTACATTTGGAAACAACTCAGTAACACTGCAGAGGACACCCAGGGGGACTAAAACTGGAGCACGACCCAATGCTTTTTAATTGTCAAAGAAACAAAGGCTAACAGGATTCCTAGCTTTGCATTCTTACAGATAAAAACAGTGTAGTAAGCCAGCCACAGGAGGAAAAAACCCCAGAAGATAACTATAGAGAAATTAGAAAAACACAGCTATTTTTTGCTACCAAAAGATGATAAAACAAATATTAAAGCAAAAGAAAATATTGTGTTTTGCAATAAACAAGTTAAAGACGTCTAAGAAATAAGATAGAACACCATAAACCAGATTGTCATAAATCATTATTTCATATTCCTGTAAAATTCCAAAGCCTAAGAGCTAAGTTTTGCAAAAAAAAAATTATATAAATATGAACAGTTAATTATTCACAATGCGGTCTGTGACTCCAGACTCTCAAATTCCCTGTACTGCATACCTGTGTGCACAAAATTCTGAGCACAAACGGTGTGTGGGTGTGCACAAGCACGTGCACACAGGACCATTTGTGTATCTACTTTTAGATCAGGCTCATATGTAGGCATAGGCAAAGTAGGCAGTTTTCACAAACAGCTGTCTGCTAGAAGTGATAAAAGGAAAAGAAGTAAAACAGGTCTGATTGCCTGTTGTTAGCTTTGGAAAGCTGAATATGACCATTACTATAGACAAGGAAGAAGCTAGTATAATTTTCTTTAAATCAAGTATTATATAAAAATAATAATAAATAAAAAATTTAAAGACATTGACTAGACAGTCTACTGGTAAGTCTTAAATCTACACCAAATTGCCTGAATTTTCATGAGAAACCTGCTTCTTTCCTCTTTTTTTCCTCCAGAATTACCTATTAATGAGATCAGAGTTCCTTACAATCAGAAAACTTGTCAAATAAAGAGATACTGCCTGGCAATATGTGTGATCACATCCCTATATGCAGTATCAATTCAGAGGTAAATCAGACTCAGAATAAGTTCAGCATGGCTCCTGAAGGTGACAACTTTCCTGTCTGGTGAAGAGACAACTGGGATCCTCTTCCTTGGTGCCTCATTTCAAAGAGGGTAGTACTGAGGTCTGAAGCAGGCTGACGCTCCACTCTGTAGCACTGACAATAAGCTAAGGCTGAGAAGGAACTTCCACTCTAACCCCTGATTTTCTATCACTTCTGTGCTGCAGAAACAACCGTCTGTGAAACAAGGAATTTGGAAAGAAAACTTCATGACTGAACCTGATTTAAGCTCATAGTTTAAATAAGATAATAATAATAAGATAGAATAAACATGAGCCGGCATACTCAGAGACACTAAATTCCTCTAGTTCATTTTCTCCTCAAAACTTTACAGTTTATTCTCTTAATCACTGCCGCAGCTTCTTTACTCCAAAAAGTGGGATACACAGGTATCCCAGCAAGTTCTAGGCTTCTGCACAGCCAGTATAGCTAGCAAGGAAAGAACAGGGAAAGGAGAAACAATCCACCAATTTTGCTGTCATAGCAATACTGACTGAGCTACTGTAGTAATGCCCATTCCTTTCTGATAAGGACTTTCAAAGCCATGAAACAAAACACAGTCAAACAAGAGTGAAAGGATCCAACCCTGACCAGTGCTGGAGCCTGTTTTGAATCGAGCCGGGAACTCATGCTCAGAGGCAGCCAGCCAGCCCAGGTGACCTCAGGGAGCCACTGCAGCTCCCAGCTTTGAAGCTCAGGCCTATTTACAGAAATAACATTCAAGGACTGCCTGTTCCCTTAAAACAGTGCAATATTTCCCACCAAGTTCTCTGGAAGAAAAGGCCAGCATTACCGCTTCACTGATGTTTTCTGTAGAGGTCTGTTTATTCTCCACCTTGCACTAACTTAAGCCTGATATAAGTACACTGATGTCTGTGTAGGTGCCTCTGATGAAACCCTAAGAAAGCAAGTTCAGTATCAGACCAAAATAATTTCTTATAACCTCCAGGGAGCCTGTAATACACTTTAAAAAAAAAAAATGTGCACTTCTCAGTTATGATGGGGCACAATGAATGAAGTACACTGTGCTAAGTCACCTCGGTTTCTGTGCAACATTCAAGCCAATTCCCAACATGGAGCAAAAGTAAATCTGTTCAACAACATGACAAAACATCAGCTAGGGCCTTTTTCTTATTGTATATTTTAAAGCATGCAAAAAAATGCTGAAAAATTATTTTCCTCATCTGCAAGGTGTAAACCCATAGTTGCATATACCAGAGTTACAGGAAATTTTCTTCTTCGCTATGTCCCTACAGTCAACAACACTTAGAATTTAAACACTTTTGGCTGAGATTTGTAAAGAGTAAGTTGCAATGGAAAAGAGTTACCTGCTATTAGCATTTTGTAGAGCTGTATTAAAAAACCCTCATCCTTACATCCTAACATGTTCAAAATTCAAGGGGCCAGGAGTGCTGCAGGGTCCTCGAAGAAGCACAGAGAAGAGAAATGATCCCCGTGGGTTCCCTCAGGGCAGCCATTCCAGATAAAGAAGGAAGGAGCACTTAGCCAAAGCCAGGCTCCAGGAGGAAGCCAGGAAAGCTCCCTATGTCCAGTGCAGTGAGAGATCTGACAAGCGTGAAGTGAAGGGTGAGTCCAGGGGTGCTGAGGAGAGGCAGAGAACAAAACTGGAGAGAAGAAAGAGCAACATTTCTATTCTGTGACTGACACAGGGCTGTGCACAGAGAGGGATGAAGACAATTTCCAAAGATACTCTTCTAATCTCAATAGCATTCCTTAAAAATTGACCTATCCCAGGTGATTTCGTTTCAGGCTAAGTCAGTAAACCCTTGATAACACAAAACACACAGAAGTTTTGGGTTAGTAGCAGAAACATATGATGTCAGCATACTAATCCAACAGTTTGCCATTAAAATCAGAAAAACAGAAAAATCTGCATTACTGATTTTTACTGCTCCCTGAAGTATCCCCTTTCCATTGCTCTCCAGGTCTCTATAGCCATTTTTACTTGCCAAGTCACTTTATTTATCTGAAAAATTACAAAATCTAGAAAAATGAGAGGTACCATTTGTTCAATTTTCTCCCTGTCTCCCTGCACAGTCATGACTGCTCCCTGCATTATTGCTGTCAGTTTTTGGTCTGAATCTAGTTCCAGCACATAATCAGAGATGAGATTTCTACCCCTTCTTTTATTCATTCACTAGATCCCACTGCTATCAATGCCATGTACTGTACAATTGAATCCTGTGAATTGCACATAAAACTCACATTAGCACCCACATGTCTTGAAAGACTGCAGGAGTGGGGCTTCCCGTTCTGCTCCATTCCTCAACCTAACAAAACGAACGCTCCCTTGTAAGGACAGATATCCAGCTCAGGGCATTAGTCTCCCTTCCAACTACAGTTTGGGTTACATGCACTGTACAGCATAATGAACTAAATCTAACAAAGGTCTGTCAAGGCACGTGTCCTCAGCCAGCTGCCTCTTCTGCTCTGCGGGAACTCACCTGGAGCAGGTACAGGAAACATACCCATTATTCTATCCGTAGTTTTACTTCTGCCAACAGCACAAATCCATTTGCATGTCACAGTCGTAAGTCGCCTCTGAAATATCTGAAAGACTATTCTAGGCTTTCTCTGAACTCTGAGCTCCTGAAAGCACTTCTTGCCAAAAAAAAAAAAACAAAACACACACACACACCACACACAGTCCATGTTATTAATTACTCTTTGCATTGTCCTGATTCATTGTACCTAATTCTTTTTTTGCAACCTCTACTTAAACTACAGTTGGTCGTATTTCTAATGTGTTTTCATTGTTTTAGCATATTTGTGTTTCTTCCACTTAACTGTGCTTGTTCCATTTGCATAACATTTCAAATCATAATTCAGCTCTCCTGGGGATTTATTTCTGTAAGATTTGGTCTTGAGCTAGAAAACATAATGAGCATACACGATTTTCATGTTTTCTAACTATTGGTAATAAGACTATGTATTTTTTTCCACAGACATAATTGTATAGCTCTAGGGAATATCACAGAGTAGCAGCTACATGAAATTATTAAAAGTATACTTTTAAATCTGTCTTGAGATCAGTCAACTGTAAACTATAATTAATTTTTTTAATTATTAACTTTATCAGATTAGTAATACCTGGAAATATAATCAACTAATTAACAGCTCATTATGATGGAAACTTGTTACTGATGGAGAGACATTGTGTATAAACACGCCTGGTTTTTTCCCATAATTAATGTGTGTGAAAGGCAGTTTGGGGAGTCTACCTATGTACAATTCATGAATTTCAATTTGATTTTATGAATCGTCCCTATTCCTAAACCTTTTACTGTGTTCTGCCTGCCACTCCACTTACTTTGGAGAAGGGGGAAGAGTGTTGGAAGATCTGTCTCACAACAGGCTAATTATTAAAGATTATCAGTACCTGAACCAATCCTTCCTGGGGAGAACAAAAGAATAGCAATGTCCTTGATAAAGCTGCTTTTTCTAACTTCTCTGGAGGGAGCCGAAAGTATGAAATTTCCACAGAAGCAGAACAAAGGCTCAGGTGTCTGGCTTGGAGACCACAGAGCTTAAAAGACTTGCAGGGGGAGAGCGGGGAGGCAGGGAGGAGACCAGTACTAGAACAAATGATGGAAAGTTGAGCAACATGGGAAAACTGGAGCAGCGACTGTTTGCCTACAACAGCAGGTGAGGAAGAAAGAAGCTGTCAGCAGACACTCAAACACACAATACAGACAAGAAGCCACAGAAAAAGGAATCCGAATCCTGTAAACCTTGTACCTAATGTCAGTTACTATTCCCCACTGAAATGAAGGGCAAGGTAGCTTTTTTTATTATTATTGTTTTCTGCATAACTGCAGAGTTCTTGCAGTAGCTCCACATGGTTTGGGAATCTTCACAAAGCCTCTTTTTGTCTCTTCTTCCACGTTGTACTGAACTCAGGAGCTGGCATATTCACTGAAGGAGCTGTGGGATACACTGCTATCTGCACTGGGCCGGGGAGGTAGCCAGGCAGCTTTATCATGAATCCATTTGCACAAACGGACAGTGATCAGAAAGCACTGTGCTTAAAAAGCATGCCAGAAAGCCTGGGAAAAGAGAATGGTAGGGTTTATGCAGACTTGGGGCAGTGAACTCCCTCATTTGGTGTGCTGAGACCCACCAGGACCTGCCCAGCCCCTGCGCCCTTGTGGAAGTTCAGCTGGAACCTTCGCCTCTGGGAAATAACTGCACAACAAAGCTATCAAAAAAACCCTGGGATATAACACTAGTAAATCTATTCAATAGTAAAGTCAAAAAAAGATGATCTCTAGCAGTTCAACTTCTGAACTTGTAATTGCCTCAAAAAACTATTAAACTACTCTGTTAGAAAGGCCCATTTTAGGATGCAAAAGCAAAGGAGTAGAAAGCAGTTTGGAGACTTCATTCTTTTACAAATATTTATAAAGTAATTACCAGTGAGATCAAGGCACTTAAACCCAGGCATGAATCTTAGGAAACGATGTGGGGGACACACCTCAAAAAGAGCTGAGCTTCAGTCCTGTAACTGCAGCAGGGCTTAGTCAGGACTATATCTCCAGGACTCATAGTGACTCCACAGCTCTGAAACACGAGGAACATCAGAGTGGTGCATCCCCACGTTCAGTCTACAAACATTGTGCCTGCCAGCAGATGTGGCACAAAGAAACTTACTTGAGGAATTCACACCTAGAGTGCTGCCAGGCAATAGACACACTTAATTCCACTGGTTTTCCAACAAGCATCTGGGCAATGTGGGGCACAGATTGTAACTCATACTAGACAGCAGTAAATGTTTCTTGGTGTCACATATATAAGCATGTGAAACATGTCCAGGCAACCTGAAACACACAGCATAGCACAGGAAGCAATGGTAACAAGGATGGAGCCAACTAGTCTCCTCATACCCAATAAGCAGATGCTTCAAATAATCAGGGCAAGGTGCCCAGAGCTTTGGTCTCAAAGGTCCCCAAATGGTTACTTTTAATTAACTTAACTCTGCCCATCTCTTTACATTCCTGAAACATGGGATATCCTAAATCTTGCTGCTGCTTCTCAGAGACTGGGGGAGTCAGAGGACACCTCCACATGATACAAATGGCACAACCCTAAAACACCTTAAACTGGTCACGTTCCACATGGAGCACTACCCACATGGATACTGTTCCACCACTGCCAGAGCCAGGTCATTCAGGTCAGCCTGCACAATGCTCCAACGCACATGAATGTCCACAGTGTTCCCACCATACAAATATTTGATTAATACTACAGAGAGGTAACTGCAGCAGCAATGAGAAGACTGACCTCATCATTAAAAAAGTCAGCTACTTTTTTAATACTGCACCAAAACTTAATCAAAGTCCACCAAACCTACAGGACAGTGATAAGCATTTCAGAGAAAATTAGGAAGAGTTGATGTGCAATTAAGATCTATAACTCACAGGGCGTAATATATCACTATCTTTCTGCAAACTCGCAAAGAAGCCCAGTATCAGTTCACAGTGGGCAAATCACAATCAGAATAGCGTTTGTTCTCGTTAGGTCAAGTTCTGCCAGAAACACGTAGCTTGACCCAAGCAGTTCTGGTACCATTCACAGTACAAAGGGCTGGATCAAACACAGTGGAACAGCATTTGCTGCAAACAAAACGTGTTTCCCTTTCCTCCTGAAAAATTTTTATTATACCAAGAGAGACAAAAAGTTTATCGGATGGACCTGCAATCCACTTCCATAATGGGGTGTGACTGAAGCAATTTGGGCTGAAGAAAATATAATGTGCAAACTCTGTCCTGGGAGAGCTACAAGAACAGGGGAAGGAAAAGCTAGAAGAGGAACCTGAAACATCTTAAAAGTCCACCCCAAATTTCATAATGGCCAGGAATATCTATTCCAGAGGAGAACAAATTTTCTGGATAGTAGTGCACTTAAAGAAAATATGGCCCAGCCTTTTCAAACACAGCAGATTCAATTTCTTCACACTTTTATTAACTTGGCATTTTATTTCACTGTAATGCTATAGATCCTCCACACAAAATGTGTCTTACAAATGCAATTCTCAACTAAACACCCTTCTAAGCACAGCTTCCCTTTGAGTTTATCCTTGTGGGGGCATTGAAAGAGGAAGGGAGCATGTGGAGGAGAGATTCATATTGAAGAAATTCTCTGAAGTAACTCAGTAACCCCAGATCTTTTGGTATACAGTTTCAGAGCCTCCTGTATCTTGGCTGCATGTCAAGATTTATTAAATCTGGGTATCACATCAGAATAAAACTTTTGTCTCAGGTTTTCATAACACGTTCATCTACACTATAACTAACATTCTACTACAGTCCATTGCTTAGTGGTAACTTTTATTTGAAGATCCCAGGTTGTAATCCACTAACAGAAACATCCAACATGCCAGTCTCTCCCCAGCCTGGTCTTCTGTCCATCTGTGAGAATGGCAGGGTGCCCATTCTCAGGCTGTAACAAAGAATTGGCCAAGGAACAACAGGCCTTCAGGAACTGGCTGGGAAAAAAAAAAAAGAAAAATCCGTGCTCCAACCTTGCCCCTTGATAGCAGCCCCTACACTAACTGCTTTACCCTTCTGTGAACTTACACCAGTTTTGGGGTTTAA
The DNA here is from genome assembly GCA_009769605.1 of Bucorvus abyssinicus. NCBI lineage: Eukaryota > Metazoa > Chordata > Aves > Bucerotiformes > Bucorvidae > Bucorvus > Bucorvus abyssinicus. Next base: position 29,111,467 of record CM020027.1, read on the forward strand.
AATTAAAGAGTGCCAGTGAAGTCACAGCCCTGGGATACATACAGACAGCTGGCTTGGCTGTGTAAGGGCAGAGATCATTCTGCAGCTATTAAAAAAGCATTGTCAGAGAGAGCGGCATCTTAAATGGCAACCATTGGCACTTTATGTGCCACAAAACAACACATGCAAAAGGTGGCAAATACCCTGTGCAGTTTGGGTTGTCTCCAAACATTTTACTACAGCATTTATCAGGGAAACACTAGTGCTGGTTCAACGTTGCACTGTAACAGAAAAATCCTGCCATAGAAACCAGATCAGTGCCACCAGCAGACACTACAGAAAAAAAACAACAAAGCACTAAGTAGAAACAGAGGATGGGCAGCAGACTTGAGGTCTGGACATGTCTAGTGAAGTCACTGAAATGGTGATAGAGGCAACAGAAGTTCCTCTGTGTCTAACAAAACAAAGACGCGTTTCCTCATTTGGTATCACTGTGCTCTGCTCTCCTGCTCTGCTCCAGCATTTACCCAGGCACATCAGAGCTATAGGGGATGGAACAGTCCAATGTCCATCTCCTCCTTTAAAAGGATAGTAGTTTCTTTCACTGTTAATGTGTTTTGTTGAAGATAATTTATTCCCCCCCTCCTTCTGATTTCTCTAAATGCCATTTCTCCTTTCCCCAGATTTCCTCTAAGCATTAAGAAAGCATGCCCTGGAAAGGAAGACAGGACAGCAGCTGCTAGAGAGGTGCAGTAAGGCATCTACCATAACACTTCACCACATAGGAACAAATCTGGAGATCTAATTTATTACCTTCTTCAAAAAGACATTTCTAAAAGAAAAATCTGGTTGAGACCTATCTCATTCTCAGTACTGTACAACACTGACTTTTAAAACTCCGATTTCCAAATTTCTTGGTAAGCTGAACCTGCTAAGAATAAAAAAATAACTCTTCCCCAAGTGCTGTCAGAAGCATGAGGGGCCAAGTTCAGATATGTAAGGGTTCCTCTTATGATTTGAGCAGTGACAGTTTGAGTCCCATGCAGACACTTGGAGAGACTGAACTGCTGTCGTTAAGAGTCTTTACCAGCAATACTCCCTCAATTCCAAGGAAAGAGAGCCAAAACTTTTTTTAGGTAGAGGAGAACGGAGCCAAGTGGGAAACAAAATAAACTTGGGAAAGCAAATGAGTGATAAGTCAATAATGTCTTCTAGGTAAGGCATTCCCATCTCCAGGATCTTGTGGCAATGCGTCTAACTTCAGCCTTTCTCTCACAGCTGTGAGTGACTATTGAACCAACATTTCAGTGCTAGCATGAGCCCTATCCCTCATTCTCTGTTGTCACAGTTGCAGTCTGCTGTTCAGGTTCAGCTCTGGGCACTAAGAGATGAATGGCTCTGAAGGCACTACTTAAGGATATCTCAGCTGCAGTGCACATGCTTTTATTTGCTGATAGGTAAAAAAGGAGTCTCTCACTGGAGGCCACCTCTTGATTCAATCATTGCCTTCCAGAGCTTCAGCACAAGCAATCTATTTCCTGCCAACCCTCTCAAAGCAACAGGGGCTCAGTACTGAATCTGCAAGGAGAAAACAACAGGTGCATGAGAGCACTTAAATAGTTCTAACAGTGATGCCAACCCAGGGTAAAAAAAAAAAAAAAAGGCAAGAGATGCTTTTTTTTTCTTCAATTACCCTGCCTTGCCATGGAAATGAGGCTGATGCAATCTTTGCTTTTGTCTCTCTCTTCTTCTAATCATCTTGGTTTTTTCCTTGCTCTCTTCTCTACTCCCAGTAACCTCAGAACTTAAAAGAGTGGTTGCAGCACAGTAGAGGTCTCTGAGGTTCCTACAGATTTCATAAAGAAAAAAACCACCCAAAAACCCTGAGTAGAGGAGAAATAGACTATAAGCCCTACAAGGAAGGGAAACAATGCAATGGAAACTGTTTAAGACTTCAGAAAATCCGCAGAAAAAGAAGTTCTTACCCATGTTGACTAAAGTTCACAGTCACAGAACAGGAAACTGCAGAAAATCAAAACCCTCTCAGTTCTGCTGATAGGGGTACAAAATATTCTGCTTTTCAACAGCTTACTCTGTGCACACACAGGACAGCACTACTTCTTCAACAAGGAGGAATACATACCCATAGCCTTGACAGCATAACTGTATCTGAACCAAGTGTAGTAGTCTGACAAACACAGTTTCTCTCCCTTGCACATATTCACAGGTGCCAGAGATTATTCCCTCCCTTCCATCTCCTGTCTCTCAATGGAGCTACAAAGCTGCTCTGGATCCTTCCCCTCTCTGCTCACCAACACACGCAAGGAGCAAAGCTCCTTGCTGTTGAGCTTCAGGTTCAGGCCACAAACTAAGTTCTGGAGCAAAATGCAGGAAGGAAAGAAGAAAAATAAAATTAAATTGTGATACTGCTTTTTCATTAGCTACTTCACGGGACAAATAAGGCACAGAGGTACCAAAATAAAAAGGAATGTTCAAACTAGGGAAGTACAAGATAGCTACAGAGGAGTTCATACTAAGGGGAGAGATAGACAGAGAAACTGTTAGTTCAGTTGAAGAAACATGAGTGACCATTATTCAAACACGATAAAGATGCAGCAGATCTGCAGGGTCCTCCACTGACCTGGTAAGACAAAATGCAAGACTTCTCTCCCTGTCCTGTATAGGATAAAAATGTCACAGGCAAACCGAATTGGTCACAGTGAAAGCATGGACAGAACAGGGTTATGGTGCTGGTCATGAATTTTAAGAGCCAGATTGTGGGCAGACATCTCAGCAGAACAGCCAAGGACAACTCATAAAGAAGAAATATGACTCTTTCAGGATGATAGGTCATCACAGAATTTCTGCTTCGGGCCGTATGGTCAATTATGCAGAAGATATGATTACCACCTAACTTGTAACAGTATCTTGGGTGAGGAAGCATGGTTTGGCTAAACCTCAGGAAAGGGACATTGCAAGATGCAGTGCTGAATGGAGGGTCTGAATGAGGTCTATACTTTGTCAAGGGCCTACAGCCATAAAACATATCTGTTATGGTTTGGTTGTGGGTTTGGGGGTTTTTTTCCCCCCTTGGAATAGAGCCCTTTAATATACTTCTGCAGCACACCATAAATCAGAAGAAATACATCAGGATTTTTGTGGCGAAAGCTTACTGAAAACATGCAAAAGAAAAAAAAGACAGCATTCTTAGACCTTGGTTGTTGGTTTTTAGTTTGTTTTTTTTAAAAAAAATCTCTCTAATATTTGCTTTGGCAGTCTTATAATATATACAAAGGCATTTAAAGGTATTTTGGGGGTATTGGGAAGGCTGGAAGGCCTGAGAAGAAAGGAACATGTGTCTCAGGACCAGCCTGAAGTGCCATGGTGCGATGTCTGAGCTGGCACCAGCCAGTAACAGCCTGCCAGAATCCATGCATATGAAACAGCTAAACCCTTTCTGGCTACTTTGAGACAAACAGGAACCACATGGCCTCATAGTACATGCTGAGGTGTTGTCTCCACTGTTTTCCTGTGGGTTCCACTGTGGTTTTTCACCCCACATCCTATTGCAATTTTCACTCCTTCCCAAAAAACACCATAACTCAAACAATAAATCACTATTTTACAACCAGACGTAACTTAGTTTGGGCAGGGTCACCACAAGCAGCAGTTTCCCCAAGCAAAAATGTTTAGCTGTGCTCACTCATTGTAAACCAAAAAGAAATCTTTCTGACTGTCTGTGCCAGGGCAGCACAGCCTTGCCGGAATAGTAGAGCTCATCTTCACACCCACAGAGCCCTCCTTCAAAGACTGATGCTGAAATCCTAGTAAGATGTGCTAATGTCTATCTCCTATCTCTTCTACGCAGGGAAACAGGATCTTTTCAGCCAGCTGACAGTTGAAAAGATCCTGATGCCTACTTTCTAGCCAGTTGACAGATGTGTAAGAAAGGCTGTCAACTCTTTTCTCATAAAGCAATTCCACCAGTATAAACCCACGAGATCTAGCCAAAATATGGACCGCCCAGCTATTTTCTATGAAGTCAAATGAACTCAATGCAGTATCTCATCATGATATTTCACTGCACTGGTCCATTAAATTCTATACCTCTGCATTTAGAAATGATAGCTACCTACAGAAAGTAACTACCATTTGCACCTGAACCACATGAATGCTACACAGAAGTGAGAACAGTTCACTTAAACTCAGCTGTCCAACAAGGGAAAAGAGTACATTTGTACTTCTCTTGGTCAACACACAAGATCACCATTTGATTGCAACTTGTTTGATAGCAGTCTTCTAATATTCGTATAAAGGTCCTTGAAGAATCAGAGGAAAAACAGTGCAAAGAAAAGAGGAACATAAAGCAAACTTCAAGACATCTGATGAATACCCAAGTAGCAGGAGAAGCGAAAGTTATTTACGATATAGTATCAGCACGCAACAGCACAGTGGAAGTAAGATAGCTGGATTTTAGCAAGCAGAGCCATTAACACACAAGGTGAAATGACCATGCAAACACTGGCTGCTGAAGGACAAAGTAGGTGGAAACAAAACAAAGTCACTATTGCCTCTAATACCTGGTATGAGGAAGGCAGGGCAGTGGGCCAACATGCTGATGAGAAAGAGCAAAGCATGGTAATTATTCCTCCTCTCTCATGAAAAAGCAGCAGGGTTAATTTTATCCTGGAACAAAAACCATATGCCATTGAAGGAGCATTACAGGATCAGCTCAACATCCAAACCTAGCTGTTTAATAAGCATTTTTTCCTAAGCACTTGGCAATGCAAAGAAGATCACATGGCATTTTACAAATTACTTGCTTTTTTTCTTCAAATGGGCATTAAAAGCGGAACAAAGGGGTTTAAAGTATAATCCTACTAAAAAAGAAAAGTTTTATTCCTTTTAAAAATTTCAAAATCCAGAAGAATCGCCACAAACAGGGAAACACTGAACCTGGGTTCATATGCTGAGCAAAATTCAGATCTGGAATACAATATGCGAGTGCTGCCTCAGTTGACCATCAACAGCAATACTTTTGGAAATGTCACAACGACTTTGATATCTCAAAAGGTTTGTAAATGCTCTTATAATACAGACACTATAGAAAGACTTGCTTATAAAGTGAATCCCAGTAGCTAATCTTTTTAATTTCTTATAATTCTGTTTTGGCCAGACTGCTCAGCAGGTCTCTCTACCACTGCAGCCGGTGCTGTGCACAGCAGCATTCCTGCTTAGTGATTGGAACAGCCATTGATTACATTGCCTGCGTTTATGCTGTCCTAAAAAGCTTGTTAGATCCCTTAGTGGTGAAGGACTGATCTCTCCTTATGACCTCTTCCTCTCTGACCTTCATGCAGTCATATGTGCGTACTCCAAGACCACGGTTCACAAGATCCACCACTAAAAGAAAGGGTCTTCAAAGTTTTTGTTGAGACTATACTCACACTGTGGATATTTGTACTTTAGATATCTGCCCCACACTATTCAAAATAATTTCCCCTCTATTGCATGTTCATTTTACATGAATTTCTAGAAACAAAGTTTCTAGATCTATTTTAATGCCAATAAACAGATGCAAAAAACAGATACTGAAGCCTTTAAACCAAAAGTTAACTAGGCTGAGACACTCTTGGTTTTAAAACAGGAACTGAAGAGAGCTCTTAATAAAAACAATCTTCTCTTTTGCAGCTGCTCATGATTCAGATTCTGAGTTTTCTCGGCCTCTTACACAGAACATACAATGGAGAGAAGATAAAAGGCAATGTTCAGAGCTGTTGATATGGTAAGCATCTCATTTTATTTAGTCTCCTATTCCATGTAGCCCAAATGCTAAGAAGTACCCAAAGTACTTCATTTCACATTAAACTGATAATTACTGATGTTTTTAAATGGCTATTTTTAGCCTGGGCTAAGGATCTGACAACATGCCACTTTTCCAGAGAAGAGGGTGATCTGCATTTGAGCAGGTAAGAGCTTGTGGGGATCATGAGGCAGCTGAGAGATGAAGTGCCTTGTGCGTGAGAACTGGCCGACACAGCCACACAGCCCTCCGGCCAGCTGCACAGGTCCTGCACCACGTTGGGTTACCCTCCCTCAGCCCCTGCACTCAGCACCTGCTGCTGAAATACCTCCCTACCCCCAGGTTTTCTGACAACTATCTTATTGATCCAATAACATCATTTAACACTAACTGACAGAGTCCCCCACATCGCAAGCACATACACCCGTTTTTGTTCTGGTTTTATGTCCACTCAATCAGAAGAGATCTTTCCTGGTTTTATTTTATGATCTAATAGCAAACAGATGTTTCTTCAATACTGGCAGAGTTTCTTGCTGTCAGGTAGTAGTAAAAGTTTACAGAATAGTGTGATTACCCCTTGTCAAGGGGGGTGGTTTTTCTCTTGGGCCTAATGTAACATTAATCCTACCTAAACTTGTGCTGCTTCATAATTTTTATAGCTGTAACTTATCTAGATTATATATTTTGAATCACAAAGCTATGCTAATGGACAAGTTAACTGTATTTATGTTGCTGACAGAAAATATATAGTTTCCTTGATTGCTCACCTTTTTAAACACTGAGTTTTGAAGGAGAATTTTTCAAAGACACAAAACCAGATGAGGCTTACCTGCACACGGAGTTATTTGAAAACTGCCACTGCACAAATTTAGCCTGTACCCTAACTCTCCCAGCCTTTGAATGGCCTTGGACATGTGATCAATGGTTTTACTTCTAAAAATCTCTCCATTACCAGTTTTAGAAATTACTTTTCTGTTAGCTAAGGGGAATAGTTCAATGGTTAGTTCTTGCTTGTGAATCTGGAGAGAGAGGGTCACTGCCTGCCGCCTCCCTGATACTCAGCCTGTTATTTAGACCCTCACTGTGAAGGTGGTATTTTTGAAACAGTGCTGCTACTGGTGTGAGTTGCCAGGGAGGATTTCTAGTTACCTGGATGAACATGCAAATGTAGGTATAGTTATACTAGAGCTTATGGTTGTAGTACAGCTTATATCAGTTCCTGAATTAAAACTGACCTCAAGTTAGCACCACTTTAATTCAGTTTTGATATACAAAATAGTGCTTTTTTTAACCATAACAAGAGCCTCAATATTCCATTACAAAGGTTCTTGCAACAGTCCTGGCTTCAGGTATTGCCAGAATCCCTCCCTGCTTCTCTTGCTCATTGCTCACTCCTATGCTAGTTGTGTTTGGATGTCATTTGTGCAGTTCTGTCTTGAGTTCGTCTGGCTTTAAAACATCTCTGACAGATTACTTTTTAGAGTGACCAGTTTCACAACATGGCCATGCTCCAGCTGAAAGTACACTTTAAGACAGAAGAGTAAGACTATCTGCCACAATGGATGTCAACATTTACACCATTCTGACACCCAAAACAACATATCGTGGGACTACAACCCTGAGCTCTCAAGAAACGTGGGCCACACCAAGTAGTCTGTTGAGATACATCGCATTGAGAAAACTGAACTGCCATAACAATATACCGTAATTATAATTGCAATGTAAAACATGCTGTTAGCTTTTAAAATTATATGCTTAAGAGATAATAACCTAGATTTCTTCTCATGTCCTGCTTTTCTGCTCAGTGTTACCCACCACACCATCTCAAAGTCACCTCCTGGCAGATCCTGCTGACAGAGTCTGTGAATGTCCTGTCCTCGCGTGCAAACTATCTTTGAGTTACAAGCCTCCCTCTTCCCATGGATGATGTCCAGTGTCCTGTGAGAGTCCTCTGCTTCATGGGCACAACACACCAGTGTTAGCTCAAGGAACTAACTCAGCTCTGAAAAGGGACTTCCTAATATGCCCACATGCTATTTTAACATCTTAAATCTCCCCTTCTTAAGGAAACTCTGTTCTGGTTACCCCTAAATATTGGGCTCACAAAAAAGATATGGATAGGCTGGAGAGGTTCCAGGGAATGGCCACAAAGATGATCAAAAGACTAGGAAGCTGCCATGTGAGGAAACACTAAGAGAACTGTCTTTGCACACCCTTGAGAAAATAATGCTTAGGGAAGAACTTATCATCATGTTTCAGTATTTAAACAGTGGCTACAAAGAAGATGGGGACTCCCTTTCTACAAGAAGTCACATGAAGAAGATAAGGGGTAATATGTACAAGTTATACCTGAGAGATTCCAATTGAAAACAAGAGGAAAATTTTTCACAATGAGAACAATCCACCATTGGAATAATCTCCCCAGGGAGGTTGTAGAGCCTCCAACATTGGACACTTCAGATTCAGCTGGGCCATCCTCTCTAGACTGTGCTTTTGCCAAGATAGGTTGGATAAAATGATCCTTGAGGTCCCTTCCAACATGGTATTCTATGATTAGCTTCTCTTTCATAATTTTTATGAAACTAAACATCCTGTTCAGATAGTCTTTGATTTGAAACTTAACCAGGTAGTTCCCAAGAGGCATTCTGGAATAACAGCTAAATCTCAAAGATCAGAATTGTTGCTTGGATATTCTTAGCCCTTGAAGTCAAACCCATGGCAACCTTGACATACTCATCATGAAGTGATGAACACTTAGACCTTTCATTGATATTCATAATATGTACAAGTTTCTTCATTTCTATGAAAATCTCCCATGCAGGAAACCATTTTTTTGCTTCCATTTTAATAATTCCACACTCCTACCACCAAAATAATCTGAGGTTTAGACAGGTATTAATGCATATTTGGGCTGTTCTGCATGACCCAATTTACCCACATACAGACTTTTTTTTAATGGACAAAAGCATCTCTACATGAGGCGAAGGCAATACTTGCTTAAAATATAACATAGTACCTTTATTCTCCACTTTGCACTATGGAAGAGAACTATACAAAGAGAACATGTTCTGGCACCTATTCCAGCTCTGTTCTTTCTGCAATCTCGAGAAAATCTACAGCGTGGTAACCTCTTCCTCTGTCTCGCTCTTAGAGAAAGCTGAAAAACATACACATTTTTCATTTCACAAGCCTGGCAAGATGAAAAGACATTTTGCAATTTCTTGATAATTTTCTCAGACATAATGCACTTTACTGAACATAAACACAGCTTTTAGAGGAAAAACTCTTAGTTACAACTACATTTTGCCAAAAGAATACTTAAACTAAAATTTTAGATGTGAAACAACTATAAGACAGGATACCCATGCCAAGAGAAATATCAAATGAGGAAAACAAAATTCCTTGATTTCCCTAGTGCTCTCAGAGCTGCACCCAAGACTCTGTTCAGCCAAGACTGGGCTTCATTATCAGCATCAAATCACTCCCATATCAATTAAGGATGAAAACAGTTAGTGAATTCACCAGTGTGAATGTCTTATATGAGAAGGCAAGCTGAACCTGCAACACAAACCCCTGCAGAAGCATCCTGTCCAAGAACCACTTGGACATCAGGATGAAAGGAACAGGTCAGAGCACTGCTACTTACACTCTACTTAAATCTTTTCACAAATAAGGACACCATGCTTCCTGGTTCAATGTCTCAGGGAATAGTTGTCTTTTATACAAAATCTGAGGTGTGCTATTAATAGTCTTATGATGTATCTGTGAAAAAATGTTGCACATTTCCTCCTACGTTATCTTCTTGCAGCTGTCTCTGCTCTAACTCAGCTTCATTGGCTGAGACTCCATAAGACCCTCTTTCTACCTCAAAAAATCCTCTCCCCTCCTTTAGTCTTGCTACCTGCCAGCCTTGCCTCTTTTGCAAAGTCCTTCCTGAAAACAACTGCTCCCATTCTTTGCCTTCCTGTTTTGCCACTTGTACCTGCTGTACTTATTTTTGCCTCACCAAAGGAGAGTTTTAAGTCAGCTCTCTGGTAGTCAGATCCTATGGCGAATAGGAGTCACTGATAGAGAGATTAGGGGAAAAAAAAAAACCCAAAACAAAAAACACACCTTTATCCAATCTTCCCTTAAAAGGTTGGCTTTCAAATGAATTAAAAATGTCACAGATTTTTGTACTGCTCTTTTAAAACCCAGTCACGTTTTCAAAACTATTTATAAAACAAATATTCCTGAGCAGTTTCTCCCTATGATGGACGATAGGGATTCTGCTTGCTTTGCAAGGGTTGTCTAACGAGTGAAGGCCTTTCTGTGAAAAAAAGCATTATAATTATAAAAGCATTATAATCCACAGATACAAGAAGTCTGATTTCCAGCTGCCAGCAATGCTATGCTGCCTCAGAAACTGCCATCCACACCACTGTGTCCAGGAACATGTAGCACCTCAGATATAGGAAAAGTGAGCTAGTCCTGCAGAAAGCAGCTGCACATAAACAACAACCCATAAAACACTTCAGGAGTTTTACTGTCCTAGAAAATCTGAAAGACACATGCCCTTCACAGCTCATGAGTATGATCCCAGCATTAAATCACTGCACATTAACTGTAGCTAGATTTTCCTTCCATGTGCTGGCTCCACAATAAGCCAACAGGCTTGAGCTAGGCTAACTACTGCAAGAGGTAAAGGTCTACTGCACTACCTAAACAAGAGACTGTGGAAGGACTTTTCTCCTTTGCTTGTAAGGGCACCTTCTCACCTCCAATGCTTCCTGACAACTGTGGAGGCACCAACAACAGGTGGAGTACAGCAGTGCCAAATGAACCCATTTTAGAAATATGGAACTAAATTAAATTCTATCTGGTGATAAATCCTTAATCCAGATCTAAATAAACTATAGTCACAGGTAAGGCATTAGCAAAAGTCTGCCTCCATCAACAAAAAACCTGAATAGAATTTGGAATCACGCATGTTGATACCAGAGAGGTATAGTGATGGGAGCTTACCAGGAGAATATTGTAATTAATTCAAATCTTTTTTTACACAATTTCTAGTGTGTGTGAAGTTGAGAGGCTCACTGAATTCACCAGTGTTTCCTTATGAGTGCACATAATTCTCCAGGTCCAATGCACACAGAGTAAAGGGACAAAGCTCTTTCCAGTCAGATTTTAAGTTTTCTCTGGCATCCCTAGAATTTTCTAGGCTTCTTCGCACAAACAACGTGTCCATTGTCCACACCATGTTTTTGTTGCCCCTTCCTCTATTTTTTATTTTCGTGATGCATAATCCACCATTAAATGCTACTTAACAGGCACAGCCAGACTCTCCCTGATATTAACAAAGTCTCTGCCTCACTTACGGAAAGCTGAAAAACATATTTTTCATTTCACAAGCCTGGCAAGATGAAAAGACATTTTGCGAGTTCTTGATAATTTTTCTCAGGCACAATGCAATTTGCTGAACACAAGCACAGCTTTTAGAGGAAAAACTTTTAGTTATGACTACACTTTGCCAAAGGAACACTTAAACTAAAATTTTAGATGTGAAACAGCTATAAGACAGGATACCCATGCCAAAAGAAATATCAAATGAGGAAAACTAAAAGAGTCTCCTGGTAAGAACCTTTTCTTTCTGGCTACCATACCACTTCATGCACGCATATGTATGTGTAGATGATTTGATAAATACATTTTTAATGTAACACCTCAAGTCTTCCTGCTCAAAAACTGGCTCAATTACAGTGATATTTACAATTTAACCTTTTGTAATAACTGCATTTCTGTCTTTTGTCTGTTCATTGATTTTTTTGTTGTTGTTATAATTTTGATGATGCCCTTGGTATTGCATCTGCTGCAACACAGAAAATTGTCAATATTTATGGTCCAACAACTTGCCCTTCACTTTCTCAGCACGTCCTCTAGGTCCACATTCCTGTACATATGGTTTCAGGTCACGGTAGTGAAATATTTAACTGCATATTTCATTGATTTTCCCTATCTAAGGAAAATGTGCCATGGTCACTTATCGATTTTCCCTTTGGTTATAATTAGGAGAAAGCTTATCTTATTATCATCTCTGTGAATATCCAGACAGCTTCAATGATCCAGTAAAAGTTTTTGTGTACTCATTTATCTCCAGACTAAAATTAAACCATTGAGTAACAGTTAAGGTAGAACCAAATATTACTAGCATCAGGGAAAAGAAACATTTTAGTTATTATTTTAAAAGAAAGTCAAATAGACTACTGAAAAGTAAAGTTTACATTAAGGAAAGTCTTTACTAAAACAGAAATTCTAGAAAGTCTAGAACTGCTGTCATAGGGTTCTGTACTACTGCTCATTGTTGCCATTTACCTTAATCCATCTTCTGACACTGACTGCAAAGAAACATGATCAGTAGAATGTTTTATATTCATGATGAAAATGCATGTCATGGTGCATTTCAACCATACCCCACTCCCCATACTGCCTACATCACTGCTGGCATACACCACATGTATATGCAACCAGGCCTGTCCTGCGAGTCATTCTCCAGTAGCAACACCCATACCTCTACACTATCTCACTAGGCACAAGAGCACAGCAGCAAGATAACCTAACTGGACACTGTAAAACAGACACAAAGACATAATGAGCTAAAACTTTACCTAGGTTTATCTGCCAGGCCCTGCTTATAAAGTAGAACAACTGAGTTCATTTTCTAGGTGTTTCAACCGACAAACAACGTCTCAAGCTTCCTCTGGTCTGGAAACCTAGAAACCTAGATGTGTGGACTGGATAGGGCTGACTAGCAATGTTTCTCTGCTTACAAGAAGAGAATGAGACCAAGGGATGAGAGTAAACAAAACAGATCTTCAATAGGAAGCTAAGGAAGATGATGACAGGAAATGGGAAAAGCCAAACCAATATTTCAACTGCAGCAGGCAAGCTAAGATCTCTAGGGTCTTTCTCATAGCCATAAATTCAGTCTAATTCTCAGAGCCGTAGGCAAAAGTGGCAAGTACCTCCTGTGCTCCAGTTACAGACCAGTATTGTTGAGGAGAAGGCCAAAGCATTAGTGAATTCTGTGCCCTCACCACTGAGGAATACACTGTTTCTAGGGAACGTGTTATCTCCTGGGGACATTATCTCACCTCTGAGGCTGGATGGGGATGTTATCTATCAGCACACCTATGACTTCCAGGGAAGAAATCTATCATTTACTAGCAGTCCTGGCTAAGCAAGGAGGTCCCAGTTGACTAGAGGTTAGCAAATGAGATACTCATCTACAAGAAGGGCGGGAAGGAAAATTCGGGGAACCACAAGCCTGTCAGTCTGACCTCAGTGCCAGGGAAGGTTATGGTACAGATCACCCAAAATGCCATCATGTGGCACGTACAGAACAACCAAGTGATCAAGGCAGGTTCTGCTTGACTAACCTGATCTATGACTAACCTCCTCAGATCTAACCTCCTTAGATCTAACCTCCTATGATAAGCTGACAGAGTTAGTGGATGAGGGAAAAGCTGTGCACATTGTTTACCTGGGCTTTAGTAAAGCATTTGACACTATTTCCCACAGCAATCTCCTGGAGAAACTGGCTGCTCGTGCCTTGAATTGGTGTACTCTTCACTGGATAAAAAAAAAAAAAAACTGGCTGGATGGCCAGGCCAAAAGAATGGTGATGAATGGAGTTAAATCCAGTTGGTCACAAGCAGTGTTCCCCAGTGCTTAGTATTGAGTCCAATTCTCTTTAATGTCTTTATCAATGATCTGGATGAGGGGATTGGCTGCACACTCAGTACGTTTGCAGATAACACCAAGTTGGGCAGGAGTGTTGACCTGCTTGAAGGTAGGGAGGCTCTACAGAGGGATCTGAACAGGCTTGATCAATGAGCTGAGGCCAACTGTAAGAGGTTCAACAAGGCCAAGTACCAGGTCCTGCACTTGGGTCACAACAACCCCAGGCAACACTACAGGCATGGGGAAGAGTGGCTGCAAAGCTGCCCACTGGAAAAGGAACTGGGGGTCGACAGCCAGCTGAATGTGAGCCAGCAGTGTACCCAGGTGGCCAAGAAGGCCAACAGCATTCTGGTTTGTATCAGAAATAGTGTGGCCAGCAGGAGTAAGGAAGTGATTGTCCCCCTGTACTTGGCACTGGTGAGGCCACACCTTGAATACTGTGTCCAGTTTTGGGCCCCTCACTTCAAGAATAACACTGAGATGCTGGAGCATGTCCAAAGAAGGGCAACAAAGCTGGTGAAGGGTGCAGAGAACAAATCCTATGAGGAGCAGCTGAGGGACCTGGGGTTGTTTAATCCGGAGAAAAGTTGGCTCAAGAGAGACCTTATCATTTTCTACAACTACTTGAAAGGTGGCTGTATTGAGGTTGGGAGTTGGTCTCTTCTGCCAAGTAACAAGCGATAGGACAAGAGGAAATGGCTTCAAGTTGCACCAGGAGATGTTTAGGTTGGATATGAGGGAAAACTTCTTCACAGAAAGGATTGTAAAGCATTGGAACAGGCTGCCCAGGGAAGTGGTGGAGTCACCATCCCTTGAGGTATTTAAAAGACATACAGATGTGGTGCAGAAGGACGTGACTTAGCAGTGCAGGGTTAACAGTTGGACGTGATCTTAAAGGTCTCTTCCAACTAAAATGATTCTATGAAACATTTCAAGTTTCAAAAGCCACTTGTATATATAGCTTTATCCCACTTATCACTTGGATGCTGCCCAAGTTATTCAACCTCCTCATAGCCTTTCAAGTGTTGCAGCTCCCCTGAAAAGTCAGTGGCACGCAGGACTTCAACAGTCTTTACTGTAGCCTCCTACAGAGCAGAAACCTCTTTCATTTCTTTTTTTCCTCCCTAGGCCAGAGCTCCTTGACAGTCAGATCAAGCTGCATTCAACACAAGCTGGACACATGTCTCTCAACACCTCATTAGCAAATATTAACAGAAGTATGGTGCTCTTATGGGTAAGTTCAAGGCAGGAGCTCACACATGGCAAAGAGGGTGAAGAGGAACACTTCCATTAGAAGTTAATGGGTAAATGAGGATGACAGAGAAGAGAAACACACTAGAAAAGTTACCTTCTTCCCATTGCTAGCTATTTGACCATGACAACAACCCTCTTACTACTTAGAATGAACAGACTCGCTTGTGCCTGAAGCTTCTACATAAACCATTTTAGGATTCCAATGTCTACCAGCCACAGATACAGTTAAGCCCAGCCATCAGAGATAATATCACAGATATTTAGGTATCTTGGTATTAACAAGGTTTGTATCCAAAATGCACAACAGCTTCTCATATTTGCCACAGACTTACAACTATTTTTGCACATACCTTTAAGAGCAAAAATGAGACACATGGATAATATCATATGAGTTTGTTTACTCCCTGTTTCTACATTCACTAAGATTTGTGACATCTGAACTCTAGTCACAATTTTGTTTTGTGGAGGGATTTTTGTTGTTGGTTTTTTCTGTTTGGTTGGTTGTTTGGTTTTTTTTTTTTTTTTTATGGTCAACTTCATATCTTTCACACTGCCATTTGTTTCTCAAATTTACTTCCATTGTCATGAACTTGAGATTTACAGCTGAAGCTGACAGAACCATTTCTGAGCACTATATATCAAAGGGAGAAAAAAGAAAAACAGTTCATAAAGAAAAGCTGGCTACTGCCTTAATTATTGGGAGACTGCTACTTCACAAAAGCAGTGAGGGGATTTAAGAAAGTGACAGTCATAAACCTCATAATTTCAAAAGCACCATGCATACTAAAACTCACCAAAATTTGTATTTGACAGTGGGAATTGAATGTCTTCACAAATTCTGGGATTTTTACCCTGCATTTCTCAGTCCAGGCCAATTGTTCCAGCACCTTTCATTGTTGTTCACCTCGAGCTGATGTCAGGCCACCCAGCAGTTGTTTGCATTTCTTTAGCTTTTAAGACATAGGGCGCTATTGTTTACAACTCATTTGCCATTTCCTGTGGATGAAGGAAGAAACCTTTGTGAGATTATTTTTTTTTAACATTTCCTAGTACATTACCCAATTAAATTGCAACTCAGATTCTATGCTTCAAAGTCATGACAAAACGATCCACATACTGTATACTCCACTGTCATCGGGCACAAGTTTCACATACTTATCACTTCATTTATTCATTGAAGGTAACAGTCTGTGCAATCAACCAAGTTTATGATGAGAAAAATATTGAAAAATTTTTATTTCTCAATTCATAAGAAGAATTGACATACCCTGTGCATTGCATATCCAGCTGAACAAAAGTTTGAAAGCACACACACATTTATTTATACAGAAAACATTTGCATACTGTCACTGGCATCACAGACTATTTATCTATAGTTTTGTAATTTATTGCAATAACGAGTCCGCTCATGAAATAACACTGAAGTAGAAAATTTAAAAGAATAAAAAATAGAATACGAAACTTCACATGTGTATGTGTTTTTGCAAACCAGTCACAACACAGCAATATGCTCAGTGCTGCACATGCACATTTAGATTTGGTTCTGCCTGTGTAATTACTGAGCCTCAGCATCAACAAAGCTTTCACAGTTCTGCTATGCAAAATAGCAATGAACAGAAGACTTGCAAGCTCTGTAAATATTGTTGCTAGGGTTATGCCTGGCTCTACATGAGCATGTGGTGTGGGTATAGTAGGACTAATGAAGACAGAGACTGATGAAAGGCAGTGCCTGAGTAATTGCACTTCTCTTTTTCACCATGGGGAACATGAGAGGAACACAATCTAACTGGTGGGATCAGCTTTCCAGGCTGGTCACCTGTCACAGGGCAGCTGACAGTAACCCTCAGTTTACACAGTAATTTCAATACCTTTGGTGAAATGCTGGCAAGCACAGGTTAAACTCTGGTTCTGCATGGAAAGCTCTGTACTTTCTTTTGTGGAATTAGCCTCCTGTATGGAGCCAGCCGTACACACACATTTTGCAGGTGGACCTTATATGCCAAATTTGAAAAGAACAGCCTCTGGGATGTACTGCTATTAAGAACAAACATTGCAAAAGAGCAATCTGGTTTTGTGTGTTCACTTTTTTGGTAAAGTTAAAAGGATTATTAGATGCTGCAAATACACCTCTACTTGCCAAACAGAGCAACCCTCTGCACATTATGGTGTATTACAAGACAGGCTATATTCCCACCACCTCACCCATTTGCTTAAGTGTCAAAATGAAGAACACTTTTATAAAACAGACAGATGCAAGCAGGTGGAGAAGTGATTGTTCTAGGAAACTTCACTTTTGGATGAGATCATTCTCATTGTTAAACTTGCACTTCTAACATGTGAATGTTTTCCAAGAAAACACTATCAGCCTCATTTAGATTTTGTAAACAAAGTTAAAGTCAGGTGCAGCACAATAAAAAATAAGCGAACCTTAATGCATTTTATCTTGAATGGGACCAGAAACTACTTAGAA
Source organism: Bucorvus abyssinicus (assembly GCA_009769605.1). NCBI lineage: Eukaryota > Metazoa > Chordata > Aves > Bucerotiformes > Bucorvidae > Bucorvus > Bucorvus abyssinicus. The sequence goes on from CM020027.1 coordinate 29,128,692, forward strand.
GTTAGATAATAATTACAAATTAATAATTTATAAAGACAAAAGGAAATAATGTGGACTCTTAAGGGAAAAAGGTAAGAATTTCAGGGACCGCAATGTTCCAAAGGGACCTATATTTTTTTACAATAAGCTGACAAAACTTGAAGATGTAGTGAGCTGTTATTTGCAGACTAACATCTAAATTCAGCCACTAGGAAGGGACTGACATGATCTGCTGGTGAGTGCTTTGAAGGGAGACTACTTTAGAATGGCAAGAAAATGAACAGAGTGATCAAGAAAACTAGTTGGAGCTATGCCAAGGATCCCTAAGGAGAGATCAGAAGGACAGACAGCTGCCTGGAAAAAAAAAAAAAACCAGAAAAAACCTTAGCATACCATGCCTTTTCATCTTCCAGCAAGCACGGCAATAAACAAGGATGATCTGTATTTAACTTGCACCTATTCTATGCCTGAATACAATGCCTTAGGATCACAGTGATTTGAAAGCATCTTTCTCCTCCCCAGCAAAGCAATAGAAGACACATGGAAGATATTTGTCTTCAATGGACTTCAGTGTATTCATTTGGTCCTGCACTTTGTATAGGACCCAATACTTAAAGAGTCTAATCTTTCAACATTTGCAATGTGAAAAGTTTCCACTGACTTGCTCTGATGGTGCTTAAATGTTGACATTGTCTTTTGTATTTGGCTCTTGGCAAATCACGAGCACTATAGAGGAAGCAACACCTCTTGCTTCTTCCTCTGTTGCTAATTAGAGCTTTTTAGGAGCAATATGATCAATCATTTGATATTATGCTCCACTAGCCAGCATATTTCCCCTCTTTTTCCATCTGTCCTTCATGGAACTTGATTAATCTTAGGAAGATTATGTTGACAATAAAAACTTAACCATTCAAAAAGAGGCATCAAGAACACACTAACTGACTAACCACTCCAACTGACACTAAGCAAGTGCCACTGGCTGCTCAGTCTAATTGCTGGTGTAAAACATCTTTTGGAGCAAGTACGTGTTCAGAAAAACTAGTATATCTTCCAGCAGCTGATATTCATCAGTCTGCTCCTGTACATCCATCCTTCATGCTTCATGTACTGTCTTTGTGTATTTAAACTGTGCATTTCTTAAATCTTTGTAAGGACGTCCACCTCTAGCATTAATTCTTGTGTGGTAAAATTGCTTTTTTATCCACCAGATAGTTAACCATTGTGCTTTTCGGGGACATATCCTCAATGGCAATGCCACGCAGAAGCACCTACGTTTCTCTGTTTGTTCCATAGCTCTAAAAATGAAAGCAAAGAAGTCTTAGGAAAGTCTGCTGCATCACAGCAGCAAACCTCCTTTCTGGATGTGGTTTCTTTGACATTAACCCACCCACTGATGGAACCTCATATTTTTGCACTGGTTTCTAGAGAAATGGACAAGAGACTTTAATATGCTTCAATATTCTCTTCAGAAATGTTTGCTATTCTCTCCTTGAACACCAGTTTCATTAGCAAAAGGAAGTGTCATCCATGTTTAATCTGATGAAAAGATTAGTCAATAAGCCCCAGAACACACCTACTTGTGAAAAATAAACAGCCCTACTTCCCAAAAAGCAGAAACAGACTCTTCATCTGCAAAAAAGCACCTGTCAATCAGTCTCTCCTAGGCCTGCAGTGCTCCCTTCAGCCTCGTCACCCCTCCGAAGCATGCTGGCATGTGGCAGAAATCTGCTTGCCAACAATGCTGTGGTCTCCAATTGCCCAGCTAAATACTGAGAAGAGTGCCACCACACATCCCAACTTATGACTTCATCTGAAGTTGTGGGTGCTTTGTACTCAAAATCCTGAAACAGCACTTTTAGTGATGCACTAACCGGTTTGTGCTCAACAAAAGCCTCATAAGCTTGTCTCAAAGTGTGTGTTACACGTTATCACTAGAGAGGAGGAAGCCAAAATTAGTCTCTCTCAAGCAGACTTTTTGCTTCTTTCAGATTTCCAGTAGATTTGTCACAAAATTATGTTAACTGATGAGGCATCAAGGACTTATTCTGTAACAAAAATAGTAAGGATTTGTTAGGTAGTTAGTAGCAGCTAAAATTATTATGTTTTAGAGAAAACCCTTCCCCACTCAGTATTTCTTAAAAGGGCTTAGCATTTAGACATAAAATGCATTTCCACTGGTATTTTGCTTTAATATTTTGTGTTAGTCCGCTAATACATTACTAAATGATGTCAGTAAAGTATGGCATTTAAAACAAGAAAAGCAAAGCAATTTGACTCACAGCATGGAACAAACATTTTGAAATGGCCAAGTTAGATAGAAATTTAGTAGAAATTAATGACACCAAACTCATCTTTGGACTTGTGCTCTTAATCAGTTTGTAGCTACACATTTGCTTCTTTTTTTCTGAATAAAATTTCTTTTCTCTGACAATAAAAGTATTTTCCATAGTTATTTTTAAATTCACATGGGAGGAAGAAAGTAAGTGCTGCTTTCAAAGTACACAATCTTATTTTGTTAAGTAACTTAATAGTTTCAGAAGTATTTGTCCTTATGTATTAATAAGCAGAAAGTGGCTGTCATCTACCAGCCTAACATAGTGGTTCTTATAATTTTATGTTAAGTTTGTAATAAAACTACAGTATGAGTCTTGCAACAGTCAAAGCACTCATACTGGCAATGAAGCTAGTGCTTGCCAGATTTATAATGACTTTTTTTCCATGCATGCCCAAACCTGGCAGCTGCCAAAGCTTAAGATGTGATATTTGACCTAAGCCATATCCTTCAGTTCCCAACTCTCAAATAACACTTAGGAAAGTGAGAAAAAGGGGTGCAAACACAGAAGAAAGTCAAAGAAAAAGGAGGGATGAAAGGGTATAACTGTGTATGTGAATAGAGGAAACATGAGACAACATGGACAAACTGTTCAGGTGAAGAAGAGGTAAACTTTCCTTTCTGTATGACATCTGTTTCATTAATTCACTGGACTGTTGTAATAATATTAAGAAAACCAAAAGGCACCCACCCAAAACATGCACATACCAACTACTTCCAGTTTGTAAGGGGAATTTGCCGTAACTGACACACTCTGTGAAAGTTTAGCATACACACTGATTGCAGAGTACAGCCCTTAGTTATCTCTAGTAGCCTTTGCTACATATGTGCAAATGACTTGAGGTGGTCCGCAAACCGCGCAGTGAACTGCTGTGGTTACTCTGCTAGCAGCACCGCCAACAGCCTCTTCAAAGCCAGCCTTCTGTTTTGTTGGACATGAAGCAGTTTTGAAAGTACTTTGATGTTCAGCAAGCATCAGTAAAGAGCAAGATCACCTCTGGCAACACACAAGGATGTTCTCTGTCTCAGGAAGGTTACAGGACCTTTGGCCTCCCAACAAAAGGGTGCCTGCTGGATTTCAGACTTCTCAGGCCTGCTACATCTTCCTTTTCATAAACATAAAATCATTAATTATTACAGTTATAACTCTTTCACGGGCACCCCCTTGCCGTGGGAAAGAGCTTGCGTGCCCTTGCGAAGTTGAGAGCTATGCTGGTGGTGGCATATGCCTCCGGTAGGGTCTCCCAAGCCAGACAGGTCTCAACTGAAGGGTCAGACAAAGTGTGTCCACGGGCAGGATGGGCTCACTAGCCTTCAGGCAACCATCCTAGGAGAAGGACAACTCTAACTCCAAACCCGGGCCGATGGAGCTCGTTTAGCCCTGTAAGGCCATCCATCTAAGAGAAGGATACTCTAACCAAACCTACGCCCTGAGGACTTCGCTGTCACCGTCCAAGCTCGCTAGGCCCTGGCAGATGAACCTCAGGTGTAAAGGGTGGGGCCAGTCTCGCGCACGCTGCGCCTCACCTAAAAAATCCACCGCGCAGGCTTGAAGGGTGTACTCACGTTTGCAAAGCCCTGTAGCGACAGGCAAGGGACGAAACGGCAATACCACCCAAGGAGACCCTCCGGTGTGCTCTTTGCAACCGGTCTTGCCTATCCCGCATTGGCCTTTTCAGCCATCAGCGCGTTTGCAATAAGCGTGGGCAAAGCCCTTCTCAAATCTTCGTCCACGAAGCCAAGCCATGATGATGACAGTTATAACATTATAACTTTTGGGCAAGTTTGTTCACAGGAAATGCATACTGATGTTTCATAATTTCCATGGTAGTCTCCTCACTCTTGCAAGACAAACCTTTCTACTGTAAGACAGAGCTAAGCTAAGCCACTCTCCAGGTATGTCTAGTGCAGAAAAAAGTTAGGTAGAAAATTTAAGGAAGGGCATAATTTTACCATAAAAATAGGACAGGTCTCCAGAGAGAACTCTTTCTGTGTCAGTATTCCTTACTCTGATCTATAGGCAATTTAGAGCCCTGAGCCATAAAGCCACCACTATTTTAAACAGACAAAATCGTTACTATGTGTTTGCTGTAAAGCTGTTTTAAGATTTTGGGAAACCTGCTTTCTGCCAGCTGCTTACAAAGCTGGAAACCAGGTTCCTGCAGCGCCCATAACCTTGAACACCCTGATGGCCTAGAAAGCCTTCTGCCTAGGGAATGGCTTAAAACAAAAAATAGTTCTTTTTTCAATAGAACAGTTTCACCGAGTTTCTCCTCACGCATATTTAAACTACATTAAAAATATTCTTTTTTATAAGAATTTAATCCAATTTGGTACCAGGATAATTCCTTCTTCCTACCCCTTCCTCCCACAAACTAGGGAGTTTATTTTCCTCTCCATGAAAATTGCATGGGAGAGAAATTGTCTTTTCTAGCCAGCACCATCTGGATGTAAAGCTTAAAATGTCAAAAGGGTACAAGAACTGCAGCAGGCCAGCAAGTAGATGGGGAAGGTTAATGTTAATTTGCATACTCAGTAAAATTCAGCATGCTTCAAAGAGATAGAAGAAAATCAAAGAAGATAATATATAAATGCAGTAAAAAGTAACAACAAGCAGAGATAGACTAAAATGAGGAAAGAGAAAAAAATTACTGTAGACAGAGGCAAAAGAAAGCTTCAGTACTTCCATTTGGAAGATTGAACAATTTGAGAAAGACTGCTGAAAAGCCAGAACTTGGTACAACAAAAGAAAAAAACCCATCACTTTATATGGAAATCCAGCAAATGCTTCTAGACCAGCATTCCTCAAGCTTGTTTGGACTGGGGCTTCATCCAACAGCAGAAGCTATTTCCAGACCCCCAACGCCATGTCATTACTTAGAAGCTGCTGAGTACTCAAGACTCTCAATGAACCATCACAGCTCCCAGTGCTCCAGAAGTTCTTTCCCAGTTTGCGTTTATACATTACGACCATAAAGCATGGTAAGTGCAGAAGTGATCTTAGCGTGAAGGTGCCCTGAAGCTACTATAATTGGTCCAAGCAGAATTTTCTCAGTTCAGGGGATAGCATACAGCAGTTGCATTCATTTTCATAATTGCCAGAGAGCTAAAAGGCCCAGCATGTCCTTCCCCTTACATGAACACGCAGGCAGCCTTGTAACTTGGCAGTCCATGGGTCATAAAGGCACTTTATATAGGTATCTCAACATCTTTCTGTGGTATTTACACCAGCTTTCTTCATTGACTCCACAATCAGGCACATGGGAAAACATTTCACAAACCTGAAAACGTGAGTATGAAGAAACGTGGGATCATATCTTGGAAGAGTTGAAGCCTCAGCAGCTCATTACCCAGGCCTGCTCTCGCCATTTCCTTTCTCAGATCTTCCTTCTTGTTTACACTGTTTCCCTTCTTATCTTGCCTGCCTTCTTTTTGCTTGATGCAAAGTTAAAACTTCAGTTTTATTATCAGCTTTAAATCTATCTTTAAATTATTAATATTTCATTCTTATAATCAATATTAATGCTATCCAGCATAAGAAAGTTAACTGATCTGTGTACTACAGTGGTGACTTGGAACTTGCTATTTTCACAGAGGACAGAGGTTTTGGTGTGTGGAATGACCCTTGCCATGAAAAATGTAAAAAAAAAAATAAACCAATCCCATGAAATTTCTTCTGGCAAAGATTCTTCACGTGGTGTTTTTCACTCAATTCTAACCCAGCATCTTGTAGAATCGAGGGGCTCCAAGCAGATACAAAAATACATACACGCAGTCACAACACCCCAGACCTGAATCAGGCCAAGGAGGTGCCTGCATTTCACAGCAAAGTTCCCAGTGCCAGCTAGAAACACCAGCTCAGCAAAAGTGACAGTTACTGCAGAAATTAGGAATTTCACCACTTTATCTCAACCTACTTAATAGTTTTCAGGGTCAAGTACATTCCAAATTCAATCCCCATGTCAGCAAAATGAATAATTTGAAGCAAAGATTCTTGCCAAGGCTCAAAGCCATAAGATTTGGAAACAACAGATTAATTCGCTCACTATAGCTTTCAGAACAACTCTTAACATAATGTTAATACATTCTTTATTTAACAAAGGGCTTAAGCACAAAGGACTACAATGTAAAGCACCAGTGTTTAAGGATGAAGCTACCGTGGGAGTTTAAAACATGCAAGCTCTTAAGTCTGTGACAACAAGGTACCAAATCAGCAAGATTCAGATCAGGTCTACACCAGTCACTCCTTAATTTGGTAACTTGTATAACTTCAATCTCATACTCCTAAGAAAGTAATATCCCCATGTCCCCATTCTGTCACTCTAGATTTCAACAGTACACATAGAGTTTTGTCAGCTTGATTCATGACACCAACACACACAAAAAAGCAAATGGTTTGAAAAAATAAAAAAAAAAAACAACACAAAAAACTCATTGTCTCTCCCAACCCCCTCTCTATTACTAACCAAAAACCTAACAAGCTAATTCCTAGGGATTTTATCTTTATCATCTTGTTAGGAGTTATTATCTCTTCAGAATCAATTATAACAGCAGAAATAAGGAGTTTTGTTTCACAAAAACATGCGCTTAAAGACTATGAAGCTGCATTGATTTATTTTTTATCCAGGAAGATGTTACTGTAATTAAGATTAACAATATAAACAATACTCAGAGCCCTTAACACCCAAACACTGTAGTCAGTAATTTTACTGTGTTGGGCAACTTGTGCTGTAGCAGATGTATCACCAAGTCTGTAACACCTTAGGGGTAGACACCGCACCATTGTCTTGGCACTCTAAGACAGCTGCAGCACTGCCACACTGAACATCCAGAACATAATTCAAGAGCATGCAGCAAATCATAAATACGCATAGCCAATCAAGCTTACAAGAGTAGCAGTATATACAAAATGAAATTGGTTTCATGCAAAAATTGAAAGCAGCTTACTTTTATTTTTCTATGTCAATAGAAAGATTTTAGCCAGTTGGAGTATTATAACAATCCAAAGTTCTTTCACAAAGAACACTTACTAAAAGATCATGCAATAATTTTTCAAAAGTGTGTTTTAAAAGGTTTAATCCTTGAATTAATCAAAGCAATTGTACGTCAGGGTACTCAGAACTAGAGCTACAGAACAAGTAGACTTTCTTGTTTAAGCAGCTGAAATAGGATGGTGGGTGGCAGGGAAATAAGTTTCAGAATGACCCGAATCAAATGCTTTCACTTTCAGTTGATAAAAAAAATTCAAGTATTTTGGTTTGGGTTGAAACATGAGGGTTTTTTCCTTTTAGAAAGCTTTTCATTTTCTTAAAATTATGTTTACTACAGATTTCTATTAAAAATATTGTTTAGAAAAATAAAACCGTGTTTTTATTTCCTCACTGTTCTTCTAATTTTGACTGCAGAGGAGACTGTTTCCCAGTTTCACCAAATAGGTGGTTTTGCTGACTTGAAACTGCATATTTTGGCAACAAATTTCCATACCAATTTTTTCTTTTTTGCTTGAGTTTACTGCTCAGCCTGTGCTAGTGAGTCATAAATGTCCAGTGACAGCCTGTCAACCAAATTCACTGCAGGCAACATACACGCAGGTAACATCACTGGTTTGCTAAGTCACATCAGTTATAGACTCAATCTGATGATGTGTTAGCCAGTACAAGGAAAGTAACAGGATTTTTTTTTTTTCTCCCTTAGACTGAATTCAATGTGCTTAGTGTAACAAGGAGGAAAGGGCAGTAAGGGGAGTTCTGCAATATTATTTTAGCCAGATATATTGTAGATTTGAATTGAATGCTGTATGGAGGCGGGGTGGAGGAGGAGTGGGTGTTGGAGAGGAGGATCATGAGAAAGAGTAATGCATAGGGTATGTGGCCCCAAGATTTTTTCTGTGCAGTTCAGCAATAGCTAGAGCACGTTACTCATCAACTTGCATATCCTCTGAAAAGATCTCTTTCCCCTTCTCATTAAAAGCATTGTAAATAAAATAAATACAAACCCCAACTATATTCTGCTCCTCGTAGAAAGCAAATAATACCAGGACAAAGATTTCATACTACAGAGAGCAAGCATTTAAATTCTTTCCTTTCTTGACATGATTTTGTAGCTTAGATGGGAATAGCTAGAGAAGTAACTTAAAGGGGACAAGAAGCCCTGATACACAAGGGAAATCATAAAACCGTCTAGAAGCATGGGACAGATGCTGGGAACATACTTGCAGTGTAAAAACATTGATGAGATAAGTAAGCATGAGAAGCATCAGGAAGTAGAAAAGAGACAACAGAGCAACTTCTACAAGGAGGAGAAAGAATGCAATGAAACAAATTGCAAGGAAGGAACAAGCACATGGATAAAGAACTTGAGTGCTAGAAAAGCCTGTTGAACAGAAGATAATTCAGTGGGGCATGAACAAACACTCTGTAGTGCGTAAACCCCTTGACAGAAAAGCAGAGGCAATGATCCTTTGGGACACAGAGGTAATGCGGTCTCCAACAACAGGAACATCTGCACCTTTCAAAATGCAGCACAGTCCCTTCTGAAATTTTGTCAAATTTCCCAAGCTAGGCAGAGTCTAGCTCAGAGGCCTCACAGAGAATGATGTGATCCAGCTGGTGAGATGGTGATCACATGGAGAGGATGGTGTCTTCTATGAGTCACTCCTGCACTTCCTTCATGTTTGGATGCTGAGGGAACCATTTTTGACTATGAGGTATGAATGATATTTGGTTTACCTGAGCTTAAAAACCCTGCATGTATTTTACAGAACTAGTCATTTTATATAGTTTCCTTGGCCAACTTTCACTTTCAGGGAACCACATTTCTCTGACCCAAGTTCTTGCAGCACTTTCAACCATCTGCCCTTGAATATTTTCTACCATTTGACCCAACTGTGACCAGTGATGGGGGTTCATGGTTCGTTCTGGAGTTACTGTGGCTCACAACACTGTCTCAATCCTCATCAAAGAAAGGCACTTCTACACAATTAAGATTGTCTGTGTAGAAAGAGATGAAAACCATTTGTCACATCTTTTCCTCTGGAATATTCATTGCTCCCAGGAGTTAATCCATATACCCTATTTACAAGATGAAACACCTTCTCACTTTTTTCCCCAATAAATATCATGAGAATATATTAAATTGTTGGGATTTATACAGAGATATTTGGCAGGCTTTTCAAGGCTGTCAAAGATAAATTGAATATGTGGTCCTTCTACACAGAACGAATTATCTGAGTAAATAATGTATTAGAATTTAACTTCTTATCTGGTTCATTCTCAGATAAATGTATATGCATTTGCACTGAAGTCGGTGAAGTTGCAGAACATGTAAGAGCAGAAAATATGTCCTTAGGCTGTTTGTGTAACATCCATGATAGAAAACTGACCTATAAAACTGATATAGTAAAACAAACAAAAAACCCCTCGAGGTATAGGAAAGGGAGTAATTTATTGTGTTTGTTTCAGCTTTTCATTATGGTTGGTTTTAGTTTTACCTTGTAAAGCTTTAAGACAGGAAACAAAACTTTATCAATCGCATTTCACACAACACTGCAAAGCATTTTCCAAAAGGTCTTAATTATGGAAAGCAAGCACTAAGTTTAGAAGGGCAATTGGCTTCCTATTACTTTTGGACATATATCTGGCCACCAGATACGTGCCTGTAATCATGGACAAACCTACAGCATTCACAAACTTATTTAGACAGACATCGGATGTATGCATATAGTCAAGCTTGACAAACATTAGTCTCCATAAGCTGAGAGAAACTGCAGAAGTGCTTATCTGTATGACTCTGAAGGAAATCTTCATGATCCTCTACAAATTTTCTCTCTTTCAGACACAGGAAAGTACAGCCTTTTGTTACCAGTATCACAGAGAACTGTTCAGTCTTACAAGGAAGATATACTGTCCCTCACACTGGAACTACTGTGAAGTCAATGACAACTGACTGTTCATATCTTGAGAGGAAAAAAAAAGTTGCAGCTAAGAAGACTGTTCCTGTTGCAGAACAAAGTGGATCAAGACAACCTTAATTCCAGCAGAGATTAAAATGGTGGCAGCTTCTCCAAAAGACACCTCAAACATATGAAAACTCCGTCAAGAGAAGAGACCACATATGCATGGTCCTCCCATATCCACGTAGTGATACAGCCATGCAAGAGTCAACTAATAGTGAACTCTATATGTTCATCTTAAAGATAAGTCATGCAATTAATACAGTAGACCCCACTTTTGTCAATGAAAGAGATCTTCCTTGAGCATTTTTTTATTTTAGTTGAGTTGCAAGAGACATAGGATATTTATGCCTTAGATCTGTAAGAAAGAGAAGTGTGGATGCAAAGATGGTTTTAAAGACAATCTCTTCCTACTCAAGAGCACATGGCAACTTTCTGTGCTGGACGACATAGTAAGGCTTTTCATGTTCATCAATGGCTTCTCCGAAGAGTGGGGGAATCCTCTGTTCCCTGTACCCAGTGGTTACATCCATAACATAAGTAACAGAGTTATGTTGTCAAATCTGAATTTTCAATTTAAAGTTTTGAGTGAGCAAAGATAGCAAAGCACTAGACAGATTGTCTGTCTTTAGACTGTCTTCAGATTTCCTGGACAGAAATCCATATGTTTTTGCAATAGAGCAAAAGAGGGCAGGTCTACAACAACCCCATGCAAACATGCAGCTGCTCTGGCCAGGCTTCCTCTGTGTCAGTGAAATATCTACAGTCCACAACACCTATCTGAACAAAAAGTGTTCCAGGAAAATTGAGAGGTAGCTGGAAAAACTCAAACACAGGCTAGCCCAAATCTCAGTGTTTCAGAAGCCAGAAAAGCTTTGAGCAAGCAACTTACCAGCCAAGACTCATCTGGCTTGGCCTTGTCATCCTGTGAGAAGACTGAGAAAAACAGATGAAGATGAACAGGTGAGATCTGATTCTAGATCTGCTCATCCAGAATTAAGACAAAGTCCAAACATCTGGCTGCACCTTACATTAAAGCATACAACAACCATGAATGCTTAACTGCAAAAATCAAAAACTAGAACTCCAAAATTTATTTGAATTTCAACCACAGGCAGAACTTACCCAGGTACTCACTGATTAGCTTTCTATTACTTTCGCAATTGGAAAGATGAAGCGTATTCAGCTGATTGCTGCATGGCTTGCTGATGAAACCAGGGCCAATGAAATACTGGTCACTACATGTGGTGGGACTGCAGATGGAATAAACTTCAGACCTTACTTCACATGACAGAGATACAGAAGATTTGTCACCGGTACCTTATATTGAGCATGCAACAACAGAGAAATCACTCAGATGTCAAATGGCTGTTTTTCTTATATTCTGTAATATCTCATATTCTGAAACATTTTGTATGCCTCAAAACAGTAGAACTGCCCTGGATTAAAGCAACAGAGAAAAACAGCAGCATCTTACACAGATTGCTTGCCAAGTAGAGGTCTAAAAAAACCAAAACCACACCCAAACCCCCAAAAGACATGAGTTCTCTACCTGCAAGATTTTGAGCAAATTTTTACTGTTCAGCTTTCCCTTCCCCATCTGTAAAATAACAGCGATTATCTGACTGTCTCAAAAAACAACCATGAGAGTTAGCCATAGAATGAAAAGCACACTAGATGTGTTGAATACCAATTTCAGAAAGCTAGAACTATTAAACTGATAAAATAACAAAAGAATTTAGGATTGCAATAACTTTATTACACGTTAAAAAAACCCCACACTACTGGAAACTCTATCTTTCAAAAGAATTCCCAACACGGATTCCACTTGCAAATTTCAAAGCAAGGCCTCAACCCTATCTACATTCAATTTAGCAAAAGCATATTTAGAAAAAGCGATATAGAAGAGAAAGAATCAAGATTTTTCTTCTGTGGGAGCTCAAGTTGGGGAACTTTAAAAGAAAAAAAAACCAGGGCAGCCACTAGACTATTTCTGGTGCAAGTGTCCCAGAATAGTACTTTAAGCAAGACCTTGGGCAATATCTCTTCTTCTGAGGGAAACAATAGAGTCACTCAGATGCCTACACCTGTGCTCTACCACTTTAAAGAAAATCTCAGCTTTGTTCACATTTAGGAAATGCCTTTTAGTTTTTATATATATTTTTTAAAAAACAACAGTGCCAATGGGAAAATATGAGAAAGTGCTGCCATCTTCAGTAAAATTTCCCTGCAGCAGCCAGGGCACAACTGCTTTGGGCACAGACATTTTGAAGCTCAGCCAGCACAGTAGGGTGGACTTGTACTCTGAGAAACCTATCAGCCCCACCCATCCACTTTTAGGCAAGCCTCCAGCTTATCAGCTGCCAGTGTGAGAGGAGATGGGCCAGAAACCAACACTACCTCCAGGTTCTCTCATTGGAAAACCATGAGAAGCCCCATTTTCTGCTGTTTCTCCGGCATTCCTATTGGAAGTGGAAGGACAACATCATTAGAACAAATGAATCACCAATATGAACCTGAAGACAAATTTCAATGGGCCAGCATTTGTTGGGATTGTTCCCTAGCGTATAATTACAAGCTTTTAGTGTAAATTACCACCAAAACATTATGTCAACCTGCAGGTCTGTTAAGAACTTTCCTTCTTGCTTAGAGCATTGCTTTGTCCATGAAGAGCAGACATCAATATTATCACCACTATTTACTGAACATGAGGAAATACAATGCCTGAAGAGTAGTGCGCTCTCAATTTGCTCAGCTTTCATGAAACACATTTATATTTGAAATATATAGCATATCAGAATGACATTTAATGAACTCTTGCTTTCCTTGTGACCATGCAAGCCAGGCTTGCTGTTGTCATTCCCACCCCACCCACCTCCTTCAGTCTAGTAAACCACAAAACCATGGGCCAGTTTCAAGCCCACAAGAAAGGAGATTGAAACTGTGGCAGTGAGGACAGGACAGACCCAGTTACCAGAACAGGGCAGTAACCTGTCCCTCACTGACAGCGCTACAGAGAGCCTTCTAGAGTGGCAGAGGATGAGTGCCAGTGATGGCAACAGCCAATGGCTAGGTGCCATGGGAACCTGAAAGAGTCAGGCTCAGTGTTTGCTACTCAATCCCAGAAGGAAGGGGGCCTGCAGTCACTGTGGGAGAAACCCAGAAGGGACCCTCAGAAGTACCTGAGGAGTAGCAGAGGAGGCCCCTGTCCCATTCCAGGACTGTGCAGCTCAAAGCTGGACCCATTACATTGACATGCTGGGCTTCTCTCCTGGACTGAGCTGTGTCTCCCACCAGACATGCCTCTCACTAACATTAGTTGCAGAACAACCTGTCCTAAAACACGGCGAAAGCCTGTCTGCAATAAAAATGAGACTCTCACTACAGATGAATCTGTCAACAACAGTTCTTCACTCTCCAGACTAATCTAGACTGAATAACTTTTTCAAACTCTGAACAGCTATCTAAACTGAATTTTCATGGTTTTTTTTCAGTTTCACTAGTCTCTTCAAGATAAAACATGAAAATATAATTCTGGCAGAAGCAGATTAGTCCAGCCACTAGGGAAGCAAAACTTGTACACTGAGTGATTGCTTTGGCTCTGAGCAAATTTAATCTTTTCCCATCAATTCCCCTTCTCTTTTTTCTGTCATTAGGCAAAAGCTTCATATCTGACCATGCTTTTTCTACAGGCTTTGATCTAAACTACATTTTGACAACATGCAATTAAAATACCTTTAAGTAAAACAGCATAATTAATGTATGTCCATGCCTGTAAACTATCTAGAGAATTCATTCAATTAAATATTCACCAGTTATGACATAAGGAGTACCACCATAAAATCTCTATCAAGAAAGGATAAATCAATAAAAAAATTTTGTAAAAGAATCTAAGTAACCAAGATTTACTCCCTTCCAGTAATGTAATACTTTGCTTTCCCTCCGCAAATGACAGATGCCAGACAATTTTGTCCTTCTTTGAGAACAAGAACCTTAAACTAATTTTGTTTAAATGGTCATTAATGCCAGAATTTTTCCATTCATATGGGAGGAGTTTTATTACAGTAAAAGGGACCATGCAAAAACTGAAAAAGAAAACATGTAGGTACACAGATACGTTTTAAAAAGATGATTAGCACTTTTTTCCTGCAGACTTTTTTTAAAGGTCTGACTTTGCTCTATTTGCCTTCCTACACAAGTCATTGACTTTTATCTGGTTTTAAATTATCACATCCTAAAATATGCTGTGAAACCTCTGAACGCCCATTTCCTCCTAAAGCCATTCAGATTCTCAAACAACAGAGAGGATGCTCAAAGGTGTATATACTACCAGATATACATGTTACTTGCGAACTGTTAACAACTTGGCGATTTTCTTTCATTTACTAGCAGGAAAAGTGACAAGACATACATTAAGCCTTCCTGTTTACACTGCTGATTTTTAAGTATTCATCCGTGTCCCTCTACTACACTACAGCTACCACATCCTGCAAGTCCTAAATAAAAACACTGTAAACTTCCATCTTCTTCAGGAAACACACTCTGCAAACCTTACTGCTTCTACTGCTCTGAGGATGGTAAGCTGCTCCAGGGGCCAGTACCCAGAGTTCCCAGTTTGGCAGATCACATAACTCTGTTCCCATTACAAAAAACATGTACATGCACTGTATAATTAATCTATGTGGGTCAGACTTTTTGCAGAAGTGCAGTGTATGAACTACAATTTATACCTCTGATAAAATTGTATGTTTGAAAGATTTGATAGCCAGAAACACACCATGTGCGGTGCCCTGGCAGAGGACAAACAGCCTGGGAACCAACAGGCTGACCCTAATTACTGCAAGGCCATTCTTTGGCAAGTGACACCCATATTATTTTGTGGGTATGTAATTATTGGTTAGTGTTTTCTTCTTGCACTTATCATACCCGTGCTTGACCCATTTCCTTTTGACTTACTTTCCCAAAATGCAAGAAAGCTGACTGAGAATTGGCGGTAGTGAGGACTCCCTTTGTGTATTCCCTGACTGGGGAAAGGGGACAAGCTGTGGGGAAAAATAAAAAAAAAACCAACCCTCCAAACAACAACAACAAAACCACCCCACAGCAATACAGCTCAAAACTCCAGAGAAGGTAGTAGGCTCATCTTCACCTCCAACAGCCCTTGAGTGAAGATGGGTAA
Source organism: Bucorvus abyssinicus (assembly GCA_009769605.1). Taxonomy (NCBI): domain Eukaryota; kingdom Metazoa; phylum Chordata; class Aves; order Bucerotiformes; family Bucorvidae; genus Bucorvus; species Bucorvus abyssinicus. Next base: position 29,144,133 of record CM020027.1, read on the forward strand.
GAAGGTAGATGATTTTGTCAATCATAGAACAGGAATATTTATACAGAAAAAGGGTATATCTTTACCTTGCTAGAGGATGTGGTTAGGTGTCTGTCTGTCATTTACAACAATAAAAGTGGGTCAACTGAACCCTCTACAGAAAAGACACAACTGTCTGTTATTTTTATGGACAAAAGTGACAGAAATTAAGTTTAGACAAAGTCTATCAAATAAATGTGTCCTTTTCCTAGAATGTCCAAGTAGATCAGTTCCATCATCACTGATGTGGGTGAAGAGTGAAATCCCAAAATCCTTACAGCCAGCTGTTGCACTCTCTGCCTCACCCTTGCAAACTCTCATCTAACCTTCAAGGTAAGATTTGCAGAGTTCTTCCTTCCTTTCACCAGTCAGAAAAAATAATTTTCTCTGCTTATTGAAAAAGGACTGATGTTTTCCTGCACTCTCTTATGCTAATGACCAATCAGTAACCATGCCCTAACAAATAAAAAGCCAAAATGTGTTAATGCCCAATTAGAACACACAAAGGTGGCTTGGGTTTTATGGGGTTTTTTGGTTGGTTGGTTTGTTTTGGGGGTTTTTCTTTGTTGTTGTTGTTTTAAGTTTAACAGTTAATCAGTTATTCTGTCTTTAGCTGACAACACCTGTTTCAAGATCAAGAGTTTTGACTGTGGTATTGAGTATAGAAAATTACAAAAATTTTTCTGAATATGATACTAATTTTTCAAAGCTCTTTCTAGATGCTGTCAACCCCAATACACCACTCAACAAGTACAAGAGTTTTCTGTTTATTCCAGAGCAAAGGGAAGATAGAGGAATCTTGAGATAGAGGGGATATATCTATCAGTCAGACAAAGTAAGTATTAAAAACAGTGTTTGGCTAACAAATGTAGGAGAACCTTCTGAGGGATTTTATCATATCATGGGGGGGAAAAAAAAAAAAATCAAGATTAAATTTTAATGTCATACATTTCCCAGCTGCCATATATACAGGATAATTAATGGGATTTGGGAGTTAATTTTACTCTGTTGTTTTAGAATAAGAAGTTTTAAGTCCAGTACCCACTGCACACCTCTCAACCAAATTCTCTCTGTACTGTTTCAGTTAAATCACAAGTAGTATTTCCACAGCCTTAACAATGCTTTTGTTTATAAAACAGACAGTACCAAAAGTTTGATTTAAAAAAAGAAATTAAAGTCTTGCCACTTTTCATACATACACATCAATGTATAGACAACAAGTTCTGGAGACCACTACCCCTGTCCTCCAGACTATTTGAGGTCCTTAAGTCATTGACTGTATTGCTGGATTGCAGGCAGACAGCCACCTCAAGTCTGCTTGCAGGGTAAACAAGCACACTGTAATTGGAGGTGTATAGATTAAAGGTCTATCACTCCCCAACCACACACCACCTATGCATGGTAGCGAAGCAGAGAATTTGCAAGAAAAGACTCCCTTTGAGGGGTGACATATTTGCAATGCAGGGTTCCACTTTTTTTGTGAAGCAGATCACAGTCTTAAGTTTAGAGCAATTTTGTCATTGTTTCTGAGCTCTTCAGAAACCACCAGGAGCTACACAACACATGACAGTTACGTACCAACAGTCTAGAGTATTTTTTCCATTCACTGTTTTGGAAAAACAGATGCCTGACTCATGCTGTAAGTAACAACCATAAGGATCTAAAATATTACATGTTAAACAGACATACCACTTTACTGCAGGGCAGACACATTCAAAGGAGCAAAGAGGGTTGCAGACATTGGCTTACCATAATTTTTCCTTCATTTGGCTAGAATACAGTCATTCTGCTAATTGATACACCTACCACAGTGTTAAACAAACAAATTGGATAAAACACAGTTTGCCAGTATTTTGTCACACTCTGGGCTTCCTGGCTTTAGTTACTGTCTGTATATCCTGGGGCACCAACAGATGTAAAAAAATAAGAGCTGCTTTCCTGATTTCATGACCAAGAAAAATGCAGGCTTTATTCTGTAATGTATGCACACCTGGCAGACCAAAAAAAGGCCACTACCAACCAACCCCTGCCCCCTCACCCGTGCTGGATTTCAGAGTCTAAAAAGGTTTTAAAACTTCTCTACCCCACTCCCCATTTCTCGCAGGCTACATAAGCCTAGAAGAGGAGCCATTAAGTGTCAGTTATTCCCGGCAAAGGCATCAGAAAAATCTATCAATTCCTCAGCTCCTCAGGAAGATGATGTGGGAAGGAATTTACCTCAGATGGACTCAGATGGCCAGTGCGTAATCAATCAGCACCTAAAATTGCTGCCACTGAGCACTACTATGAAGTAAGTTACACTTGGCACACACATACACTTCAAACCCTGAAGAATATCTGGATGGGCTACGACACATCCAGCCAAGGTTTTCTTTAAAAATTCTTCATTGAAACTGAGGAGGATTACAAAATGCAACCAAATAGCAACGGTGGCCCACAACGTGGAGCAAGTTCACTAGTCACCGCACAAAGTCAGAACTAGAGCCAGATCCAACTTAGTTTGATATTTAATTTCCTTAAGAACACCTTGAGATGCTAAGCATTCAAGTTAAGCATCCAGAAGTGTTTACTCCTAGCAAGGTAAGGTTCTGGCATATCTTGTGAGGGAGGAGTCAGCCTACTTCAGTTGTGCCAGTTGAATTTCTTTCTCTAGAAAGATTGATCTAATCTGCCTCTGAAGTCAGTGTAACATTTTTACTCTCAACATTTCTGTTTAAAAGAGTGCAGATATATATATAAGGGAACATTAAGTGGTAGACATGTAAGTTTTTAAGTAATGTAGCACAGACAAAACTGAAAACTAAAAGAAAAAAACCTGAGGACTAGCTTAATGCCTCCATTTGGTCAAGAGCTATTCTGCTTAAAACAGCTTTGATGTCTGTCAGCTCCCTTCTCACACAGATCCTAACTCAACTCTTTGACCCATAGAATATCAGGGGTTTCATCCTCGCTCCATACATTCTTAGTTGCTACACTGGAAAAGTCAGGGTTTGTCATTGCAGATAGAATCCAGAAGGCTCCCTCAAAAAGTCAGGATTTGGACATTTAACAATGATTCATCATATATGCTGACCGTAAGTTTTCTTATGGAGCCATCACTGTTGAAGCATAGAAGACTTCACTTTTACCAGGTGGTGCTTTTAGCTTACTTGAGCCCATTAAACGAAAGAGAGAGAAAGATAGGCCTGATATATCATTTTGATGTCCAAGGCTTACACAAAATTAATCTGAAATACCTTTCAATTCTCTGCTTTTGGATTTTCTCTGCTTGCCAGCTTCCAGGTATTCCTCTTATTGTATGCTATGAACATAACTGCACTGAGCCATTTCATTATAACAAGCTCATTTTGTAACCAACCACAACAGTAACAGCTGTTCATTCCAAAGCCAGCACAGACGTGCTGCACCCAAGTGGCATGCTGAGCTCTGGCACGTTAGCTACCCAAATCAAAAACAATAATGACAAAACATATGTGTTGGGGAGATGCCAAAAAGGGTCTCTCCTGATTCCAAGTGGTCCAAGATTGCAACAAACCTTATAGTTCGTGACTAACAATAAGCAAGAGAATTTTTTAGCACGTAATTTAAAATTAAGGTACAATGCAAAAAAGGTTTGTCCAAACTAGAAAAACAGAAAAGCCCATTAAATATAGAGAATAAAGTGGCTGGAAAAGATCATGAAGACTGCCTTGTAAATACTGACGGCTAAACAGTAAACATCTCTTAACTACACCAGAAGTAGGAGGTCAGCAAGTGAGCTGGTAGGACTACTTGATGACTATGTTCTAAAATAGGTACTCAGGAATGATAAATAAGCAGACAAAAAAATGGCAGGTGAGAAAACTGCAGTGAGAACAAGACATAAGAGCTTATTATTCCACTATGTAACATCTCTGCATGTCCACATCTTGCATACTGCAAGCAGTTCTCATCTCAAGAAGGATGCAGTTGAGTCAGGAGACAGAATCATAGAACTATAGATGTGGGAAGGAGCCTCTTGAGATCATCTAGTCTAACTCCTTTGCTCAAGCACTGCTCACGTTGCCCACAACCATGACTTGTTTGGGTTTAAATGTCTCCACAAAGGGAGACCACACAACCACTCTGGGCAATGTTTCAATTTTCACCACACTTACAGCAAAAAACTGTTTTCTTGAATCAGATGGAATCTCATATGTTTCAATTTATGACCATTGCCTCTTAGCAATTAAATCATTGATGAGGGAATCCAGGGTGTAAGTGCTTTATATGGAGACACAAGAGGCTGAGAGGGGAGAATGCAAGTGGGGAGTGGTATCTCTGAGGTTTACAATGCCATGAGCATGATGAATGAGCTGAATGGAAAACTGTTGTTATCACCTCTGGCTGGCTGGAAGTCTATACCACCACCTAAGCACATGCTGCTTTTTAACTCTAATACCAATTCACATGTTACCTATGAACCAAGGAACAATGATGACTGAAGGTATCAGCAAAGTTAGCTGTTTTCTCACTCGACAAAGAAAGCATATTTGTCTAACACCCTGCTCTCTCCAATTGCTCCACACTGAACAAATAGGTAAGTAAAGTCTTCTGTGACTTTGACAGTAACCTACTGGACTAACTTCTGGCCTGCTGGGGCAGCCTTTCAGGTGACTGACACCCAAGCCCATCCTATCCACACACAAAAAGCTTCTTCCATAGAAGCAGGCACAGGCTACCAAAACTAATTTCTGGCCTGAAGCATCACGCTCTTCAAAAGAAATTGAAGAGATTAGTTTCTACTCCTATAAAAATTATGAGACAAGCATCCAGCCAATAGGGGAGGAAAGGCAATCATATTTAGATTATAGAGCAATTAATTTTATTTAAAGAAACTTACAGTTCTTGTTCACAGTAGCATTGTGAAACTTGTAAATTTTCCAGCCCTTCATTTTCAGTTCTGAAGAGACAAACTAAGCTATGTTTGTTCTTTTAATTTTCTGGATTAACATTTACTTTTCTACTTCATCAGTTGCGTTAGCAAAGGTATAAACAACTCTAGAACTAGGACATCACAGTGATTCCTGTAAATATTACCAGTCCTTACATAGGTTAATCTAACTGCTGTTGATAGCAGCAGAAGACACTTCAACATTAAAGCTATACAAGTCTGTAAAGTAATAAACCCAAGCTGTGTCTCTCCCACCATCAGTGCTACCAGCCTTTGCATGCTGTAACAAAGTACTTGGTGTCCTGTCTCCTTACGTTCAGTCAGACCAGTATTGCACTATTTTAGCAGTGATGAGCTAATAGATGGTAATTCAGCAAAGCTTTTCAGTGAACGTCATTAATATCACCAAGTTCATTTGATACTTCAGCCATAGCTATGCTTTTGGAAGAGCCACAGCCATCTACCCTTTTCCCCACAAACAAGAAAAATTGAGAGACAAACCAGTTCTGCTCTCCTAACCCTCAGCTCTTTTGAAGCCAAGAAACTTCCTGATGTGGGGAGGCATGTCCAAGAATTCACTCATTATCACTTAATAAGAGACCCCAAGAACTGCAAATAGAGCAAGAGCAAAATGACACAATGTTTGAATGGTCTTTCTTATTGCACAAGTCTTTTCCGGTAAAATGTAGCAGTGTAAGAGATTAAAATAAAACATTTCAAAGCTTCCACAGTCCCAATTTTCTTAATGTTTGTATTCAGTTACCAACTTCAGCCTCCCTTTTCAGATCCCAGAATTTCTCAGAAATTGCTAATTCTAGCTCCCAACCAGCATTTGTTCATATTTCATAGCGGGAAAACCAGCAAAGAATTGGGCCTATGTACTTCCTTTAAGTGTGAATGAACTTGTCTCATAACTACTTCACATATGATATCTAGGGTCAATCATCCAGTTTTAAAGCACTGAACAGCACAAGTCTATTGCCTTTAAACAATGTGGCAGGTTGAAGAAAAAAACCTGCTTGAAGGCTTATCAATTGAATTATTCCCTTCCATGTTATGATTTGCAGCATCTCATTGGATGAGAAAAGTTTCTCGGGAGGGTACTGCCCCTTTAAGAAGCTGCGGGCTCGGGCAGCCGGGGGCTACTCGGGACTTCCGGGGCTTTCGGGACTTCCTGGCTGCTTTTCCGGACGGCTTGGGGGGGGTGCATTCGGCTTTTCCAGGCTCCCGGGACTTCCTGGGCTGTTCTCCTGGGTTGTTCGCGGCTCTCGGCTCTCCGGACATTCCCGGCTCCGCTCTGCGGGAGTCACTGCAGGACCTCAGCTTCGCTCCGGGGAAAAGGCTTTTCTCCAAACCCTGCAGCTCGGCTCCGGGGACCTTACAGGCTGCCGGAGTGGACTGTGCGCCGGGGCAGCCCCCGCCACGCCGCCTGGGACAGACTGCTCGCCTGGAGGCTTTCCTGCTGCCGTAAGGCTTTACCCTCTTTGTCTGCTGCTTTGATATTCTTCTCTGCTTCAACGAGAATCCGGTAGGGACAGCGATTTCCACATTTCAGCCCGGCGTTCATAATAGCCGCGGGTTTCTTTTGTTCGCTCCACGAAAGCGCACACGTGGCCGGTGCCATTTCCAGACTGCACGTGGCACCGTCCCCCTTTGTCTCTGTTCTCGTGTTTAAAACCCTCACCTTTCCATCCTGCACAGATTCTCAGATTTTGCATTGGTTTTTCCCTGCATGTTATATATATTGTTCTAGTTTTAATAAAGTTTTGTTTCAGTTTTCCAGACGTTCAGAGGTCTCACAAAATCTTTTATTTTTCCTTTTCGTATCTCTGCTTTTGAACCCTTTTCTCTCCCGGAGGAGAGGGGTTCGGGGATAGGGAAGGGCTCGTCCCCGTGATCGGCTTGCCTCAGCCGACCGGCGACAAACAACTACCCAAAAATCAAACCGCTCAGGTTTTATGGATAGTTCTGAACAACAAGTGTTTGGTGATTTGTCTAAGATCACAGAGAAAGTCAGTGGCAGAATTGGAAATAAAACCCAGCTTTCAGATTCTTGTTCCAACATTATAATCAGAAGATTCCTTTCTGGAAAAGACTTCTCTCTCACAGAATTTTTTTTTTAAAACAAGAAATTTCACTCAGGAATGAAAAAAACTGTCCTGACAAAGCTCCTTTACAAAAACCTCTTACTGCTGAAAGTAAGTTTAAAAGAACTTGCATTTTCCAAACAAATTAGCTTCCCGCATAAAACAGCTCCACTGTCAAATATGCTCTGTCTTTAGTTTATGACAATACTCATCAAATTACCATTTATCTTAAGAAATTCAAAGACATTCAGCCCAGTCAGATAAACAGACATCTTGAACACAGAAAATGCAGAATTACTTGACAGAGTTTGAAAATGTACAGTTGCTTGGAGTACTCGTTGTATATTCCTCTTTTACTCCCTTCATTTTGACAGACATACAGTTTTTCTTGAAGGGTTTTAAAAAATTTTATTTGAATAAACTTTTAACTGTTTTATACTTGGGAGTTTTTCCCAAAAAAGATGTTTTTACACAAAAAAACAAAAGCTGAGACATTTTGATTGACAAAACACCCTAGCCAGTCACATAGCATGACTCAGACTTGCAATATTTGGACTCTTTTAACTACTCCAAGTCTTGACAGACTGTGGCACTTGGTCTCCTCATATTAGGGAGTCAGGGAGTGAAGAGAAGCCCAGCTGCCTTGACCTTGCAAGACAAGTGCTACCTCTTCCATCTAGCAGTTTATATACATTCTGACTATTATCCAGGTACATAACAGTAGAATTAAACTCTAGAGTTATGTATCAAGTACCTATTCAAGGTAACTCTATTCAGTAGTTCCGTAGTTAATACTGCTCTTTAGTTAGCATGAGAAATACAGTACAAGAAGAAAGAAGATACATTTCTTGCATATTCACCTCTCATTTTTGTGGTCATTTGGAGCTAAATTTGGGCTTGTGTCAAGTCCTTTCTGATAGTAGCCCAGGATTCTCTGGGCAGATTACAATTTGTCTCCTAAAGCCTTCCCAGCTCATTCACTTTGTCTGATCAGGTGGTTCTCACAGCAAAGTCAAGCAACTGCACTACTCTAACAATTTGCTTGTCTCTTCCTGTTGCTTTTGCCTGCTCCAGACTTCCCATGCAAGGTCAACCTTTTCTCTCTCTCGATTCTTTTCAGTCTTTTCCTTATTGCCTCTACTCTTTCATTCTCCCTAAGAAACACATTATTTCCTACATTCCTCTTGCAGAAAAGAGAGGGCAAAACATGGTTCCTCCAGTTCTACTCACCATTTTGTTTCTCAAAGCAAACTGCAAAAGTTTGGGGCTTCTCACTGTCTCCAGTTTGGTGTGTACATGTTCACAAATTTGTGAGCCAAGCAGCATACAAAGTATTTCAGATTAACAGCCTCACACACATCAACCACATTTTAAGTTGGGCCCACCCAGAGTCCCCAGTGTGTCACAATATCTTCTCACAGCAAACCTTAGCCTCTGCCTGCACTTGTGCATAACCCTAACTTTGCACAAGAACTCGCTCAAGCAATGCTTTGGAGAACCAAGAGACAGTGACAGGTGACCACCCAGCTATCTTCCTCTTTTATCTCAATCCAAATAAACATCTACAGAATTACAACCTCCATACTCAGAGCTAAGGTTTTTCAATACCCTTGAATTGCTATTTCATAGCAATGGTTAGTTCCATTAAAACTCTATTATGTGATCAAAACTCAGGATAAGCAGTAATGGTAGTTTAGGGTCCTCAGTGGGTGCTACATATATGCCTGTTTCTAATTTAGTTATCTGATACAACATCACTTAACTTTAACCCAGTCCAGCAGAAGTACTTCATTAATTCTCTTCAATATCAGTGTTATTACAGCAGGTAACACAAATTTTCATTTGGTTCTCTGCTCACAGATATCAAGAACTGAATACGGATAGAAAAAATAGCCACTTATCCTTCTCTGAGAAGACCTCTGTAAGATAGGACTGCACGGACGTGCAATCAGCAAGGGTAAAGAGAGTGGTAAATGCCATTAATCTGTAACTCCTTGGAGGTATATAAAATTACTATGATGAGAAAAAAAGAGAGGGAAGAGGATAAAGCTCTTCTTACTGCCCTTAGGTGTGGAGCAGCTAAGCAGCGACCGTGCAGTTTGGCAGCCACTTGGCTTCTGAAGCAAGAGAACAAAACATCTGAGCACTGCCAGTCCTGATTGCAAAAGCATGTCACTCCCTCATCTTTGCAGGTTAAAAAATCAATAGCATCCACTTGCAAGAGACTGAGGTCGCAAAAGTTCCTGAGACATGACTTTAAAGTGGCTGGGCCATTCCATCTGAGCCAGTAACAGTGACCATTGCAGCTGCTTCCTGCAACACAGCACTAACATCACCCCACCCTCCTCTTAAATTGTTTGGTTGTTTTTGTGGTTGTTTTTTTTTTTCTGGTCCATTCACCCAAAGGCAAAAAAATCCACTGACCTCTCTGTCGGATTTTAAGATCTGCCTGTTCTGCCAGGTCTTCTCAGAGAGAAGAAACAAGGGAAAACAGATGAGTTTCAGCTTGGTTCCAGCAACTCTTCATCAGTGCTTACATAAATGTTAAAGGAAAACCATTTTATAAACCAATTTCTCCATACACTTTCAAACATCTTCAGAAGATACTCCTCTCACTGGTAGCTACTAAGGTAAAATTACTCAATTTTTTGTCTTTTAAGCAGGCCTTAAGGGCATGAAGATGCCTAATTAAGCTTTCTGGTATTCATACCATTTGCTTTGTCCACAAAAAGGCAAAAATTATCTACAAAAATCCAAATATTCCTCCTCCAGACTCCTCAGACTTCTGAGAGGGGCCATGAGGTATTCCTTGCTATAAGGGACAGCAGCAGGACAAATGCACCCCCTTGCAGACCTGCAAATTCCTGTAGCTCTCCCAACAACAGCTATCAGGAAGCAGACTATCATGCCTGCCTGACTGCTGTAGAGAAAAAAGAAAAATAGAGTACAGTTTACAACCTATTCAAATTGCACCCATTTATTTCAACATAGAATTTAACCCCAGGGTAAAAAAGAAAACCAGAAATCTCTCAGAGAGCAGGATAACAGGTCAATCTATGAGACAGAGTTTCACCTGGTTCCCAGACACATCCGTGTGGTATATCTGCTTTCCAAGCTGTCCTTTCTCAGAAATACAAGTGACCTAAACAGAGCACAAAGGTGGGAATAACAACAAATGCCTAAATAGCCTTCCAAAACTTTCATGATTTTTGTCAGATGCATCAAATCTATTCAAAGGGGTTTTAATTTAAAAGGTCATTTAATTCTTAATCTGTATCCCAAGTAATCCTTAAAGCTCTCCCAGGTTTCTCCCCTTCCTTCCTTCCCAGTATAACATAGAGACGTCTCTTGCAGTCATGGTAGAGCTACATACTGTTTAAACACAAATGTTTATGGCAAGAAGCAAGCCATCTCTTGGCTGGCGCAGCAAACTATGAAACAATTACTGGGAGGTGAAAAAGTATTATAAACATAATAGTCTATTGGTACTACAGCTGTATTTGTTATTTCAGAGTATCTGAACCACCCCAGTAGGTTTCAGAAGGCAATAATAGAAGACATCTTCCAGTGGTGAGTAAATGCACTCTACTTAGGTACTAGTTCAGGTTCAAAGAAAAAGATCTGGTAGCTGGAAATAACAGCTTTTGGTTCTCCTGCATTTGTGTCCGTGTTCTCCCCCAGCAGCACACAAAGTCAAACAGAACCAGGGAAAAATGAAAAGACTCCTGTGACTCGTGTCCAAGGGTGCCTTGTCACATGTGGCCTATAACAAAGGAACTAGGAATGGAGGCCACAATCTCAACTGCACTTTCTGGGGCTACAGGCAACACAATCCACAGCCCAGCTTCTCAGTCCAGACTTTGACACTGCAGATTTCAGTGGCTGAAAAGTAAGCAGTTCTAAAACTGTGGCAGTGCTCGCAGACTGAACCTAATCAAACATGCTTTATTACACTCAAAAAAAAAAAAAAAGAGCCTGAAACCCTTAGATATTTTTCTATGGCTGGTGATAATTTCAAAAAATTGTGAAGTTGGTCAAAAACCCAGATAGGAGTCAATGTAGTGTCTCATTCAACCAGTGCCCTTACAACTACAAAACCCTCCTAAATGGCTTACACAGTTCTAACCCAGGGCATAACATCATAACGAGCTATGCCATTCATTTCTTCTGAGAAGGTTTTTACAGGCAGTAAAGGTGACCAATTGTGCTTTTTGGTGCACCATTTATGTTAGCTTAGTAATTACCAACCACACAGGGAATGCGTACCGAACTGCAAGTATTCTAGCCCTCTTTCCAAAAGCTGTTACAAATGGTTTCTACTATTCTCTGAAATACACTTCAGGCAGCAGTAAGAAAACTGTCATAAAACCATAGGGTAAAATACCTTAGCCTTATGGCCTGAATTACATTTCAAGCAAGTTTTGGGGTTTTTTTATTAGAAAGAAGCACAACACTGAGTCAAAGCAAAGTTACACTGCAGCATCTATAATGAGATTTCCTTAGCTATCAGAGCCATGAAGCAAAGGTCAACTTGTTGATATTCCATGAAAGCCTGCAGCATTTAAGACATTTTGAATCCTGTGAGAATACCTCTGAATTTGCACAAAAAGTTTCCCCAAATACCTAATGACATTGTCAGCATGAGGTGGTTAGTCAACATTTCTAAGATCTATGCAAAGGTCAAAACAAAATACGTTGGACTTCTGAGTCCAAGGGCACTCTCTGAAATGTGGTTTGAACATAATCCATCAATATGTATTTTTTTTGTTCTATTACCCGTATAATCACCAGCCCTGTTTCACCATGAATCTGTTGTTCACCAGAGTTCAAAAATGTCACAGTATTGGTCATCTGTGTCAGTTGCCCAAGAGTGATTTATTAAAATGTTTGGCTAAACAGGTGGTCATCCCAATGGCACATAGTAAATCGGGAAGCACTTGACAATATTGCTGTTACAACAGGTGTGACTGCCAGTGCTGCCAAATATTAAAGCTGCCAGACATTTCCATGAGAAAGTCCTGTTTTCAGTTTTGTGCAGCTTTGTAAAACTGTTCAGGCTGAAGTTTTCCATGCACAAGTTCCACCTTAGACTGATTTTAATTTTAACAGAAAATCGTACCCAAAACAGTTTACTTGTGCAAGCAGGCCAGGGTATAATGTGGTTTATTTCTGCTAAGGAAAAAAAGAAAAAAATATATATATAGTCTGTTAGAAGCTCTAGCACTCTTAAGTTTTTTTGAGAAGCCATCTTTATATTCAACAAGGATGGCCTGCATTTATGGTTGTGATCCCAGCTACCTAAACATCACCATAGATATGGTCAAGTTGACAGCTGGGGGAAAATGGTTTGTACTACAGTTTTCTAGGTGTTACCTTCAACATAAGAATAACATCTGCATCCTGTGTGTGCCTTCCGACCAAGCAGTTATGTTGTCCTACAGGTGCAGCTTCCAGCTGCTTTGGGCCAGCCTGAGCCAAGGCACTGATTAAAGACCAACATCCTGGACAGGGGAAACCTCTTCTGTCAGATCTGGAAGAAACAGAGTTACTAGAGAGAGAAAGTGAGATTAGTCAGAGAAACAAGAAGCAGCTCTGATACTATCAGCAGAAACACCCATCTGAGGGATCTGTAACCTACAAGGCAGGCACTGACCCAGGACTGCTGCAGCTGGGTTTGCAAGGAGGCTCAGAAGCCATTGTGAGACTCTAAGGCACTATTTTTAGCTAGTACTTGTGAAGTTAGCTCATCAGGATTGCAGCTGCATGACAGCTTTACAGATCTAGTTTTTTGTTATAAACTCAAACAGAAATTTGATTCACCTTCTGTACAGGGATCAGTATCACCTGGTGTTGTATCTCATGCCCAGAATGGCAAACTATTCACAAGCAGCATCTTTATACAATATGTGGTTATTGATTTAAAATAAAATCTTATGGAATCCTCCAGAAAGCTGAGGTATCAAATAGGAGACAGGGAATGAAAATGTCCTTTTAATAATCAACCACTTAAAAATGCATTATAGACTGACCAGGTTTGCAACTCTAGACACATTACCAAACGCTAAGTGTCTGGCCATAAACTGACAATCAGCTATAGTGAAGAAGGGCAACATACTAATTCATTAGTTCAGCCCTCAGAAAATGACAAGTAAGTACCACTGAAAAACAGTCAGTGCATAAACAGGCCTATTACAGCAGAGGAAATTACACATCTCCCAGAGCTTGCAAGTCTGTTAGTCAAGTGCCTCAGCCTCGGCTGATGGAAGTAGTTAAAAGCCTGTTAGCAGCACTGCTCACATACGCACACACTCACCTCCAAACTGCACTGACGTCAACACTGCCTCCCACGAACAACCACGCAGCTATGAGTGGTGATGAAGCCCTCAGTCAAGATTAAAACACCCAAGAGGCTGAGAGGCAAAAGAAGCCAACTGAATTCTCTAGAAAAAGCTGCAACCTATGCATTTAACAATATTCATTAAAACCATCTTAAACTGAGTGCTGAATAACCTCGAATAACTTGCACAGTAACATATCATCAGGAGCCAGGGATCTGTGGCAGGTCTGAATGACTCGTGCCTGAAGATAGAACTAAAGGCAAACTCTCCAACAATACAATGCCTAACCTTCACACTGTAGTTGTCTCATGCTTGGAGAGCTGGTTGCAAAAAGCCTTCAGTGCTCATAAAGTAAAAGCATGCAAAAAGATTCACAACCAAGGAAACACACGCTCCAAATATACGGGTTAGAATAGATTATGTTACACTTAAGGAACACCTATAATAAACTTGCAACAACACAGTTTAAACAATCTGTCAAATATTGAGAGACGGAATGCTGCTAAAATTCAAAAAATAGTTTTGCAAGTACATTCGACATCAACAGAAAGGCACAGATTCCAAAAAACAAAGAAAAAAATTCAGAGTGCCTCTGATGATACTAGATCCCAAACTTGTCTTTAAATACGGATTTTTGGACAAAAAATTCCCTTCTCTTTTCCCACTACAGAAAACAATATTAAACTTGAGTTTTGTGTTGATTAAATGTACTTTCTTATGTCCAGGAGGAGTACAATTAATTTAGAGCAGAGTAGCTGAGAGAGAACATTGTACAGCAGCAGTGAGTGTGCTTCAGGGCTTCCTCCTCACAGGGGTCAGAGAACAACAGAAAACTAATGTCCTGTTTCCCTGACACCAGATCAGGTCTTGCTTTCTGTAGAGCACTGGGCACCACTCACAGGGGCAGAGTCTTCTCTCCCCAGCTTAGTTAACAGCCAGTCCCTCAGCAACTCCTGTGTTGTGGCTCAAGGGAGTTCCTTTTCACTATCTGGAAACAGAGATTGAGTATATACAGTGATGGAGAATATATACGTTGAAGGCAACACACCACAAGAACCTGCAGTCTGACAGTTATAGTCACAATAAAAACCCGAGACCATGACTGTGGCAACACAAGCCAGCAAGCACAAACACATGGTTATTTAAATGGAAAGTATTGCATTTCAGGCACCAATATGCAATTTCATGGAAGTGAGAATTTCATCTGCACAGAAAATAAAAATATTAAGTTTTGTTCTACTGGCAGTGATGCATTTCTAATGGTCAGAGGACAAGATATTGATAGACAGGTATCAAGTAGAGAGATGTACAGTTAAGCATACACGCATCTCAAGTCTCAGGCACTTACCAAAACTGCATTTCAACATTTCCGAACACTGTGGACTTCCCTGCATTTTCCTCTCCCAAGGCTACCCAGATATAACTGACTTTTCCCTCTATTCACCAATTCAAAACAAAACTTAAGTTGCCAGTTCTTGGCAATTACTCTGATCCTGTTACTATGCTCTCCTATGGAATTCAGTCAGCTAAAATATTCAACACAGGAGGTATTACCAGGATTCTCCGAATCAAAGTATTAAGGCACTTCAGTTTTATTATTTGGTTAAGTTATATTTTCCTGAGAGTACAGAAAATTTTAGCTTGGAAAAGTTATTCTTTTTAGTTGTGAAAGTTATTTTAGAATCTGTTTTATATACTATAAATTGTTCCCTGTCTCTTCAAATATCATAAAAAAAAAAAAACCAGCAATTATGTCTGTTCAAGAAAAAAGAAAAACTAAAAAAACCCCTAAAACTCAATACCAGTTCCTCCTGCCAAACACTATATTACATGTTTAAAGAAAGTTTCCTGCTAAAATATTTCAAAATTAATTTCATGCTCGCTACACTCTACTGAAATAGCCTCTCTCTATATATGTGTTCAGGAATCTGTCATTAAAACATCTGGATCATTAGGAGTCAGATACAACATGTTAATGAAAAACAGTGTGAAAAGATAATATTATGAACAAATGCCATTGCACACTGCACTATAAGGGGCAAATTAATCAAATTCCAGATGGGATTTAACCTGCAAAAATAATTGCAGGCTCTTATCAGCACTGCTCACACCCTTCCTCCTCTTCCTCTCTTCTGTTAGGTTAGAAGTTGCAGACCACAAGCCATGGCAGAGTATGGAAAACAGAACGAGGACTACAGCCTAACTGCAACCATTTAGTTGCCACACTGGTCCAAACAGAGCATACCCAGAGGTGGCAGTACTTCTGTTCACTGAAACAGGAAGATAATGAACTTCCACTCTTTTTCTAACCTGCACTGGCCTTAAGAGGTGAAACAGCATTGCTTGTGGCAGACTTTTTTTGCTGCCTGCCTGACAAGCATGGGTTGCCTGGGACTACTGAAAAATTTATGTGACTCAAAACTAATCTATTTAAGGGCCTACTTAAAAAACCCTCCCTCTCAGGAACTTTCATAACATCCCCAAGTGAATAACCCACTTCTGAAAAATAACAGATACACTAAAACAGATACTAAATTACATTACCTGATATCACACATTGACATGCATGAAGTACAAACAGCTTTAAAGGCAAGTGCAAGGGGAAGAAAGAAGCTGATGCTCTGATTTTTTGTTTTGCTCCTGAAGATCCTTAAAAATTCATCTGTTTGCTGTTGTAATGTCTAAAAATATTTCTGATAGTATATGTAAAAATCCTGAATCATCTTCAGATCAGCAGGAAAAGAAAAATTAGACTAGTTAGAGAAAAATCTTGTATATTTTTCTACAGAACTACAAAGAGAAGCTACCAATGCTCTTACTGTAGATGCAAGAATAGTATACAGGGACTCACATTTCTTCAGGAAAAAAAAATTATCTGGTCTACCTTCCCCCCAACTAAGGTAAAGCAACTTTCATAATTTGATGCTATTCATTCCATGAGTAGTTAGTGTACAGAGGAACGTGTTACCTACAGATTTGGAAAATTTATTAAACCTCCAAGTCAAATCCACATCTTGCACTCACACTTTACTCAGGGTAATAACAATACGAAATTCAATCTGTACCACAGTCCCCAAGTTCTTCAAAGTTCCCATTACTCTGGTGTTCTGGTCTTATGCTGCATGCAGCCTCTCACCTACATGCCATGAAGGAAGCTGGCACCAGTCTGGCCTCTACTGACTAGAATTTAGAAAAAGGCCTTTTCTTTCTCAGGATCAGAAACGTGATATCACTGTATGCAGCAAGCTTAAAATTTACCAATATAAAATTAAAAAGTCAAATGTCCTTGCACAGCTGGTAGCACCAACACAGTCCCCTTGCAAAGACAGGGACATTGCTCCTCTTAGTAGTATGCTGGGGGTGGGGAGGGGGGTGATGCAGTCAAGTAAATGGGTGGGAAGGGCAAGTTTTCCTAGAGGCAATAGTTTTTTTAAAGCCTAAAGGCTTACAGAAGTTCAGAGTCAGTTACTCAGCCCAAGAGACACACCAGCCTCATGTCCTTGCATAAGAATACAACAGCTGTGCCTAACCTCTGGACTGCCCCATCCTGCCTCAAGATGCTCTCCAGCCTCACTAGCTGAGACTGAACCTCCCTGACCTGGTGATTCACACTGCTGGCCCCAGAGTGCTGTTTTCTACCATCTATGAAAATAAATACAAAACTTCCCTCTAGTTACTAGCCACCAAACTGGATCTTCTTCAGCTGGTCTCACCAGAAACTTTCACTTCACACTATCTCGCTGTACTCTTCTGCTTCTCTCTCCTTCAATCTGTATGTCCAAGTGAAAACCTCAACTGATGTTGCAAAGTATTACTTCTTTGACAGCACTAGTAACCCTGCCCCTGAACTTGCCTAGCTTCTAGAAGAAAAAAAAAATAAATAAAAATTCTAGTATTTGCCTTGCATTTCATGAAGCAGACTTTTAACATCTCTCTGATATAAACAGAATGTGACCCTGCTGCAATGACTCATACATGAAAACTGCTAAGTTTTCCATTGCTTTTCCTCAGGATCTGAGGCTGCCATCCTGACAGGGTCCTCGCAACATACAAGTTCTGTTTGTGACATGCTACCTCTCTTTTTTCCATAATGTATATACTGCCCTTGGCTCTTGTTCTTGGATAAACATGGACTATTTCCTTCTCTTGAGGATTCATTCTGCATCATTTAAACGATGCAAAACCATCCTTCCTTTCTTTTACACACAGGTACCCATCACATCCACCTTCCTGAGGGCATGAATGGCCATTCACTATACACAAGTTTTCCCTTGGGTAGCCACAGAAGTATAATTATTTCTTCTCCTACTTTAGTGACTTAGATCCCACGACTCCCATTTTTTCCCTCAGTCTTAGCAAAGCACCAGGTAACAGCTATCTGACAAGCACCATCCCAGTTCCACAGCTCTTCAACTATTGAGTGTCAGGCTCCCTCCACACTCTGTCAGAAACATGCAGAGATACAGCTGCTAGGTTAGCTACAGAATACATTTGAACTATATCAGCTTGTTTCCAGCTGAAGAGATAAACAAGGAGTGGTATTACACAGCAGGGCCTTCCTGCAGTATGCAGTGACAGTGTTTGGAGACTATTCACATGTCTAAGAGAATACTGAACTGTTTCAGACAGTGATGGACAGTCTTATCTATAGTTCCAGCCAAGCACTATTTTGGGACTTGGGTTATTTTGTGTTTTGTTTTTACAGACTGAAGGCAGGAATGTTAATTAATATTAAGAAATCATCAACCTCATGTATCTGGGGAAAAACAGCAAAATATAGTTGTCAAGCCTCTGAAGGGATCGGATTTTCCCTATTTACTATGTTTCTTACAGTAAAAAACTTTTCAACCTGCTATGAAAGAGACTAACAGCACTTACAGAATGCTCCATGCAACAGGGAGATAAATCAACTCTTCTTGAGTTATTCTCTAATATGGAACTACAGAGTAGGTAATGCCTCTGGAAAAAAAAAGTATAAGACAGTATCTTCCGTTAATTGCAGAATTAGGATCTCCTGCCCTAGGGTATCTTTCACCACAACTACTTTTCTCAAATTCATCCAGTAAAAGGGAAACATTGTCTTGATAGCATGATAAAGCTCTCACAAGAAACATATCTTTATTAAAGTCCATGGCAGAGGCAGAGTAGCTGTCCATAGAAATGAAACACTGATTAAGAAAACAACCTGATTACATAACAGATAACCCAGACAGAAGCAGAAAATCTTGCATTCATGCAGTCTTGCTCAGGCTTTCCCACATAGCTTTCTGCACAATACATTCATTACAGTGCCACTGAAAAACAGCAATCCCGTATTAACTGAACATTAAGTCAGAACTGAAATATTCCACAGGTGAAAAACTTAAGGCTAGATCTGTAAACTTAGCCCTGCTTCTTTGAACACGTACATTACAAGGCAGAATAACTCTATGAGAAAGCATTAAAATGCAATCAGACCAGTATGACTGTCATATACCTCCTTTCCTGGTTCTACAGAAGTGCAGAACAGCTCCCCCTCAGATCTATGAACTAATCTGTCCTACAGGCCATCAGCAGTCAGGAATCCCAGATGTCCATCAACTCCTGTCATTCTGCCATACCTCAATAACAGTGGGCAAAGGAGTTAACCTCTTTTTGCTTTCTAGCTTCTCACATAGGTGTACAGACAATGGCAGTCATTTTCTTTTAGCTTCTAATCTGATGCACTCACTTTACCTTTGTGCTCTGATATTTTAAATCCATGATCTCCATCTGTTCCTCCTCCAGTTTAGCTGTGTATCCCTGTCCTCTTTCTTACTAGGCTGGAAAGCACCTCTGTTTTATTAATGTGTCTGTCTGACCTAAATGCTCCTCAACACCTGTCTGCCTTTCTCAGCTCCTAATTTAAATAACTCCCAACTACTAGCCTGTTTTCTCTGCCAGAAGTTGCACCCTGGCTAAATGAGAATTCATCCATATTTGACAGGTAAAAGAAAGAAGTGGGATCCTGCAGATCTGTCATTTCAGACAAATGCAATTCCACTTTCTTAAAATTAGAATTATATTTGATGAATAGATTTATTTTTTCCATTGCTCACCACCTCAACTGAAAACAGTATTTTAAAATTTGTTTTAAGAAAATATTGATGCCGTAGAGCTCAGTAAAAAACAAGCATGGGGTCTTTGCAGCTGAGCTCATAATACAGAGAATAATTGTCAATTGAAGCTAAACAGTTTTAAAAAAAGCATGAGTCCCAAAGAAAATAATGCTTTAGCTTTACCAGTTTAGATAAGAGTTAATGTCTATGTTAGCATTAGATCATGTCTTCATTGATCAGCCTTCTTCTCTTGAAAGAGCCATGTGAGTGACCCTACCCCTTCAGTTTCTTCATCTGTGGATGATGTCCCTCCCTATTTTGTAGCAATGCAGACTAGAGCATCAAGCTGTCAAATGCACTGGTTACACAGAGTTGTTTTAAGATACGTTTCCTAAGATTGTCCTAAGATAACTTTCTGAAACATAAAAAACCAGTTTTCTTTGATGGAGAAGCTGCTAATGCAAAGAACCATAATGTTTCCAACCAGAGATACTGCACGTGAATAGCAGCACGAGACACACAGCAAAGAGCCCGAATCCACAAGCACAAAGCCCTTGCCAATGCACCTCTAAGCAGAACATCAAAGCCTAAGAAATTGCATCAAAGTGCTAGGCACTAAGGCAGCAAATATCTCCCTCATGATCAGTACTCAATCTCTGTATCATCATTTGAGAATTAATGGGTCAAAAATACCCAGCTGCTTGGGGATAGCTAGTTTTGCCTTGCATGCAAGCTCCTTGTACAAACGTCCACAAAAATGCATGAAGGCCGACTAAAATGACTGGGAAACAGCAGCCTACAAAGCTATTTGTCATCTACGCAGAGGACAAAATGAGGTCAAATTTGAACACACAAACATCACAAGACAGAAGACATGGAGAAGTGCCTGGCAGTACACTGAGGGAGAAGGAAGAAGTTCAGTCTAGTCACACAAAGATAAACAAAAGGGCAGGAAAAACATGGAAAGGAGGATAAAAATCCTATTGATCTGCTCAGTGACTAGCAAGAAGGTGGAGAGGACCCTTGAGATTCTCTCTAAGACAGAGTAAGATCACAGCTCTGCACACTGCTCCAGAGGTTCTTGGCTCCTCTCTCCTTACAACACTTATTTCCGTAGCATTCCAATGTCTTAAAATTATTTTATTTGAAAGATAACACACAAAGTTACACAAATAACAGCTTTGATATTCTTCAAGCACTCAGAACACAGCAATATGACAGAACTCCTCATATTGAAATCAAATGGCTTTTTTTTTTTTTAAGTATACTACCTTGATGCAAGTCTCCAATTTGGCTGCAGAATATTTAAAAGTCAATGTTAGAGGTGCTGACTGATAGTTTAGTATTTGGCATATAATTAACAGTGAACTGTTTTAAATAAATAATAATGAGCTGAAAAATAAGACTTCCTACTCTCCTTGCTTAAACAATAATCTTTACTGCTAACAGAGGTTGCTACAAGTCATGCATTTAATAGGAAAGAGATAAATACTAATGTATATACAGCTTTAAAAAAAAGCATTGTTTTCTAAACTGTATGATGCATAGAGAAATGAAAACATCTATGAAGATTCATGAGTAATTCTTTTTTGTGAAACTACAAATGTCAGAGTGAGGAAATTAATTTTGCCCTATTACCTAAGTTGAAAACATCTGAATATCAGAGCAAATAGTAGATAGAATTCTTCCAAAGTCAGTATCTTTCTGGATCCTCTTTAACGGATCATGAGGACATATCAGCTCTGAAAAACCAAGAAACATACTCTTCTTTTTTCTCCATTTGAGAAAATAAGCCTGGTTAATAAGAACTTGTACTTAAGTCCCATTCAGTAAGCAGCCAGGAGAACAGAAACTGTGTTAAATACACTAAGTTTCAGAACGAAATAGTTGTAATTAAGAGTTTCTACACATAGAAAAGTGACACAAATAATTCCTGAAAATAAATATTTTTCTTTAAAAAAAGCAACCTCTAAGTTCTCCTGCCTAAGCATCTTCCTCTCAGACCAACCTTCTTCGAAGATAAACACCCTTATCAAAAAGATCAGGTTATGTCTCGCTCATACCAATGCCTTCTGCAACTTTTACACTAGGTTACAGCAAGACAGATGTAACCAAGACCAACCTCTAACAAGGACAATCATGCCTCATCAGTCTATAATAGCCTTATAAGCTCGTCAATAAAATAGTGAATAAAAGAGAACCAGATGACATTTGGTGACGCAAAATGAATTGCAATTATAGCTGGCCAAAAAAAGTAGCAGGCTATGAGGGCATGGAAGGAGGCATAACATGAATATTGTTATCCTTATCACAGTTTGATTGTCGCATCCAAGGTACAATATTCCCTTCAGATAGTGGAATGGGTTAAAATGCAGGTCAATGACAAAGATTAGGACTTTCCTGTTTGCTGAATCAAAGAACTGTGAAATTTACTTGACAACAACTTCGCATGACCAATGAATGGTTTAGAAAAGGGGACTATTCACTCATGCCACAGAAGACAAAGGGACAAACAAAACCAAAGTTTCTTTAGTCATTCCCCCAAAAAGGAAACATGAAGAAGCCACTGAAGTTACAAACACTGAAAGAAGCAAGTTAGACATTTCGTACAGATGGCTACACTGACTAGAACTGTATATCAGAGAACAGCACAAGATACAGGAGGAGCTGACAACAGAGCAACCCTCCCAAACTGCAGTGGGCACTGCAGCCAGGGATGTTCTCTTAAGGAAAAGCGTAACTATAGACTAGATATCACTAAACATCTCTAGCTGTAAGAACTGGTGAGCTAGTGCAAGATGAGGCAGCAAAAAATACTCTTAGTGCACCCATCTAAAAAGGCCTAGTAAACAAATTGCTGTCCTTTTCCTGCTGCTGTATGACAACAGCAACCGGTATGTGAGCAAATATTTGCTCCTAACAGGGTAAATGAATTAACATATTTGATAGCAAACTCTAGATTAGTGCTAGGTATATTATCTTCAGTTATTAAACAAATCAGCAGCTCTGGCTTAAATTTAACCTCCAAAGGGCTTCTGCACATTTAAACAGACCTAAGATAGAAATAAATATCTTTTAGCTTGTAGAGCTCCTCAATACAGTCAAGTAGGTTCAGACAGACATTTCTTGCCTTGGATTTTAGAGCCACTGTGAGCAAGAAAACCAAGCATCTTTAGGAAACACCAGTGAGTACAAAACAAAACACTCTCTTGACAAGAGAGCCATAAGCTTTTCTTTTTAGCCCTCAAGTGTATTTAGTCAGCTGAGATCCAGGAAACAGTAGATATTAAGTGTCCTGCATAGATGGTATTCCTATATTTACTGCACTACACTACAAGTATGGATGCTAGCACTAACAGTGACGAGGCTTGCTCAGATGCCAGAGACCATGAAATCTCATCAATTCACTGCTTTATCTAAGGCAATTAGCTTTGTTGAGAGGCAAAGTTTATTAGCTCAGAGTAATGCTGTGCTTAGAACAGCAAACTGTTTCCAAGACTGCATGTTCTATCTGCGGAAAACTGTGATGAACTGCATAAATATATAAATCTACTCAGGAAGCACTGTATCATACTATGCTACAAGATTTAGACTGACCTCAGAGGATACTCACCCTTAACCACTCTAACCAGCTTCAAAGTAACCACACATGGAGAGCACAAAGAAGCTGACAACAAGGAAAAGAACAGAGCTGGCTTTAGACTAAAGAAATGGTAAGGCCCTACCCACAAACAGTCTCCACAGCAATAATCTCTTTTTTCAGTCTCACTTTTCCCTCAGCAAAGTTATTACATGCATACACACACAAGCCAATATGCTCAGATTAAGACAGATAAATATTTAAACCTGATTTGCACATGTTTGGAAGAACTCAAAGCTTTTTTCTGTGCTCTAAAAAATTAAGAGAAATGCATGAGTCTGTGAATTTCTCCTCTTCTACTCCATGACTTCTACCAGTCAGTGACATTCAGAGGTGACCTAAACAGACTTGATATATTTCTTGTAACGATGAATGCTAGACTGTGTCAATGATGAGGCCTTCCATTGACTTACTATAGCTTACTAAATAAAACAGTGAATGTACTGCATATGAGGCTTTGGCTAGAACAAGAGAGATCAGGATTCAAAATGGATCTAGAACAGCTTTTAAGGGACAAAGACAGAAAAGTAAAAGGAGTCCCTTGCCAGCTAGTTGCTAATTCTTACTTCAGATAAACACATTTTACATACTTCTAAGGAAGAATACCTAAAAGAAAACAATCTGTTCTCTGTTAACTTTTTTGCTATTATTAAGTAAGAATTATAATTAAAGAACATTTCCTCGAGTCCTCATTCTGTATTCTCCACAGGCAGGAGTGCCAGGTCAGCAGAAGAGATAAGCATTTCTTGAGCTTTAGTAAGCTATGCATGATTTCATGTCATATGTTGCTTGCAAAACAGTTTTTGAAGTGCAATATAAAGTGCTTTCTTATAGCCCCAGATTTAGATGAGAAAATCATTAGGTGACTCAGAGTGTTAAATAAATAAATCAATCTTGATTACTGTTCTAATATATATTTTTATATATATGACCATCTTCTCACATCACTCATTTCTTTTCCTTGACCTTCTGAAGGTCTTCTGAACTTCAAGCATCTTCCTACTTCAGAAGGTGGAACATGCAACCTTGAAAATAAAACCCAAAGACAAAAATACACCACAACTTAAAGTAATTCTGCAGCTTTCTTTAAATTATATATAAAGCAGGAAGGAAAGCCACTACCTTCATCTTTTGAAAAGCATCACACCTGACCCAAAGCCTCAAGCAGAAATCATTTTCCCTCTGATTAAAGTCAAGGAACTTCCATCATCTGAAAATAAAAAAGGAATTCTTCCATGATAGAGCCCTGAAAGCATTTTTGCTACTGCTCCAAGTATTCTCAGATATAAAAAAAAAAAAGGCCGGTATTGACCACTCCATATTTAAATGAGAATTCACAACCTCTTATCTCATAAAATTTTTATCACGTGTTTGTATTAGTTCAAAAACATCAGATCTGGAACCAAGGCACATGCAACTACCATGACTCATGGTACAGCAGACGTAAGACAGCTGACATAATTCCAGTTTGTTGTAAAGGTTTTTGCATGCATATATATTGCATTATTACCTCCTGTCACAAGAATCTGGTTGAATATTTTATCCAGACTCTAACACATCTTCAGTTGCTCCCTGAAGAACAACCCTCAACAACCCATTCCACAACATCTGTCAGCCACAGATGGGAACGACCATGTTTTCATCATTCTGCCTTGCAATCACATCTGCTGGAAACAACTGGCTGAACTGAAAGCCATTGTTTGGTTTCTGAAGAGCACCTTAGGGCTTTTCAAATCCACTCAAGAGAAGTATGTGGGTGTGCATGCACACACAGAAGACTACTGATGATGATTAACATCCACCTTCCTGCCTGTTACAAAGTTTTCCTCCCATCACCACTATACTAGTCGACAAACTAGTGAAAGATTTCCTAAGCAGTCTCTCAGCACATCATCTGCAGATGAAACATAAACAGGAGCACGTAACATACTCACACCAAGAGTTTACACTCACAGAAATCTTGTACGCACAATTACATCCCTGTAATACAATGCAAACCAACTCTCCCTCTCCTACACAGGGAACACCTAGGTAAGTACAGTAATGTACTGTAGTAAGATTTTTGCTACTCTTTGACCTCAAGTCATACTATAGCAAGACTTTAGGAGTAGATGCAGTGGATGTTCCCATGTCCACTCACCATGACTTAATAAGGAAATCAAAAAGACAAGCTGCAGGACTGTGGTACACCCTGGGATGCTTAGCACTGCCAGGAAGCTTAGTCAATGGTTACTATAAACATAAGCAATCTCAGCTAAGAAAGAAGCATCATGGTGGCATTTCCAGCACAAGACTGTCTCTAGATATTTTTCCCGATTAAAAATCTGTTCAAAGTTTTCTGAAAAATTCCAGGAAAATTTTCCAAGAGTGCTGCTATTTTTCACTGAGACCCATTGTTAGCACTGGATACATGAATTATCTATTTACTGAGCCCCACATTCCAGCTAGGATGCTGCAAATGCCAAAACACTAGCATAAAAATGGATACTAATATTACCTTGATAATTGATTCCAAACCAACAATGCTGTTCATGTGCTAATGGCACATCTGTCAAGGGATAATGCAGGAAGAAGCACAATCTGCAATTCACTTTACTATATCACTCTTTCTTAAACTTGGTATAGTAGGAACAAGTTATACTGGACTAGTCAATATCAATATTTTTCTGGCATTACTCAAGAGTATATCCAAGTCCCAAAGTGAGGGACTTAGTTTTAGTAGGGAACTAGAAATATAGTGATAAAGTTTATATTCTTTTGGGAGATGAAAGGGTAGATTTATTTAAAAAAAAAAAAAAAAAGCAATTTTTGCTTTTTCTTTCTATCCTTTTGATAGCTGACCACACAGTGGAAAGTCTGATGTGATCTGAGAGCTAAGCCAACAAGTCCTTTGGCTTCTGACAGAACATAAGATCTGTTCAGACTAACAGACAAAGTAAAACAGCCTCCTGATGCTGATAGTAGAAGACTTGAACTCAAATACTCCATTTAAAAATCAATAGAGATATGAAATATGACAGATATTCCAGGAAATGGAATGATAGCTATGGATGGTATACCCTCCCCTACGCTTCAAGAAACATCCCACAGCCTCAGGAGTCAGGTGTACAGCAAGATACATGGCTACTAAAATAAGGGTATAGATACCAAGCCTATCAGCATGATGAGGGTATAAATACTCAGCCTTCCAGCATGAACTCCAAATCCAGCCTCACACCTGAAGCTGTGCTATAGGATGCACTTCACAGTATCTCCGCTTGTTGTTCAGCTCCAGGCACCAAGGGGTAAGGCAAATCCCTCATCTGAGCAATATAAATTACAGAGGCTTCCACTAGCAAAACCAATGGAATTAGTGGGTTGTTTGGTTGGATTTTTTTTAATCTTTCAATCTATTCCCAAGAGGGAACCATACCAACTGGGGACACACTACACACAGTTACAGGTAAATATTGTAACAGTTAGCTTTGCATACATCTGATTACTTGTGGTGTCTATTTGCCTGTGGGTACAGAGGAAGCAGCAGAGGATAAATGATAGTTTATTTGCTTCTTCTCATCACCCTTCCTATCCTTCTCCCTCTGTGTGTGTGTTGAGGGCTGCTGAGTGACTGCTCCAGATGTAATATCAGCATGGTTCCATGAATGAACAAATGGTGTGCAGCAGCAATAACAGAGCTCCTCCCTCCCACCTCTCCCACAGGCTATGAATGCATCAATCCTCTACCCTACTTTGCTTTTACTGGTTTGGCAGCTTGTCAGCTGCTTTGCTCCCAGTAGACATTAGAGCAACACAGGACTCATTGAATATTCAGAGAATCACAAAAAGAGGTCTGGGATCTTGCCCAAGCCTATCCCCCTGCCTCAGGGAAGACCACCTAGACACAAAGCGTTTATGACAGCTTTGTCTCACCTGTTCTTATCAGCCTCCAAAGAGGCACTCACAGCTTTCCTAGGCAACATAATACGCCACTGAGCTATCTTTCTAGGTCTTTTTCTCACCTAAGCTTAGAGAAAACTCTCATAGTACAATGTCCCATTATTTCTTTCCCTGCCCACCACAGCCATAAAGAACAGACTGTTCTTTTCATGTTTCCTCATTGTCTTTTTCATATTCCAGTCTTCTCCTTACCTATCCAGACTACAGAATAATTACCAACTAGTAACCTCTTCACATGCATCACCCAATATTTTCAAGTGTCTTTTGCTGCCTTTTTAATTTCCTGTCCTTAACTGTTGTTGCTCATTATTAAAGAGCTGTTATGGCTTACACTGAAAGCAACTTGAGTATGAGCACTACCTGTGAAACACCTTTATACATTTTTATGTGTTACATACTACTAAGCATTAGTATTTCCTCCAAAGGTATCTGTTAACGAAGACACAAATTCCTGTGAATGTACAGTGCTGGCTTTTGGGATGTGTGTGGTGCACTTGTGCACATACATAGATACATGCATGTTTGCATGTGGGTACATGTCTGCCTGTGTGTTTATACATAGGCAGATGCACATACACAATCTACATGTTGTAAAAAAGTAAATGGGAAAAAGCTAGAAAAATCTATCAAGGAAAGAATTATCAACTCTCTGAAGCACAGAGCTGATAGTGCTATTAACAGAATTAATTGGGCCATAACCTATAGCGGTAACCAAGGGTTTAACAGTCTCTGGTAGTAAACTACTATAACATGCATGTGAAGTCTTGTCCCACCAAACAGTCTATGACTACATGAAATCTCAAGCAAAGGGCACTGTATCAGCTTTAACAAAAGTTTCTCATTTCTGTCTGCTTTCAGTGAAATGGCTGCAGAGCAAAATCGCTGCAGGGAGAAGCTTGGGAAACCTGGCAGGGACATCAGGAAGCCTGGCCTGCAGTCCGTTGCTTCCTTCAGTCAACAAGCTTAAAGACCTTGCACAGGAACTCTTTATTTTTTCAGCAGCTGCTGTTGCTTATAATGTTACAGACCTAGAATTAGGGCATGCTTTAAAAATATTTGGGGGTTGGGAGCTGGGACAAGGGATGAAATTGGGAAAGAGCCTTCTCAGGCAATGAAAGAAACGCTGCAGAGAAGGAAGCATTTTCCTCAACCAGAACAGGCCAACTCTCCCTGCACTCCCAGTACAGTTCTGGTTTTTGAAAACATATTCTAGTTTTCAGCTATTCTTAGTTCACCTGTATGGCAACAGCATGCATCAGTCTTTATTTTGCCAAGCAAGAAGACACATTGACATTATTTAAGACATCATTTTCCTACTCTATAAGTACCGAAAAAGCACCAGAATAAACAACCAGACTGAGTTTTAATGGAATGAAAGTGGATACAGATTTAAATTTTAAATTATGTTTTATATTGAATCCTGTTTAATAAATTTCACACTGTAGGGAAACTTCTTACATGAGAAACACTTAAGGGAAGAAGTCTTCAGTACCTATGCAAGAAGTAAATGATACATAGGATGCACTTTATTGGGAATCCAAACAATAATAATAATAATTTAAAAAATTACAAATATCAAGGAGATTACACTTGATTGAATTGCTGTATGATAAACAAACTTTCAAGATTTTGAGTCACTCAAAGGCTAATTCTGATGCCTTATTTGATTTAATAAAAAAAGTTGCTGTAAAACGCTTACAAATGTTATCTTACATAATTAGGGCTTCCTAGAATTTTGACGTACAGAAAAGGGATTCATCCTGTGTGTGTTTTACCTCTAAATCAACATGCCATTCTGAGTTTTTTAGACAATTGAAATAAGGAAACATAGAATGGAAAACAGAAACAGTAAATACATATCTTTCACAAAAATTTTGCCTTGAACTCCATCATCACTGTCCATACAGAAATGGCAGACATTGTTATACTGATGTGTTAAAATCAGAAACGGAGAGATCAAGAGCAAAACCCAGTATCAATATTGTTATAACAATGGGTCAGGTTTCAGTGAGCTTTTCAATTAAATTTTAAGCAAATATTTCAAGAATGGTGGCTTTAAGGTCAATTGAAATGAGCTTTTAAGGCTTTCCCTCCTTCACATTCATAATCCTATTTTACCTGCTGAAAATTCTTCCAGAAGAAAGCCATTTCCAAACACTTAAGTATATTTATTACTCTCATTTCCACCTAATTATGCAGATTACTGACTAGTATAAACCAATTCACCACATATTCTAACAAGGGTGCTGTTATTGGCAACCCACTTCAACTGAAGGACCTACACTGGCAACTTGCCCCCAAAGAGCAGTGAACTTGCATAAAAGCCAGAAGATTGCTGCTGTCACCTTTCTAGTACAAGGACACTATCTATGAAAGGTACCAACCTCACCATGCAGAGCCTAAGATCCAAATCTGTGTGCAACGTGTGGTTCAGACTTAGCTTGCCAAACACGTGCAACAAATGCTAACATTGAACCATAAAATGATTTAGGTTGGAAAAGACCTTTAAAATCACCAAGTTCAACCATTAACACAGCATGGCCAAGTCCACCACTAAACCATGTCTTAAGTACTACGTCTACACATCTTTTAAATACCTCCAGGGATGTTGACTTAACCACCTCCCTCGGCAGCCTGTTCCAGTGCTTGACAGCCCTTCCCGTAAAGAAATTTTTCCTGATATCCAACCTAAACCTCCCCGGCACAACTTGAGGTCATTTCTTCTCATCCTGTCACTTGTCACATGGGAGAAGAGACTAACCCCACCTCTCTACAGCCTCCTTTCATGTAGCTGTAGAGAGTGATAAGGTCTCCCCTCAGGCTCCTTTTCTCCAAACTAAACAACACCAGGTCCCTCAGCCACTCCTCATAAGTCTTGTTCTCTAGACCCTTCATGCTCCAGCACCTCAATGTCCTTCTTGGAGTGAGGGGCCCAAAACTGGACACAGTATTCAAGGTGTGGCCTCACCAGTGCCAAGTGCAGGGGAACAATCACTTCCCTACTGCTGCTGGCCACACTATTGCTGATACAAGCCAGGATGCTGTTGGCCTTCTTGGCCACCTGGGCACACTGCTGGCTCATATTCAACTGGCTGTCGACCAACACCCCCAGGTCCTTTTCCAGTGGGCAGCTTTGCAGCCACTCTTGCCCACGCCTGTAGCATTGCAAGGGGTTGTTGTGACCCAAGTGCAGGGAGCAGCACTAGGCCTTGTTGAAACTTTTACAGTTGGCCTCAGCCCATCAATTCAGCCTGTTCAGATGCCTCTGTAGAGCCTCCCTACCTTCAAGAGATCAACACTTCCACCTAACTTGGTGTTATCTGCAGACTTACTGAGGGTGCACTCAATCCCCTCATCCAGATCATTGATGAAGTTTTAAAGCAGAACTGGCCCCAATACTAAGCCCTGGGGAACACTGCTTGTGACCAATTGGATTTAGCTCCATTTATCACCACTCTTTGGGCCTGGTCATCCAGCCAGTTTTTAATGCAGTCAAGCATATGCCCATCCAAGGCATGAGCAACCAGTTTCTCCAAGGGAATAACGTCCAGGTAAACAATGTAAACAAGTAATTTACTAATGTCCAGGTAAACATCATTCGCAGACTTTCCCTCACCCACTAAGTGGGTTGCCTTGTCATAGCAGGACCTGCCTTTCATAAACCCATGTTGACCGGGCCTGATCATCTGATTCTTCTGTACATGCCACATGATGGCACTCAAGATGATCTGCTCCATAGCCTTTCCTGGCACCAAGGTCAGACTGACAGGTCTGTACTTCCCCAGATCCTCCTTCCAGGTCTTCTTTGTAGATGAGCATCACATTTGCTAACCTCCAGTCAATTGGGACCTTTCCACTTAGCCAGGACTGCTGGTATATGATGGAAAGTCGCTTGGTGAGCAATTCCATCAGTTTCCTCAGCACACCTTGGTTCCATAGACTTGTGCATGTCTAAATGTTGTAGCAGCTTATCGACCATTTCCCCTTGGATTATGTGGGCTTCATTCTGCTCCCCATCTCTGTCTTAGAGCTCAAGGCGCGGGACACTCAGAGAACAACTGGTCTTCCTATTAAAGATGGAGGCAAATAATGCATTAAGTTTCTCAGCCTCTTCCTCATCCTATATCACTGTTTCCCCCCACATTTAGTAGAAGAGGGAGATTCTCCTTAACTCTCCTTCTGCTGTTAATGTATTTATAGAAACATTTTTAATTGTCTTTTATGACAGTAGCCAGATGAAGTGCTAGTTGGGCTTTGGCCCTTCTAATTTCCTCCCTGCACAGCCTCACAAAACCTTTGTAGTCTTCCCAAGTTGCTTGGCCCTTCTCACAAAGGTCATACACCATCTTTTTTTTTCCTGAGTTCCAGACAGAAAGACCATCTAGCTCTTGTCTGCTGCAAGAGGTGAGCCTTTCTGACTAGTTGGTTTCCAGATCTCAGAAACTTCACTGTACCACAGATGGAGAGGAACTGAAGTAGTTTGATTTGTGCCTGTGGGAAAACAATAATTAGGCAGCTCAATTCAGAAAAAAACAGATCAAACTCAGTTTAGGTGGGATTTACTGCCTGAGGTAATTATCCCTTCAAGACCTGAACTGCTGTGCACTAATGTGTTCAATGGAACCAAGAAAGACAAGTTCACATTTCTTTACTAGAATGACTCAATATCTTGAGGTCAGTGACACCTGACAAAAGAAGCAAACAAAACTGCATAAATACCTTGCACATCTCAACAACTTCCATCTTAGAGCCTTAAAGCTTTTGCCAATTATGCATTAAGCATAACATCTTCATAAGTCAGCAGGGTAACCAGCTACTTAATTCATGGGAGCACCCCCTCTGTTACTGGTGATGTTACACGAAGGAGGCAGGATGGATACTTCTTGTATGCACATTGTGATTCTGGGATTCAACCTCAAACCAGGGAAATGGAAAGCCACTTCAAAACTAATTCTCACAGGAAGTGTTCCTGGCAAAAATTATTTCTACTGTACGTCATGGCAATACAGCCAGGGAAAAGATAAATGAAAGTCTACTCTTGTTTGTTCCTGTATGTGGTACAAGAGAAAAAAATTACTGCACGTTTAATACTCATTCCCTTTGAGAATGGTCATCTGAGACAGCATTAATCAGGCCTCCTTCCAGTCACATGCAGGCTACCTAGTATTTTATGCACAATTAACACATTCTAAAAGCCAGGTGATTCAACAGGACTTGCAAAATTTTAAGCTTGCAATACTTCGTGCTGCAGTTTTTCAAACTAATATGCTAGTGTACTGTAAACAAAAATACAGTGTCCATGAGCAACAGCATTATAAGGTAATTGAAACGCAAAACAGGCAGGGATTCAGAGATTTAAGTTGGAAAGGGACTCTTACCACCCTCTAATCTCACTCACACACCATTGCGTGACAAAAATCAAGATGTTTTAGGGTACCAGATAACCCCAGCAGGATGACATAATTGTAAAGGCAATGCACATTTCACTATAATTAAAGCAGGAGCTATATACAGAACTTACTAAATTATAAATAAAAGGTACATTAAATTGAAAATAAAGTAATAGATGATGTATAAGCCATTAAGAAAGCCACCTCCTTACACTAATGGATTTCATTAATGATCTTCAAAACCAGTGAAGTGGAAAGAAAGGCAAAAGCTGATGAAAATGCAATAGTAAATCCAGAGTAAAAACTGAGAGTGAACATCCAGTTCCAATCACCACTGCTTTTGTGTGTGAAAGGATTCAAACACAATGGAAAAGAGAAAAAAAAAAATTGAAACTGATGGTAAATCCTTTCATGCCTAAATCAGAACAGTATTTTGGAAGAAGCAAAATTATGGAGAAAGTAGTTGAGAAAGCAATAACAGAAGCAAAATCCACATTGGTCACAAACACTACATATGGCTGCATAGGCAAACTGCAGCACCACACGCTGTTCTGATGATTTGCTGCCACCTAGAAACAGAGCACAATCTATGTGACCACTACTTGGCTGATCAAAGACTCCAATTTCCAAGCAAATCAACTCAGCTCCTTTTATTAGTGTTAATGTCTTTTGTTAATCAAGATGAAACATTCAGCATATTAAAAAAAGCACCAAATAAATTCAGGCATGAGGTCAAATTCATCTAAAACAACATGTTAGTAATAACTCCTAAGCTTTTCACACTGTCATAACTGACATTCATGTAGGTATCTCTCAACTGCTGCATGACTTCATTGAACCTCCTCATACATCAGAGGATCTTAGGCATCTCTACACAGGGACACAGCTTTTTCTAGGTGCTAACTGCTGAACAATTAACCAACTCAGACATGCACTTTCAAAGTGAAACAGAACTTATTTCTCAGATAACTATCATACACAGAAAATGTAGAAAGGAATTTCTGTTTAGAAAGTAGCCCTAAAGATCCCCCACAAAGTCACAAAGACAAGTGAATTAGCATTCTAACTTTTTTTCTTCAAAGCAAAGCACAGATTGAATATTAGCAGTGGGGTTTTCAGCACAGCGCAAAAATAGTAATATACTTTAAGGACTGCTTTTTACTGGGAAACTGAAGTTAGTTTTCTTCCCTAAGCTGTAAGATGCCCTGCTTTGTAACGTGGTTCTTATTAATGGAATAAGTTGGTTTTGTTCTCTGCTGCCAAAGCAGAGTAGTTCCAATGCAAAGTATTTCTCATTCCTGGTGTTTTGTGGAGGTTAGAAACAGGCTTTGAATGTTTATTAAGCAATGAAGAATTAGCAGCGTTACTCAGAGACAGCACTGTGACATAAATCAGTCCAATTTATGATGTGCAAGCCACACTGTTCCAAATCAGAAGTGATCTGTGTTCTTGTCACCGCTATGAGAGTCTTATAAGCGCAGCACTTCACTCTGCTAAGCCTTTTCTTAACCCATCCTTACTGGGAAGAAATGGTGAGCTTCCTCAGGAGAGAGGGGAGCTAAAAAAAAAGTAACTCTGCATTTGGGGAGTGTTTCAGCTTCTCCTGAGGTAGAAAGAGAAATTTACTCCACCTAACCCAGGTAGCTAAAAGACATGGAACTGGGAGCTCTTTCTATAAAGCCTCTCTTTATAGTCAAAGGAGACAAAAAGGCACCTGAAGAAGGGAAATCATTTCATCCTCAGATTGATTTCTAAAGCAAGTCAGAGGAACATGCCTCTGGAAGTGTCAATTTCTCTCCAACCACAGCAAATACAGGCTAGGGTATCTAGTGGATGCAGACATGTAATTTTCAGCTAGAAGGTGAATTTTTAATTTTCAGTCAAAAGATACAAATACCATCCTAACTGTCT
This sequence comes from Bucorvus abyssinicus, assembly GCA_009769605.1. Lineage (NCBI taxonomy): Eukaryota > Metazoa > Chordata > Aves > Bucerotiformes > Bucorvidae > Bucorvus > Bucorvus abyssinicus. The sequence goes on from CM020027.1 coordinate 29,178,442, forward strand.
GAAAGCAAACCATAAACTTCTGAGAACAACCACTGAATCCTATTACTTCGGAAAGTAGATCAGTGTGGCACCATGTGGAAACAAAAAACCCAAACTGAGTCCTGCAAGTGCTGCTACTTCACAGCATCTCAAAGGTTTCCGCAACTATTTTTTCTAATTCTGCTTCAAGGCCTACACTATGGGGATAGTGACCAGTTACTCAAAGCAAATTGTATTTATTTTATCATGCAAATCAGTTTCATAAAGCTGTTTCTTTCAAAATATTTTTACATAAAATGCTTCAGAGTCCAGGGGAAGGAGGAGAAATAATAATGCTCAGGTGAAAACATCCAAGAAATAACTGGTGCTTTTAAATAGAAACTTCAACACTTGGGGAAACTGCTCTCTTACTCTTATCACTAGATTATTTATTCTTACTCACTAGAACAAAAAGTCCAAGCATGCTTTAGTCTCAAAGGGAAGACTTGTAAGAAAAAAAGAAATACAACTTAACTTGCACTTTGCTATAAAGATGATGCCTTTTTATTCAAAATAACCTTTAATGAGTTTCAAAATATTTCAAAATCAGTAACAGATGTAAAGAATGTGCTACATCAGTATTGTATATAATTCCTTTGAAATATTTGTTTTCCTATTTTCCCTCTGCAGCATATTCACTATACCACAAATCTGTGCAAAGTCCTCAGGGCACCCAGCCAGGCCTCTGTCTAGTAGCTCTCCTGATTTGCTCTAAAAGGAAAGCTGTGAGAGCTTAAAATCCCAGTCAAAGGATCAAGAGAAAGAAAGAGTAGACTCTAAATTGGATGTTTTTTAGGAGGAACACCTTGAAAAAATGATTATAGCTCTGGTTACAAACTTGTAACATTGCCTTTCAAGGTGATATACCACACACTGAAGTGGTTTTACAACACAGTGAAGAGCCCACACAACCATTTTGCTCACAGGCACCTAGGTCAACTTATTTCTACTTCGAAGAGCATACAGCAGGACACCGCAACTATTATGGCTATATCCATGCAAGCCAAAAAAAAAAAAATTGAAAAAGCTAAGGCAAGTTAGGCATAGTGCTGTGAAACTGTCACACTAATAGCAAATGCTCCCACTTACAGTGATGCAAAAACACTTTGTCCTGAGAGTGCCATGTTTACATAGCTAAACATTGAAATGTGGAAACAGAGCTTTGTACTCCCAAGCTCTTCCCTTTACTTCCACTGCAGCAGTGACCAGCAAGCACTGCCTATACAAAATGCCTCTGACAGTCACTACCTTTTGAGAGGTAGAGTGAAGGCCTGGGAAAGCTGGATAGAGGCACAAAGAGATGTGTTTTGAGTGTAAGCTGGCATTATTTAGAGATGTTCTTCACAGCTGTAAGCAGCCAAGCTCATTCAGTGCAAGAGTTTTAGAATTCTGCAACTCACTGAAATTGTAGTTCCTCATGTCTTTACTACAAAAAAAAAAAAAGCATTCTGAGATCAAATAAAGTGAAAGATCAGGCCATACAATGCATCTATGCAGGACAACAACCAACACATTATGAAGCAGGGGCAAAAGTTTAGAAACACCAACCAGTCATAGTGCAATTTTATGCAGATTCCCACTGCTTGAAGTCTTTTCTGCCATCAAAAGTTCTTGCACGAGAGAGCTGGAATCAACCTCTCCTTTCAAGCAGGGATTATTGCTCCCGGTTGATGCTCACTGACAGCAGAAGAGAGAACCTCACTAGGTCCTGGCATTCCAAAGCAATTGTGCAATAAAAACATAAGGTAGATCCTTTCAAATATTCAGATCCCATAAAACGTACTTAGGTGATATATTTTTCAAAACTAACTTGCTAAATTCTACAGATATCTCTGTGATGCAGCAGAGTTGCTGGAATACTTAACTGGACCAGAAGCCCTAGAACTTCAAAACATGCGTGTAGCAGGTTAAAGTTTAAAATGGCTATTTGTTGTTAATGAGTTTGACAAGAACTGCACCGAAAAGAGAGATACTGAAACTTGCCAGTGTTAGTCCCAATACATAACATCAGTATTATCCTCTCATAATCTCAAAAAAGCCAAGGGCTTGGTTTAGGAAATTAAATTCCTTCTCCTACCGTCACTTCATTAACTGGCTTCTGAAGTGATCAATGGAATAAGGCAAATAAAAACAATTAACCAAATCACTATTTCTGAAAAAGCAACTGACAGAACTGGAGATAGTGCTCTCAGCACCTACAAATCTTGCCTCTGCACAAGTGCTGGTGTCAAATAAGATTGTCAAGGGCAAAGTCCCCCATTGCTACCGCATACAACAAGAAAAATTTTCCAGAAATTATGCAGCATATTTGAGTTTAGATGTCAGAGGTATCAAGCTGCTACAAAAAGTCACTTAAAATATGGCTCCTTCTAAAATATCATGAATATTTTGGCTCTTAAATCAGCCCAAGTTAAGTGAAAACTCTTTAAATACCCTGATTGAACCTAAACTCTAAACAGACAAAGTGATCCAAGACAACAGCAGCCCTATCCTACCCCAGTTCCTTGTACTCCTTGTACAGTCTAGTGCCAACACTTTAGTTTTCAGGGTCTGTGGCCAGAAGCTGACCTGATTGAAAGTTAGCATTTTATTTTTCAGAGCCTAAGACAGAAAAGCTAGACACATCAATAGTCTGAGGGCTAAATCTGATAAAGGGTTTGGATTTAGGACTTTTATGGACTAGAGGTTAGAGTGTTTAACTTCTAGTGCCTAGCTCCTAAAGTGGGAATGAGAGCAGGTTGCAGCTTGACAATGGACTTACAGCAATCTAAGATCACAACACTGCAAAATGGGCTGCCCCTCTACCGCCCTTCCAGATCTTCTTCTCTACAGAGTCACACATACATTATTTCTACCCCCTTTCACAAAAGATTTAGTAAACCTGTGACCATAGTTACATAAAAATGCATTCCCAATACCAATCTCTCATTTAATTTCCAAACAAAACAGGAGACAGTGCCACTCCCCACACATCAATTATACTAGCTACACTGATAAAGGGAGGAAACCAAAACCTACCAGAACAGAAGCATCAGAGAGCAGCAAAGGCTGACTACTCTATAAGCCAAGGGTGACTCCAGCAGAGGCAGAGTCCTCACCAACCAGGGCCACAGTCCCACAGCATCTGAACATAGCAGGCAGATTCAGGTGCTGAACAGCCCCAGACACAGTGAGGGAGCAACCCAGGTGCATGGGCTGTCTAGGGGTCTAGCCAAAAGCAAAAAATGAGGCAGAAACTAGTCTGCAACCAGGTACACCTTCAACATAGCTCGAGACAAGAGCAACAGCTGATGCCTGAGCTTAAATGCGTCTCCTGGGTGGAGGTTCCAGGTGAGCCTGATCAGGGTAATTAACGCCCAGGGGTGCCCTGAAGGCCCTGACAAGGACTTCTACAGCAACACAGTCTGGACACCTGTGCTGTACGTAAGTGGCAAGATTTTGGTAGAGGGGGAGCTGCAGTAGTCTCTATGGAAAGGGATCAGAGGATGCCTAGTGCTGGACACAGCCAGCTCTGCCATGGCCTCACTGCTGGACAAAGCCGAGCTCAGCGGCTCCCTGTGTGGTGCTGGAAAACATATTTAAGGAAAGGCAGAAAACAGCAGACAGGCAGGATTGGCAAAAAATAAAAGTGAGATACAACAGGGGGAACACCAAGATCAGAGAAGGAGGGGAAGGTGGTGGTGCTCCCTGGTGTTGGAGCAGACAGATACCATGGCAGTCTGTGGAGGACACCCCACCAGAGCAGAAGTCCATACTGCAGCCCACAGAAGATCCCATGTTGGATACTTCCTGAAGGAACTGACACCCACACAGAGCCCACACTGGAGCAGACTTTCCCTGAAGGACTGCAGCACATGGGAAGATAAGTGCTGGGGCAAGGGAACAGTGTGAGGAGGAAGGAGCAGCACAGACAAAATGTAATGCATTGAGTGCAACCCCCCACTCCCTCATCCCTCCTGCGCTGCTCAGGGTGGGGGGGAGAAGAGTCAGAAACGAATCTTTGAAGTTAAGCCTGTGAAAAGAGGGGAGAGTGTTTTAATGTTTGGGGGTTGTTTTTTACCACCCAAATCTGTTTTATCTGGACTAAATTACAAGTAATTTTCCCCAAACTGAGTTTGTTTTGTCTGTGACTGTAACTGGTAAGCTGTCCCCCTGTCTTTATCTCGGCCTATTATGTTTCTCATCTTATTTTTCATCTCTGACCTGCTGAGGAGGGGCAGTGAATGAGCAGCTGGGTGGGCAGTTGGCTGGCAGCCAGTGCTAGCCCACCACAACACCAAAAATCAACTGCCTCCTCATCCCCAAATGCTTTCCAAATTTACTAGCCATCTTCCCCAAATCCTACAGTTTGTATAAAGAGCTAAAAAGAGTTAGTTTACACATAACGATGAGCAAAACAATCACTTGTTTGGGAAATGGAAATTAAATAATATAAAATTTACTTTAAATAGTTAATAAAATTTGATTTATTAATTGGAATAAAATCAGGCAACGGGATTAAGAGTTGTGTGCAAGCATCTCTCTCCTCAATCTAGAGTCCCAAATCCTCTCTGCAAATGAGGTATAGCTACATGTTGAGAAAAGAAAAAAGGAACGCTGAGCAAGGCTCAATGTCTTTGGAGAAACGAGGGAAAGTTGTCACAGTAGGCTACATTTAACCACCTCCTTCTTAAAACATAAGGCAGCCAATAGGAGACCTGAGGTTGATGCTTAACTGAGCCTATCAGGAATCAAATTTATATTTTCTACCTCCTCAAGGCATACCTTTCCCACTTGCTAAGTGTGGTTAAATACGGGAAACTTTTCAGGCACTTTGGGCCACAGCGCAGAGGAGAATACAATAATCAGCCTGTTGAGTCTTGCTGGTGATCATGAGTTTTTCTTCCTCTTCCTGTAAAGCCACTGAAGCAAACAGAAGCATAATCCAGAATACAGAGCTTAAGGATTTTTATCCCAGCTGAATGCCCCAGTCACTAGAGTAATGCATTCTCTCTTTTGATGAAAGACTCTAACATTCTCAATCATATACTAGCCCTGTTTAAGGGAAGGCAGCCTGATTCAGGCTGGGAAAACCACTTCCACTCAGCACTTTCTCTACTCTGGTAGGAGAGTAACAAAACTTAGAACTCCTTCAGCCTGAGGAAGGAATTTTCGCTGGTCACACACTCTCAGTGTATGTTCTAGCCAATTAGGCTGTAATACAAAAGATGCGTAGGTGGACTGTCACACCACTCTCGCAGCTTTGGAAGGGATGTCGTCAAATTTGCTTGTTGTGAAAGAAAGCAGCCATTAATTGAAACCTATTTGATCTGATTAAGCTCCTGAAAGTGGGAAGAAGTACTGCTCATTTTCTGAGCCTTCATTACATTCAGGGGATCTCGGTGCTAACAGATCCAGATTAGGGAGATCAAAGTTCAAAACCATCTCTAGGTCCCTGAAACTGCCACATCAGGGAGCTACCCATAGGGAAAGATGCTTAAATTCCTGTCTCTGATGGGCTGTGCTTTTGAAAAGTAATTGACCCTTATGATCCGTGCTTCTCCAGCCCTGAACTGCATGATCCTGTTCAGTTTTCAAGCTGAAAAATTCATAGCTTAACTTCTTTGACTGGTTTATCAACCAACCTGCTCGCAGCTTTATCCAAGTATAGTGATTGTTTATCAGCTTTCTTGTCTGTCATGTACTAACCTTTCTGCCAGGCAGTTTGACTTCCTGAGTTCTTTAAAAAATTCATAGTCCTCATTCAGAAATTGAATTACACCACAGGAGCATTTGTGATAAGCAGTATGGCCACTTGCATGCAAAAAATCCCAGGGCTAAACAAACCTTTCTTTTATTCAAAGGAAAGAGCAAACAATGAAAACTTGGAATATTCAAATAATGAATCAGGTACTTCAGCAGCAGGCCTGAACCCAGCCTTTCCCTCAACATCTGCAAGTTGCTGCTAGGCAGTTCAATTAAAGATTCTCTCCTAATTATATCTCATTGACCAGACTTGAAAGAATCTAATTGCAGGCAGGCCTGGCCTTTGACGCAGAGGAAGCCCACACTTCTACTACCTATCCCAGCAGAAGCAACTGACACTGAGCAAGAAGGCCCTTGTCTGCAGGATATTCTTGATGCCAGCATAGGCAGCAGGTTCAAGGTCTTCACAGTAATACCAATCTCCTCATGCCACCCTCCACTTTAATCGAAGCTCTTTCACTTCAGTTTATCAACCACAAAAACACCTTCTTTAAAGACTCAGTTTTAGGCATGCAGAATTGCCAATGCCTTTTAAATTATTGTCCCTAAATTGTGGGAGAGGTGCATTCCTTTGGTATTTCCATCAGTTTTTGCTTTCCACAGCTTTATTCTCTGCCCATATCCACACAGCACATCAGGATGAGACCAGGATGCACATCCTTCTCTCCCACTTCCTGGTATCGCTTGAAGGAACTCAATGGCATAAGCAAGGAAGGAGCCACGTGCACCCTGATCCCATGCAGGATGATAGGGATCTGTATTCAACCATACTAGCACTGCAGAAGACAGTCCAGGACAGTACATCTAACATGCCTACTGACTTTCAAAGCAACTTCATCCTATCACTTCAACCTGTGGTAGAAGGGGAGAGCTCTCCACTCAGGTATGTTAGGAAATCCCAGACTTGTACCAACCTCACCTTTTAAATCAAAGTTTTAACAAGAGTATCCCAACTATTTGTATCTACTAGAATCCTAAAGGGCTTCTGGCACATTCCCTCTGCTGCTTCTTCTTTTATGTTCATCCAGAAATCTCACTTATTCTTCTCCATAGTCACCATCAAATCTCAGCGTTGAGTTCCCCATATTTTTGTGTTTTAAAGGAACATCACAGCCAGGTTAAATTGGCTGTTGTCTATGTATTTGTCACCATATAATGTGGAATGGCTGCTGTTGTCTGTGTAATAATTTAGTTTAAATTACCTGTTAGGTTCACGTGTGTCCGTGGTATAACAAACAAAGGCCAAGCTGCTTGTGAACTAAACTGCCAATTCACAATCAGAACTGGGGTGAATGATGATGTTCCTAGTTTTGCCTCACTTCAGTCCAGGTTACCTTTTCATACAATTGCAGCCTACCATGCATCAATTCAGGAAGCTGTATATGGATATCAAAGATAGCAAAATTTCCTGGAGAGGCCAGGTACTGTAAAATATGGTGCAGGCAGTACAGTAGCAGTACACAAAGCCAGCTTGTGTTCAGCAGAGTTTGTCAGTCCGAGCTGTGCACTGACCCTCTCAGACTGGGACTCCACAAGCCACGGTGTTGTCTCTGCCCCAAGCTACATAACTTGTCCACTTTCTAGCAAGACCCATTAGCTTATACATGGTACTGGATGAGGCCCTCAGCTAACGTGCGAACTAGAAAGCCCACGCAGAAAGAATGAAGAACTCCCTCTTATGCTCGTAGGCAAGCAATTATGGTAACTAAACAGTTAACCTGAACAGTAAATCACTAAAAATTTAGGTGGCTTTCAGACAGCTAAAGAGGAATACCTTGGTTTTTTGCTTTATCCTGGGCTTCCTCTTTTTAATAAATAATTCACTACTTGGACAGTATTCAGCAGAAATCAGTCTTTAATTAAAATTTAAGAAAATACATTCCTTATGCTGGCTGTCTGAACTTCCCTAAACAGTCTCATTATCCTTCCTTAATGGAGTAGACAACACAGCTACAATTTTCAGGAGCTATTTAATATTTTTACTTTTACTACTAAAGGGTCTTCATGTTCATTTCCCAGCTTGGAATCAATGCCTACACTGCAATGAAACTTCTTTGTAATAAAGTTAGTTGTGCGTGTGATTAATTACTTTTGGGTCTTAATGACTCTCAGCATGGGATTTCTTTTCCTCCAGTTTCACTGCCTGGAACATTTGAAGTATTTTGTTTTTTCTCTTTTTTCAACTGATGTCAAATATCACTGCTTTGAATCTTAATTAGAGCACTTAATTGTTGCACTGATTTTGTTTGTTGCTAAGGTGGGACAAGATACGTTTGGTCCATTATAATTTATCTTTCTTTTTTGTTTTTATATCTTATACCTTTAAGAAAGAACTTTCTCATTGCAGAAATTTTACTAGGTTTTTTTTCCTACTAGGGGTGTATTTCTGTCTATTACATGTTCTTTTCAGTTGTCTCAAATATATTGTCTCTAATCTACTATCTCGCATGTCTCAATCCTCTGTTCAAATCACTTCAAAAAGAATTCCAAGCAGAATATTAAATTAGAATTACATGAGTGGAAAATAAAAATGAAAGTTTAATGACGTAGTAATAGCCCATGGCTATCTCAGCTAGGTTATCTTATCTTCAGTTCTGCTTTCATGAGCCCACCTGCATTCAATCATTTGGGCCACAAATTGTTCTTGCAGCCATCTTGTCATTAATAAAAAAAAAAAGAAAGAAAAAAAGAAATAAGAGTAGGGAAAATAAAAAGCAAGACATCTGATCATTGATCTAGAAGAAGCTGTCCTGTAGAAGCAGGACATCCAATTGTAAGAAATGACAATGACATGGGGAAGGGGATTTCACATTGATTGCTGTTTATGAGACAAATGGGAGTTTCATCATTCTGGCTCTTTTAGATTAGCACAAATGAGTCGCTCAGTAGTTCCTGTCCTAGCACATGACACGAGTCACTGCATGGATTCTAGCTATGCTTAAGAATACAGGGGACTGAAATGCTGCCTGTCAGAATTAAAACAGATGGACCCCATCTCACAATTTCCTTTTTGTAACCGGCAGCCTTAGAACACACAGCACACAGACACCCTGACCTGCTTATCATACGAACAATCGACTTTCATCTTGCAAGGTGGTTATGATTATCTACCAGATTATACCCTGGCAAGGAATTGTAATGCAGAGCTGTACACCTACAGGGCTTCTGGCAATAGTGTGCAACGGGATTACCAGGGAAAATAAAAGCACACAGAAATGGAAAAAGATGACTTTCTCCCATGACTAACTACATATCTTACAAATATCCAGCTATTGTTAGAAGCTATAAATATAACTACTCAAAGTGAAAGTAGAAAGGTTAAATGCAAACCAGAAAAAAATCCTGTTCAGTGTGTTGGTAGGTAGAAGACAGACCAAATCGCAAAAAATAAATATACGGGTGTAAGGGAGAATTCATTAAATGCCTGAGACAGGCAAGTCACCAGTTCTGTGCTATGCTTCTGAGGTTTGGTGAAGAGGGTGGAAAAAATCTCAGCTGACATAAAGTACCACCAGGGCCTCCCGCCAAGTATAATAAACACTGAAGGCAACAGTGGGAAAATCACTCCTCAACAACAGGATATGTGCAAAATGTCCAGGGCGTGATACCAAAAAAGCTGTATGTGACCAGGAAAACCACAGGAAGGAAAACAATCTACCTTGCTAGAAGATGTTAAAATGTCAGCCTTGACAGAAACTGAAGGAGAATGATTATCATTAAGGACACAAGAAATTGCCTGACACCAGCTTTCCCACACTACCAGGAAATTACCTAGCCTAGCTTGTTTCTGCTTTTTATTCACATTCATAGCAAAGTGGTTAAAATGTTATTTAAGGCATTGCAAGGATAAGGGTTAAAGGGATACAACATGGGTACATATGACAAGTCCAAAAAAGCCACTGGTGTTGCTGGAAGAGTTGTGAGACCACAGTGGGGAGCACTGAAGATATAGTAGGTACTGAGAAAGTATGCCATAGGCATTACCAATTCACACTACAACTCTGTTATGTTGGCTCATGTGGTCTCACAAAGAGTTTACATCAAGGAGATGAAACAGCACTGAAGGAAGAATTAGATGATTAGGCTATGGAAAGCAAGGACTTCCTGGAAATCTCTGGGTTTAGCACAGAACATATACATGCTATAGAAGAATCAGTTCATAAGTTTAGGAACTTAATGGAATGAAAGTAAGGGGAACCTGCAACAAAATAAACTCTGAAACATTATTTCACTGAGGTTGTAGTGGTGTGATGGACTTCTAAAAAAAAAACAAACCCAAACTTATTTAAATGCTGTGTGATTTTTCCAGAGGTTTGTGGACATGGACATAGGACAGCTACATCACTGAAGTGTGAGAGAGGAAATAAGAAGAATTTGAAGGCTATGTCACTCATGAAAGAAGTCACTGGGATCAACTACACGTTTCTGCCAGGATGTTATCCATGCTGCAGACAATATATAAAATTATACCACCAAATTCAATAGCCAGAAACTGGTTGGGGCAATTCACTAGCAGTTTCAGTCTGCAGCATGCAACAATTTAGTATGCATTTGTCTTCTTTTGTTATACAAATATTGTTCATTTGAGTTTTTTAACCCAAAAAGTGTTATTTAGAAGAGAGGGGCAAGATAGTTTTAAAGAGCTCCTGCGGAATATGGGAAATAGTTTTTACAGGCGGAGGGGAAGACATACATTCTAAGTTCAGTTTCCACAGCAGTTTTGAGAAATCAGCACAGACAAAAAATTGTTCAGAATGGTTCTAGTTTTGCCTCCCAGCAATGCTTTGTGCTTTCCATGTTACTGACACTCTGAAATCAGTCATGACTTCAGATATAAGCCTTTAACATGTTAAGATCTAGGCTGCTTCTATTTCTGCTAAAATACAGGATTTGAAATATACATTCTACTCTTTCAGCTCTAAATTCTGATCTTGGCATCTTTTTTCCACACCGCTTCAGAACATGGGAAGCTCTCAACCAGCCTGAGTGGCAAAATAACTCTGATTTCTCTAATCGTTGCATTCAGAGGGGAGAGGTCACACTGTAATGATAAAAAACCCGCTCACATATAGGAAGCCAGCAATGCTAGAATTAAATTAGAATTCATGCTCACCCTCTCTGGAGAGATCTGATGGTCTCTCTTCTTCATTAGCAGAAAGAGGCTGAGGAGGGAATGTAAGTAAGTATGCAATGGTATAATTTAAACAGCGAATTTGAAGAGGAAGGACTATATGGAAAACGCCAGCACACAGTCATTTCACTTTCATGCACTTTCCTTAAGGAAAACAATACAAAAATTAGATGTTCAAAGTATTTGCAGTTACAGAAAAAAAATGCCTCCTGGAGTAGTCACTCTGAACACATACCACACAACAGCAAAAACATTCCAGCATTAGTTTTCAAATTTTACACTGTCTGCACCTAAGGGAAACCTGGAAAAAATTACAGTAGACTTCTTCCTGTCTAAGTTACCTACTTAGAAACCAAGACATACAGCAAGGGCTGTCCAGGGAACACAACGACACACAATATTTATACATCATCTATCTGCTGAGAACTTATCCATAAGGAAAAGGGCACATTTTTAGACTATTTTACTGTGAACTTTGGGGATCTCTGATCCCTTTCAGTGTATGACAGGTTGTTTACTGGAAATACTGAAGATTGCTTTAAAAAATGAAGAAAAATGAGTTTGCACACAAATCTGCACATAAGGTGATGAAGCCCTATGAGAAACATACCCTGAAGTAATTCCTGGGAGTCTATTAAGAAGCCAACCTACATGGCCTCTTCAAAACCCTCTCCTTCTCCTTGATCTCTATAGGGAGCTCAAATGTCTGCTGGTAAATACCTCTGAAGGCCATACAGCCAAGTATCACAGTTGGCAGCTCTGGGGTTCCTGCAGAGCCATTAGAATTTGACTCCAAGCTTGCTAAGTGCTGCACAAAATGTCACCAGCTCTCTGACCATCATATGGGTCACAAGGGCTTCCCATTTTTAGGAAGAGAAGAATAAAATTAAATTTTAAAATGTGATCTTTTTGAGGAAACAGCTTCTTTGGTGTGTAAATCAGAACTAGAGGGGTAGCCCTTGTATGTCCTTCTCCTGTTGTATTTGATCATTGAGAGGACAGTTTGGTACCTTGTGAAAGGAATAGCGAGAGCTTTGTGAAGTAGTATCAGGATATTCTCATCTGTCACTAGTTTTTAATACCAGTGGTTTACCCTAACCAAAGGGATGAGCTACTTAATAAGGGATATTTACATAGACTTTTCAGGTACGAGTATGCAGCATTTCCCACTGCAAGGATAGCTACTTCCTTCAGAAATGTCATGGATGCAGCAAATTGAAACCTGTCAAGTAAAAGTTGAATAGCCCTGTTGCTTTCTCTCTATATATATGTACTATATGCTATATATGTTCTTATAACATATATATGTGTGTGTGTGTTGCTTGTTGTTTAATAGCTCCAGTTGCTTTAGCTCCAAAGTACTTCTTGGACAAAAGACAGGATTGTTCAACTGATCAAGGAGATACAGCTAAGCAGCTGCCCAAGGTCATGCACAAAGACTGTAGCAGGGCTGAGAACTGAACTCTGGGCATAAAGATATCTTTTGCTTGTTGAGGGAAAACCCAGAATATTCATTTCTCAAATGCTTAGTGAAGAACAGGAGTTTCACTGATGTAGATTTGATAGACCAGTCTATGTCAGGAATTGCAATAAGATTCAGATCCAGGCCAGGACAAATCATGTCCTGCCTACAGTTGTCAAGGTAACGGCAGCCTTAGGTGTTCTAGCTAAAGAGAAGCTCCAGTAATCCCAAATTCTTCTCTTCAGGAAGTACTTCTTGTTTCGTTTATGGTCACACTTGACATACTCATCAATCCTGCTCTGAAGACACAAACAAAGCATGTTCTATTTGCCAAAAAATGGCACTGCTATTGGAAAATAATTCACCAAACCTATAGCATAGCTCAAATATCCCAGACACTGAAGCCAAGAGTTACATGTTGATTTGAGCAGCAACACAAGGGAGTGCATTTCTTGGTAGGAAAGCCTCTAGTCCCTTTCTATGTACGCAATGCCAAGGAAGGAAGTTGACAGAAAAGTTACAAGGCTAGTTCCCTCTGTAGTCGAGGAAGACAGACAGCTTTCTTTAGAGTGTCATTTGGAGGTGAAGGCAGACACTGATGAAATGGAGAAATGAAACAAAGAGTAGCAGTACCAGGATACCAAGACTAGCCATTCCTTGCAGTAATCATATAGATCTAGTGCCATTACCAAATCTCTCAGCTCTGAAAAAGCAAACTGGAGCCTTGATGCCCTTCAAAGCTTTATTCACCTGAAAGACATTGGACATTTCGGTAGGGGAAGAGACCCTCAGGTAAGTGTGAGGTCACAAGACAGTAGAAGAGTCACACTACTAGGTGATGACTAAGGCATGTACTGTAGCCTCAAAGGATTTTCTTGAGCCTGGATCTTGGGCATGGAGAGACCTTTCCCTAATACTAGTGCTGCCCTGTGGTCCATTCCTTATTCCATGACCTGGTACGGCTGCTCAGCAGAACATAGTTCAAACAGCAGGTAGCACAGGGCTGGGTGACAGCACTGCTGTTGACCTTGCAGCAGGATTAAACAAGACCAGGGCTGACTGTGGGATAATGATGCTCCTGCACAGCATCTGGCTCATCCAGACCACATGGAGTATGGGAAAGGTCTACACCACTGATAGGACAGTTCATAGGAAATAGGTTTTTATTCATAAAGTGCCATATCCCACATTCCCTGACACCTATACAGTGAGAGAGGACTGTGATGCTACTGCAGAGTAGCAGTGTTGTTCTAGGTCTGTTACTCCTCAAAAGGGAGTATTTTCTTCTTTTCCTTTTTAAATTAACTGCCTTTCTTTCAGCACAAACATAGAAAGTTCACTTCACTTCTGTTTACATGTACTGTCAACATTGGGTCAAGTCCTTTGTGCTTTGGGATTTGGGTTTTCACACAGTCCAGGGAAATCCTGCACGTTTTGTTTATTTGAAAATGAGAAGGTTGGTTTTGGGTTTTTTTTTTTCCCCCCATCAGGCTTAGTGGTTTTTACAGCTTATTTATACAAGATGTTAATGATGGCTGAGATTTAAGCTGACAATGTCTACTTAAGTTAAGTCTAGTTAATTCTACAGACTAATTAACTTCAACATTCCTATAAATACATGAACTTCCCCTTCATGCCAGGAGTAGCTTAGCTTTGGCAGTCAGTACAATACGGATACAGGAATGGAGAGCCATCAAAAAGCTGGACCACACTTTGAAGGGGATCTCACTAATATGATGAAAAGGAGCTGCTTTTCAGCTAGTTCCAGTATGAATGTCTCCTCGTCTCTTGCCAATATGATGGCAGTGATACTAGTAATACCATTCTTTAAATGAAGGTAGTTCAGCAGATCAACAGGGAAACAACACTAGAAAAAAATGTGCCTTAAGAGCTAGCAAGAACATGACTGATTAGGCAGACCAAATTACTAAGATACAGATACTCTTTAAATATGCCTGAAGAGAAACTTTCTTGGGAATACCTTTATGCTTCTTTAATGTTAACAGACTCTTTTAGTTTACTGCCATCATCACTAGCAATGGCATTACTGCATTCATCCTTCATCCACGGATCTTTCTCTGAGGAAGAAACTGACACATATGGGTCATGCAAGGCCAGCACCAGCAATGTAAACAATCTAAGAACCCTGTGTCCTTATTGTTCTCCATCTGCCTGGTACACTCCATGCCTCAGGTGAGAGCAAAGAGGGGCCTGAATCAGTCACAGGGTGCATCCCTTTTCTTTGCATCCAGTCACACAGAGCAGAAAGGCTACCATTGCCTGTTACTTCTTGCCAGGTAAATATTGAGATGCTATCACTGGTTATTTAGGCATAAACTGTTCAGGTGATGGTACCCTTTGGCTGAGTCCTGATGTTTTTGCCCTCAAACCTGTCGTTCCAGTCTAAATCTTATGTGCAGCTGCCTACTTCAGAATGAATGGTCTATTTTAACTTTCCAAAAATAAGTATTCACATCCTTTAAAAACATCTAAGCTATTTGCACTGCCAAGGTCTTTCCCTGTCTCCTTGACATCTCTTCCTGCATTGGGGTGTAGGATGAAATTCTCTGCTGCTTAGAAAGGACTGGAAAGAGCTAAATTGCAAGGAGAGGAAGGGGAGTTGCTTTTTGCTGCTTTAAATGAGTGCCCTCCAAGTGTCTATAGCTTGTCCTCGGGTCTGTCCTTGGTCTTTGCTTCCAGTCCCCTCTGGCTTTAGCAGAGCTCTGCTGGAAAGCTTCCAATCATTTACAGGAATGAAGAGTTTAAAAATAAAATAGGAGCCTTGATCAAGAAAGAAGTTCAGCTAGGAAGGAAAAAGGGAAACACAAGCACTGACAACTCAGGCGGAAAGCAAGGCAGGTTCATTATGAGCTGACAGACCTTTCTATGCCTGCTTGCAAAGACAAAACCCTCCCTGCTGCTCATTCTGCTTCAAAATACTCTGCATTAACAGAGAAAAATATGTTTTGTTTTCACCTCTGGCTTTCCTCTATGTGCCAGCATTCTTTAGCTTTTCAATTGCTAAATGTTATTTTGCAGGAGCTGTCAAAAGTACTAAACTCTGTGTGTGTGTGCATGTGCACATGCATGTGTGTATATACATGCACATTCAAGCATCAGTTCTTCAATTTCTGTTTATTCACAGCCAGTTCTCCCTCCCTCTCCTCCATATATTTATGTCTTAATTTTCAGTAGCCATGCCAGCTGCTGCTAATAGAGAGATCTCTTCACAATTTTCTGTTATAAAGGTGGTAGCAAAGACGACATGAAAAGTTAAAGTACCAGCCTCCTCCCAAATTTTTCATGATACACACAACCTAGCACATTTTAAATTACACATAATTGCAAAATCCTTCCCCAGATTCTAAACATCCATAACAACCTCCACATAAGCACCTTGTTTGCATTGAAAAACACTGAAAAGGCCTGCTCCCTACATGCAGTCTGCATCATTCAGGACCTTCAAAAATATCAGTGCTCAGGGTATGCCCTAAAATGCAGACAGGGTGAAGAACAGAGCAGCTCTGGAGAGTTCACTTCCAGTAGCTGGGATTGGCTCAACTCTTCAAAGTACAATAATCAGGATACAAGTACAAGATAAATCTGCACACAGACCTAATTCTCATGCTTTATATATGCCTAAAATTCATTCCCCTACTACAGGCTAATCCAGCTACCAGGTAATCTGGTACACTGATTCTTTCCATCATTTGATGGGTCTGTATTATGGACAGTAGCAAAGAAATTGCAGAACTAGAGAGTGAATGACTTTCCCTCATCCTTACTAAGCTGCCCAACAGAAAAGTGCCTACTATTATTGAGACCAGGTACATTGGGCTGGATTTCAGGAGCAGTTAAGACAGAGTTAAAAATAGTAGCTCATTCCAATCTGCAGCAGATGCCAACTCCCACCTTCTCCCTCTTGTGCACTTCTGAGGAGATCCTCAGCATCTCCACCTGCCTGTTCCCCAAAGCAGCATGAGACACACCACCCTGTCGCATTCATCCTCATGCCTAGATCCCATCAGATTCAGTTATTTATATCTAATCGAGAAAACATCAAAATACAATGAAAACAGACCACTTTCAAGGAGATTTAAATGGCAATCACTCAAATCTCACCCTTATCTAGATTTACACACAATTCAGAGGAAGTTTTCCTAATAAAAAAATCCAACTAAACGACTTAAAATTCAAGTATCAGAGAAATACCAAGTATGAGGGAGGAAATTGTGAATGGGAAAACTCCAGCCCAATGAAGTATCCATTACAAATAAAAGTGAGGTAGTCACAAAACACCTCATGGACTGTCATTAGACTCAACTCAGATCTGTCCAATTAAGATTAAGGTATCAAGGAAACTGAACGTGTATAGATGGTTCTATGCAATCCTGTTTACTGCCTGTATGTGACCACCCAAGGCCTGGTTTCATTCCCATACAGTTTCTGTTTGGATCAGGTGGCTTCCACAGGAGACTGGAGAGCTGCTAGAGGAAGCTCTCACAGTTGAGGGACACCACCCAGTTCCTGCACAGAGAGAGTTACAGAGAGTCACAAATGCAGCACTTTAGATTCCTAGAGCAATCACTCCTGATTTTTCATGTCTTTCCTTCAGCAGAAAATAATATTGCAAGGTAACAGTGCCCTGGTGCAGGAATAGCCACGACATGAACCCACAGCACTGTTGCTCTTCAGTTTTCTGACAGAAATGCTCACACTGACCAGAAATTATTTAGCAGCTAAGTATGTGCATGCCAGTTATAATGTATAATTCCTCAAGCTGAGCAGCCCTAATACTGGAGGGTTTGTTTGGTATTTGGTTTTTTGTGTTTTTTTTTAAACAAAAAACCAAAAAAATCCACAACACTTGGCAAAGTTTTCATTCCATAACTAACAAAACAAGAATGTACATAATATTATTGCCACGTTATTGCTACAGGCACTCACAACCTGCACTGGTATTTGTGGCTGTAGTCCAGAAAGAGCTCCTACAGCTTAACAACCATTCAACTTCATAAAGAGCTGATATTCAATTTTATTTCAGCCCACCCTGTTGGATTCTTTACTCATAGCTATGGTAATTGCTGTGCAAAATCTACAATGGACCTTCGCATCCCTAGCTGTCTACTCTACCTTTTGTCATCACCCCCTGCATCCTTCTGGCACACAGAGAATATGGTTGAATCCTGCAGTTTAGAAAAGTTATGAAATGGACTGTAAGGTTTTGGGGGTTTTTTTGGTTTGTTGGGGTTTTTTGGGTTTTGGGTTTTTTGGTTTGGTTTTTTTTTTTTTTTTGGAAATGCATCTAAATGGTGGAGAGAAAGGCATTTAGAAAATCATTAGCATTCTCTTCCTTTTAGAAGGCACAGAGTCACAGCAAAGAATTTTGGGAGTTCACTACTTGCAACTCAGTGGTGGGACAAGGACTCCAGGACAATGATACATGTCTTTGTAAGGCAGGGCAAGTACTGGGAATTCAACCTTCTGCCAAATAAGTGATAAATATTTTGTTATAGGGGTTCAGAGAAGAAAATAAAGCACAGAGAAGAACATGTCAATACAACATGTTATTCAGCCTCTGAGAAGCAAAAGACAACTAACTAAAAAGATAATGTCATGACAATAATGATGTGCTGGAGTGCTTCACTTTCTGTTGAGGAATCCCCATTTAAGACTTCACCTTGGATGTTCTGGCCCTGTTGGTACTTGTTTACAGGGTTCAGTAGTCATAATGCTCGATAGAAGAAAACATTTTTCAGATATGTTAGAAATTATCTCCCCAAATAACTGCCCCCAGCCTAGGGAGGAAGCCATATATTCTTACCCAGTGTACACTACAGGCCTGTATAAAGCTTCTGCACAGCTCATGACACTTAGACCAATGAGGGCTTGTATCTCCTTCTGCGATGGTATCTCACTGATTTTCCCTCTCAGACAAGTGAGATGTTGCCCAAAGCCACTCCAGGCATACTGGAGACAGAAATGAGATTCAAATGTACTTACTTTTGCCATATTACTCTCAGAACAAACAAGCCAAGCCTACAGACCTGCGTATGCTGCAAGTGTGTGCGTAAGCACTGCTCCAGCCACCACACTACATCTCACCGGAAAGGGAAGCTATTGTTTATGATACAGTGTTTGACAGTATGCTGGCTACCAGAATCCTTAAACTTAGAGCCTAAGTTTAGAGAGACACCCTCCACAGGCACCACACACATAAGACAGAAACCCTGATCTGTCATGTTATGAGCTAACATAGTTACCTTAGCTCAAGTGGTAGAAGCCTAGGACAGCTATAGTGTTGAAAACATGGGATGTTCTCCTAAAACTGCTGGCTGTGACTATGAAAGTTGATCCCTGTCTGAATAAGGCTCACACAAGTAACCTTTCCTCTTGCATTCACAGTGTTCACCTACACAATTTCAATGTTCTTTGAAAAATTACTGGTGGTGTCCCAAAGGCACAGCTAATCACCTCAGACCCACTGTCTGTGCTTACCTGTTGGTCAGGATTAAATTCTGTTTCCATTTAGGCCAGGTGGTGTCCTGTGGATGCAATATAATTTCTCTGTCTGAAAACTAGCTGATCATTGCACTTTCCAGCAATTAACACACTGAGCAGAAGAGGCCAGTCCTACATGGACCATGGACGTCAAACTTATTACTGCTCCTACAAAAATTCCTTAACCTTCTCCCTCCCAAAAGGCATACTTACACATTTATGTATGACAGGCACTTTTTCTAGTTAATCTTCTTCCGCAGTGCTATCAAGAGGACATCTCTTACCAGCATTACATCTACACTGTTAAATAAAAGAGGATGGGAGGTGGTGAATTATCATTAGCACAAGAAGGGTATTATCTTCTGATTTTTATAATGTTTCACACACAGAGCAACACAGTAGCTGGCAGCCAAATTACTCCAGATGTATTATTCTGGGGCTAACAATTAAATAAAAGAGGTGTTCAAGAGTTCTGGAAGTCTCCCCAGGTAGCTTCAGAGAAATTCCAGTGAGATCTGATCAGCCAAAATCAAAACAGGGATGCCATAAAAAGATATAACAGTCAGAAACTACATCACCTAGTGAAGATATACGCCAGAGTTGCAAGTTCATCTTACCTGTAAAATTACTGCAGACAGCTTTTTAAAAAATAAAGTTTGGTTGACAAAATCCTGACCCATGTTAGGCTTTATTTCTTCCAGAAGACCAACAAAAGACAGGTCACAACATTGCAAATATATTCACCTTTCTCTCCAGGAATTAGACGTAAATGAAAACCAACCAACCAAACAAACAAAAAAACCAAACAAACTGTAGCTTGTAAAGAAAATTTCTAAGAACTGCTGTGTTTTAACCTAATTTATTTCTATAGTCTATCTTACAGTTAGGGACCATCTGCCATCCCACCAGTGATCTTTATTCAGTCTGAAATACTCCAAAGCCTCCAGGAATATATGGTCATTGTTTTGCATTTATTTTTTAATGTATCATTTGAACTGCAAGATGCCTGTGAAAACAGAGAAGTTACATTTCTACTTAGAGACACAAATTGCTTAAAAATGTAGCAAAAATGAGGCAGTACATTTATAACTGCTCTCAGGTAGGCATAATTTAGGCTAGAAGTTCATTCTCTCACTTCCCTTCAACTAAAAGTAAGTGATAAAAGTTATTGTACCTCAATGGATTATTGGTTAGTGGTTCACTAAGGGTTGTTGTAGGTAAAGTGCAAAAGTTTAGACTTAACTCAAATTTACACACAAGAATTGAGAAAGTAAACAATATTGATTTTAGCTCAGTATCTTCTTTTCATCAAAGGACAGAGAGAAGTGAGACTTGAAATGTTCTGACCAAATCAATTTAATGCAATTAGCTTGAAACATCTCTTTGCCATGGTGATTGTGTCATGATAGTGGGAAAATAAACCCGTAAAGCAAAAGCATATTATGGGAAAAGCTAGTCATGCAATACAGATATTTTCATCACAACTAAATAGAGCAGTTCTGCACGCACTTTTTAACAGCCACATAGTTACCTCATCAACCTGTCAGTCCCCTCCAGGAGAGTGTGAAAAATACCTTTAGACATAGTACAAAAATATCTGCAGAGTGCTTCCTAAAATCGATGCCTCACCTGTCAAATTTGCCAAGTCTCAGAAATAAGTACTTTCATACACCTCTTTAAAAACATATAAAACAATAATTTATGTCCCTCATTCTGAACTTGGGAAGAAGCCAGTAAGTGTTACAAAAGCATTATTTTCATGGCATTTAAGCCTTACATAAATGTGTTTAAGCAACTTCCTTGTTGAGCAAGTTTTTTTAGAAAACAGCCAACTTCTTGATCTTGAGCAAAGTCAACAGCAAGGCACACCAGGATGGTTGCAGAGACAAGAGGTAGTTCACATACTTATTAGTGAATCACAAAGAACATCAAATTAAGTTTTTGCATTACATCCATGTTTTCTAGTTGCTAAACACTTCTAGAAGCTTTGGGGGGGAAATGTAGTAGAAAACTGAGCAGCAAAGTG
Source organism: Bucorvus abyssinicus (assembly GCA_009769605.1). NCBI lineage: Eukaryota > Metazoa > Chordata > Aves > Bucerotiformes > Bucorvidae > Bucorvus > Bucorvus abyssinicus. The sequence continues at coordinate 29,199,325 of CM020027.1, forward strand.
GCAGAAAAATTGGGTTTTTATACATTTATAGTAATTAGAGCACTAGCAAAGAACAAGCACTCTTCTCACACATGTTAATGCATCTGGAGTTTTTTGACAATCTTCAAGACACAACTGTGTTAGCAGTGGTAGGTCAATGAGAACTTTTCAATGAGAACTGCGGACAACTTTGCAGCAGCAGGTAAACACAACTTCAGCCTGAAAGCAACTGGGATGCTTAAGCTGGATAAGTGCACAAGCAATATAGTATCATAAGCAGTGACATGAGCAATGAAAGGGATGTCACAAAACATGTTCATAGGGTTTGTAATAGTGAGCTAACCATCACTAGAAGAGTGAGATTAAACATGTGAGTAAATAGCACAGGTGAACAAGTACCGTTTTTAACACTTCTAGACTTAATGTACTAGAACCCATTTGTACCTAGATGGTACACACAGTGGTGGAGCAATGAATAAACAAATATAGGAAAGAAGTCTGAGGAACTCTGTCAGCAGAATAAGAATCCTCTGATGAGCACAGTAAGGGCTGAACAGCAGGACTGATGCTTGCATTGGAAGCTACTGGCATTTTGTTCAACAGGAAATAAGAATGTGTTGTGGCAAACACAGTAGGGCTCTACAAACATTCAAGGCAAAAGGGACAAGTAAGAGAAAAGTAAGTCACTATAATTTAGACTCCTATGAGCTGACACCAAGTCAGGTAAACAATAAGCAAATTTGCAGAGGAAACAGCAGTTACAAAAATAAGCCAGAAAACTAGAGTACCCTGTAGAGTTATCAAAAAGGGACACAACTGTAGAATCAGGTGACAGCCCAAGATGAGAGATAAAGGGCCCTAAGACTCAAAAAGGTCCCCAACAAGCCACAGCCAGTTCTTGTGAACCTGTGAGCAAAGAGAAGCAATGTTGCTGTTGCAGGAAAGCCTAACTGATCCATGGAAAAGCATATGACCCATACACAGATTGAAATATACTGATTAATTTAAGGACTGCTCATTATAATTCCTGCACTTTCATCAGCAGGCCTTTAAGCACTCCAAAGTAAGATTTCCGTTGTGCAGAAGGAAAAAAAAAACCAAAACCAAACCCACCAAACTCTGCACATGAAATCATTTCACCAACATCACTTAGCAAGGCAATGGCAGAAATGGAAATTAATTTCAAGTTGGAGGAATCTTAGTGAACAAACAGAGTGGACACGAAGATGTATGCCCCACTGCCAATTTCAAGTGCTTTGAAACATCACTAAACTAGCATAGAATGGTTTTCCATTCCTTACCCCACAAAACCGGATTCAATTTACAACTGCTATTAGCTAAGTTTTCTAGGTCACTTTTGAGTATACTTTCAAGCCTTTTTTTCTTTTTTTCAGTTGCTGATGATTTAAAAAAAGAAAAAACCAAAACCAAACCAAAAAACCCAAAAAACTCAACAACCGCTGTGACATGACAATCACAAGAATGGGTAACAATGCCTGCCTTAGTAATGGAAGGAATGCAATTGCTTGGGCTGGATCTTTCCTTATTGACTTGGGTCTTTTTTAACCTTGTTTCTGTTACATTCTACTTCCATGACCATCTCTATTCCTGCCAACTCTATTACAGAGATTTTGTACATACTAGATTTTTTTTTTATTATTACGAGGTCACAAAATCAATCTGTTTCTGTGACCTCAAAGAGCAGTTTCACAAACCCTCAAAGGCCTCACCCATCCCAAGCTACTGTTGCCTTTGAAAAGGTGTATCAAATGTCATCTCACAGCATTTTCCTAGGCATCCAAGTCTCCCTCTTGTGCAGAAGTGGAAGAACGAGGCATTGATCATGCTGTTGCAGATACAACCCTGCAGGCAAGGACTAACCCAAACTCACACCTCCTCTCCTTGTCCCTCTCCCTTCAGCACCTTTTATATATTCGAAGTCATAGGATACAGTAGTTGCTACATGGATCTACAACAGCTTTCCTCCCTTCCTGTTCCCAGCAATAACATAGCTGCATCCATCTCTCTATACTTAATTGAAATGCACTTAAATATTGTATTTGGTACTACAACGTGGAGAGGTACCACAATCAGTGACAATTTTTTCTTGGGGCTCAATACTGGTTCCAGAAAACTCATCAAAGCCAAGCATTCCTGATGGCCCTAACTCCTCTAACCTGTTACAGAGAAAAGAATTTTCCCCTACCATGTAAAACAAGAAAATGCAAAAGGCAGATCCTTTTCAGCAAGGTGCTTTCTAGGTAATGGTCCTTCTATGCTGTTGCCAGAGATATGAGGCAGTTGTTCCCCTAATAAGATTGGATATACAACTCCCTAGATACATACTGTAAACTATTAATGATTAGCTCTTATTTGAAGTTCATTGACATTTCTTCTTTCTCTCCCTCTTTAAAACATATCAAAGGTAACTGACTCTAAACATAGGGTCAGTCTTCCCCTTTCCTCCACCCTCCTCCTGAATCTTGAAGTTTAGAGATTCACCACACTGAAACTTGCAGTATACAAAACCTGGATTTCACTTTACTCAAAAAACATCTGCACGTCATATATAACTCAAAAAATTAAACACTTTATTCTGAAGGATATAAAATATCCCACAAACTTTGTCTCTGTTCTTCAATTTAAGGATAGGTCAAAAATGGTCTGGTATTACAAAATCCACCCCTTTTCCAGTTTTCCACTCCCAAATTCTTTAGTTGACTCTTTCTCTGTATCTCTTTCCTCCTTTCCAATCTCCACACCTAGTTGCTCATCTCTTATCTGGCTGAAAATAATCACGCGCGGATCCCTGCCACTGCTGCCACATCACTTTATCCCTTGAACTCCTTAATCAAAGTGCTTTTGCAACATGTCCAGCCTTAACTACTCATTCAAGACTCTCCAGTTACACCAAAAGCGTATCAAGACTCATCTTACAGAAATCTTCTTACACTCCACTGCATTCACATTTTACTCACCCCTTTCAGTCACAACTTCATGAGGTCTCCCCTGCTGCACCCTTGGATAGTGCTCCCACCAGAACACAGTTCACCTTCCTTCAGATCCCGTATAATCAAACTCTTCTAAGTCATCTTGTTCTGAATAGGGGCCGTCAAAACACAAAAAATCAAACAAAAAAGCCCATGTTCAGGCCACAGAGTAACAGCACTGAAAGCAGGTGAACTAAAGAAATGCCTCCTCCCGAGTTTACCTCTATCTCTGCTTTCAGCGACATCATCCTCACCCTCTGGAAATACATCATTGCCTGCACAAAACAGACTGAAGAGGCCTCAGGGACAGTGCTCATCTTGCGTCTGAAAAATGTCAAGATCTAGACTGTAATAGAAGGTGAGAGGTGACAGAAAAGAGTCTATTTTTATTTAGCTCTAATTTAAGTATCTTAAGACCAAATTAACACACAAGTTCATATGACATATGCATGATAAACTGAGAAGCCACTCTTCTTCATAAGAAAACATGTCACTGATCACTTGCCCTTCCCTCCTCTTGCCAGTATCTCTCTCCTCAGCACGCATTTCAAACCGCTTTCTCATCCCAGTATCTTAGTTTAAACGTAGCATGCAAAGAACTTAATGCTGATGGACGGCGTGGCAGAAGCTGGGCTGCAGAAAAAGGCAGTCGAAACTTGAGGCAAGGCCTGTCTGCAATTATTCCTATTTTTTGCCACTTATCTTCAGAGCAGCAGCACAATGGGTCTTCAGTCTCAAAGGTCTGGGGCTGCTGGAAGAACCTGGCACGCAGCTCCTGCCTTTGGGCATGTTACTCTCTTGCAGACTCAGTGCCCTCGCAGCCCCTGCTCATGGAGGCAGAGCCTTTCTGAAAAATCTCCGTTACAGCCCTGCGTTGGTACAGGGGCTGACATGCCCTGCCCACATCTCCCAGGTGAGCTCATGAAGCTGGATTTGCAATCACACATGAACAGCGGCAGCCTTTCTCCTGTCAAGGGCAGAATCACCCTGATGACAGCAGTGCTTGCAGACTCCAGGGGAGGTACTGAAACACTTCAGATTCTGCAGCATAAAAAATTAGAAACACAACTGATCACAGAGATTCCTGTTTGGTTAAATATTCTCTTTCTTCACATTCTCTGCACTGCAAAATCACTTCCCTTTGCCTTAAGCTCTTTTTTCAAGTGCTTCCCTAAGGAAATATTTCTTATTACCCAAATCAATATCCACTGAAGTGGATTTAAGAATTTTAAAGCCCTTGATGTTTGCTATTACCATCAGCTTGGATAGCTACTCTGTTAAACACATGCTTTCCGGGATGATTCATTTGCAAGAGTCTGCGTGCCCTGGCTAGTGAATTGATTTTCTTTTAGAATATTCTGTAGCAGCTTCTTGAAGGTGTTAGAGCCAGGCTCTTCTGAAGACTTTTTAAAATTTTGGTTCTTAAGGCTCATGTGACCAGGAAGAGACCCCATCTCAGCTCTTACATACGTAAGTCTGAGGAGGAAAAAAAGTGGCTAACTATGCCAAAAACGCAAAGCCTGTTTCTCATGACAATCCATTAGGCCCAAAGAGTCAAAATACACAAGAAGGACTTAACTTACAGACTCTCAGAAGTGGTAAGAGGCTTGGGATGTTTCTCTCTCTCTCTTTTAAATCTATCAGCTTTGATTGATTCCGAAGAAAATCTTACCAAAATCAAATCTTCTTTCCACCTTCATATATGCCCCCTCCAGGAGAATGCATAGAAAAGTAGGGCTTAAATACAGTATAAAATCAATTAATCTCACTTCACCTATTTGTTCTGGGAAACTGAAGTTTTGTCTATCAAGCTGAACGTATTTAAAACGGTGGACTCCTATGTGGTTTCAATCTTTTAAAACTTGCTAAGCTGTTCTTAAATGGTAGATTAATTATTTACTTCAATCTTTATACAAATTCCTGTCTAACAAGCACTCACGTAGAAGAAACTGAAGAAACTGCTAATTCATTCCATACGAAGCATTCCAGCTGTGGAATGTGTTCACCATGTATCACTGATGCTGACACAACAGAGATTCTAATGCAGCTAAAATGTGCAGAATTTCACATCCTTATGTTTTATGGTGGGGGTTTTGGTGGCTTTATTGTTTGTTTGGGTTTTTTTGGGTTATTTTACATTATCGCTTATGTTACTTAAGTCTTTCAAATTCTTCTTGCATATTTCCGTATTCAAATTTTACTGAACAATTTCAAATAAAATACAAAATAGTAATTGCATTGTTTATCATCAGGCAAAATACACCAACATCTTTCACACTAAGAGGAAAAATTTCTTTAAATAAGAAAACAGAACTATTTACATAGCCTCAACTATACTTTGCACTTGTATAAAAAACAGTCTCTAAAGAAAGTTTAACTCTTCATGAAATACACAACTGAACAGTGATTTGGTTTTCTACCTCAGCACCTCATTAAAAAATCCATTCAATCAATTCACAAAAGTGTAGCATGAAATATTTTGGGATACAAATTTTTGCTGCAGTACTGTTTTTGCACAATTTTTCAGACAGCAAGAGGGAAGCCAAGAGAAGCCCATTTGTGTGCCTGATGATTTACCACACTTCACCAAAAGTGAAGTTCCTGAGGAAGGAGAAAAAAATTCTGGAGTGATTGTGGGATGATTCTCCACCACAAAGAAACAGCAGGACTGAAGTACCTTTTGGTTGACATTTCACAAGGCGGCATGTAACTCGGTTATTTCCACAACAGTAAACTCCATTCCTATACTCTAAAAATCTAAGCTCTTCATGACGCTCTTTCAGAGGGATGATTACAAATAACCAGTTGTATGCACTAGCTGCATTCACTGAAATGAAAAAATTTGCAGATGTTTGATAAACACACAGAGGTAATTATCACTTCAGTTTTTTCACCTAAAGCTGAAGAAATTCTTTACTCTCTGCAACACAGGCACAAGTACACAATAGCTATGATATTCCTCAGACATTGCCCTCCAGCTGTTTGCTCATCCAACATAAAAAACTACTGTATTATTTTGGATAAACATACTTGATATTTAAAAATGTTTTCTTATGTATTTCACTGCAAAGGATGCAAAAAATCATCCGATCCCTGTTGTCCTTAGATAGCCTACAGCAGTGTTAACAAGACAAGGGAATATATGTGTCTTTATGAAAAGCGGTATAAGAGTAGACTGAACAGCTGCCAGCTCCATTATGTACCTGAAAGTCACAGTTTAGATTTTAAAAATATTTTTATTAAGACAAGAAATAAAAATTTATTCAAATGCATGCCAGCGCTATCTGTTAAACGTTAAATCTTTCAAGAGACCTTTACTTTCAGGTGTTAATTATGCATGAGACTACATAGTCTTACAAGTTCCTGCTAAGACAAAGCAAATCAATACTTCCCCAAGAAATGACAGCCTTACTTTACAACAGTGTAAGTCTGTTGACAGCACTGCGTACTAAATTCTGAAATAATATACTGGAAGTAGAAGTTTCTCCAATACTGTTGGCGTAAGAGTTAACCAGTAATTGCACCTGATGAGTACAGGATACTTGGCTGTTCCCAGGATGAAACTATTTGCTGCCACTGAAGATCGTAAGATTATTATTATTTATCAAGAGTCGATGAGATAAAACTGTAATATATGCAAACACAACATATCTCTCCCATGGTATCTAGAGTACACATTAGAAAGATAATACAGTTTATCACATCACAGCAAGTAATTAGATAAACTCCCTTCAAATCAGGATCTTTTCCTTGGAAGTAACTGTTATAAGGATGCAGAGAGACCGCTTTTGCAGACCACACTTTTCCTGAACCAGAAGAACTAACTTTATTTTCTAAGGTAACTGCTGACTCCCTATTTTACAAAAGATTTTGGATTAAAGAAGTATATCAAATATATAGTAGACCTGGAAATTCCTAGCTTGGTAAACTACTACAACTGGTATATTCAAATCCTTTTTTTTTTATTTCAAATCACCTACTTGTAAGTTAAGAATAGGATCGGTAGCAATGCCTTTAGCAAAGACAGTTCCATTTACAAAGTTCAAAGCCTCTTTGTTGCTTTGCTGATCTAGTATCTTTTTGCTTCCAAGATGATGTTGGTTTCCCTGGCAGCACTGTTCTGTTAAGGAGAAAAATATACTGCAATTGCAAACTAAGGTAGCCTTTGATTAACATTATCAGAAAGTGATAATATTGACTGGCAGTAAGGACTGTGCATGTTAAACACAAACTTTGAGAGAATTATTATGACATCACTTGTATCTGGTTTTATTTACTGAAGTCTGTGCATATTTGTCAAATACACATTTCTATAACCAATCATATTCACTGGTTTATATCAACCATTGCACTAATCATATGATGTTCCTACAACCTTTTCTTACAAGTAACTCCACATAACTACTCATATTTAATTTCTAATTATTTTTTTAACAGTTTGCCTAAAAACTTACTTTAGCTACTGGTCCAGACTGTTCTGAAAAGGAAGGTAGTCTTGAATGAATTTGTTGTTCATACCAGGTAGGTGTTCCTCCTTACTGCTCACCATGTTCCAGACTAGAATGTTTTAACTCTTTTTACTTGACCACACAGTGTTAGTCATGGTCAAAATTATCAAGGTGGAGTAAAGCAAGCGTAGAGTCTTGACATTCCTTTCTTTCTTGAGAGTCTGCTTTAGACTGTCATTGAAGGATGAAGTTGTATGCAGGGCATTTCTCCCACGGTCCACAGCTGCTATAGCAAGCCACAGTAAAACTGCCTGGGGCTGGCAGAGCTGCTGTTCCCTGGGCCTACAGGGACATTCCCCTAATGGAGTCATCATAAGGACACACAAACTACCCTGAAGATCAACAGACCCAAAATAATCCCTAGGATGTTACTTATGAGAAAGGACTTTTCAGAGCAGAATCAATGGGAGCTGTGACTTTCTGCTTCATGAAACAAGGAGACCATTAAAAAGCATTCTTCCAAATCTTTTGTCTGTTATTGAAGATAAGATGAAATTTGTATTTTAATCTCGTGTGCCACACAAGACGCTAACAGCACATTTTTCTCTGCTGGACTTCTTTGGTTATTCTCCCATGTCCTCTAAACTTGGAACAACCAAAAATTTTGCATAGGTAATCCTCATCTCGCAAGCTTCTTAACTGATTTTTTTTCCCCACAGGGACCCAGCAACCATTTCAGATAACTGGTGAGGAATATTAAAGTGATAATTTTGGGTTCAACACAAATATTGCTTCAATATTCAGCTTTAATACCCAGCTTGGGGAAAAAGAGAAAATCTGAAACTTGGTCAATGACAGATGAAAGTATATGTTAAGTTAGTTTTCAGGAAAAGCACATTTTTAGTTTGCCATTTCTGCTGGGGAGTTTTTGCATTTTCATTTTGTGCTGTTTTCCTGTGGTTTCACTTCCCGGTTTAGTTAAAACTTCATTTTGAAACATCAAAATTCTTTGCAAGGTGATCATCTTTTCTAAAGAACTGGAGATCCTAGAAAGCACAGTTGCAAACAGCATCAGAACCTGCTAAACATGAAAGTCTTGACAAGTTTCTGTTACGTAAGCTGCCAAGTAGATCCTCATCAGAGATTTGATTTTTAACTGTTCAGTCTCATCCCACTGTAAGATGGTTTATTATTCCATGAAAGCAGATCTACTGCTGAAAATGGGGTATACTACACACCAATGCTATTATGCCATTGCTTTTTAAAGAAATGGCTATCATTTGAAGAGCAGTGTCTGCTTTTCATGAAGTTCTAACCCATTCAGGAACTTACTAAGCAGATGTTCTAGAAATGGCAAGTAAATTGGACACTCCTACAGAACTCAGAATCATACCCTCGGGGTTTTTTGTCTTCCATTCTACTCCAACACAGATAGATATATGCTGAGCAGTACCTACTGGACATTAATGGCAAAGATGTGACTTCTTCCTGGTCACCATTTTCACTGGTGTTTAAGCAAGCTTGCTTGGCACCATTGGGGCAACTCTCTTTTGCTTAAGACTAAAAGCTTGGGACCTTCTCCTAAAAGCATGTTTCTGATGGATACCAGCAGGGAATACCTCTTTTCGAGCAGCCAAAATAAAGAGGGTTGCATGCAGCCCATTTTCACCCAACTGTCAAAAGTTTGACCACCTGGCTCAGCAGGTTCAAAACTCTTTTCTGCCTAAGAGACCAAAACATTTTCCTCCTCACTGCTTCCTCCATCTAGAGCTGGGAAAGCAGTTTCCTTCCTCAGCTGAAGCTGTTCTTTGCACAGTGAATATTTAACTAGCAATTAAATCAGAGTGAGCAGCAGCCTCTAGCCTAGCTATAAAAATAAGTACACTTACTTCATATGAAGTTGCTACCAGAGCAGCAGCAAGGAATTAGGATCATATTCCACACAGGCTGCTCTCAGGAAGAAGAGTAAGCTGAACTTGCATCCCTCATGAATATTTAAGCCACCAGGCTAATTTACCAGGGGGAAAAAAATCCGATATATAATACTGTTACTGGCTATGTTTTACAACAGAATGGCTGGGCCAACAGCCTGAATTCAGACATGCAGAGTACGTCTACTGAGAGTATGTACGCTCAGAAGCAGAGGAAAAACACCTAGTTACAGGTTCGGGAGAGCTCAGAGGCACATCTATTTCTAAGCTGTTCAGCTCTGCCAAGCCAGTGGGCTTCCAGGCTCATCCAAGAACAGATTTTGGGAAACACAGTAATAAAAACCATAATCCTACAAACTTTAGCTGCCTTGAGGATTAAAATGAACTCAGTAGTCCACCATAGCAATTGTGATATTTGGCATATAAATCCCAATTCCGTTTCCAGATGTGACCTTTAGTCCATGCTTCCATTCTGTGTCTCTGCATGAATGTATACCAAGACACAAATAACAGCTTCTCTTGCTTGTTAGTATCTTATACTATAAGTTGGCAAACAAAAGCAAAGGGTTGCCTGGAAAGGATGAGAGGAATGAAGCCCAAAAGATAATTAACACTATCAGTGGTCAGAGTGAGAGCCCAAAGCTTCAAGTGTCAAACAGACCCTGAGGAAACTCTGATGCAGCAGTGCTGCCAGAACCATCTGCAGAGCTGTGGTTACTCTTCAGCCTTTCAGTGGGGAAAAGGCAGCTGTAAACACAGTGGGCAACAAAGAATATTCAATAGTTTACAACCACTGTGAGCATCGAACAAGCCCACACGAGTTACAAGGGTGCCAAAAGACGAATCCCGCCCAAATCCAGGGCAGTATGTCTGCTTCCAGCAGGCCGCTCCCACTTCACAGAGCAGAATGCTACAAGGAAACAGATGGCCAGGGGACGTAAGGCAGCCCCGTGCCCTCACGCCCCATGCAGCCTTGCCCCTCCAGGATCCCCCACCAGGATCCCCCACCAGAAGCACAGCCCCACACTCCACCCAGCGCCAACGCCTGGGCTCCGCGCAACGTCTAACGCCGACGACTCAGTTCTGTAACACTAACAGCAATGCTTTCGCTACACACAGCACGTAACCCTAACGGCTCAGGCGCCAGACAACCCTCACCGTCCGGCCCCCTGGGCGGGCCAGGGGCCTTCACAGCATGCGCCACCTAATGGACGTGTGGAGGAGCGGCTTCAGAGCGCTTGGGTTTGCCCCTGGAGAGTTAAAAAAGAAAGAAAAAGGAGGGGGAAGCATTACACAAACATGAAACAGCTTTATTCAGAATAATCTGAGAGTTAATTAGAAAATTATTCAGGCAATTAGTTCAGGCAGCGCAAGCAGCTGGGCGGGCCGGAGCATGCGGAGGCCTCACATTGCCCTCCGGGCCATGGGCCCACCAGCTCAGGAAGGTCAGGGCGCAGGGAGCGTGTCTCCTGCCCCACATCTCAGGGAGAGAGCAAACACTGTTCAGGGACTCGAAGATGGCTGGGCACGAGACAAGAGGCTTCATCCGGTTACACCTGAAGAACTGCTTCACCCCCTTTAACACGTCTAACCACTCATCTTCACCTTTATGCAAATGCCCGTTATCTGCTGCAGAGGGTTACCTCTCAAAAGTCGCAAAGTCTGTTTCAGATAAAGCAGTCTTCCTGGTGGCAGGTACACATAGGTGCAGCGGACGCATAATGTATCCTGTATGCAGATAGAGCACACAGGAAACCAAAACCCCTGATCCCTTGTACCACTGCACCACTGGCTTCCTCCATCTCCAAAGCAAACCATGCAGGGTAGGGTCTTTCAGAATCACTTAATACATTGGTTTGACTCTGATGCCACTGAAGTACCCAATTAAACTCCTGCTGTTTGTAGCAAAAGCACAGTTACATCAACACTGTTTATCCCACCCAGATTTTCTCGCTACCTCAGTTTCTCTGTGAATAATAAACAATTATCAACAATCTCCTACTTCTCAGTAAGCTGAGATCTGCTGTTAACAAGTTACCCAAACATCCTCTTCTGGAAGAAAGTAACAAAAAAATAACTGTCTGGCAGTAGGGATATCCATCTTTTTCCATGAAGGACTCAATGCATCAGAAAAAATGTGCTACTATTTTTTTTATAATATACTTGGAATATGAGGGAAAAAAATGTTTTAAAGATAAAAATTAATCGTGAAAAAAAATAGTACATGAAAGTGATCAGTCTCTACAAAAGTAGCACCAATTCCTCAGTATCACTTAACTGATAAAAAGGCTGCAGCCAGCAACAGTTTACCCAGTTCCTCTTCTGAACTGGATTTCATACAGAGAAAAAAGCAAAGCCATCAAAAAAATAGTCAATGCCAGTGGGACTTTCCTATACTTTTATCAACTTGGCAAAGGTACAAGGTCATTCTTGCACACCCTACAGCATTATGGATTAGATTGCTCCTTCACTAAAGAGCAATTAATACCTGGAGAATAGGTGGACGCTACACGTCGTTCCAGAAAATGTAATGGCTTTAGAAGAAAATGAAGCGGCTCTAGAAGAAAATGAAGCAGCACCTAAGCAAGCCAGAAAACTTGACAGCATTTTCCAGCACTACAAGCAACAAATGTTACTGTTAAGAGAGATGAAGGTACAACATTATTTAAAAAACAAAACACACCCCAAAAACCAAGAGAAGGAGAATTTTTTTCACTCGACATCACAGATATTTATTTGCAAAACATAAAAGTCAACAAGCTAACATCAAAGTAAAGACACACAAAGCTGAAAAATTTATGTGGCTTCAGCATGACTCATGAACTCACTTCCACTCCTAAACCCCCAGAAAAATGCCTTTTTGTAACCACCATTTTTGCATTATAATAAAAAAGATACATCAAAGGATAAAGATCAGTAGAACACAAGGAAGTCTCTTGAAATTTCAGGTGCCAATCTTGCAGATGCCAAGAGAGCGGGCCTTGCTTATCTTTGCACACAACAACAGATGCTTTAAGTACATGAGGGGGTTTAACTGAATGAAAACATTCCCTATTTTAAGCATTCACAGAATTTTGTGACAAAGGAATTGTTCCAGCCCCTGTTTTCCATCCTACACAACCGAGGCCATACGATTTTTTCATTCAGGAACTCAGTCATCCTAGACAGCATCATGAATGATTTTAAATCCTCAAGGAGGATTAATACCTTCATCAGTCAAGATTTTTCTATTGGTTAATTAACATTAAAACATCTGCCTTAACTCTAGTCCAAATTTGTTTAGAATCAACTTCCAGCCATCCGAAATTGACTTTTTGTCCTACGTGAAAGGAGGACCCTTTGATTTGTAAATTTGCTTTTCTTAGTGTTTGATCAATCCACCATCAGTAACCCCTTTCTTGGCTAAACTCCAAATACAGAGTTTCTTTAATCTCTCATTAGAAGGGAAATTTGTCAGGCCTGAATGACCCTTTTCTCTTGTTTCAGAACATTTTGTACTATCCAACATCTTTTTCAATGCATGAGCCTTAGGACTAGCCCAATTATTTTCTCAGTTCCCCTATTAATGTTATAGACTTATACCTGGTGATACCTTTTTAACACATCCAAGGATCGTATCTGTTTTAATCATCATCCAACATCAGGAATTTTCATCCTACCAGATAGCTAAGCTGAACCATAAACACTTGAAGGAGGCATTGGCTTCCAAAATACATTCTTCATAACAGATGTATAATTCTGAACACATCACCTCGCTTATGGCTCTGTTAATGTATACATTGCAAAATGAGACCTGTTTGACAAGGAACCACAATTTCTCAGAAGGAATTTCTACCTGTCATTGCAAATGCTGAAAGTTATACCTTCAAATAATTCATATAATTCAAATAATTACAATTTTTATTCCTATCTTGATATACACCAACAATATCATGATAGACCAGGAACAGTTTTTCACAGAAACATACTGCAATGCTTTTTAAAACAAATATTCCCATTTATGCTTTCTACAGTCACATGACTAGTTTATAATTCATGTAGTCTTCATATGTGTTACAAATTTTTTAATCTTAATTTTATTTTGAGACAGTGTTTGTCAGCTCTCACAGGAGTCTACCAGGTCAACAAAATTCTTCAGTGTCAATCAAAACAGAAGTATTTCCTTAGCCAAGACCTGCCATGTGCACGACTGCCCAGAAGACAGGAATTCCTTTCATCAAAGGATCATTTCAGTGAGCCAAAATATAATTTTTCATAATTTACTTAATTCATATGAACATTCAGAGCACTTCTACTTTGAAAAATAGGACATAACTGTAGAAATAAGCTGCTGTATCTAGGAAGAAATAAGCATCTTTGCTCTATGGCCATTGATATGTTGGATTTTTTCCAGCTGAGAGAACTTAACCTCAGAACAATTTTCGTCAAATATTTATTCCTGAGAGATTAAGACAGTAAAAATATTTGAAAGTGCACAGCCAAATCTGATGTTCTCATATAGGTACTGAGAAATTTCCATTTAGCTACTTAGTAACTACCAGTGCAAGGTAGGTCATTCTGACCAGAAAATGAAATATATTGGAAGCTTTTGTCACCACAGGAAATTCATTTGCTCTCATAAGAGAGCAAGTGCTTTGAAGGCAAGGTTTTTAATGCTTGTAAACCAGTGGCAATGGCAAGCAGAGAGTTCAAACTAATTGCCATCTCCGTAGTTTTATTAGGAACACATAGGCATAAGGTTGACAATTTCTCAGACAAACATGGCTAGGAAAACATAGAGGACTTCATCAATTTGCAATAATTGGCAATACTCCAAAGAGAAAATAAAATTTGTTCCATCCTTGAGACAAAAAAATCTTTAGTTGAAATCTCCACAAAGAAATTTGCTTTACAGTGTACAGGCAGCTTATGGTCACTAAAGCTTATTTGTCAGGATGTATCGAAAAAGAGTAGACTAACCACCGCTGGAATGATTGCAGTAGCACAGCAATGACAGTCTAGCTACAATGAGCCACTAACTGTATTTCCTAAAGCAAAGAAATAACTTATTGCACGTCAGTTACAGATCACTGAGAAGCGTACAAGAAAATATTTGACATTCCCAGTGCGTAAGCTTCTGAATTCCCCTGCCACTGTCTCAGTTCTTGAAATTCTACAGCAAAACCAGTATTTGACGAAAGCCAGCAGCCTTGCTCTTCACAGAACAGATTTGCTTTGAAAAATTCTGTAGATTATTATCTTAAAGGGGAAAAAAAACTGTCTTTCTGAAGAAAATCTGACATTGCTGCCTCCTGATGGGGATATATACCGGTTACAGGCTTTTACTCAGACATCTGAACAGCAAGCTGTGATTTTTACCTGGTTGAATTGAAATGAGTAGAACTGAACTGTCTTGACCAAGAAAAAGTTCCAGAACACCTCAGGGAAAGATTAATTTTTTAGGACATTTTTTTGACAGGTATCTAAGCAATTATTTCCTTTGATGAAAACAGATCCAGATTCCCTTTCTGAATTGTACAGACTGTTTAAAATACATCACATTTAAGCAAAATCTTGTAACAGAAACCCATACCACATAGTCCTCCTGGGGCATCATACTGTTCTCACTGTAAGACTGATATCCCCTTTGTCACAAAACACTGCAGCAAACACAAAATAATGAAGTTACCCTTTAATTATCAACACTTTTATCCTATTTTTGGAGATCCACAGACTTACAACCTGTGTGTGGACACTCTTTGGGAACTGCTATGCCTTGACACCCACTGGACATGCATTATCTTGACATTTAGCCTATAAACCTTCCTGTGATCCATCCAATGCCAAAATCTCTGGAAAGGTTCTGGCTGGCAGGGCTGGCATCTCCTAACTTTTCCATCAATAGTTTGAGTTCTAAAGCTACTGAGGGTAGGTCTTTTCTTGAAAATCCCCTAGTTTGATAAACCTATCAGGATAAAGTCTCCCTTAAGTAGTAACTATAAACATATATCATTACAACTTACTGTAGCATTTATTATTTAATTATTAATTCTTTAAACTGTAATAGGTCAGTTAGCTCTGTTGGTAAAAAATAATTATATGGCAGTAATTCATGGCCACAGTGCTTCTTGTAATCTGGCAATCACTAACCTGTTTGTACCTTTAGTTACTCATTAATTTCTAAATCTCCGTATCAAATGCTCTTAGCCTTTCAATACTTAGTCCCAGACTGGAGGCAGCAAGTTTAACTCACCAGCATAAGGAGGTTGTAGAGAGGTGGGAGTTGTTCTCTTCTTCTATGTGAGAATTGACAGGACAAGAGGAAATGGCCTTAAGTTGAGCCAGGGGAGATCTAGGTTAGATATCAGGAAAAAATTCTTTACAGAGAGGGTTGTGAAGCATTGGAACAGGCTGCCTTAGGGAGTGGTGGAGTCCCCATCCCTGGAAGTGTTTAAAAGACATGTAGATGTGGTGCTGAGGGACTTGGTTTAGGGACCCTGGCAGTGCAGGATGAACGGTTGGACTCAATCATCTTAAAGGACTCTTCCGACCAGACGATTCTATGATTCTATCTTTTACTCTGCTCTTCTCTGCTCCAAGGCAGCAGAAACCCATGCAACACATTACAAGACACAGCTCTGGAGGACCTAGAATAGTTGGGCCTTTGTTTGCTTAAGACAGCCCTATGTGAGGCTATGTGCTCCACTGCAGCCACCAAATCAGTAACCCTGGCGGCAGGTTGTAACTTTCAGAAATACACCTCTCTAGTTGAGCAGAACCATGAATGAGTTGCTTCCTACCATTGAGCATCTGCTAAATGCATTCTTGTGTCTTCCTTAAATCCATCTTGCCTACACCAACTTGACCAAAACGCTTGCAAGTGTGCACACTCAGAACTTCAGGAGAGTGGAACTGGATTCTCAAAGTGGTGGTCAGTGTCCGTCACAGCACAAATAATGGCAGCATTAATACTGTAATTTCAAAGATTACTTCATTTAAGAAAAAAAAAGGAGCTACTTGCTATGAGGTGAAACATGAAATTCACTGTGAAAAATAGTCAGCATGGAGTACTTTGATTTGGGACAGTAGAAGAAAGCTATTAACTGTTTGACGCAAAGCTATGTCAAAGGATTCAAACATCCTTCAGTGAAAGGTAAGAATAAACTTAAGTGTTTCATATGGAAGCTCAATTCTTTTTATATTTGATATGTTATGATTACATTATGTATTTCAGTTGCAGCATGAAATTTTATACAGCAGCATGAGATACTACCTCAGTGTTTTTCTCAACTGCTTTCATTCTCCATACTATTTTATTATCATTCATTGCATGTTTGGATTTATGTCAACTAGATGGACTAGGGTATTTTTTTCTCAAAATGCCAACTGCTATTTTTGTGAGCAATAAAGCCAAAAGAGTGCAATTGCCTTGTGAAAAAGGGATGAGATTAAAAAAAAAAAAATCATCTTACCAACTATTACTTTTCAGTGCTGTTTAATTAAAAAGCAAAACTTAAGTGTATCACTACAGTCTTCTGAAGCAGTAAGAATAAAAACAGTTCAAAGCAATCTTTGGAAAATTTACCAGTGGTCAGTGAAAGATTCAATCTGATTTTTCAAATGGAAGGCACTGCCTAGGAAGACACTCCAACCTTACAAAGAAAACATCTTTACAGCTCATTGTCTGGACCTGAAGCTTCATAAAACTGTCTCACCAATCATCTGATCATCAATCTACTCAAAACAAATGCACCTGAACTATATGCTTTGGGTGTATATCCACACAAATGTCCACGGATGTACAAGAGTACAATCTGATATAGGCAGACATGGTGTTCCGTACAGCAGTCGTTTGCTCTGGCCTCTATGAACAGGGACAGAAAATTCATCTGTCATCACTCATCTTGAAAAATTTTGAAAAATAGATTAGAAACCAACCTAAGATAAGATTTTATTCTGATTTATAAACACATAGGACTAATTATTTCAGAATGGATGAAAAAAAAAGCAATATGTGGTAAAGGCTACTCTTCCAGTTTTAGTTCCTGCTAGTCCCAAAAAACCTGACATATATCTTGCAAGTAGCAACCAGCTACTTGCCACAGATTTCTTCTCACAGTTTAATTAAATGCTAACAACTGAAACCAGCATTTTTTTTTTAATGTTAAACAAATTGCAACAAGCAGAACTGAGGAGGGAATGGGGTAGGTGTAAGGCCTTCAGAGGTCTGCACATATTCAGTGAATGTCCTGCTCAAAAACAACAGACCTGTTGTTATAAGCACTGCGGTCCTGGGTGGACAAAGCTGACTGTTCTGAGGTGAAAAGACAGGTAGTGGTTGGTTTTTTTTTTTTTAAAAAAAAGGTCATCAGTATGAGAGATAAATTAACCTCCAAGGAAATCTACTACAGTATAGATCACTGTACCACAAAATACTTACTTAGATTAACAAGCCGATTGAATTTGCCAAAGAATGTATTTGTAGTTTGAAGTGATGATTTCTTATAATGAAATAATTATCTTTTAAATTCTCTCTCTGGTCAAGCTCAAAATATATTAGTAATGTATTTCTTTCTGCACATTTTTTGCCTATGTATCTGCCTTGTAAGCCTTACATATTCTCTACCCTCCCACCATCAAAATATTACTGAACTATACTGGACACGTACCTCCTGAACTACTTTGGAGGAACAGCTGAGACTGAGCAAATAGGCTGCTTCACCAGTGCTACAACATTATAAAGATTTATCTGCTGTGGGTGCTGAACAGAACTACTTATTTTCTCTTAAAAACACCGTATCTGAACATTAAAACCATTAAAAAAAACCAAACAAGAGCTAAGGAGCTCTCACAAAACACATGCGCTTTGGGCTGCCCAATTACAGGTCATTTGTCTTGGTTCCAATTTAAAAGGAATTCTGAGCTGCCTGGAAAACCTGCAACAATTTTTTAAAAAAATCGTTATTACTAGCCTCAGTTGATAAACCCCCCACCTTGTATGCACTAAACCAAACAAGGTTTGATCTCTTCAGAGAACTAAAGAGAGATTAGCTAAAATTGACTGTGCTATATTAATTACTTCAAAGGCGATGAGTCTGGTCACAGAACAGTGAGAGGGATGAAAAGTGGAATATCAGCCATCTCTCTTTTTAAAAGGTGTGAACAGTCATGCAGAGAGGATTTGATCACTTCTGCTTTATAGTCAATGGAATGATCTGAAATTATGCTTAGACACCAAACAACCATTTCCATTTCAGAGAGTAAGCCATAATGGAAGTAACCTGAATTACCCTCAGCTGTGGAACGTACGCTTTTCTAGGGTCGGGACGCACAGTTGTGTTACTGCAGGCAGTGGAGCAAGCTGCCAGGTGTCAGCTGAACCATAAGTTATTGTTGAGGCACATGTCCTTCCTTACCCCATGGAAAATGTGAAGAAAAAAGAGAAGTACAGCTTCTCTCGGTGAAACGAAGTTATGCTCATGGACTGCAGATCCACTGACATTTGCACTTCTCCAGCAAACCTGTTATTTCACCAGATTAACTGCTGCCTTTGTGGCTCACTCTGAAGATCCCATCATTCAAATCAAACTCAGTGTTGTTTACATCAGCAGCATTTTATTTCAAAATATATTAACTGTTCTGTGCTTACAAAGGACTACAGTGTGGTTACAATATTAAGTTAAAAGCTTCTTAAACCTGCTATAAAAAACTTTTATTAGGAAGAGGACTGGTGCATACATTCAAAATTATGTAGTTTAAACACCTCTGTAGTCTACACAAGTACTTCTCAATCCTAACTCACACATTTTGTTCTGCCACAGACAGACACAGGTTATATTTTCAATATTACACATGCAAAACCAGGTAATGTACCAAAACCAATTAGGGTAACATTAGTTTTGAATGTAGTTCCATTCTGAAGATGTATCACATGTACATTTACAGATAAAATTTGGGTCAACAGACAAGAGACCTTATTGCTCCAGATGCCCACAGGTTCCAGGTAGGAATGCTCACTTTAGAACAACCCACAAAAGATCTGCAGTTAGGTTTGAGTAAGGTCTAGCCCTTTACATCCTGGAATGGATCCCAAAAGAGGATGAAACAATACTCTAATGTACTGAACCAGATTCAAAACAAGATACCACATGACGTGAGAAAGAGGTTAAGAGACCGAGGAACTGAAGACCTATTTCATGACCAATTAATTTTGACAGCTCTTTAGTAGATGTGTGCAAATACTTCCAGGAGCAGTAATCCAGCAATGTATTACTAGACGGAAGAACGGCTTTTCCCAACTTTATATTAAGTACAACAGTTCCACTCACCTGACCAGGATTTGCTTGGCTCTTCCCCAACCATTATCAAGTAAACATTAATTCTAGAAAATGTTGTTTGTTTTCACTATATACAGGCACTATTTTGTTCTCAACTGTTTAAAAAAAAAAAAAACCCCAAAACACCAAGATAGGACAAAATTTCAGTTAAAGTCTGAATAGGACAGACACTACTCATTTATATAATGCTGCATATCAATAAACACATTTACAAACCCTATGTAGAATCCCTGAATATGCTCATTACTTTTGGCATTGCTTCTGGTTTCAAGATACCAAGTTCATTTTCCATTTTTTTTTTAATTTCCAATTTTATCACTTAAAAGCAATTCTGGAAAATTTTACCATAAAGCATTACGGTATTTTATTAAAAGTGACAGATAAACAGTATCAGGTTAAAGATCAAGCCTCCCTAATGTTTGTTGAGAGTTTTAGACAATTCTAGTTTTGCGGAAACAGAAATACAAAGGGAATTGCCAAAGTATGCTTCACCAAAGAGTGCAAGAAATAATAAGAAACCCTTTGAAATACAGGCCAAGACAGAGTTTATAAAGATGATGCATCCATGGATTTAAGAGATGCCAGCTGTCACAGATTATTTAATTAGGAAATCAATTATTCTCTCGTAAAATTGCAAACTTCAAGGCAAACAGCTGCATCTCTAGAACAACCACTTCCCTTATGAAACATAATGAATACTAACTCCAACCCCAACAGCTTTCAGCAAATTCTGAAGGAAGCTGTAGCTGTTTCCAGAGGTAGTATCCATAAAGGTGACACTATCTGCAATGACAAACTTAAGCAAATATAATACAAAGACAATGTTTGAGTCAAGGCAATTGTGGGAGCATCTTCCACCACTGATGCAAAGCTACAGAGTCTCAGTAGAATAATGGTATTTTCCCATGCTTACAGTATCAGGTCCATAGGAAAGGCAGCACTCTTTGCAGTATTCTGTCACCAGTACTAGGGATTAGCAGCAGAGCAATTCTGCTGCTGATTTTACTGGGGAACACTTTTATCCAGTTTTGTATTTTCAGGCTTGCCTGAAAAACAATGTTTAATACTGCAGCCATACACCTATTTCAGAAGTTATGCTGATACCCACAATGTGTAATACTTAGGCAGCATCCAATTATCCCTACATCATACTTCTCTTATTTTATTTAATTAATCAGGGTATGGATTTCCTAATCCAGTAATTGCTGACAAAATACATGGTGTATCTGTGAAGTAAGGCTGACAAAATGCGTGCCAGATTCTTGTCCATTGAAGTTTATTGCTTTGTGTATTCAATTACGCCTGTATTTACAGTGACCTGAAGTTAACATGCTGGGCTGTGAACTAGCACACAATCACTTCTGCTAACTCTGCTCCAGCACAGTAACACTCAGCTAAGGTGCAGGAAGGGCTAACTTAGACTCCATGTAAGAAATGGTTACCACCAGGCTTTGACACTACACTCAGTTGCCACAAGCCTGATTAGCTAGAAGATAATGACAAAGCCCAGAACTGTGTTTTGCAGCACCATGAGGTCACACTGTCTTGGTTTAAAACAAGCATTTCCTTCTTAATTCTAAATTTTGTTCAAATTGAATAGTAAGTGTACTAAATACTAAATTTAATGGAATTGAAATCAGATTGAATACTAAGTGTACTAAGTATCTGGTCCTGGATTGACTGTTTACAGTAAAGCTAAAGGCTGTCAGCTTCTTGCCCATAAGCAGTACAAAAAAAACGGTCTCTCGTAAGAAAACTGTAGTTTAATGCCACTAAAGGAAGGTCAGCGTGAGGAGTTTTTGAAACCCACCAGCCATATAAAGCTTATCCCACAGTGCCGCTGCTTGCTTTTGCACATGAAGCAACATAACCCAGAACTGGTACGTTACCATAACCAGAAGTCAAAACAACCAGTTTGATTATTTTCACACTAATGTAAGATTGATCTAAACTAAACTGTTCTTAAAAAGGCTTAGTCTTTTCAGAAAAGAACAGAGATTGTTAAACATGCAAGGACAAGTTCTTCTATTTCTACTGATAATGAGACACTTTAGACTAAAGACAAAACCTAAATGATCAAGGTGCACTTTTTCATAAGGTGGTGTTTTGTGGGGTTTTTTTTAAACATGTCGAAATTCAGTGAATATTGCACATTCTACGAAGGTATTGTTGAAGGTTTAGTTTCTTTTTCTTTTTGGCAGTACACCGTTACTGTACCACCACTGAACCATACAACTGATTCCTCAATCAGGTATGGCACACAGCATGAGCTCCTGAAACTACATATACTGTCAAAGGATGTACTGTGGATGGTTCTTCATTACAAGTCTTAGCTGAACTTGAAACTGGAAGCATCAACGTGAAACCTTATTTCAAAAGAGGGCAAACTATCAAGACTACATTGGATACGAATCGTCTATACAAAATTTTTTTTCTTCAGGTTGGGAAAGGAACATCTCAAAATAGCAACAAGTCTTCTCAGTTGCTCTTACTGGTTTGCCATTGTTGAAGATAAGTGTGTTTGAAATAGCATTTTAATGTTCACAGCAGAGACCCTTCTTTGCTCTGAGGAAGTCGGGTGAAGGGGGAGGGAGAAAAAGAAAGTGTAAAACAAATGAAATAATGCTTTATAATGGCTCTTTAAAATGACTATGTTAAGTAACACAGGAATCGGAACGATTGTCTCGGAAATAACAGGGAGAGAAAATGTGGCCATTAGAAATGCCTTGACTAGTGAGCAAAGAGGAGCAGTGGAAAACTGAAAATACATTAAAGATGCATATTTCTTGCTAGTAATCTTTAAATGAACTTATAATGTGAACACATTTCAGTGCAAAACTGTGAACTAAAATAAGTAATACAATAAAGAAGTTTCCCAAGTATCACAGTGGTCTCATTCAAGCTGGTTAGAAATGCAGCAGGAACACTTATGGACAGCCTCAGGTTCTTTGTCATCCTCCACCCTAGCCAGCAACAATTATAAAAATGTGTTCCACTAAACATTTTTAAGTGAGCCACAAACCCAAAGAAATAAAAACACAGGACAGTTACTTAATTCAAGCAGAACATCCTTCCTATTCAGTTAGTTGGAACTGACATGTAGGTCTTTCAGAATTTAAAATACTAAATGGGATGTTTCTGTATTTCAATGAACTTGAGTCAAACCACTAAATTAAGCCTGAGTCCACCCTCCAAACAGATACCTGCAAGTCTGCAAGTGCAATAACAACATACTTGACACCCCCCATCTAGGCATAAAATTCCATCTGTAAAATTGCAGCAGCTGATTTTGAGAGTCTGAGGAGTAGGCTGTTTGCATCTTAATAGGCAGCCTTTTACTGCAAACCTATAGATGGACTTTATTCCTTAGTATCAAGAGTACTTTCCAATCACTTTCTACGGCAATGTATTTCTAGAAACAAAGTAAAAATACATGTGATACCATGAAATTAAGAGCCTTCCAAATCAATCAGCACTTCTGCAACTTGACTAAAACAAACATCTGCATTACCAACAGCTAATTGTACACAAATCTTAAATATCTTTCTCCCTAGATAAGAAGAGATTTTTGTTCCAACAGTTGTGTTAGTGTCAGCAATAAATGCAAAGCATGCTTGAATTTTGTTTGACTCGTTATCAATCGAACTCTGAAATAAAGTCAAGATAAGTTAATAGAAAACGAAAGGTGGTTCTTTGGTTAAGCCTGTGCATTTGCTACTTTGCACCCAGGGCCCCATCGTATTTGTGGAAAAGCTGCTGAAGTATGAAATTTCTACCAAAAACACCACTTCCTATTTATAAAAAGGATCCCTTTATAAAGGTCCATTGTGTCAAAATATTTCAACAATTAATACAAAAAGCCTTAAATGTCACCAAAACTGCAATTTAAGCGAAATTACATACGGAAGAAAAGCACTAGAGGAGTTTGATGTTGTGATCTAGGCACAATTTCAGGAATTTTAGAACTCTGTTTATTAGTACAATATATCTTAATATGTAAGATATATCTTATTAAGATATTTGGTCAGAGGCTTACAGGGGGAAAAAAACCAAACTAAACTAAACCAAAATCCATGCTTTCTCCCCTTCCTCTTTGGAAATAAATTTGTTTGAAAAGTTAATTGAACCCAGCCACAACATTTGAAAACCAACATTAAACAACCCTCATTCAACTTCTTCCCATTACTGGAAGCAGTCATGACCATCATTACTTCTGCCCAAAAACACTTAAGGCCTTTGATCAAATTTACTTGACGAGATGACTCCACTGAGATGGTGGATAAACAGCAAAATACTATCACACTTTCTGCAAATGAGGACAAGATTTAAACTATTTAAACTAAACTAATCCTCCTATCTCAATATGAGGAAAACCCACATATGAGAATTTACATGTCCACTAATTTCAGGAACATATTAGAAATACCAGTCTTCAACAACATTAAATTTCAGTGCATGTCAGAGTATAATATTTGTTATTATGAGCTACAGATGATGGTAAAGGCCTCTGAAGAAATACTTTGATGAGCAGCAAATAATTATATTATACTTTTATTTAACAATAAGTGGTTTACACATTTTTTTTTGCCACCAGATTAACTGAGAATAATTATTTTGGAATTAGCTTTCTTTAAAGCTACTACAATTTAATAACACAAATAACCCAATAAATAAAAGCCCAGCTTTCAGCAGATAAGATGACTCCAGTGGATATACCTGTCCTCTTAACTATTCTTTTTTGAAGACAGAAGGTCTTCATGATCTTCAACAAGGTATTGAACCGTGTGCTAGTATGCAAAGCCATGGGGAAGCAGACATTCTCTCCTGAAGAGGCAAAGTGCGCAATAATGTAAGGCCAGCAGATGTTCCAGAAGTGGTTTCTCTGAAAACCCAGGCTATGCTTCCCTGTGAGCTGTCCCTAGGCACAGCTGGAAACGGACAGAAGACCATGGCTGTTGTGAACTCAAGACAGAAGACAGCAATTCTCTCATGTTGAACAGGTGCAGCACAGAACCTTGATCACTCTGCAGCCGTTTTTATCTCCTCAGGACTCTCTCTAGATGACCTGCAGGACAGGGGGGCAGAAACAGTAAGACTCACATCCTACAAATTAAACAGGAAACAAACACACATGCAGATTTTTGCGTGTACTGTAGGAAGCTCTAGGGTGTATATAGAAAGTCTTGGAACATAACTTCTGCAAGTCAGACTACAGACAGGTCCAATTAGTGGATTTTCTCCTAAGTTACCCACATGAAAGATGACAACATTATTCATGTGAATGAAGCAAAAGATTATTTCTGACTAGCACAGAATCCTCTTTAAGCTATATGTATAATGAGGTAACCTATGTAATTGCGTAATCAGCAGCAACATTAAAATGGCTACTGTCATTAGTAACTTCTCAGTATGATTTCCAACTCTAAGTATTCAATTTGGAGTTTATTCATCTCATTCCTTAACTATACAGTTTAAAGATACATTTCTATATTCCACGTTCAGTAACTTCAATAAAGAGATGAATCAAGATCATAGTCTTAGTGGAATAACGGCATATAATATCATCTCATTTTTAAATTTGAGTACATTTATTTACTTTTTGCAGTATTGTACAGTAACATGCAACAATGCGGTATTTGCAGGCAGGCCTCTTATTAAGGACAACGAACACTGACTATTAAATATCCATGAACAATAGTTTGACGTAGAAAAAAGGATGTTCAATCATCTCCTAGCACAACAGCAACATATAAACTATACAATACAAAGGTATTATCAGTGAATTTTCTAAAAGAGCCTTCTGTAAGAAGCTGAGAGACATTAAACAAATGTTTCAAGTTTACAAGTTCCAGTAAGTATTTTACTTTACTATAACTTTTATTTCTAGACTATACGATAGCTGAATCCTCTCCAAATATTTCAGTATACATGTAGATGTGTAGGCACTCTCATATATAAAATCCATGCTCACATTCTCTATACCTATGCATACGTACACCGATCCATGTAAAAATATAATGCATACACGTCAGACATCTATAACTTACCGGTGTATCTGTAATGGCCATGCTGCTTGTGATGGAGTGGGCATCGAATTTGTTGGACTCACCAACATGGCACTATATATGTTGGAAGCAACCACAAGTATACAAAGTAGAATTGGTCCTATGATGGCTCCTTCGAGTCCCAGGTAATATGCTCCACCAGCTACCGCAAGGCCTGTCAGGTAAGGATGACCACCTCTGGAATTATAGCATAACCAGAATAAAATTAAATTAAGAATAACAAACAACAACAACACTGTCAATCATGAAATGGGAATCAACCAAGAAGTTTTATTAAGCTTAGAAAATGACATAGCTAGCTACAGACACCCATATTTACACTGTAAATTGCTGTCTGAATGACTACACAAGCATTCCAAGCTGTATTCTGCACTGTATTTGTACAAGAGATCAAACTATGTATTGTAGCATGTAACGCTGGCAATACCCACAATGGAGTAGCTAATTTAGACATCTGCTGAAGAATGTTTGAAGGAGTTAATGGCAAAAGCATTTCCATTTTGAAAATGAGAAGGTGATTGATTACAAAGACTGTTCATGCCTTGTGGTCAAGAACTACTAAATTTTAAGACAACTAACAATATGTTCTCTGAGTGCCCCTGAGCAAAGACATCAGTTTTCACAATGATAGTAACTTGCATCTTTCAGAGAATAGCATATATTCTTTAAATAAGTAGTCATGTCTTCTCATGTTCTTAGAAAACAACCTCTCAGATTGAGTGTTTGTTATCATTAGCTTTTAATGTTTTCAAATGAAAAACAAAACCACACTTCTATGAAGATATTAATATTTACTGGAAAGTTGGGGCCAATGGAGCTTTTGATAAGAGCTATTACGGCAGCAGTTAAGCCATGACGGTTTTATCCTATCAACAGCATTTACACAAAACCATGCTTAATCTTTATACCTAAAATAATGATGGTAATACGGAATTATATAAGAAAAGGTACAGTTGAAACTCAGTGCCCAATTTTCGGGAAGTTGCTCTAAATTCTGAGTGTGATGGGGCGAAAGCACTAGCTAGTCAGTTTAGAGCTCCAGCAGTTTCTGTCAGGTTTCTACTATGGTCCTGACTTCTACCCACTAGCAGTCTTTGCCTTCATCACAGCTGTGTGCAAAATGAGACCATGAAACATGTAATACATCATACACACCTCAATCACGTCTCACCTAGATCACATTTAACCTGCTGGTAGGGCCAGATTGTCTTCCTGAGGGGACAGACTTCATCTTAAAGTTTTATGTTTCTCCAATTGTAGACAAGTAATTAATTTCTAAACCTTTAAAAACTTCAAATTTTTTTTCCCCCAGCATTTACATCAGTTTAAACATTATTCTGGCTAGTTTGCTAAATTAAACAACAGATCACCTGAGGAAATAGGACTACAGTATAAACTTAATGCATTTGGAAAACCCTGCATAACCTAATTACAGCTATTTCAAATAGATTTAATCTGATCTGCAAGACAGCATGATGTTTACTGTCTCTTTAATGGGAAGAATACAATTTTTCTCCACTGTCAGAAAATCTATTCCTACTGCATATATTTTCTGGACAATAAACAGAGCCTGCACCCCCTACAGTAACAAAATGTATTCTAATAAGTAGAAGAATTATTGGCTGGTTAAATAGCTACTAGCCTTAAATTTATCCACAATTTATTTTTGAAAAAAAATCATAATTTGATTATACGTCACCTGTTAGCTTTAATTCAAGCAAAATAACTAGTGCCACAGCCCATGAAAATTATTATTAATACTGCTCAGTGTAATTGTATTTGGTGAACTAAAATATAAATTCTAACAACACAGAACTGAAACACCTAATGTCCTCATTCTACACTGACTCCACTATAATAAAACTCAGCACAAATGAGCGAGTAGTACCAGCATGTAACTAAGTCCGGACCATGAAGTCTTCAATTCAAACAGTTTACTAGTACTGTTTGTGATGATCAAGACTGAAGCAGTAACTAGAGGATTACAACTTTGTATCTGTAATTGTACATGGTTGAGAACATGTCTTGCACATACGAAACCTGACAGTTCCTATCTTTGCCAGCTCCATTAAACAGCGCTACTTTATCTTCAAGTCTGAATTGCATAAAGGGATTCACTAGATATTTCAGCAGCAGAAAATGTCAGTGGACATTTCAGTTGCACTCCAGATACAACTGCAAACGCTGACTTGGTCTCCATAGTTTGGAGTTTGTTTCTCTCAAAGCTGAAAGCAGGAAAAATTTCAGGTCAATAGAACAGCCACACACCTAGAAAGATTACTCAAGACATCTGCACCTACTTCCAACAACAGCAAAACAGCACTGACTACTCTCTCCGTAGAAGCTTATCTCCAGTTTTGCAATT
Organism: Bucorvus abyssinicus; assembly: GCA_009769605.1. Classification (NCBI taxonomy): domain Eukaryota; kingdom Metazoa; phylum Chordata; class Aves; order Bucerotiformes; family Bucorvidae; genus Bucorvus; species Bucorvus abyssinicus. The sequence goes on from CM020027.1 coordinate 29,227,419, forward strand.
TCATCTGTCTCTACACATTTAAAGACCAATCCAAAATCAATAGATTTTTACACTGGGGTATGGTGACACGACACAAAGGCCGGCTTCAAAATAATTCTCACAACTCTCACAGTCCATTGAAATTTATTTTTTTCAGGTCCCTAAGTAGCTCATGGATTTCTTTCTTGTTCTGTAGCATCATCTGGCATTAGGTTATGCAAAGGAAAATGCTACACATCTTTAGTCAATTATATAAATAGCAAAGGTATTCTTAGAATTACTTTGCCAACCAAAACAACTGATTTTGCTGACTTTGAGAACGAGTTCAAGACCTCCAAAGTGACGAAGTTCACAGAAAAGAGGCCTAGGAAAGTAAAGGCAGTTAGGCCAGTAAGACTTCTTACTAGGAGGTGATATCGTTACACCTATTCCTATGCTTGAAGATACTGTTCTGCCCGCTTCCGAAAATTAAGTTTAGTTAAAGGCTTTAATGATCCTTAATCATTTTTACAATAGTAACTTTAAATAGTCTTCAATGTACTTACCCTGATATATCTGAATAAATTGCTGTATCTACAAAATAGGTTGGCAAGAGGTGAAAAACCAAGAGCAAAATGGCTTTGCATCCCTGTCCTTGCACAAGCCACAAATCTAGGACTGCAGGGATGGCTGCCCAGTACGTCCCCAGAAACGGCACTGCTCCAAGGATTGCTGCTAATGCTAGAGCACACAGAAGCAGAGATGAGAAAAAGACCAGAGAAACATAATTCATAAATATATTCACAGATAAATTCTGACACATTTGCCACACTGGTAGTCCTGCTTCTATCAACTGTTCTAAATAAGCCACTGAAGAAGTGCCACATAAGGCTCTTGGTGTTATACGGCTGTGGTTTAGGAAAAAAAAAAAAAAAAAAAAAGAAAATCACACTATTCCCCATACAGAAAAGCTTCACCAACTGTCAGTCATAAGGATTTACTTCCAAAAGTGGCACCAGTTCAGAAGAATTTAAAGTTATACTGATCATGCACATTTCAAACTTTTACATAACTACAAATTAGCAACTGTGTGCAAGAAAATATACAAGCAGGAGTCTCATTGTAACTTGAGGGCTCTCCTGCAGTCAACCATAATAATGTAGGTAAAACCATAAAATGTAGGCAAATGCAGAATCTGTGACTTATATGTTTCTGTATGCACACGCATACACATAGGCATACACACTCTCCTGATTATACAAGTACCTGTTGTGATCTAAAGTGCTGCAGAACTGCTGTCATTCTAATTTAATGCAACGGGAATGAACATAATACAAAAAATAATATAGGGGGTTTTTTTCCTCTTTTTTTGGTCTCTTTAACCAGAAAGCATTAAGATTTTGCATATAGCTGAAAGGAGAAGAACAATTACCTTCTAAGTTGGTCTAACAACCAATGCCTTTAAGGTAGTTGCACCTTATAATACAGCTACTTGCTATTATATTGGGGTTTTATAACTTCCCCTTTTGTTCTCTCGTACATGCTAGTTCAACATTTTTAATCACCATTATTATTACAGGAAGAGAGGCAAAAGAGGAACGGGGGAGAACATTTTCCAGTGAACACTGTTCAGCAATTTGTAAAGCTAAAATTAAAGAATAACATAAAACCAGAAATAATACAGTCAGGCAACAGGACTGAGAATAGGAAGCACACCTCTGTCGTGCATTTTCATGATACCACATCTTCCTCCATTTAGGCATCTTGAAAATTAAGCACCTGTTAACTATGGAAGAAATAAAAGCCAAGGCAGGAAGAAGTTAAGACCTGGAAAGACTTGGGCTGAATGGAAGGGAGAAAGAATTACATCCAGCAAAAGAAACAGACAGGAGAAGTAAAACAGCTGGCAGGGAACGTTTTATGAAAACAGAAAAAGGCACGGCTCAGAAGTAAGATAATCATATCAGCAACATTTAATCCTACCGATCTTGAACAATAAATAATTGTGTAATATTATCTAGAAATAGATTATAATTGTTCAAATTCTTACCAGATGGTATGAAGACTATGTTAATCCCAAATATAGTGTGAGTCAGCCAAGTGTAGAGTCCATAGAACCCAGCCATTTTGAGGGAAGCATCAAATACACCTCTAAAACAACCAAAGAAACTCCGTTAAATTTTATTGGCAATAGAATTCTGGGAACTATGAAGATATACACAAGCTGCTTTGAAAAACTGCAAAACCATTAGTGCCACAAATAACACAACTCAAAATGTAATACTGAACCCTTTAAGCATTTGTTCCATATGAAAAGAATAAGCATCCATCACATCTGTCATTTAAGGCATTTAGACACGAAAACCCCAGACAGTTCTTCACTGTACAGTGGACTTCAGGGATAAACTCCTTGAAAGACATGTTCAAGCATCAGACCACATCCTCTATTAAAAAAAACCCTTTTATCTATGAGAAGCAGTACCATTCTACGTATGAACTACTCTTCTTTGCACATTTTCACTTCTACCTGTTCATTCATTTTCTTTATCTGCATACATTTCTGTATTTTCTCAGTCTCAGCAGATTTAACCCACTGCCCTGTGAAGCAAAATAGGCTGCTTGAACACTTACTTTCCTACACACTTACATGGCTTTCCAGATGAAAATAATTGAGCACCTCATATTCATGACTGGATTTTAGCTTCAGTACCTTTATATTCCTAGCTTTTAGGTTGCTTACCAGGTTAATTACTAAGAACCAAATAGAACGTCTGCCAATCTAATTTAATCCTGCTGAATCTACGTCTAACATGCCAGCCACGAAACACAGTCCTCTCTTAAGTGTGACCACAGCTTCGTGTGACAGCAAACAGGCAGCTAACTGCTGTATCATTTTTACAGCACTAGTGCACTTACACATGTGGAGTATCCTATAACTGAACTGAGAACCTGTGCCTTAGAACTACAGTCACTAATATTATACTCTAAAACTGGTGTATCTCACTGTTGTATTATGCCAGTTTTTTACCCTTATCTGAGAAAGAAACAAAGTTTTCTGAAACCGCTGTGGCAGACACACCCTCTTAGCAAAGATAAATGCAAAGTTTGCTGATGTTAACTTCACATTTTACATTTCATGCCTTTAGTTATACTGCTTGTGTCTTTGCAGTTTTGGAAATCCTGGAAGGAGGGCAGAGAGGACAGGAAGACATGCAACAGAAATCATGGAGTCAGACGGTTACTGGAAAGGTTTTCATTGCACTTTGAAGAGGAGCAATCTGCACAGAAAACAGCTCTCCTGGAACTAAAGCCTCTAAGAGCACAGTTTCTTTTCTCTGTTGTCGATAAAACCTTCTAGGAAAGCAACCTTCTCTGCTATTAAACTACTAGGTAGACTTTTCTCTTCTGAACTACCAGCAAAAATTCCAAGACTCCCTGTTTTTGTTTCTTTGGGCACTATCCACATTATTATTTCCATGGGCAGCTTGCATATTTTTGCCCTCCTTTCCCACTTAAAGGCATGCATAGACTCCCAAATGACTGATAAATCAAAATTGTCGTCTTATAAAATTAACTGGCTGGAAGTTATGAGTACATAATAAACCTCACACATCCAACACTGTTGTTCAAAATGTGAGATTCTCTTAACAACAGCTGTTGTCAGCCATCTTCCCCCAAAAAAGAGGGAAAGGGAAAATACAGAAAAAAGCGAGTTTTAAAGTATGACCTGAAATAACAAATCCAGCCTTTGACAGGCAAGTATTATGTGGTGTGTGAAGAAGAGGAAGGAATATTTATAAATACATGATGGCCTCAGTGAGAAGAGCCTGAATACTTCACAGTTTAGACAAACTTTTATAATACTAAAATGGGAAATCACAGACCAAAACATACAGAATCTACAGATTTTGAAGAGTGAAATACTTACTTTTCTTATAACTAAAATACAGGTAAATTTCTGGTGTTAAAAAATTTGGCCAGAAGACGACCCCCAAAACCCAAAGCCTCAGTAAGAATGCTGAATTTAAGTTTGCATTAAGAGCTCAAGGTGTTTTCATACTTCGGCTACTCAAAAGTCTTATTTTCTGCATTTTCTGTGGCATTTAATTAACGTCTGCTTTTTCTGAGGATATCATATTATGATAGCATAATGTTTTTGTAACAACCACCTGTTTATTAATTGAAACTGATTCTCTCAACCATCAAGCATAAACATCATACAAAAAGGGGGGGAAAATAACCAATCAATCAACATTTTATTTAAGTTACAAATCCAGAAGACTAAATACCAATTAAATCCACATGGGCAAGTTACCTGTGGTTGGATTTTAAGAATTCAGAACATAAACAACTATGACAGGGTCTTTGGCAATGGAAGCTTCCAGGCAGCTGGAAAGATGAAGTGCCGTCCGTACTGCAATGATCACAAGGATTCAACAAAAGACCACCATCACTTCTCCTGGTTGCACATTTGCTCCTATTAAACCTTGACACTTTTGTTAAGCCAACTTCCTCAACCTCTTTGTCTCTTAAATCTTAGTCCTGTCCTACAGAAATCCCTTTACACTATAAAGAAGATCTCTTACAGTTTCTGAAACTTTTCATCAGTGACACAGTTTTCAACTTCTTATAATGCAATTTGCCAAGTCCTTCCAAAACAAAACCAAAAATAAAAAAAAACCCAACATATCTAGCACAATTTGTTAGAAGAAAGCATTAAATCTAAATACTTAATAGTATCTATGAAAATCCAGATTTTAATATGCCATAATTAAATCTTCAAGTAAATTTTTTTCCTACTGATCAAACAGGAACTGTGGTACAAATACATCCCAGTGGTCAAAAATATTTTGAAACTGTTCTTGAAGTATCTTTTTATTTTTCCCATAAAGATATTTTCTGTACTGTAGTAAAATTAACAACTTCTGTAAGTATGCCCCAAAACTACATTTCAACATACAGGAGGCGAAGCAGGCCTTTGGCTTGAGGCAGGTATCTGAAATATCAACGTCACTTGAAATTAAAATATCCATCTACAACTACAGGAATTACTTACTTTTTAAACAAGCTATCATTTTAGACTTTCCCCCAGAGACTACAAAAAGAAGGAAGACAGTCTTATTATGGTAACTAAAAGAAAGACAACCACCCAGAAAAATTATTCCAACAGCCAGAATTAATCGCTGTGAATTTAACTATGTTAGGGTATAACTGCAAAACCATTTCTCATTCATAAGAAAGCATCCAACACTGCCATTCTCATTTATGCAGGTTTCACATTTCAGTTCAGACAAGTGTAATTTTTATCCTCAGATTAATTTTGTTCAAATTTTAATTCAAGTTCTGCCATGTCTTTTGCTGATGTAGTCATGCAACTTGTAAGAAAATTCTACATTGTTAAGTCATTACGGATGCACTAGTAGAGTAACAGAAAAGTTAATCATGGACCAACAGGTATGTCCTGGTCTAATGTCATTCTACAAGCTGAGACATAATATATTTTAATAGCAATATAGCATATACCTCTAAAAGACTGCAGAACAGTACAGCATCTCTCTAGCTCCTTGCATCTAGCACACACAGCTAACAAGCTGAAAGGAAAAGGCATCACACAGTGCTGAGTAGTTATGAAGTGCCAGTGGTCAAGCAGGAAGTGAGATGAGGCTACACCTAATTTCATGCTCCTTCTCCCCTTCGCCCTTCTTTATGTCTGCCTCAACTAGTCAGAAAAAAGCACATGGGATCCTACTATGTGGCAAGTGTGGCCCAGGAGAACTCTAAAGTCTCTGAAGACTTATGTTACTTGCCAGAAAAACTAAGAATCATCTCTTAAAGTCTCTAGAAATTCATATCCATTTGACTTTCATATCCATTTGACTTCATGGTTAAGGCAGCTAAAAAAAAAAATGCTGAAAACACTAACCAGAATCTTCATGAACAGTATGCTTCAGCTACTCTGCATCTGTGATACCAGACCTTAAAGATGATGCGGTTTGCTAGTGCAAACCCTGAATAAATTTATTACCATCTGTAAAATGCACATCTTCCTGGTGAAATTATGACAGTAAATTAATTTCATCTCTTGATACGTTATTGGCATACATACAGCTTCCTTTTATATACAAGAGTAATTGTATGTTTCAGAAATCAGAAAATCCAATTGCTGCTCATGTCTCACTTTGGCACTTTATCTGGATGAACCACTTCACCTGCAAGAGCTGTCATCTGCAAATGTGTAATTTATGAGCACTTCATGGCAATTTGGTGTGAGGCATTATTTAGACATACATAATCCATTTTACTGAGCTTTGAAAGGCATGTAAATTTTTTTTAAAAAAGAAACCACAGAGGACATGGCTCTTAGTTCATATTATTCAGATTAAAAGAAGAAACTTCTGTCAGATTGTCAAATATTTCTGCTTAGCTGGCCTAAATATTTTTTTGTTAAAGTTCTTTTTAATTCACTGAAAAGCTAGGAAATTTGCTTGCAGATTTCACATTTTATGGGTTTTATGGATTTTCATTTTATGGGTTTTATGGGTTTTAGTGGGTTTTCTCTTTAACTGATTTGCCATAAAAAGTTTACAGCTTCCCCTAAGCTTCTACTGAAGTTTGCATTGAATGTATGTCCGCTTGAACTCAGGTTCACTTCACAGAGTCTGCAGGTAAGGTCTGTCCACCATTAGCCACACAGTGAAATTTCAAATATTTCAACCTAACACTGCAACAACCCCAGTTGAAAGGAAAGAGGCAGAAAAGTGAAGATTCCTGGGATGAAGGATATACCTCAAGCTTCAGTTCAGAGCATGCATTTTGACCTCAGAGTTTATTTGATTTTCTAGACCTCTCTGTTCCCAGAGCACTGGAAGAGCATAAGGGCTGAAATGACGAGCACTGGAGTTTTCGGGAAAAAACTAGACTGAGCATATAATAAGTTCAGAAGAGATAATTACTGGTTACTATACTAAATTTATAATGAAGGTATATTGAACTGCCTGCTGAATGGGCCTAAGAGTAAAAACTAGACAACAGTGACAGTTGTCTTTGGAAACGTTTGCAAGAATCAGTAGTTCCCTAAATACCTTACAAAACACTTGGCAAGCCATACAGAGGTTTACAATCCAATTAAAATGCAAGTTTGATAACAGCAACACCCTAAGCAAAAAATACTATCAGAAAAAGACAATTTCACTCTTCTGTCATCTTCTTTACACCACCGATGTTTGGTATTTCCCCACATTCTTTAAGTAGACATTACAAGGATTGTACTGTATCTTTGTTGCAGAATCTTCTTGTACACAGAGCTGACTCATTCAAAATGATGCTTTAAGAAACTCCAGTTAGTCAATTATCTTTTGAGAAAACAACATTTAAACCTCAAAAGTATAGGGTTCAAGGTATAAAAGCAAATGCAATGCATTCCACACTTCACAGCACAAATTCACAATTTATTTCAAATCGGGTTAACCAGAACTGCCACAAGAAACAAGCCCTCCCATTCCCCTCCCCTCAAGCATCCACTTCTGCCCCAGACCATTCTTCCTCTGCCTACCTGCCAGCAGTGGTTTTTTACGTGCCACAACAGTTTTTACAATGAATTCAGCCAAGAATTATTTTTTGCTGGGTTAGTTTTAACTCATTAGCTCAGCTCTCTACTCCCCACTCAGTTCGTAGAGCAGTGGCATAAATTGCTGTGTTCCCACCAGGAAAGAAGCCAGCACATTCACAGCTGGAGGGCTGAAACTCTTCTTCGCACTATAGTCTTATCCCAGCTGAAACTAACAGCCACCATAACTTCAAAACCAAGTAACTCATTTTCTTACTTGAGACACCACCAAGATTTGTTGCAGAAGACAAGCTGCCAGTGACAATCAAAGGGGAGTTATTACCTTGAAAAGGATTGAAGTATTCTTCTACTACAACAATCCCCCGAATTTCAAGTGATCACCGGGAGAACACTGAAGAATGAAATGACTCAAAGAAGTCCTTTTGCGAAAAAACTCTTAAGCTGTTCTTTGACTCTCTTTAAGGTTTCTGTTCTTTTAGGAATAAAAAAGACCCTTACTATTTTTCAGTTTCAAATTACACATGAAAATAAGCAAAGAGCACTAAGATATATTCCAGCTATGAATAAAGCTGAAGTGGCAGTAAGTGCTTCTTGACAGAGTAAGATTATCTCAGGAGCAATATAAAAATGCAAATGATTTTCAGAGATGACTCCATGACAAGATTTCAACAGTTTTGCTGTTGAATATATCTCCTTAGGAACGATACAACTGAACAAAGAAAGGTAACAGCTCCAACACACAGAGTCTAATCAGATAAACTGATACAGTCTTCACATAGCATAGGTGCTTGAGATGGTGTAACTGATCCAAATATTATACCTCTCAAGGCAGGACAGAGCTTCAGTAACTGTATCAAAACTTCAGACTTTCAAACAATGGCAACTAGTAAACAGTGGCAACAGCAGCAAACAGACTTTCTTCTCTAACAGAGAAATATCTACATTCTCTGAAAAAGAACAATTAACATGTAGTCCAGCCTGTAAGATATTCTACATCTGATTATTTCTTCTCAATACTTCTGTATCCATAATATTCATAATTATTTTTTAATTACTATTTTGGCCTGTCTCAGTGACAGATACCACATAAACTTACAATTATTCTTCTGAGAAAGATATTCAAAAGCATTTCCAGATTTTTATCATGAGCAGATCACGATGTTTACTAAGAACAGCACCTAACTATTCTCTAAAATGGATCTCGGAACATAACATATGAAAAGCCAAACTACTTCAGACCAAAGATCTGACTACTCAGTATCCTACCTCCAGGAGAGCCAGAGGCACATGCTATGGGTACAGAATAGGACAAATGTGCTTAACAATGCCCTGAACATTTTTCCACCCTCAGGGGACTCCATGAACCCGATGCTACCTGTTTAGTAATTCTCAATTAATTTCTATTCTTAGCCCTGTCCAATCCTGCAAGTTGCTGCAACTCCCTGCAACTCCAACATTCTTTGGCAAGACATTCCTCATGTCTACTGCCTGTCGCATAAACCAACACATGTTTCTTATGTTTTGAAACCACTTGCTTACTTTTTGATGATCTGAAGATTTTATGTTGGAAGAGACTCCAACCCCAGTCATCCTTTCCACACTGATTCTGATTTTGCAAACCTCAGTTGTGTAACATCTTTTTTCGAGGCTGAAGAGTACTAAACAGCTCAGTCACTCCTCATACAGAAACTGATGCATATCTTCATTCCTCTAATCAGTCTTGTTGCCCTTCCAGCTTTTCAAGATGCAGAACCAGACTGGCACACAGTAATTCAGGGTATAGGCAAACCATAGATTCACACATCGGGAGTAATATTCTCTGTTTCTCTGGTCCATGTCTGTTGTAACAAATCTTAATGTTTGCTATGCCTGGCAGACGTCTTTCAGTATTACCAGGCACTGAGCTAGCATGCCCACCTGAAAACAAAGCTCCCAAGTGGTATCAGCACAGAGACCATCACTTTATGTATAAACTTAGGACTGGTTTTCACCCACATGCATCACTTTCATCAGTCATTGTATTCCCCAGACACTGCTGTCTTCTGAGTCTGTCTGCAATCCTGCTGCAATTCCACTATTAGTCCTCATCATTACTAGCTATGCAGCATCAGTGAGGTATCCCTCTCTCCTCCTTTCCCAGGATAATTATGCATAGATGGGACAGTAGATGTCCTTACCTCAACACCATAATTTACTCCTGCCCTCTGTTTCTTATCTTCTTAACTCATTTTTTATCCATGCAGAAACCTTCTCTAATATCTCATCACTATTTAATTTCCTTATAAGTCTTTGGAAAAAGAGGCTGCAATAAGCCTTTAAGAAACTTCAGAAGAACACAGCAGCCAGATCAACTCATTAATGGTCTTGCTTGCTGACCACTTCACAAGACACAAAGAGTAAGGCAGAACTTCTCTGTATAAACTCCATTGGATTCTTTGCAACTAGGTGCTGATATGTCCTTAATTTTAGTTCCTACTAAGCTGCACAGAACTGATGTCCAGCTTACATGCTGTACTTCATGGGTTCCCTGAAACAATTTTATTTTTTATTTCGCTCTGGAGTTTTCTTTGCTGAGTTAATATCACCCATTCTCAGCAATCAGCTATTGCTCATTTTGCCTCTTTCTTTGCATTTGGCTTGTGTCTGGTGGCATTTCAGTAGCAGGCGAGGGGGCTACTGGTATGGCTCCTGTAAGAAGCTTCAAGAAGCTTCCCCAGCTCCAAGTTAGACCCGCATTTGTCCAAGGCTGAGCCAATCAGGGCCTCTGCAACAAAAATATTTAAGAGTGGAAACCTGTGGGGCAGCTTCCTTTGTTTCTGGGAACTCTTTTGTTTCGGAGTAGGAGGGGAGAGAGTGAGAGGGACAACCATGCAGACACCCAGGCCAGTGAGGAGGGAGGTGGGGAGGCACGCTGTAGCAGCTGTTCCCCTTTAGCCCATTGTGAGATGACAGGCTGAACCCTTGTAGCCCTTGGAGATCAACAGCATAGAAGAATCCTGTCTGCAGTCCACGGAGGACCCCATGCTGGAGCAGGGGACCAATCCCAAAGAAGGCTGTGACTGTGGGAAGCCTGCACTGGAGTAGTTTGTAGCTGGGAGGACTGCAGCCCACAGAAGGGATCCACGCTAATTGAAGAAGTTTGTTGAGGATTGTCTCCCATGGGAGAGACACCACGTTGCTGCAAGGGAGGACTGTGAGGAGTTTTACTCCTGAGGAGGAAGGACCAGCAGAAACAAGGGACTGACCGGGACTGACCATAACAACCATTCCCTGAGCCCTGCGCCGCTGGAGGGGTGAAGGTAGCAGGGCTGGGCCAGGAAGAAGGGAGAGGTGGGGGGAAGGTGTATTTAAGATCGTTATATTTATCACTGCCCTACTGTGATTCAGTTGGTGAATTGGTATGGTTTTGTTTCAATGAAATTGATTTTGTTGCCCCAAGTTGAGTCTGTCTTTTGCTCATAACCATAACCGGTGCCTAAATCCTCCCTGTCCTTTGTTTCGATCCTCAAGCCTTTTGTTGTATTTTCTCCTCCCCATCCCACCAGAGTGAGTGAGCAGCTGTGTGGTACTTTGCTGCCAGCTGGGTGGGCTCAAACCATGACATTCTTCTACAACCTCTTCTACAGTAACTGTAATTTATGAGAGATTCTGCTGCAGCTCACCCATAAGAAAGGTTTTACAATGTGACTCCATCCAGCCTACCTTCACAGCAATAAGCAGCACAGCCTCAATTTACCTGCCCCCTGCAACAGCCTGCAGTGGCCTTGCTGCTGCAGAGTACTCTTTGTCATCCCTCAGCCCCTGAGTGCTTCGTGCTCCTCCTGCATATTAAAAATTGTATTTTGGTTTAATAGCATTTTGTGGAGCTCTGAACAAATGAATCAAACTCCTCCCCTTTAGGGCTATTTCTACCTGCTAAGGTTTATGACCCTTTTGTTTTCTTCATTTAGCTAAAACTTCAGCTTTTTAAAGGATAGTATCTCATTTCCTTGGCCTTTGTTACTTTGCTGTTCAGCTATGCAGTCAGTCTTCCCTTTAACCTTACTCAAGCCTTTCTTAGCTGTTAGCATGCACTGGCACTGTACATTGAATGTTTATTGTTCTCCACACCACTTGCAAGGATGTAATTTTTCAAGCTAAAACAGACATCTAAAGAAGTTCATGAATGACAAGAATGCCAAAAGCTAGGTGGTCTCATCAAAGCTTGGGATCCATTGCAGTCTTACATTAAGAAACTCCCAGTGTTCAGATTATTCCTATTCTAAAATAATGAATTACAAGCATAGAGTGTATTTTGATTGTGTACACTGGTGGAGAGAATGAAAAATGGACTGTCCTTAAAATTTGACTTAATACGATGAAAAAGCAAAAAGATAAAGCTGTGATGTTAAATCTTTGAAATGTCAGGAAATCCTCAAGTTTTATATCAGCCTTCATGCTGTTTTCTTACATTACAATAAATCTGTATTTTTAATAGCAGAAATTTAACCAAGGTTAAAATAATAAACGCTGCAACCTTAAACACACACATAAAGAATGATTAGATATGCAAGCATAGAATCCTGTAATTTGTTATACTAAAAATATGGTACCCCTTTATTCTTAGAAATGCCTTATAGATCATCTCTTCCCCATGTATTTGATAATTCTTTCAGCAACCCTTGTCCTTCCACCCCTCCCAGTTAGCTACTTGGCCTGCCTTAGAAGCAAGATTAAAACTAACGGGCTCAGTTGAATTCCAGATGCAACTAAGTGTCACTGTTTTTACTGTCTATGTCACATGCCAACTAAAGTTTCATTCAGATAAAGATTCTAAGTTCTGACATACAAATAGCTGTTTAAAAAAGTTGGTGTTGTAGAAAAAGCAGCTTATATGCATAAGTGCAATACGTAATCAAAGGACTAGTATCTAAGATGCAATGTAGTCACATTATTCTTAAAGATTGTGTGCAAATCTGCTTATGTCTTTAAATGTGCACAGACACACACAATAACCCACATTGTCTACAGGTTTACAGATACCTTCAATCTTAAACTGGGCAGTCACAGAATTACAAACTACAAAAATGCACCAAGAGAAATTGCTGTTAGAACATACAGAATGCATCATCTGCAATATGAAAGAAGAAAGCGGCAGAATATTTGCACTGCCTGATAAACAAGGAAACCCTCAAAAAATGCCAATGTGTTTGAAAATACTCTATACCAGTCTCCACAGTGCAGAGAACAGAATTGTTTGTTTCAGCATCAGATTATGCTCTTACATAATCTCATGTATTAGGGATAGTAAACTGTAAAATACCCACAGACTTTGTGACATACCTGACCCGAATTACGTGTGTACAATATGAACAATTTTTTTTTATAGTATCAGGTGAATTTGGAAAAAAAGTAAAGATTAAGCATGAGCAAATCAATTATTCACTAAGATTTTCTTTGAGTATCTGTTTTTCTTTGAATTCTTCTTTGGTAACTTTTTAAAATCATGTGTATGTAAAGCAATATACAGACAGCTGTGTTTAATAAGGACAAGTATTTTTGATTTAAGAGAAAATGGGAACACAGATAAAGACAATTTTTTTTTTTGCATATAGGAGAATATTTAAGACTAAAATAGTGGTATGAGTGAGTCATGTAGTTATTGCTACTAAACCAATCAGACAATAAATACTACTACCTGCCTTATTAGGATAACCAGGTTACAGTTACTGTCAGTTTGGTTCTTCAAACATACTGAAACATTGCAGCTTCTCTTCTAGGTTTATAAAGTACATTCTACTCTTCTTTCAGTAACTCAACTGAAGTTTTCCTTTCCTCCAAGCAGGTAAAAAAAAAAAAGTATCTGTCATTCCCAGTTTTAGACTAGGAAATTATTTCATTAAGACAAATCATTTTCAATTCTATTCCCATCTCGTAACACACACCCCCCCCCCATAAGTAGAGCTTATAAAATTTCAGTAAGGTCCTGTTTAATGTATTCCTGTGACAAGAGAGATTTCTGCAAGAGATAACTCCTGCTACTAAAGAACATACATTGCATGCAAAAATTCAGTCAAAACATAATCAGTTAACAGTTGTCTTTGAAAAATTAATCTGATAGACATTATTAATGTTGCAGTAAAATAAACAAGATCACATATTTTGCTTTTTCTGTGCATTAGCTTAACATGCTGGAAGATTATTGTTTTCTCTGGGAATTGTATCACCATCTCATTTTCTTCATTGTTACTGCTGGGATGCCACAGCACACCAGCTAGATGCTTAAACAGCTGAGATTTTTTTGTTTGAATGTTAGCTCATTTCAGATATCTTTAACTGTTAGAAAATAGAAGTTGAAAGTCCAGCCATCAAGGCACTATAGGTTTTATTTTCTTTGACTTTCTGTCAAATTTCAGTTATGGACGTGATTACTATTTCCTCTTTAGAAACACTTAATATTTTAAGTAATTTTTATATAAACAGTGAAAAACCTGATCAAATTTGAGGTCTACATGGCAAATGAAGAAAATGAAACAAATAATGATAACCCTTCTCAAATTGAAAACAAACAGTACTCATCTTCCTGGCATTACAGAACAAACTTCCACTAACACGTGATTCAATGCATCACTCAAAATACCGATCTGGGTTTAAGACCATTTCACAATATAATTAGGCCCCACCAAAATTGAAAGCTGCAGTAACTTTAAGCCACAGCCATACCCGTGTGCATGCACTCATGTGAAAGTATCGCACACACTAAATTGCACTGAGGCCGTGACAACATGCAACTTAGTAATGTGCAATATCTCCACCAGAGCAAGCAGAATGGGAGCTTCAGGGAAGAAGGGTATGGTGCATTCAGGAAGAGAACGACATGCTGCTCAGGGAAAGGAAGATGGTTCAGGCAAAGGTGTGCATGCTACTACTTTGGAGACCTGTGAATTGGAAAGTTACTGCTTCATTCATTCAGGGAGAAAAAAAATCCAGACAAGAGCACCACCTCCCTATTGCAGGGCTAAAGGACATAATTTTCCAACTTAAGCAGTGAGGTAGGTGACTTACGAACTAATTTCATTTTACAGAATCTTTCCGAACAAAGCAAATCTCACACTGATAGGTGCAGATAATGATCTCCCTGTGGCCCTCAAAATACTACATTATTGATTATAATTACAATGAGGAAATCTCACTAACTAGTACTGAGAACTAAAATTATCTAAATACAGTAAACTGGTCCAAGCAGTTCTTGCATTTCTAAAGCAAGTCATCTTCCTAAAGATGACAGAGTGCTGCCTAAAGAATTCCTGCAGCCCAACCTACTCTGGCATAACCATTCTGCCAGTTGCCAGTCCCCTCCCTATTCCCCCTTCTCCACTGGTTCCTTAAGCTGACTTTTAGTAGTTTCAGTGAAAGAAAATCATCAATTCACTATATTCACAGGCTACTAAACACCACTGCCAGTCAAGGGAGACTTGCACATGAAGAAGGTGCAATACTACCTTCATAATTCATCACATTTTTGTGCTGATACCCACTTATGTAATATAGAAAGCAAGAAATATTTAAAATAAAAAGACAGAATGGCAGGAGGGATGAAAAGAAAAGGGTGAATGAAGCGTTTATCAAGAAGAAGAAATAGTAATGAAGTACGGCCACACCAAGGAAGTTAAAACTGGAGTTAGAAAGACATGAGATTGATTGCAAACCAAAGAAAAAGAGAAACAGATAAACCAGCTGGGCATGAAAGACCAAAACTATTAGAGAACAGAAGTTCTTTTGCTACTGAGACATTAGCACTATTCATGATTATTAACATTTTCCTAAATTTTTATTTCCCAGCTCATTTGCAGGCAGTGACACGTGAAATGCCAGCATGGAATTTGGCATTGTGAATTTTGAATTAGTTGCTTTATTTGAAGTAGTACCAGTACTTCAAACACCAGTCAGAAAACCCTGCGGCCACAGGTGCCTTTGGTAGTGATCTTCCTCCCAGACTTGTTACTGCTTTTTACTGAATCATCACACAAACATTGATCTTCCTTCTCACCCTGCAGATTAAACAAGGCCTTCCTCAGAATGCACCCTATCAGGAGCAAAGGCAGTATATGTCAACAGAGCACACATGGGCATTCACTCTAAAACGACAGCAGCATTTTCATCATGACAGTTACTCAAAACTAGAAAAACTGATTCATGAACAGTTTGCAAAACTGCATTTGTTCTATAGTCCAAACTGTCCACCCCCTTCTGAAGGATTGCCTGGAGGCCAGCAAGACTTACCTGTGAGACCTGTGACACATCCATCAAAGGCAGATATCTGGGGCAATGGCAAATGCCCAGCCTACGAACAATTGCATTTGCAACACACAGGGAAAGACCAAACCAAGAGCAAGCCATCCCTTGAGTATCCCTTCACCTCCTTGACCTGGGAGAAGCCTGCAAAGACTGAATTATGCTCGCAGGCTGAGAAGCTCCACCCAAAGGCTTCCTGCACCCCTCCCTTTCCTCTGGGAGTCTAAAGTCTTAGAAGAGCAAGAGCTTCTTGAAGAGGAAGTCAGACGCTCTGTGGCAATACACAAAGAGTAGCAACAGATCAAGCAAAGACGCTAGAGAGACAACTGTTGCTTTGAAAAAGCAGAAGACTACAGTTCTTCCAGGAATAAGTGCTGGACTTCATCCTTAAGGTCCCTTCTAGCTGTTTCATTAGGAGTTCTTTTCAAGACTGGGCAATTAAAAAAAAAAAACAAACAATAAAAAAACCCAAAAAAAAGCAGTAAAAATGCCCCCTCTCTTATTTGGCTCTTCGGAAACTTAATCTAGACTCATCTGTCCCCTCCTGGACTCCACTGTGCAGGAAAGATTTGTTGTCGGCCAGCCCAAAACCTTTGAGATAGATGGTGAGGGGCACACAAGGGCAGGCAGAGGGAGCTGCCGCTGATCTGCATCAAGAGAATGCTCGAGGTTGACCTGACTGGTGATTACAGCTGAAGAAGCAGCACTGGGGCCCAGGAAAAATCCCAGCTACATAAGAGGAAAAGATTGTCACCATGAAGCTGCTTGGACACAGCACAGTGGCCCAGAGGAGGTGAGAAGCTTCCATCCTTGAGAGTATTCAAACATGACTGAAAAATGTCCTGAGTAACAGGATCCAGCTGGGACTGCTCTGGGCAGGAGCTTGGACTGGAGACCTCCAAGCACTTCTCCAAACCTCTGTGCTTCAGCGGTTCTTTGATCATGAGCTGTCCTGCCTTCCCCAGACAGCAAGGGACACCCACAACCTTGCTGAAGGTGGCCTGTCCCACGTCTACCAAGGCCCTTACTTCAGACAATCACCAGCATCAGCCCCACCACTGACCTGATGCGCACCACCACTACAAGCTGTCCCATGGGTGGCATTTGTCCTGCTGAGCTCAAGGCCATGGTCCTCACACTATGTAGTCCCATTCTGTCTACACTTCATCTATTTGGATACTGTTGGAGGCTGTGTCATGGGCCTTGCTATAGCCAGAGTAAATGGCAGTTGCTGCTCTCCTCCTGTCCCGCTAGGACAGTCACCTCCTTGAAGCAAGGCTCATGTTGTTCCTGGCACAGCTTATCCTTGGTCAAGCTGTGCTCGGTGTTCCCTGATGTCACCTTGTCCTTTGTGTGCCTCCAAGTGACATTCTGTCATTCACTGCTCTGCCCTTGTACCACTAGGCTAGCCAAGCAAGCTCTTGGGTCAAGCATAGCATGGAATGACTTGCCCTTGGTGAACCCCTGACAGTTCTCACCACCTGATACATGCTGCTAGCATTTGGCCTCCAGTCTGCCCTGGACAAACAGATTTCCTGCCAAAGGCCAGGAGGGTATTTCATCCCACGGCTTGCAGCAGGTAACTCTTGGATTTGCTTCAACTTCTTTAAAACTCTGCAGTGTCACTACAGCTGTATCTTTCTCCCACTACTCAAGTGAAAATTTAACATCTGAGGTACTGTGACAAACAGATTCAACATTGGGATCAAAATAGGCTGGAAAGCTGTACTTACCCCAATACAGCTCATAAATCAATCTGCAAGAACAGCGAACTGTCACTGTCTTTGCCAGCTCATCACCAAGGGAGTTAAAAAAATATTTATAAAATCTATAGCTACTCACAGTCCAGACAATAAAAGTCACTACACAGTTTGATGAGAGAAATTGAAATGGTAAAAGGTCTTGGTTTGATTAGGTGCTTGCTGGAGAACAGCTTCAAGTTAAGGGATTTCTTGAGCTACAGAAACCATTTGCTGATCTTCTTTCCCCTTTGCTCTTCTCCTCACAAACAAATGGCAAAGGACATAAAAGAACAGACTTCCTTGCTTGCATCCAAGTTCCCAAGTGCTTTTCATGAACACATTAAGTAAAAGAGCAGCAGAGGTGACTGACAACATGGAAGAACAGTATTTTCATGTCATTTGGTCCATGAGCAACAGAGATGTAATTGCATCTCTTGCCAGGAGGATGCCTCCCCTCCAGACAAGACTAGTTAGATGCCCTCAGCTTTGTGCATGTGCTATGTCCTGCTGAAGAGTGATGGGAGATGGAACACAGCTGGTGACTTTCAAGATTTATTAACCTGTTCTTTCTATACTTCTGTTCAACTTGAACGACTGAGTATTTTGAGGCTGAGTTCGTGTTGCGCAATGCTGTCACAATCTAATAATGAAAGTGATTACAGAAGTTTCACTACTTGATAATTCATCATACAAATGGAGCCTTTTCCTCCCATCCTACCACTTCTGAACTTCTGAAAATCTCACAAGCAGCATTCAAAAGAATTCCAGTAAAGCACCAAGTACAGGCTACTCCAAAACAAATATGATTCAGGCTACCTTAGTGAACACAGACTGAGTTCCCTTGCATAGGACAAGCAGCTTCACATTCCACCGTCTCCAGACACTAGCTTTTTCTCATCATATTTGCAGTTACTGATGCATGCTGCCTCTTTCCTACTAATTTTCCCATGGCTTCTCTAACATTATTTTCACAGAAACACCTGGTTGGAAGAGACCTTTAAGATCATCGAGTCGAACCGTTCACCCTGCACTGCCAGAGTCCCTAAACCATGTCCCTCAGCACCACATATACACATCTTTTAAACACTTCCAGGGATGGGGACTCCACCATCTCCCTGGGCAACGTGTTCCAATGCTTAATGACCTGCTGCGTAAAGAAATTCTTCCTGATATCCAACCTAAATTTTCCCTCACGCAACTTAAGGCCATTTCCTTTCATCCTATCGCTGATTACTTGGGAGAAGAGACCAACCCCCAACCTCACTGCAACCTCCTTTCTGGTAGTTGTAGAAAGCAATAAGGTGTCCCCTCAGCCTCCTCTTCTCCAGACTACATAATCCCAGTTCGCTCAGCCACTCCTTGTAAGACAGGTTCTCTAAACCCTTCACCAGCTCCGTTGCCCTTCTCTGAACCTCAACGTCCTTCTTGGAGTGAGGGGCCCAAAACTGAACACAGTACTCAAGGTGTGGCCTCACCAGCGCTGAGTACAGGGGGACAATCACTTCCCTGCTCCTGCTGGCCACACTATTGCTGATACAAGCCAGGATGCTGTTGGCCTTCTTGGCCACCTGGGCACACTGCTGGCTCATATTGAGCTGGCTGTCAACCAACACCCAAGTCCTTTTCTGCTGTGCAGCTTTCCAGCCACTATTCCCCAAGCCTGTAACCATGCAGTAGGTTGTTGTGACGCACGTGAAGGACCCAGCACTTGGTCTTGTTGAATTTTATATAATTGGCCTCAGCCCATCAGTCCAGACTGCTCAGATCCCTCTGTAGAGCCTCCCAACTTTCAGGCAGATCAACACTATCTCTCAGCTTAGCATCATCTGCAAACTTCCTGAGGGTGCACTCAATCCCCTCATCCAGATCATTGATAAAGATGTTGAAGAGGACAGGCCCCAATACTGAGCCCCGAGGAACACCACTGGTGACCGGCCAGATTTTCTTTCTTTCTTTCTTTTCACCATTCTAAACTCTTACAAATATCTTGGGTCACCTGTGCCACAGACCTATAATCTTAAAATTGCATTTAATACAATCCTCCTTGCAGAGTATCCATGCCCAGAGAAGCCAAATCCTATTTTTTGACACTGTTCTACTCTACCAATGGCTAAACAGAACAATTCATGAGACAAGTTTCAGTTTCTAAATCTGCATTCTTCAGAAGAGATAGAACTGAGATATTAACCATGTAATCAATGAAAACTTAATAGTAGTCACTCAAGAGAAGGGCTATGAATTTTTGGGCAGAATTCCAAATTTTTTGCTTTCAGCCCAGAATACCCCTTCATTTCAAATGACTAGATACCATTGTTGTTCAAGACCTTACACAGCATGATATAACCTCTCCATTGTTAAAATATACCCAGAAATAGCTCAATTTCAGTAACAGATAACACGCTCACTTGTAAAGTACACTTAAGAACAATAGCAAACATTTGACAATGAGTTTGAAAATCAGTTTACTACGTGGCTAGTTTACAGTTTATTCATGTTTTCCACGTATGCGCAGGATGACACAGAAGGCAGTGGTATAAGAGACAACAGCTATATAGCATTTAGCACAGAGTCTGTTGACTTTGCCTAGTCCCTCCAGTTTTTGAAAGTGTGCTATGACTTAAACACCTTCTTTAAAATCCATTCATTTTATTACCAACGTGTTAGTATTTCAAGCTGCTAACAGCTAAAAGCTGACAGTTTCATTCATCTGTGATGAATGAAATACATTACTGTACCACCCAAAAATTGCTTTATCATAAAATCTCCGTGAACCATGTTTAAAAAGCACAGAAAATCCTCCTTCAGCTACTGTAGTAGTTTAGAGTTAAAACATCGGAATGGTAACTAAGCCTGAAACGCTGTGGACATACACTGGAGGTGCAGTGCAGTAGTGTTTTGAGGGGGTTAAGGAGAGCACTCACCTGCTGTTCCCTTTGGTGTAATTTGGTTCATGGAGATCATGAACTAGATTTCTCTCAGATGAAACTAAACTGGAAAATGCACTCCAGTAGCATATCTAATACACTCCAGCTGCAAGTGGGTACTTAGTCCCCAACACTAAACTAAAAATAGTTCAAACTAAATAACTCTGAAATGTGTACAGCACAGATGTCAGGTTCTCCATTTCAGCTGTTTTGCTATATGCATGTGCTCCTGCTGAGCTGCACTAGCCATTAATGCCAACATAACTGCAAACACACTGCTTCCTGATGGGTTCAGGATGTCATGGGTGCATCAGTTTTAAAAATACTAGTATTCACTACAGCACAGACCTCTGAATTGTTTTTTTTAGCCAAGTCCAATCAAACTGCTCTTTAACAATCACTGGGGAAAAATCATCAGTGCTAGGTTCTTGAAAATCTTAGAGATTTGCAACTCATCTTTGAAACATGAGCTGTTGCAATTGCTAAGTATTTGCACTTGAACATCAAATTCATAAAAGAATTTTCCAGAAAGGGCAAGAAATCAACAACATACCTTATTGCTTCCTCCACAGATTGGCCAACTATATTTGAGGAGGGACCTGGTTGAGACAAAGGTGTCAGGCTTATCACCCACTTTACTGGCTTGTAGTACTCATCACTGGAACTCAACAGGTAGAACAGTGTGGTCAGAAAAATCACCTGCAAAACAAATTGGATTTTTAAATTAAAAGGCAATAAATACTTTCTGGAACTACAGTATGCAGCTATTTCTAGATATTTTTATTGGATTGCTATTTCTTGCTGTAGAATGCATTCTGTAGCCCAAAACATTAATTTGAGGGGGGGATACACTGAATTCAAGGTGAGAGCTATGGGTAAACACTCTAACATGGTAATTCAGCATTTCCACATGCTGAATGCATGTATGAAGAAACCTATGACTTAACTGCTCGTGCACAGGTCCGTAGACTTGGGAATGGAGCTCTTCTCTTCTGACCTTCATAACAGAGTATAAGCAGAGTGTGTGTTTGTGCATGTCTTACTAGATCATGGATGGATACGCTACATGGCTTACTTCCTGCTGAATGCTTTGATGGAAGATGTATTTTTCAAAATGGAGGTACTGAACAAAGTGTCCATTATTTCTGTGTTTTAAAGCATAATTTTTAAAATCATTTACCAAAATAAAATTCACTATTTTAATTTTTATTCGAGATGACTAAAACTGCATTGAAATATAATCACAGTTGTAAAGCTAAACACTTCAGGAATTCTTGGAAAATTTAAATTAGTTTTTGCCACTTCAAACTAGTAAAAACTCTTTTGTACCAACTAGAAATCCTGCAAAATGAAAAAATAAAGAGCACTGTTAAAGCTGGAGTAGTGCTTTCTTTGAAACACAGCTCTACATAGACATAATTCAAAATAATTCCTTCTGTTGTACACTGAGAAGAAAAACTTCCCTCAGTAGCCCATTAAATATATCTTTTGTCAAAACACAGACGTGGCATTTTCACAAGACTCAGCTTCGTCAGCTGACCCTGCTGGCTGAACCACAGCAACACACTAGATGTGCTCAAACACTGCCTACCTACCTTTAGGGTTCAGGCCACTCAAAAAGTAAAACTTTTATTCCAAAACTGCATTCAAAAGAAAGGGAGATGGGAAAAGGATATTGAACCAGGTAGCAGTCAAAGATGCAGCAATTAAACTAGAACAATCAAAAACTCTGAAACTATTTGCCTTCAAATTCAAAATGAACTCTATACAACTCACTGGAGAATAGTCAGAGCTTTCCCAGGAAACCACGAACTTCTTAATTCAAGACTTTCCAAAGGAGAGCAGAAAACAGCTAAAACTGAATTGTTAAAGATATCCACCCTTGGAAAGCAAATTACTGAAAAAAAAAAAACAACCTTGCTACAGCAAAAGATCTAAGTATGCCTTGAGACTGCAGAAGCACAAAAACTGTTAAGGTCACTTCTGGTTTTCTCCTCCTCACTTGGAGGGTGTTTTTCTTTAGCTCTGAAGGAAGGAATGTGAATAGCAGGCAGATCTAACACTGACATAACACCAAATGGGATTCAATAACAATGCACATTACAAAAGAAAGCTGCAGTGATTTATCCTAGGGTCACATGTGGATTTTCTCTGCTTACTGCATTAAGCTGTTGAGCAGGGAACGAAGAAAAAAAAAAAAAAGGCACAAGGTAAAATTAAGAAGCAATTATATTATTTCTACATTGCCTCCACAACAGTTAAGTTATCCTAAAAAGTACTTTATTGTTCAACTAAATTCTCATTTAGCATTTTCATTTACTTATTTTTCCACATAATGGACTGTATTAATCTTTATTTAGTGCAGGCTATTTACTGAATATCCTAAATTTAAGTCCTTTCTCTTTCAATCATAAGCTGTTAACAAACCCACACTAAAAACCACTATTAAAACAAGTTCCATGAGTTTACCTTTTTGAGTTAAGAAAATCTGTTTTTACAGCAAGAACCTTTGTGAAAGACTCTCACAAAGATGAGGAACCGTGCCTCAGAATAGACGCAATAGCCTACGAATGGTGCGCTGCAAACAAGACTAAGGTATAGCACACTCCCATAGTGATTAAACAGCATTAATAACTACTCTTCAGGTAGGCATACCGATTTTAATTGCCTTCAAAAGCAGTAGTTCATACAGCTACAAGAACACTGACACTGACACATGACATTTTCTGTGCACAGCAATGGAGGCAAGCATATCCCTTTGCCCTTGGTTATTTAAGTAGAGTTAACAGGACAGAGTTGTTCAGTGAGTTTTCGCCTTATTTCTTAAAAGTTGAAGTATTTTAATTCATCAGTTCTGCTGTTTGCATTTCAAAGACTGCCATTATAAAGTCTACAGAAAGGACATACACATGTATGAAAACAAATCTTTTCTATATATGTAAGATGACTAGGAGTGCCAATCCAAGAAACTGAGAGTGCAGGACTGATGTGCTTTGGTGGGGAAGCTTTTGATGACCATTTTAAGTAAGATGTTAAACCTACAACAGAAGTGGAGGAAACAAAGTAGCCTTTAGGGCATCTAATCTTCAAAAGAATTCCAACACAGCAATATCCCAGCTAGCTCTGCCAAACCAGCTGACTGCACAGTGCCTGAGCACGCGGCAGGACCCTGCTGACAGAGAAAAAGGCAGGACCATGCATCACAGCAACAGCATGCGATGAACTTGGTGTAAGATACTAGGCATCTAGAGCTAAATCTTTTGCCTGAGCTATGAGTGCATTGAAATCATCTTTAATTATGATCCAAACTTGTCATTTTTAAGTATACTAACTTGTCAGACATTGTTTTCAATTTGTCATTACGGGTAAAGTTGTGGACTAAGGAAGAAAAGAAATTAAATATTCCCATGCAATCTCCTCTTTACTAACTGAAAGATAACGACAAAATTAATTGATGGTGGTTTTCTCCAGTTCAAGACAGCCATTCCATTAAGTCTTACTGTAATCTGCTCTTTCTTAAATATTGGACAGAATCCACATGGCAGCCTTGAAATGCTCTTAAACATTATTTCAGTTTTGCAGCTTTGCCTATGAAGACCTCCCGAGCAAGCATCAATGGAGTCAATGAAGTTAAACTGGCAAAACACTTGGTCTTCAAGCAAATAGTTTTGAATTCTGAACTGAAAACCAGGACATGGATTTCAGTCAAGCTCACAGACCAGTATTTGTTTACTTAAAACAGGAAAACATCCCAGGTCAGTGTTTTAGGAGATTTTTATTTTAGGTAATAACTGTCACAGCAAATGAGAAGAAAGAAGTTACTTCTACCATTATAAACTACTCCACACAGCTGTAGCATTTATAAACAAAAGAAACTATAAACATCTATCTCACATAATACACTAAAAAGTAATACATCCTTTAAAGAAAACACCTTTAATAAAAAGGTCTCAGAGTCTACTGCTCAGTGTGGGCAATAACATTAATAAGAATGACTTTGTGTAGGAAGCATTATGCAATTAAGAGCTCACAGAGGTTAAATAATAACAATGCAACAACCCTCTCACATGGGTTTGCTGAAAACACTTCATTAAAAAAGGGAATGTAGGGTAATCCTTGTGAAATTAATACTTTTGCTGACATTTCCCTGTACCAATTTTTGCCCTCTTCTGAGAGCACTGGCATGTTTAAGGACATGCTTATAAGTACATGCCATAAGATTTCAGTAGTTATGTAGGATATCACAAATTACAGCTCACTATCTTCAAGGCCAGAAACATGAGTTTTCCATTAACACAATCACAGGAAGACTGCCAGATCCTTAATGCGGAAGTTACACAGATCTTGCCCTTCGCCTAGAATGCCCTCCAAACAACAGATTTGAAAGTTGCAAAATCTTAAAGAACTTTGGTATTAGATAAGGTAAAACGGTGTTTTTAGCGCTTTAGGTTTGATATTTTATTGACACAACGTGCAATTAGCTTCCTTCAGTACAACAGACCATGTAAATTGATGACATACTACTTACCACTGAAAGCACAAAATTGAGAAGAGCTGTCCCACTATGGAAGAGGATTGTCACTAATGTTGTAACTGTAGTAAACAAGAGGCTCACATTGCGACTCATGACTATCCACAGAGACTCTAGGATCTGGAAAATGAGGGGGAAGCAAAGACAAAATCAGGTAATGCATGGTATTAGCTAGGACAGAGAACTGCTTACAGAGTGATTCATTTTCATCAAGCCATACAAAGAGTATGTTTTTAAAAAACTCATCTTCCCTCACTCCTAAATTACATCAGGTAGCACCCAATGAAAACACGTACTTTACCAAAGACAAATTTCTCGGCAGCTGGCTACAAGGTTTTAGAATTTTTCTCCCGATGCTCAAAATTATTTCGTTACGCAAAATTGAAAAAAAAAACCCAAACCCCCTAGATGCAGTGACACTTGTTTATTGTGATTTAAACCATCAATTGAAAGCAGATTTTGTCTTGGGAAAGAAAACTCATCTTTTCAAAAGCAGAAATGGTATAACAAAAACAACAAGGAGTAACATCACAAGGCAGAAATAAACCTGAAGACAGCTTCAAATCAAATAATAGAATTACCACTTTAATAACACAGTAAGAATGTATTAGCCAAAATGATTCAAACATACAAAAGAAGCAAAGCTACCACTACAAGGCCATACCTTCTTTCAGCCTAACTAATATAACTGGAAAAAAGAAGAGCTCTGACACAAAAGCCCTTCTCCAGGTCCAAAGCTGTAAGTGAAGACTTCAAAACTAGCAACAGTTACTCTGGGTTTAGTGAATCTTAATCAATTAGACTGAATTAAAACAAAACAAAAAGAAACAAACAAACCCCACAACGCAGTAGCTGGCATTTGAGAGCAAAGGAGCACGAGCCATGTGATCACCTCTCCTTTGGAACAGAGTGAAACGTACAGAAGATAATTTATTAAGGATGAACTTGGAAGAGAATAAGCGCTGGGGTAAGTGACAGGGAATTACATAGTAAAACCAAAAAGGACTACTTAGTTCATGCTTCTTACTATTTAATTGGAATTATGAATTTTAAGATTCATGTTCTGAACAGATTTTCTTAGTCTCTCTTGAAAATTCAACTTCTGTTTTAAAGATTAAAACTGGCCTGATTTATCACCCTTCTAAACACTAATCACAGCAATCATTAATACCCTCCCTCACACACCGTCACCTGCAACACGTCAGCTGAGCTAATATATCAGTGAGCAGTTCACAAGGAGGTGGCTTGTTCCATCTGCTACCAGACAGTGTATATGTAGAGGGGGATGGGAAAGTCCTTCAAAATAGTATGTTCCTCCAGCATAGTTGCATTTCTTTAACACTTTCCCTAGAAGTTTTAACCTAAGGAGCTGATAATCAGGAGTCTACAATGGCAGCTAGTTTGAATGCAGTTATCAGGTGGTTATCGGGGGGGTTCTCCTCAAAGAATATTCTTGTTAAGAGTCATTGATCGGAACTGCTGAACTAATTATCACCAGCATTTACTTTACAGTAAGTGAGGACAGTGCCCTTCCTTCAGCTTTGGTATGTCTTACGAAAGCAAGCACATCTTTTAGGACTCATCCCCAGCTATAGAGTAAGTTCCTCTTTTATGCACATGTACCACTAAAATTTCAATACACATGCTTCTCATCTCTAGGATGAGAAGACTGACATAGCAGTCATTAATCATGACTGAATACAGTATCAGAAAGTGCTCAAATACCTCACTAACAGTCACAAAATCAAAATACATGTACCTGCACCTAAGAGTTCATAATGCCGTTGGATTCCAGAGCACACTGCAGCTGAGTTAATGAGCTCAGTTACTATGCATAAACAATTTTTAACACCTTGCCATATGAGATCAGTTCTCTAAAACACAACTAAATGTGACTATTTATGCAATAATACAAAAAAAATACACACCTCTTTCCCCAAAACACTGCTTTGTAAGTAGCCTTAAGAGATGAGTGTTTAAAACAGCTATGAAGCTGCACAGAATTCAAGACCCCCTTATGTATCACACCATCAGTATCAGTTGCTGTGCCTTTCCGATCTGTAACAGGCAAGGCATCAAAATTGCACTTATTGTTCTTGGCCATTTATAGTGTCCACTTAAACTGGTCAATACCCGAAGCAAGATTTAAAAGGCACTTGACCAAACCAAGTTATTTGTTGAGAACTTCAAGTCAAACTTCTGCAAGCCAGGTAAATTCAGGTACTTAATTTGATTACAGAGACCATTAACAGATTTATAAAGGGAATAAAACTGGATACAAAGAGATATTAGGAAAAAACCTTCTCCTTCTGTATACTTTCAATTATTTTTCTGTTCAGAAGGATGTATCATCCTGGCCACTCAAAAAAGACAAGAACAGAACAACTCAATAAACCTTCAGAGTAGAAGACAAGTGATGGACTTTGTGAAGCATAATACAGTACGCACAAGATCAAAGGCTTCCTGATCCAATTAAAAGCTGATTTCTGAATAAATGTTTTCCTCTAAAGACACTTCAGGGCTCAACAGCTTATTTTTGAAAAAGCATCTTTGCTTGACCTTTACACGAAATGGAGACAAAACAGCAACAGAAAAAGGACTATCCTCCAGCACCATGTCTTTGACTTTTTGATGGTAAAGAAATCAGCTTCTTCTCTAAAAATATGCATTAGGTTGAATTTCACCCACCCTGAAAAAACCAACACCCATTATAAAGAAGAGAACACCAGGGTAAAAAAAAAAAAAAAAAAGCATGGTAGTTGAATTATTACTGAAGAACAGACTGTATTAGCTATAAACTTAGGAGGTTACATGAAGAAATTCTGAGGGACAGAGAAAACATTAAGATATGTGGTAACTCAGTGAAATATTTGAGAAAGTGACTTGAAACACATGGATCCGTCATGCTAAAGACATGGATAGAGAAACCTAACTGAGCTGAAGCTCACTGTGTACATCTTAATGGAAGGACTTCTGTCTCTCTGTCTGGGAAATCTCTGAACGAGATACTGGTTGCTGGTGTAATGATGAATATTCTTGTGCAAGAAGCAAAAAGGTCAATTTAAGGAGACATCAGCAATGTCTCATATAACGTAAAGGGAGTTCCGAGTGATCATTCACAGATTTAGCCAGCAGCAATTTACTTTTTCAAGGTTTCAAGCCTTCAAGAAATGGAGGAAAAGGGTATGAATAGAAAAGCAGGTGAGTGGGGAAGAAGTGAGGTTTTTTTATTTTTCAGAAATTAAATCTTAATATTCCAGCTATGTGTTGAGTATTTCATTTACCTGAAAAACTACCTTAGACTAGAGCATGGGGTGCAAAATTCGAGGCATAAGTCAGGATCCACACTAGTTCACTCTGCAAATGAAGAATAGGATGAAATAAACCCCACTTCAGCAGCACATCACTGGATAAACTGGTTTATAAAACTACTGCTTCTAAAGAATACCAGAAAAATCTGAAGCTGAACGGTGGCAGTGCTGCCAACACCAAAGCTTTTAGAAAAAAGCAAACTGATGATTTGGAAAAGCTTATCTTCATATTAACTCTTCAGACAATTTACATGTTTATATAGTGAATTACTTTAAAATAATTAACATCTGTCTACATCAAACTAGAGCTAAGCATAATTGCTAAGCACATTTTGAGGGGGATACCGAAGTCTTCTGTGTTTTATCTGACACTCAAATTACTAAACTGATGCACATTGTTACAAATTAAATGAATGCCAGTAATTCCCAAGCACAGCTATACCAGTGATTTAATTATATGCTTTCAACTCCAATATGAAAGTTTCTTCCACTACAGGAAAAGCTTGAAATGAAACACTTGCATCTGTCTTAACATTTTTCCTACAGCAAAAGCTCCTTTTCTTACTAAAAAGGATGAACACTTCCTATGATTTCCATCAATGAAAAAGAGTTTATCTGCTTGTGATTGCAATATGACACTGTCAAATAACTGTATTTTCAGAGAATACAGACCCATCTGTACTATTCTGAAATACTTCAAAAAGCCAATGGACTGCTAAGACCGTTATTCTATGGTAAACTCTAGCCTCAATCTATACATAAGTATTTATTACATGCAAGTGTAAGCTTAGTTTACTCCTTTCCAAAGGTGGAGGCAATCTCACTATAGCTGTATATCCACATGCGCTTCTTTTACAGTTATCTCCTCGACTGTGGTTTGTGTTTGTGTTTTAAAAAAACTGTCAAACCAGTTTCAGGACTGCACCATGTCTTGCTATATTCTTCAAAATTGCAGGTTAGCATTGATTTCAAGTGTCCAAATGCAGAAACATCCTTCAGCTTGAGTTACAGCCAACCAATTTAACCCCCACTCTCCCCACAGTCCCCACCAAACACAACACATTCAGCCAAAAAAAAAAAAAAATCCCACCCACAGTTCCACAAAACATAAAAACAAAAAAGCCAAAAAAATCCCAAACCAAACCCAAACAAAATCCAGCCAAGACAAACGCCCCCAAACACCTCCCCTCAAAAGCACTCATATAATTTAAAATACTGATCCTTCCCAATCCAGTATGCCATTCTAATAACTCATTATTCTTCAAAATACCAACAGAAAGATTTTCATGCTCTGGTAAAAACATAAATCCTGAATAAGCTGCCATTGTCTCCTAGGGCAGCGAAGCAACTCATTTAGAAATGCCACACTTAAGTCAAAACTATTTGTGTTTTCATCATCTCTAAGTTTTAATGACACAAACAAGCAACGACATTAAATTTTCTTCAATTTTAATTTGAAATATCAGTGCGAGTAATATTTATGCAATTAGGATTTACATGGTGTTGACTGGTTTTTGTTGTCATTAAGGATATGCGTGCATGGAGAAAAAGGACAGGTGTTTCCCCATGGCTGATGAGTAATGAGTTTATGGAAATAAACAGGAAAGCAAGTCAACTGCTGGCACTTCTTTTCCTGAACTTCTAAAACCAGATTTTAGAAGTAAAGCAAGGCATGCTAGCTAGATGAAAATTTTAATATTAATGTATTTCAGTCTTAGATATTTACTCTCTTTATACTATTTTCTGCACTATTCTAGCCTATTTAGATTACTGAAGCACACTTATTACCATGGTTCCTGAGCACTGCGCAGCAACGCTGTAAATGACACGGCTAGCACCTACCATGTACTTTCTCCTGTTCTCCTTCTTGCCTAGAAGGAAATTCCATACTGAGTTTAAATGATAATGGGCTGTGCATTTTTATTACACTGCCTCAAGCACACAAGGTCAACATTGAGAAGTTTTAAGCAAATTTCACTACTAACTGAAAAAAGGCTCACCGCAATAAAAAGTTTCTCTCAACTTTTTCTTGACTCACATCATTCTTTATCACAGAAACTGTAACCATTTTAAGCAGCAGTTGAGGGAGGACAGAAAAAGCACACAAGCCCATCAGTCTAAACCAAGAATTGTCTTGAGGCAAATACTAGTTTTAACTGCATCCACAGAAACTTTATATTGTGAGTTAGGTATAAACAGTATTCTTCCAAAATCGACAAATAATAACCTGAAGATACTTCTAGTTTATGACAACAGCTCAAGTCAAAGATTAACTATATCAGGGATTTACTCTGTATATTAAGCATTTCAGACTTAACATTCTTTAGAGAAAAGTAGTTGCTTCAGTTTGGATTGCTTTCAATGCTTTTTCTTTTTCACAAGGTGAAAGGTTGAATGCATTACTTCAGGAATTCACACAGTGTAAAATATTAATTTCATTCTCCACAGAACTTTCATAAAAGAAGAGAGAAATAAGCTGCTTTGAACCCAGTGAATAATAATTTGAGAGGAAAAAAAAGTAAGACAAAAAAAGATTTTGTTTTCACAACCTTATGGTCAACAGTTTCCTCAATTATAACCTAGACTAATTGGTCTCTCTTTTAAAAAGAAAAGACTACATAATATAAAGCATTTAAAATCAGCGTGCAGGTGACACAGGCAATCCTACAGGAACAACCTCTCTCAGGAAGAAGTCTGGGAAGCTGTTACTACTGAAGATGCAGAAATCAGGAAGGCTTCTTCATCACAACCAGTTCTGTTTGTAGTATGGTTATATCCTAAGTAGGCTTATGTTACTGTAAAGAAACTCTAAGGCTGTTTCCATCATTTTCCATGTACTTGAATCCAAAACTTTAGTGATAGTCCAAGGAGGAATTATCACTTAAAAATGGACTAATTTGGTAGTAACGGCAAAAAAATACATACCGAAAGAAATGTTTCAATGTTATCATGAACAAATGATGCAACATCTTGCCAGTCCAGAATATCACCAAGCCAGCTGTTTTGTCGGTTTGTGTGCCATTTGTGCCCTTTGTGTCTTCCAGAATGCGTGACATTCTTAAAAAGAGAGAAAAAGACGTACAGAAAACAAACATTTCCGTAACTTACAAATATGAGAAAGCCAAAGTCCAATGTTTTCTTCATAAGGAACAGATCCAACGTGTATTTAAATACTTAGAACTGCTTTAATAGGCATCCTCAAAAATACCTGGAAGAACTCTGAACACTGAAAAAATTAAAATCTGACAGGAAACCATAGTTAATTATCCAATAATTGCAATCATGCATATTGCACTGATTCACCTCAGTTAAATACTAGCTTTTACCGCTCGACTGACACAAGGGTATTTATCTTGTTCTTTATGGAAGCACGCTAGAAAAAGGTAATGATTTCAGTTGCTACATAACTTACTGTTTGCAACATACAACTTTTCCCAGTTCAACCAACAAATGAAAATACAAGCAGAAGTCAAAACAAGTAGTTTTCTCACAGTTAATGTCAACCCTACTGGCAATTTTCAGTCCTGCAAAAACTAAAAGCTATACTGGAAGCATGGAGGATTTCTTCTGACTACACAGCTTTGTGCGCAAGACTGGCCCCACCCTTTACACCTGAGGTTCATCTGCCAGGGCCTAGCGAGCTTGGACGGTGACAGCGAAGTCCTCAGGTCGTAGGTTTGGTTAGAGTATCCTTCTCTTAGATGGATGGCCTTACAGGGCTAAACGAGCTCCATCTGCCCGGGTTTGGAGTTAGAGTTGTCCTTCTCCTAGGATGGTTGCCCGAAGGCTAGTGAGCCCATCCTGCCCGTGGACACACTTTGTGCCTCGACTATACCACCCAAGGAGACCCTCCGGTGTGCTCTTTGCAACCGGTCTTGCCTATCGCGCATTGGCCTTTTCAGCCATCAACGCGCTTGCAATAAGCGTGGGCAAAGCCCTTCCCAAATCTTCGTCCGCGAAGCCAAGCCATGGCATGGACACAGCTTTGTAACTACAACTCAGCAAGACCACAAGAAACGGCCATAACCACAACAGCCAATTCCTTAACTGGCTTCACCGTAATTGTGAAGTTGCCTATTGTCCAACTGAATCACACCTGACTACTGTCTAGCATGAGCCTATTTGACTCAGTCTGGGACTGTGACAAGCGTTTCAGACGAGCATGCCAAAATTGTACTGTAAGCAAATCTAAGCAAACCAGTTGACTACAACAGATCTCATCCTAATCTCTAATAGCAAGAGACTTCTCAAGTTCTCAACTCTGATGTTTATATAAAAGTGTCCCACTACTTCTGTTAGAATTTTCAAAAAACTTGCAACCTTACCAGCCTACATTCAAAATGACAGTATCTTTTTTGGCATACAGGGCAAGTAGTATTCCAAGTGAAGCCCCGGCACTGATCTATCTTAGAACATTACATTTTCTACTTATTATCAATTTTCCCTAGATGCAATGTTACACTTTATGATGCACAATTAGCAACATTCTTTAACAATCCACAGCAACACAGAGATCTTTCTTCTGAGCTGGCAGCTTATTTAGAGCAGAAACATGAGCAGTCAAAAATCTCCCTCCAATAGACCTCCTTTTTTGTGTTTTTCAGTTTTTGTGAACTGTATCAAGTACCTATTTTCTGGTCATCTGGTTCTTTCTACAAAGAGAGCACTCACCAATCACTACCAGAATTAGGTATCATCTGCAGATTTTGTAACATTGTTATTCATACACATTTCAAGCTCATTGCTATTCAACAACTATACTGTTGTAGCACCTAAGGCCTCAGGTGTTGATCAAAAAGGAATTAGAAGAAATTGTCAACTGGTTCCTCCTTCAACAAATTTACAAGCTCTTAAAATCCCACACCTGAATCAACTAGGAAGAGGAGATTCTTGTCCTTGAAAAAGACATCTTTATTGCAGTTATGCCATCATCTTCCATGCAGTTTACTATTTTACTTCATTGGATACATAGATGCAATGTTAACTGATCTATCACAACATCTCTAGAACCTTTTAAAATATACAGCATTTGCTACCCACTTATCTTCTCAGAAAGTTACAGTTAATGGTTGAAGCCACATCTCATCAGCCATTCTTCCTCAATTCTACACCTTTACTGGAAGAGTATCACGTGAGCCTGGGTTCCTGACTCACCCATAGACTAGAGCAACACTATGCAAGCCTGAAAAGGAAGGGCATACAACTGAAATAGTGGGGAGCTTGAAAAGCTGTACTAAGAGAGTTAAGATATAGTACAGATGTTCTCCCCACTGCACTATCATCTGGTTTACCAGTTTTCAGATACACTGAAGGACCATGCAAGGCTACTGTAATATTACAGAAGGAAACAGCCCGGTGGAAAGCACTTGGATGAGATATTTACGTGGATATGGAGTGTGGTAGAAGGGGCAATACTAGAAATAGACTCTGGAAGAGTTACCTGCAGCCCACAGATAACTGGTTGCAGCCCAGCATGCCAGTGGGACATAGGGTGTCTAGTACAAAACAGCAGTCAGGGGAACAGACTTCAAGATTGGGGGCAGTGAGCATCAGTGCATTCCTGAAGCTCTTTCTGCCATTTTGACTGCTAGGAAAAGCTGTTTCCTACGCTACCAGAAGAGCATCTACAAGGAAGAAGCCTTGCAGTATTCCCTCAGATAACAGCTGCAGGAAAGGAATCTCATAACTCAACTAACACCGACACAACCTGTGCCACATACTGTACTGCTGCAGCACAGGTAGCAACGACACTGAGCCCTACTGAACGATTCAGTGCTACGGACCATCTGACACACAGGTTATATTAGAAAAAGCAACAGGTGTATTAGTGTAACTGTACCAAGGGCAGGTGCTTTTCTCGGTCAAGCGTTTAACAATTAATATTCCCAAGTGGTTAAGGACAGAAAAATCAATTGCAGACACAGCTTTAATTTCTCCTCAGTGGTCCTATATTCCTTCTACAGTATTATTTTGACAGAAAAAGAAACTGATTCCTTACCCTTCTATTTTGACTACTATAATGAAACTCTTAATATAGAGATCTTCTTGGAACTTTAGAAGTACTTTTAAAAAGATGGTATAAAGAAAAATGTTAATATACTATAACTGTAATTATTTAACTACACAGAAGGATTCCAGGGGTATGGCATCTGCGTTTTGCTATTTCCATTGCACCATGGCTAAGGCAAACCACATTGGCAGTATGAAAAATTATTTAACTCATATGAACCTTTCAAGACTCAGTGTGCAGAACCCGTTTTAGGAAGGCTAGTACAGTTGGCAAAAATGCATTGTAACAAACTTTGTATAAGGACAATTTCTTTCTCAACACTTCAAATTAATAAAAGTTACTCAAATCACACAGAATATCGGTTTCCTTTTCCTAACCCCTCAAGATCACAAAAATTCAACAGAAAACTCTGAACTATGGAATATTAAATATAAAAAGTGAGAAAAATGTAAATTAAATGGCATGCATAAAACCACACTTAACTGCTTAAGTGAAGGACAATAGGTCTGGCTGTACTTAAACTGAGACTGTAGAATGACCTAGAAATACACTAGAAATTTTTACCAGCTTTTTATTATTATGACCTCTACTCAGCATTCCAACTTTTTGCTAATCTCCTTCTCAGAAATGCATACTTAGCATAATTACCTCAAAGCACTAAGTGGTAGTTTATATACCATTATACCAATATACCATTTAAATAAGTTACCCACCTTTACAAACCAAGAGTGATAAAGCCTGTCCCAGAGCTCTAGCACTTGTTTTTCAATCACAGCGGTGTTATTCACTTTTTCTCCTAAAATCTTATGGAGCTAAAACATATAAAATACTTTATTATACAGGACAGAATGAAGGCATCTGCTGACAAATTCCAAGCTAGATGAATCCCATATAATTGTTAATAAAGGCATAGCTCAACCCAAGTGATCAGGAAAGCTGAGGATTAGTATGGAATGCATACTTCAGACAATATGGTTCACAACATGAAGAATTTGTCTGTAGAAAAAGGATCCTGCTGCACTAAGCTGGGGATTTTTTTCTGCACTGAAAAACCAATGCTGTCTCTAAAATGCTTAATCCAAAATCCTCAGTCTTCTTTAGAGTAAATATTTCAAATTATTTGAGATGCATGCTAGATATCAAAACGTATAAATAAGAATCTTGGAAAATATTTCTGAAGAACATTAACTTAAATAAATAACAATTTTTAAAAAAATCCTATTTACCACACCGAGCCCACAGAAATTAGAATACTGGGGGGGGGAACCCCCTACATTGTCTATAATAGGACAGCTAAGGACAGATGAAAAAAATTACTCATCTTTATTTGATACATTTTCACTGGTAATCTTATAAAAATGACAGATTTTTCAGCTCTTAAAAATAAACATTCCTCTGCACAGAAAACATCACTGTAATCACTCCCACCCTTCCTTCAACTCACAAACTAAGAATGGAAGGAATAGAACTATCAATGAAATGGTTAACAACATGGAAAAGAATCACTGACAAAAATTTTTTTATTTCT
This sequence comes from Bucorvus abyssinicus, assembly GCA_009769605.1. NCBI lineage: Eukaryota > Metazoa > Chordata > Aves > Bucerotiformes > Bucorvidae > Bucorvus > Bucorvus abyssinicus. Next base: position 29,263,264 of record CM020027.1, read on the forward strand.
CTTTACTTCTATGGAATGCAAGAAATGAAAACATTAAAAAAGATGGGGAAGTTCACTCCTACCTTATGTGTAATCCATTCTCGGCCATATTGGTATACGTTATTAGCTGCTGAATTGAGTGCCTTCTGAATAACCTGGGCTTCTGGGAGCCAGCTAGGTTTTTTTTAAAGAAGGAAAACAAAATTAACTGCTACATATGTCACCAATTTCATTACACCCAAAACACATTACGAATTATCATTTTGAAACAACAACAAACAGTTAAGGTTAAATACATATAAACTTACTACAACTAGAATATTTCTCTCTACATATCAAGGAACAGACTTTCTCATAAGCAAAGTGCCGTTAAATCTAGGGCATATCATTGCTTTTGGAATTCTCCAAGGTTTCTGAAACCTTAGTTAAGTTGGTATCTCAACTTTTTCAGAAGAGAACTGATCTTTGATCTGCACGTGTGCTATTCACACTACATTCTTAGAAATTTTCCTAGTGTTCTAGCTTTCTGAAAATACTATATGGAGCAGTCTCGTCTAGCAGCAAAGACAACCTTCTGTATTATGAGCTGAACGTAAATTGTTAAGTTTCACTGCAAAAGCAGCCAGATGAAGGAAGACGTTTGGGTACCAGATATTTCTAAGGCCCCACCAAAACATCTGCTCATGAGTTTCTTCATGAATTCCTGTCACTTTCAAGTAATGGACCTACTGAGTTGCCAGCATTTCAACACTTGTGAATACAGGGCACACATTCTCTCCTTTGACTTTCTTTCTACATCTTGATTCAATGGCACATGCCGGAACCTTTCCAAAACACGAAAGCATTCGGGAAATAACTGCTGCATTTGTTCACCTGACTGAAGATCAACACGAAAGCTTTTTTGTCTGTATAACCCTTCAGAAATGTTCTGCATTGGCATTCAAGACATTTCAGTCACTCACCTCTAAACATAATGTGAGCATCATGCTCTGAAAGCTGATGAAGCTTGATGGATTTGGCAAGAGGTATACTTATTCTTAATGAATTAAAAGATAGTGTTTAGGATGCTTCAAATTTGGATGAAAACATCAGGAGCAAAAATTTTAGCTATAAATCTGCTGATTACTCAAGTAATACTCCAGTATTTTCAATTATGTGTATAAGCTCCTGACAGTCACATTTCCATTTTCGTTAGTCCTACTTATTTCCATCTTATAGCAAAATGGAAAGGCCAAACAACACAAGAGATGCCATGAAGAGATAAACAGACCCATTTTAAAGTGCTTTCTGTTCTTCTGATTGTGATTACTTAAGTATTGCTACAGCACATATTACTGTAGCATTTATTATCCATATAATTTTAGCCCTGTTTGTGAAAATAGGAACAGACCTTCCCAACAAATTCACACCAAGCTTTCCCCCATCCACCACTCTTTGTACCTTTGAACTCTTCTTCAGTTCACTCCAAAAACATTTTCTTCAACTCCTATTCCCTCAAAGGCATTCTGCAGCCAGTTCTTCACATTGAAAAAATAATTCAACTATCACCTCACAAACTTCCACAGAAAGAATTCTTCGCCATTACTTTTTTTTCACAGGTAAAAGTGAAAAGAATATTGACCCTTTTATTCTCTGCACTACCCAAGTTTTTCCTCCAAAACAGTAACTGGAAAAGTTTATACAGCTGTCCTTCTCCACCAAAGTCCAATCACTCCTCAAATGAGATATCACATTGACAGTCCTCCAGAGTAATGCATGAAAACTACTGTTGTTTGAGAGTTTAGCTCTTACATCTGTCTGCAACAGTCACTCCCATTTCCGTTCACCAAGAGGATTTTTTAAAATTTTTACATTAAAAACTATGCATAAGAGCACCTGGAAGCTTGTTCACCCACCCTATACTATTTGCTTAACTTCAGCGTTCTTACTTTGCCCATTCTGGATGACTGGCTACTGTCTCATTGATCAAGCTGCTTGTGACTTGAATCATGTGAACGCTCTCTTGATGTACCTAAATTAAACACAGAGGAGAAATGTTATGTAATGCAAACTAGAATTCTTCCTACATTCATACATTTTTTTTCTTGGGGGTGGGGGGAAGAGGTATGACCAGTTTGTACATTTAAAGGATAATTCTTTCAACACAGACAACCCATCATGAAGAATGAACTGTCATTAACCACGCCCTCCCCAAAAATAGTCAATACAATAATTATCAGACTTTTCTGACAATTTAGGTCACACACTGTGCAACTAGTAATAGCAAACGGAAATTTAACCCTTATTTCAGCGGAAAAAAAAATTAACATTAATACTGTCAAGGGAAGTACTAAAATACCAATCACAGTTTCAGATACACCTTTTTAAGCCATGGATCAAAAAAGCATAAAAATAAAAGAAAACTCAGCTCTAACATGACCATGTTATAAAGTGCCTCACCAAATTAATTAATAAGAATGATAAATGTCACCTTTTATAAATATCTTAACATTCCTTTTATGAATATAAGGAAGCTTTAGGCAAGAATGTTTGCACACCTTCTAAAGCTTCCAATTTTAAGTTCCAAACATTACATAAGCCTACATTTTGAAAAAAGGAGATTGACATTGAAACTCATTGATTTTTGTTTTGTAACTGTATTCAAGTCAAACACTCAATCTCCATTGACTGTTTCAAGTATGAATTTGGCTCCATTAAAAAAAAAAAGGGGGGAGGGGGAAGTACATGAGTGACCTCTTCTGGTGAGCAAAAAAAAAAAAAACCCAACCACAAAGAAAGAAACAGTTTCAGAGAACGCGAGCATGAACCCCAGCAAATTTAAAGTAAGAACAGGATACCATGAGGTTATTACAGGCAATTCCAAAAATTGACAAGCATTTTGCAAATATGTTTCTGATGCAAGGGTAAATCAAAAAGAAATAATTCTAGTGGTTCTGCTGTTGACAAGAAAAGTGTAACAGGATGCAAAACAAATCTGTTCCTATAAGTTAGCAATTCTTTTACATGAATAAATTTTGTATTTTCTAAATGTCTATCTATTAGTTTAATCACATATGTAAACAAAAATATAATTACAAATAAATGTACATTTATAGATTTTTATATATGGGAAGTCCTGAAATGGTAACAAGTTCAACTATAGAACACTTATTTGCTAATTTTTTAAAATATCTTTAAGCTATACAATTTTGCATTAGTATCAGTAACTTGCATTCAGCATTTAGAATGAGCTCTGTGATTACATTCCTTAGTGCACTGTACCTTTGCAGTAAGGAGCAGGGCTAGCAGAAGGGTTCCTATCACTAGCAAAAATATTATGAAAATGCTGATTATTTTATCTAGCATTTTCTCCAACCACACGATCATCTGTGCAGAAAAAAGAAAAAAAATCATAGCATATAAATCAATCTAATGAAAACAATGCTACATGACAGTATTGTTTATCTTTATTTACAATCACAGTGCAAAATCAGGCTCTGATCAAACAGGATTTATGCCCAAGCTTGGAAATGAACAATTAAAAGGCAATGTTAGCATGATTAAGGTCATGGCATGACATGTGATTTTGCAAACAACATTTACACATTACAAGACACAGCAAGCTCTTTGCAAAGCAAGCAATAATTCAACATTTACTTACTAGACCTAAAGAAGCTAGCATTCTTGTCAGCTACGAACCTAGAAATTTTCCTTTGTTTCTTGTCCTTCAGCAACTTGGAAACTTACATGTACTATCTGCACAAGACTTGGAAGCTATCAAGGTATTCTGTGAGGTACAGGCATGACTTTCAAATTTGAAGAGCTAATAGCCTTCTAAATGACAAATGAGGTATTTGTGCAAGTAACCAATTTTTAAAGCTCCTCATCACCTTCTGAACTGAAATGGGACTGCAGGTCTGAAGGTTTTCTACATTACTGAACATCAAGACAATTATTCAGCAGTGACTATTTCTATCCACCTTCAATCTCAAAAGGATGCATTAAACATGCATCAGCTAAACCTACTGATACAGGAAACAAGCATCTATGTTATTCTGTTGGTTTATGGAAAGGCCCATTCTATATATGTCCACAAACAAATAGTGATACGACTTAACATTAGAGAAATTCTCATAATGTCATTCAAAACAATAAAACTGCTCAGCCACATGACTATGCAGAGTGCTCTAGAATAGTGCAAGCTGAGCTTCATCTCATACACAAATCGTCTGTTGACATAAAAAGCTGTCAAAACCCATGCAAGCATGACCAAATAAATTTTTCCTAGCTTCTATGGTTCAAATACCAAGGCTATTTCTACTCCACCTGGCATGACGACAGGAAAAAGCAGCAGCAGAACAGCTGTAAAATCTGTGCTTTAAGAGAACTGAGGTCAAAACCAATGTGCAGTAGATGAGAAGTATTTCCAAGTGAGTACAAGTTATATCTTCAGCGATTAGGCTGGTAACTTTTTAGTTAGCTATTTTACAAAACTACCACTATGCTTGCTGCTGGTTTACATGAGTTCTTTCTTTATTATTTACCATAGTCCTACATGTGAAACTGGCACCCGAACAACTAAGTTCTGCAGACTCTTATGACTGAGTTGATTAACACCAAAGATGTATCTCCCACTTGAAAAAAAAAAAAAAAAAAACAGTGAGGAATTTTTTTCTTTGGTGCTCAGCCTGTAGCCTCTGAGCAGTTAATGTACATTAAGGAATTATTTTTAAACTTCAAGTTCTTTTACAACCAGCTCCTTGTTAGACCTATACTAACACAAGGATTATATTGAGCATTTTAGAACTGTTGTTTAAAATGATGGATTAAACTGGAAGAAAGTAAAACCCTTTTAAAAGAAATAAGGTGTTGAGCCAGCAAGCTTTTGTAACAACATCTGCACTGTATTATGACCTGCAGAAAAGAATTCAAAGAACCTGAAGGAATCCACAAAATCTTTTGTTTTAGATATTTTTAGTGTTTTTCAGCATTGCTGAAATATTTCAACCACCTGAAATGCTTTGCCAGTGCTAGAGGGAGGCTACCTGCCTGCAGCAGTACTGTGGCCTTCTGAAAAACACTGAGTAGCATCTACATGGGACTGCTACCTCCAAAAAAAAAAGTCTCTGTTTTAAGGATGAGAAATCAAAAACATCACTGAAAAACACTGGATGGCCAAGGGACAGAAATTGTGCATGTGCTTCAAAATGAAGTCATTAAAAATTAAAGCCGCCTTTGTTATTTCTTAAAGTTCAAACTGCTATTTACTTTAAGTTATGAGATAAAAGAAATCTGCTAGCTAGTCTTACATATAACACCTTAATCAGACTTACAGTTCAGTTCAGACAAATTGAACCCAAGAAATTGGAGGTACTGTCAGAGATGTCCAAAAATGCTAGCCTCAGTGATTGTTTAAGTGTATCCAACAGAAGAAATCTCAGTGCAGCTGAAGCTAGATGCCTCAGGTGTTTCATCACGGTAGCAACTACTGAAAGATCAAGCTCCAAAAGATCAAGATGAGGACTCTCTCTGAACTGGAACATGATGAACAGGGGATCTTTTCTTGACACCCCTTAACTGTGGGTTGGAGTATGCCTACACTGCCATTGAGGTGTAAATGTTGAGCCAGCATTTACTGTAGTTAGTAAAGAAATAGCAGCACTGATGTTGTATCAGGACAGGCAGCAGCCTCACTCATGCAAGCCCACCTTGGGTTTATTTACTTGGGTAGGCTTGCCCAAGCAAGCGAGATAAAAGCCAGCTCTGGTTTGCCTCCAGGTACTGCAACTACATCTCACATCACAGTCTTAAGGAGATCCAAGTTATACAACTGGTACAGACATATTACAGGAAAAGACTGAATTGGATTGAGTATTGTAGAAGTAAAAGCAGATGCACAACATTCATTTAGGGCTATATTTACTCCCTCTCCTTTAATCTGCTCGCTATTAAACCTTCCCTCCTTCCTCTACATTTACCCACAGTACTTCCTGAGGAAGCACTCACCTTTGCACCCTCATGCTGAATAACGCTGTGGTGCTACGTTACTGCAGGTAAGCTAGACTGTTAAATCCTGTGTGCTTGTACTTACCACGATCAGGTCCAGCCTTCATTCTCACCCCAACCCTGTCAGACCTGCCTTTACATCCTTCCTGTAAACCGTGGGCATGCACACAAAGACGAACATACACTGACTAAACACTAGTCATTAGCCAGAGATCATGGTGTTTTAAATTCAGTTCCAAGCTTCTAATCTAAAGGTTAGTCAACAGCGGGAAGCTGATGCTGCTGTAACATCCAAAATTATGCAAAGGGAAGCCAGGCTCCTAAGCTACAGAAGGTCACACTTGTAAAACCAAACTGAATTGTTAAACTTTTGGGTTGTGATACAAACCACATTACACTGAGCTGTAACAGAACTACAGTTCATGTTTAACAAAAAGTAATCCTGCTGTCTAGACAGGTTCTCCATGTTACACAGTATGATACATCTTCTGTGAATTTGTATTTTCATGTTTCACACTGCATAGTCACTGTTTTTTCTAGTATGTTTTATTTAGTGCGTTATGCACTTAGTGAAGTATACCTGGACATCTACTTCATTTTCAATTAAAGCTACATAAAATTCCCAAAAAAAGAGTTTTGTTTGTTTGTTTTTTTTTTTAAACAGCTTCCCCGCTTCTCAGGATTTTTTCCAATACATTTCTTAGACTTGTTGACATTTCCCTTTAGTTCAGTTAATATTTAAGGATATCATCTAATTAATATCATCCAAGGAGAATAAGGGAAAGCCCGTAATCAGGACACATCTTAGGGCTATGTTGAAATGGGTCAGATGAATCAGTTAAGATAGAAAAGACAGAGAACAATCTATATGAGGTCACAAGTCTACTTATACCAGTGACCCTCCAACAGCAACTGCAGAATTTAGCAACTCTCTTGCCACAGACATGTTATAAAGAACAAATCATGCTAGCCCAACTGAACCTATTCTGTATTTTGGACTACATATACTGTGTTAAACTATGTGATTACATACTATTCTTGTTTGCCAAGGACAACAAAAAGAAAGTTTCAAGCAGCTCTTTGACAGAACCTCTTAAAAAAGGAAGAAAAAAAAAATAAGGTTTACCACTAGCAGCCATAAACTATCATTATTTCAAACTCTGCCATCTCTAGGTGGTGTATTTTTAGTTTCTTGGTGGATTATCAGAAATTTATCTTGGTGCTCCCAGCAGTAATTCCCTTCAAAGGCAGGCACAAAGAAGAAAGATGCAAAGGAAGCAACCTTTTAACTGCATTCAGTGCTGTCTATTGCAAATCTCCTCCTTTCTTTGCCTCTGGTAGAGGAAGACTTTTTATCAAAATGTAATTATTAGAAAAAACAACAAAACAAACATGTAAGAACCCAATACAGTTTGCACAGTATTTTTTTGCCTTTTTTTTTCCCCCCACCTTGCTTATATTATTACCACCAGCTCATGCACAGGAGTCAGTGCTGCATGTAACACGATAGGACTTTCAGGATCTCTTTCAATGAAATTGTAAAGTAAAACAGTACTTTTCAAAAATAGTCCCTAGGCACTAAAAAAAAAAAACCTCTCTTAAGAAACTATATCCACAGAGTTTTGCCCAACAATGCAAATCTCTAAACTAAAAACAAAATCCAGACATCTGAGAGTTCAAAGCCATTACAGTGAAATTACTTTTGCAACCTATCAATATGAAGGGGAAAAAAAAGTTCTATGTATATGAATTTTCAAACAAGCAAATGACAATCTCAGAGGCAGAAAAAAAGTAGTCGAGAATAAACTTTCACCTGTGGCTCATTGAACTCAGCTCTTCACCTAAACTGTGGTAACAAACCAAGACCTAATCAAAAATTTTTTATGAAGGGTTATGGTTGCACATCTTTACTAATAGTAAGTCACTCATATAAGACAAACATTTCAAAGTCAGGAAATAAAAACATAATTTTAAAACAACCAAACTACATTCAAGGGCAAAAATTTCCCTCTTAGTGGACAATTATAACTGAATCATACAGCAATGAAGTCTACCGTCCTGTTCAGAAACACAGGAAGTCCCCCATCACATCACCCTGAGTTCACTGATTAAATACTTAAGATCAAACTTCATGTTACAGCTGCTCAGCCTGACACTACATGCAGCATTATTCGCCACCTGGCACCCAAAGCAGATACCAGCTGTGCAGCCCCGCTTCATTGTTTGCAGAACCTTTTAGAGAGTTGTGCCAGTGTCCCCATGGCCTCCATGATCTACTCAGCTCCACTTGTTTTCAACAGCATTCCAATGATGGTATCTCAGGTGTTCTTCACAAAATGTGAGGCAGATCTGTGGTTTCTAGTGTAATAGCTACTGAACGGAAAGGATGGGTTGTTCTTTATAAAACCATAGTAATAGTTCTGACTCTCCCACTAATACTGAAGTCGTAAATGAGGACAAAAGCTGCTGCTGGAAGCTTAATCCATTTCCAGATATGGTATGAGATTTTTTTTTTCCTCTTTATCACATACTAGATTTTGACCTTTAAAACTCTGAGGTCCTGCAGAGGTACACGTTACAGGCATTCCACTCCAGCTCTGTGCTGGTCTGAAGCCATGACACTGCCCAAGACCCAGAGAGAGATCACTGCATTGAGGAGTTGTCCAGATTTCTGTCACACATGAGACCAAACATGGACTGAGTCAGTTTTAACTTCTCTTGGGATGAAAATTTCACAAAGCACAATAGTTAACCCTAGTTGACTAAGATGAGCCATGGGAACTAAGGAGTACATTTCTTACAAAACACATCACACCCTTTTAAAAGTGACACAGAAAAAAAAAAATTAGCTATACCAACTGATTTAATAATCTTTTTTTTTTTTTTTACCAGCCTTCGCTTCCCTTAAGACTATCATTAGATTCAGCAGTTCTGAGACTGTGAGAATTCTCATTTCATTCGTGCTATGCTGAATACAGCTGAGTATACAGGCCAGTTTGACACTTCAAAAGTAAAAGATTACCAGCACTAACTGAAACCAGCCAATGCTCCATTTGCAAACCCCTACATTCATAGCTTTACAACTGTGCTTCACCCTCACCACTCCCGTGATAATCCAGTTAACACTCTCCAGCTCTCCAGTGTGTGAGACAACCAGTTTTGTCATGCATACCATACCAGTGGGGACCAAGTGGAAATGAACTGTTTTTAATTTAAAGTGCCACTAAATCAAACTACCACTTGAAAGGCTAAGGCAACATTCTGCTGTACAAAACACTTAACTACGTGCATTCATTTTAGTAGAAGACAAAAGATCAGGTAGAACTGCATGACCTTCAGTAGCTTATAACAGGAGCTGGAAGAGACACATGGGAGAGAAAACTAAGAAGCAAGGCATGTTAGGAGTATTCATGCTGCAAAAAACTCCAACTCCTCAAAACCACAATCCGTTAGTTGGAATCACAATTTTTCTGTTTATTTACCTTCTTATTAAGCCAGTGCCACAGCTTGTCAGTGGCAGGGGGAGATGGAAGAAAAGGGAAAAAAAGACAAGAACACAGTGGAAAATTATTGAAAAATGCAGTAATAGAGAGGGGGGAAAAAGCAATGAGAGGCAGGCAAAGTCATCCACGGAATGAAAATGAAATTGTTCAAGACACAAAGGTAAATTGCAATAGGAAGAAAAGATCATAACAACTTCTAATGCAAGAACCTAGGTTTCACTATCAACATGCACTTTTTGAAACAAAGAGGGATACAACAAATATGAACAACTTCAATGACATTAACAGAGCCATCAGCATCACCTGGGCAATTTCAGCTTAACTATACTGACAGCTAACATTTCAGATTTCAGAGCAGGACGTGCAAAAGTACTCTGAGAAGGGCACCTTACTGAAACATCAAAACTTAACATAATACTTGTTTACATTAATACTCCCATTCAGGCAGTTTTCTATATATTTCAAAACTCTCCTATTATGTGAACTACTGTTAAATTTTATAAGTTTTTTTGGTACCACATTCATATTGCAACATTCACATTCAATGGCACATCAAACACGTAATTAAATCTGATACACAACACCAAATTGTAGATCAAATAAATGTATGGATTTCATACAATTTTACTAGTTGTGCAAAAGGCTCTTTGCACTTCTGAGCCATTAATTTCTCCTTTTGTACTACAGTTATTTTTCCTTGCTGATTCTCACCCATACTGCTCAAGTACACCCATTTTAGGACCTGGTTATACTCTTAATTCTAGTAGTAATCAGCAGCATAATCACAACAGTGAAAAGCTTTAATATTATTATTCATCCATATTAGCGGTTAAGTCGAGTAAGTGAAGTTTGTTTCTGCCTGAAAAGAGGATCACTGAATGATCAACAAATCCAGAGTTTTCACCAGTTACCAGAAATTATATTAGCTCCCAATGAAGACATAATGTAAAGACATTTCAAATTAAAAAAAAAATAATCTCAGAATGTTAATTAAGTTATATCAGAAGCATTAAGCAGATTTAAGAAGAAACATGAACATCAGGAAACATGAAAGTAAAATACGTCATGAAGTACCCACTTATATTAGCTTTTACTACTTGTGGAAAGAATCACAGTAATGGCAGGCAACGACAAAGCTTCAAAAGACTCAAATTCACGCTGTAGAATGTGTTTCAATTTTACATGTTCACCTATGGAACAATTTATCAGTGCAAAAAAGGTAAAGTTGTTTACCAATTCAACAACATACTTTTGTCTTTGACTTTTCTTTTGCATATTAAAACCCACTACTCATGAGGTTAATTTTGGAAAACACTTAGATCTGATGGCTGTATTTCTCCACTTTGCAACTCCAATGCAACAAAAGCCAGAGCTCTGTTGTTAGCCTGACGGTTTAGCAGAATTTGAAAGGAAGTCTTTGGTACTTTTGTATAATTTCAGCCTCCTGGAATTGGATATAAATACCATAACTAGAAAATAACTTTATATGTAAAAAATAACAACCATTTTTTAATTAATGTTTAAGACAATATCTGTGAGGTTCTACCTGCCTACTGTCTTACCAATACTGATTTTTAAGTACTTTTACAAATGTAATCAAACTACATTTCAAAATAGGCTACCACTTAACCCTAATCTTCAAGTCATTCAAAACTAATACAGCCATTTTTCCAATATTTTATTGGAAAACTATTTATGTAAGATCTTACATGTGAACTCCCTTGCAAACTCTGATCAAAATAAAACCACAGTTACTGTATTAAAAGACAATAGTCTTCTTTTAAAAGAAAAGTATCAGTTCAGCAAATTATTAGTTCTTGACTGTTGAGAGGAACATGCATGGTACCATATCTATTAAGTTCTAAGACAACTTGGATGAAAACAGAAATCCCCCTACTCTTTCCTCCAGGAAGTCTCTCATACTTGAACCACTACGTCTCGTTGGCTCAATGGGGCAAATGCACAACCAGGGACTAAAGAATACAGTACATACAGGCACAGCTTCACCTGCTGTTTATAAAGAAAATCAAAAGAAATGCCCTGCTTGCTTTCTTCTTGATCAGAACTTCTCTTCAGCTCAAATCTGTCTGCTTTTCAAGATAACCAGAGAATGATGAGCAGTGACAAAGGAGAAGAGCAGTTCTTTTCTTACTGCTTTTATTTAAGAAACAGACATAATTAGTAAGGTTCAAAGATTTGCATGAATGACAATGCTCTCCCATAATCTCTCATAATGGTTATATTCTGGACCATCTACACTAGCCTCTTAAACTTAGTTTGGGAGAAAAAGACATGCTGCTCTAAGATATGTTCCTTGTCCTCGCTACCTTTAACTCAAAACTGGAACTATTTCCTCATCGGGCATACCACCTTAGAAAGACCAAGCAGTATCACTAGATATTTGTGTGAAACAGACCTTGCCAATGGCTTGCTGTACTCAGCCTCCAATTAACTCAGTATACAAAAAACGAAACCCAAAACAAAACAAACAAGAAATACCACTAAGCAGCTTCAACTCCCAGGAAAAGAAACTACAAATGAAATACTTAAAAATTAAACATCTAATCACAAAGGAAATGATCCTTCAATCTTGGTTTCTCTCACACATCTAAGGGTAAGCTATAACAATTTACTCCATTAATTTCTATTTTGTTTGTATATTTTTGCTTCCTCTTCAACAGTGCCTACTGAAGCCAAAATGTTTGATAATCAAACTTAAACATAGGTCATCCATCCTTCCTAAAAAAACACTTGCCAGTATATAATTTTCATTTCTTTCCTTTCCCCACCAAAAAAAAAAAAAAAGTCACAATTGTCAATATCCTATAGTATTGCTTCCCAAATTCTCAGATAAGATGCATCCATGATCCTACAATGCAAAGAATAACCGTATCTAGTAGAAATTAAAAGATACAAAAGCATTAGTACGATAAGCATTGGAAGACCACGTAAAGTCAAGCCATCCATGATAAAGCCAAGTGAACTGCAATTAGAATAGACACAAACGAGGACAACAGAATCATGCAGATTATCAAGTGTCCTTCTTGTAACAGCTAGAAGAGCTTGAATTGCTTTAATACACACAGCACAGACTCAGAAGGAATATGACTGTCATCTAAAAAATGAGGGAAAACGGGAGATGGAGAAATGAGTTGTGCCAACACTGTTCTTTTGCTTAGACAAGAACAACATGAATATAAACTGACCTTAAATACATTTAAGCTGAAGAGTGGGAAGTTCTGATGCACATTACGATAAAAGCCCTACCTTCTTTAAGGAGAAAAGACTTAGTGGAATTAGGAAGGATACTACATCATATTGTTATGCAATACTAGGATACGAATCTGGACAACTCATGAAATACAGTACATACAATACTGTGTCTAGAGAGTCTCATTACTTACAAACCAAAAGCTTTTAATGAAAAGCTTTATGTAATACAAGCTTTTATCCTAACATGTTAATACTTTCCACTACCTTTGGAAACCCCCTTTATCATTACTTATTTCCTACAGCCATTTTAATGCTTTTGTTAACCTTTTGATGTCCATTTACCCTTAGATTTGGGCTTAACTCTTCCTTTTCCTGTGGGAATTCACAGCTATAAACTGCAGATGCATCTGCTGAGGTACAGATGCTCTGACAAATGTACTTAGAGGGTTCAGCTCTTCAGTTACAAAAACTCTGAGGTAACGGCTTTTTCTAAAGCAGAGAACACTTCAACAACGCAATTATGGAAAGCACATTCTTACACACTAGTATAGCTATTACAAGCAAAATAATCTATCTGTAATTCTGAAGGGAGTTGTCTTCATATGTTTTACAGAGCCTTCCAACTCTGCAATTTGCAATGCAAATGTGCGCACATTTTGAGTGGGCGAGAAGAGGGGGACCACAGCAGCCTTATTCTATAGCTCTTCCCAAATAGCTTATCCCACATCTTACTCTTTACAGAGGGAAGCACTGTGCCACTGTGTTCAACAACTATCCTTCCACACAGTATAAACAAATACATTTGAAAAAGCTCAGGCCCTACTTACAGAATAAAATCGGTTGCTTTTTAAATTAAGTTTTCACACCAGAAGTAGGAACATCTCATCCTTCAGATTAAAACTCATTAAGTTTAACTTCAAACTCTTTGTAATCAGGTAAGGCAACTGAAACATAACAAGTTTGCTTTACTCAGGTAAGGAATCTTCTAAAGCTAACTCAACAATTTAAAAGTTACTTCTGTCAAGCTTTGCGTGTAATCATTTAACAAAGTTTAAATGTGTACTTCAGTGTGAACAGAAGAGACATGGTTTAAAATACACCATAAAACATAGTTTTACATGAGAGACATGTCCATTAGTGACAGACATTTATTTTAGAATTAGAATGTCTCAGCATACAGTGAACAGAAAATATAACAAACTTCCAGGTTGCTTAAGGAAATAAGTAGAAATACCTTACTGTCAAGCTTTAGCATGACTCTTCCAAGCCCTCTGATGGGCCGTGGAGCAAGAGCTTCCTGACGTTCCTTCACAAAATTTTCAACAAGTTGCCACCAACTTTTGCAATGGTTTGCCGTGAAGTTCAAAACTCCAAAATGAACCATGAGTTTTTTAAGTGCCCAGACTGTAACCACAAGAAGGAAATTATTAGAGATTTCAGAGGAACATCACAAGACTATGAATGTATTCAATTCTGAAAAACCTACGAAAAAGAAAGGAAGGGATTCTTGAGTTTTATTTCCCATCAGAAACCACTTTCAGAATTTTCAAGTGGTTTCAGTGCTAATCTCCTTACTTGCTTTACAGCTGTGCTTATTTACACAGAATTCAGATGGCAGCAGAAGAAAGGTGCCAGTGGCACTACCTGATTATGCAGCTACCAAATTTGAGCAAGGCCTGAGATAAGCAGGTGCCATTTCACGATTCCAGTATAGTGGATTAATCACATCTTCACACAAACACCGTATGAAACAACTACACATAAAATATCACATTCGGAATTTAACAGTACGTTACACACAAAAGAAAATTTCCAGTCTTAATTCTTAAATTTTAGGCATTCTGTATTTTCATAGCTGTATCTCTTCTTTAAGAAGCAATGGCAGCTCGTGCATAACTTAACAGTAAAGAACCGTTCATTTAAACCTTCAACTGAAATACAACTACTGATTAATTTTGCTTTTAAACATCAAAAAGATTATTTTGAGATCAGCTTTTATCTTGCCTTGAAGATCATCACAAAAATCTTCAGAAAAAATCCATACTGCTCCTCAAAACCAGACAACAGAAGAAATATTTATAACTTCTCCCCCCAAAAGAAGTATTTTGTCACACAAACCACTTTTCTCCAACGCTCCTAATATATATCCACTGCAAAATAAAGAGCTTCTCAACAACACTAGAAATGTCTATCATTACAGCTACAGAAATAAAAGCTCATGACCGTTTACTTGTCATGAAATAAAGACCAGAGACTTTTGCATAAACCTTTTGGTTCTGATTGTGCAATAGCATTGCTCTCGCTCACTTACTGAGGATACATGCAAAACTTGTGAATCATCACAAACAGGAATGTAAAAGCAAAAAACCATGATACATATGAAACTTTCCTTGGAAGCTAAGAGATCTTTACTAGTCATGAAATATTTGCCACATTCTTTTTTTATTCAACAAAATGTTACACCATTCAAATTATCTATCTTCTCAACACTGAAAAGAAGTGAGCCATCTTCCAAAGCCACTAACATCAGAACAGTTCACATTATAAACAAAGATTTGTATTACAACTGATTTTACTGGAGTATTGATGCAAACATATCAGTCATAAAAACATCATTACAGGATTCATCGCCCTAAAGGACCATAATTATTGTATGTAGCAATACAGTAACAGACTAGAAGGTCTCACACTGCAGTCCTGCCGTGAACTACTGATACATAAACCTCTAAACAAAACTACGCTGCATCCCCAAATACTGGTTCTAAAGGAAAACAAAGTGAAACTATTAGCACAGAATCACATAATTCTAATTTATCCCTAATTTTTCTTAAACCAGAATTTAGCAGACGTGAACGTCACACGCAGATCAAAAATTGGAATCAAAAATTCTACTCTCACAGGAAAATAACTTCCCATGAAAATGCTAGCAGTATAGCAACATTGGATATTGAAATCACTATCATGACATGCAAGTGTACTTTTAATAAAGCTTTTTTATATTGTGAAAGACTATACTCCAAATTAGATTCATTCTTTGCTGCCATATATCAACACCACAATAATTCCCTCATCATCAAAAATTCACATCATGTTTCTACTTGGAGATGTGTAAATGACATTCATAGCCCAAAAGGTTAACTTTCAGTATCAACAGGGCATTCACCAAAGTTCCACAAGAGCCTTGTAAAACACTTGTGTAAGAGGTTTAAGTTCTTGTTCATGGAGAACTCAGTTTTCTGACATTTGGTTTACTTACCCTCTGGCACCACCATGTGGAAAATTTGAGAATTTTTCTCCTGAAGAAATAATCTTTCTACTAAAGATCATGTGGCAAACATAGCAAAAAAAGAGAGTGCCAGCACCTAACTTACAGGTTAAAGTTTTGTAAGATGAAATGTAACTCATGGTAATACAGAAACTGCTGCTCAGCAAAACAGGGCAAGTTTGCAATTTACAAGGTGAACATACCTGAAATGGCATTCTAACCTTCTGCTATTGTTTTTTAAAAAGTGTTTAAATAATATCTTGTAAAATAACTGCATGTACACTCATTGCAAAGGTGATGTCAGGAAGCGCTACAGTCAATCAAGCAGCTGTAATTAAATTAGATTAAACAGAGTCAAGGGAGAAAAAGCTGAGAGGACTGTTACTGGAAACTTGTGAGCAAAAGAACAGAAAGGCTCCATAATAAGAAATTCTAATCTTCTCCAGGAATCAGAAAATGACTTGAAGATGAAAACAGAATTAAAAAGCAACATGCAACAGAACAAGCAAGGAAGTAAATGAAAGATCTTTAAATGAGACAGTACCAGGATTCCCTGGCTCAACATCACTGAACAAAATGCTACAAGAGTTACACAACCGGGTTTATCGCTTAGCTTTTGAATTCAAAAGTCTTTTTTCAACTTTTCATTTTATGGTATAATTTTTCCAACTTCTACGTTAAACAATTTTAAAGGAGCATCTCATTCTACCAAAGAACAAATGCATTCAAGGAAAAATATTATTAGAAATACCTTGGTTCAATTAATCTAACACTACTTCATGTAAGTCCTGTCTACCAGGAACTCTGGTGAAATTAACACCTTTCTATTTGAGGTTTTGGGGGGTTAATTTATTTTAATTTTTTACACAATACAAGCATTCTTCTTAAGGTCTCAGAAGTGCTTAAAGTTATTAGTCTGCTTAGACTTGAACAGTTGCAAGGAACCTTGCTTTATACACCTTCCTATTTTTCACTACTGGATATTTTTAATACCACCTCTCTTTTAACAATCCAGGTTATCATCATTGACCTTCCGACACTTAATGGGATATACACTGTTCTAAATTTGGGTCTGTTAATCATTATATTGCCTTTTCAAGATATTTTTGTGGTGATCTAGTTATATTCAGTTACACGCCAAGAAAAAGCACTTAATGGCTCAGTGTCATCACTAAGGCAAAAAGTCACAAATATTCCCAAAATTAATTTCTATTTTGGCATGAGTTTATTGTTTGGGTAGCTATTCTAGATCTAATGACTGGTAGCAGCAGCATTCATCCATCTCTGTTACAGATGTGCACTTTAATCTAGGTTTGTCTGGCTCAAGCTTAAAATCATTGTTGTCCGCCCAACTGCAAAACTATTGCATCCATTCTTCCTCCCACTCAAGTAGGTATTTCTGAACAGTGGTCAAGTCACTCCTTGACTTTTCTTTTCAATAAATTAAGCCATGTAAGGTCTGCTTCTAGTATGTTTAGTAAGTCTAAAATTTATTTTCTAATTCCTTTACCATTTTTATGATTTATTTATAAGCTGCATCCAACTTGCCATCACCAGTTCCCACAATGCCCAGACACCAAAACAAGGCAGTATCTTCTGTAGCAATTACACTGGAATGAAACAAAAAAATCAAAACCCTCCCTCCTCTTTCTCTGTATTCAGCTGTTCATATGCCTAACCGTCAAACTACCTTTTAGCTGCTGCTACAGAGCCACAGCCAAACATGCAGCTGTTCCTTTCACCATGCCTCTCAGAGCTCTCAGCCCCTCGAACTGGTAAGCACAGCCCCTCAAGTCATGATTTCCAGGTTCCCAGCTAGATGGTTTATGATGGCTTTGTGTATTGGGTGTAAATCACAAGGTTTTGGTAGCAGGGTGGCTGCTGAGGTGGCATCCATGAGACAAGTAGCTGCCTTGTGCCAGACACAGTCAGTTCCAGGTGGCTCCACAATGGACCCACCATAGGCCAAAGCTGAGCCCATCCGGCACAGTTGTAGTGCCTCTGTGAGAATATATTTAAGAAAGAGCAGAAAACACTCAAGAGGGAGAAGAGGACGGAACACAGAGAGAACAAGCGCATAGAAAGGAAGAAGGTATAGAGGGATGAACAGAGGAAATAAGAAGGCCAGGGGAGTAGAAATGCTCCACGGTTGAGCAGGTATACCGCTCAGAGGGACCGTGGCCTATGGAAGACCAATGCTGGAGCCGGTACACTTCTTGAAGGGACAGTAGCCTAGGAATGAGGAGACACCCAATCTAGTACCTCCCCAAAGGGACTGCAGTTCATAGATGAGCCCACACTAGAAGACAGGAAAAGAATTATTGGCTCTGTGGCTACTAGATGGGGCCAACCCATCACACCTGGTAAAAGGGAAAATAGCTACATTTAAGTGTTAAATATGTTTTTTAAATGCTGAAAATTAGCATTTTAACTGAAGTTTAAAGAAATTCCAAGCAAGTAGAAATGCACTATGCTTACAGCAGAAGTATGGGAGAAAATGCTATCAGACTCTACAGTAGCTCATGAATATTTCTGGAGTTCCCATCTTCCCTATTCACAACTCAAAAAAGTATTGGAAAAAGTGGCATTCAGTTTTAACATAACCTCTTTAGATACCTATTGTAACTACTCCATTCTTGCTTGGTATTTAAGAGAACAGATGCATGCAGATGTGACGAAACAAAGCTAACTAACCTCAGAGCTAGAGATAGAAGCAAATTTATCTTGTGACTTGTCCGCAAAGCCTAGCAACCCATTTTTAAAGGAAATTAAAAGATAGCATGAGCTGTACTTCACTGCTGAATAACAGCTAAAAGATTCTTTACCTATAGGTGCAAAAACACAAAAGACATGACATCGAGAAGAAGAATAACAAAGTACTCTAAACCGGAAGTATTCTTGCAATGTACGGTATTGCACTGAATTACTCCAAGTAACTACAACAGTGAACAGACCAAGAAATTTTACAGAGTTGTCCACTACATGTTAACAGACAGTGCTCATCAATCTTCCTATCTGAAGCTACAATTCAGTCTTTAAAAAGCTTTAAATTAAAACTCACATAAGCCTACAAGCCTTTCCTTCTATTTTATTTCACACAAAGCCTACGGCTATCTAAAGTCATCATTTAACATACATTCCTAATAAGTGGATTATTACCTGCAAAAGGCACTGGCAATAGCTGCACGATCCAGAAATTCAGCCAGATCTGGACAATGACAATGGCCCATACAAGTGTAACAAAGTAAATATCACTAGTTTTCTTTTTTCTAAGAAAAGATCCAATCTCAGGTCTTTGTCTGCTTCCAGAAGAGGATGAAGAGGACGCGAAAGATGATGAAACGTGTGGAGGCTGATCACCTTCTGTTGCTCCTAAAACAAAAGCAAACAAAAGAAGTAGAAATTACCACATTAATGTTCACCACAGAACAGAATATGCTCCCTAGTCACAAATTAAATTTTTTTTTTGTATTTCTCTAGAAGACAGAGACAGCCTTGGCAGTGATCTGAATTTTGAAAATCTATAACCACAGGGCTGCGTAAGCTCTCCCACATCATGTAAAACCATGCCAAGCAATGCTCAGAGGAGAAGAAAAGGTGCTACAGCCTCTAAGAGGCATCCTGTCATGGCAGGTAAATTACAAGCCAAATACATGGTATCAAAGAATTGTAAAACCATGATAAACACAAAGTGTAATTCACTTGAAATCCAAAGTCTTAAAAGAAATGTTGGATTTCTCTTTGTTTCAAGTACTCAAAGCTCATTTAAATAAAACAAAAAAAAATACAGCATACATCGCAGAGAAAGCTCGTTCTCACAGATTTCTTACTACACTTTTTCTTTTCCTGAACACTTACATTACAAACATAGCACTGACACTGTGACCCTAAATTATTTGCTTGTGTAACATATTTTAGTAACAACAGCAAGCATGAATTAGGGGGTAATAAATGTTGTCATTCTCTCATTTGTAAATAATAAAACAGTAAACAGTCATTTCAGGCAAAAATATTATGTCTAAACTACAATTCTCGTAAAAAGAACATAGACTGATTTATTTAACTTCTTCATTGTTAAATCTGCCTAGTATGGGTGACACCAAATCCATCTTTAGTCACTGTATGTAGAATCTCTCTTTGAGACAGTATTAACTTTTACTGAGGGCCCCATGCTGGTGGTGAAATGCACACACCATTACTTGAGAAAAATTTGCAGCCATGGTGGAAGACCGCACACACAAGAAAATCTGGAAAATTACTCCAGGCTGAAGAATAAGATGCAATTTGTTATGTTGGTACATACTACAGCAGGTAAGCAATGGACACAACTCTTTCACTGCACTTGTGTCACATCAACACCAACCACTTTTCTCTCATGTAGAAAAACTACCATAAAAACTGTATTACAATACACTACATGCACGAGTCAAATGACTCACGTTCCACACACGCAGTTTTAATTGCAGTGTGTCACTAAAGCCTGAAGTATGACACCTAGAACGTACAAAAAGACCAGACAGATTTGTCATACGTGTACAGTAGTGGTAAGCGACAAATTCTGCAGCTTCACACACTGGATGAACACTCTTCTTTTGTTGCAGCAATGTGCACTGGTGTTCTACAACTAAGGGGAATTATTTTTAGAGCTTTATAAACACTTCCCCTTAACACTTAACACAATAACACAGATCTACTCATTCACCCAATTGAAAGACACTGGGATGATGACAGAAGCATCAGCTGGTTGCTGGTCACATATTTGGTGGAACTTCAGAATATTCCCAAAGACATTACAGCATTCCTGAAAGAAGGAATCCTGCAAGCAGCTAAACACAGCAGAAGCTTCAGGTGCAGTGCTTCTTGGCAAATCAGTGCATGTCTCAAAGGGATGAAGGCCAGCCCTATCAGACAAACTACACTTTGGAGAAAAAGACAGGAGTTAATTATTCATAAGGGGAGAGAAAGTTACCTGTAAACAGAAGTTTTCTTAAAAGGACAAAGTGGTTTTGTCATAAGAAATAGAGGAGCTATCACTCCCCTGTACTTCTCAGTCTATTTTTAACAAAGCAAAAGAGTACTAATAGAAACAAGTGGATTCAGCTTACAGTAAACTAAAGGAACACAAGTTTGAAAGCAGTATATCCATAACTGAGAAAATTCCCCCATCAATTCAACTTATTCAACACCTTCCTCCTTACTTTTTTGCTCCAAAATTAATCTACTAAACATAAGAAGTAACATGATAAGCAGAAACTCAAATATTTATCAAGGGAAGGAAGTGCTAAAAGCCAAAATACAAGCAACAAAAGAATTTAATATGCTGAAGTCTATGCCTCAAGATTAAAGTTTTCCAATACTTTTTGCTCAAAAATCCTCAGTAGTCACTTTGATTAAAGAAAAAAAGAATATTTCTTCTTTTGGTAATGAAAAAGTTGATCAATGTATTTCTGCAATGAAGTAAACCTTAGTTAACGAACAGCAACAGTAATGTTAAGAGCAGTACCAACTAAACAGCCTCATTCTCTTACAGTTTGCCTATTAAGTAGACTGTACACAGAATGCAAAACACAGATGGAAAAGAGCTGAAAAGGGGAAAAAAAATAATTAAAAAGAAAAAAAGATTAAAAACTCCTGGGGGATCCCAAGACAAGAAAGCTTTTCCAGAATGCAGTTGCGTAGCACTTTAAGCAAAACTTAACTGGCACTGCCAAAGACCCAGTATCTTCCCCATGACAAAAACAGGCTCCCCCAGCACCAGAGCTGCCATGCAGGTGACTGTACGGTATGTCAGTTCACAAAGTTGATCCACCCAAAAAAAAAAACCACTGAATGCTGCAAATGAAAGAAGTCCCATTTTGTTGGCAAGATATGTTCTGCAAATGGAGGCATGAGTGCCTTGTCAACACAAATAGGAAAAGAACTATCAAAATATTGATTTAGAGTAACTAAAGGTTCTGTAAAACCCCATTTAGTATGTCTCATTATATTTTTAGAGATGAAACCTAAAAAATACCTTTCAATCTTCCAGCTGACGAAAGTATGACAGTCTTTCCCAAATGGCTAATATAGTGCCCAGTAAAGAATTCTAGCAAAATCAAAATGTATGGTACTTTCTTGGATATAATAAAAACAACAAAAAAAGTCAATTTTCCAGGCTGTCTTAGGACGCTTTCTTTTCTTTACAATATGTTCTCTGTCAAGTCAACTTCTTGCTAGCATAGCATTTTGAATAATTCTCCTCCCCTTCCTTAAATAAAAGGAAAAGGAACAGCAGCATAAATAGGAAGGCAAGCATCTGCATCTTTGTGGAGCAGGGTATCAGAATAAAACCTTCAGAGTTAGATGAAACAGTGATTTTATTATTATTAATGAAAATGTCTTTCAGAACACCATGTTGAAGGTACCAAAGGTACCTCTTCATGAAGAACCCCATCTTTCTATAATTTCAAAAGAGTAAGATTTTTTTTTTTTTTTAAGAAAACAAAGAAGCTGGGCAGGGGAGGAGAGGGAGAGTAAGAGTCACAACTACATTTAAGGATTTCATTATCTAGTAGTCAAAGCCAACAAGACAACAGAATCTTGCCTCAAGACAGCTAACAAAATACTGCAATGGTATCTGCTTCTTAAGTTGCAGACTTCTCATTTGCTGTACACTCTGGAAAGTCTTGGGACACCAAGAAGGAAAAGGTAGACCAGCTGCACTGGTATCATTACACTCCTCACCTTCAGCTCTAAATACAGGTATTCAACAACAAAATAAGGAAAAACACTAGTGTTCAGAGGAACCTATAAAATCAATAGCTTATTTGCCCTCCTGTTTTTTTCATGAATAAATTTAAGCATGAGAACAGTAAAAAGATGAACCACTGATTGTTCTATAATTGATTTAATACAGTATATGCATTATTATTGCTACTGATGATTAATCAAACTTGACAACCACTAATCCATCTAGAATAGATGCAAGGGAGCCTGCCATCCACCTTTGCTGAAGATGTGAAAACTTTCAAAATCTTACACTTCTCACAAAACAGATGCATGTTACATTAAAAGTTCCAAAGCAAGACAACAGAACATCCAAAAATCACTGCAGAGGAAAAACAGAAGACTTGAAGTTTTTAATCCTGCAGGTAAAACCTTTTGCTGTACCAGAGTAACGTTTCATCACCATTCCCACAGAAGATACAAACTACAGATGACCAAAAGGATGCTTAAGACATATCACAGTACAGAATACTAATTCCCAACAGACTGTTGGAAAATTATTTGAACTATTGTTAGGAGCGAAAAGAAAACTCCATATTTGTTCTTTTCCTGCTGTGAAGAAAAACAACAACAATTTGTAAGACAAAAAAACTTGGGTAACTTTCTCAAAAAATAAGTCAAGAAACTTTCACTATAAAAGACACCTTTGTAAAACTGCTGTAGGATTCTTTCGGCCCAGAGAGGTTACAACTTGAAAACAGAAAAAAAACTCACACAGAAGAGAAAAAAAAAAGTCATGACTATGTTAAAAAGTAAAAAAGCAACAAACAAGAACAGAACCATTTACACAGTGCATTTGAGGGAGAGTGTTGTTTGACCAAATGTTCAAAATCTAGCTAAAAAAATACTCCTCACCTCCAAAATTAAAGATTAGAGACACCAATATAAGAGAACTGTCATCATCATGCTCCATTCTCAAGTTCCAGGACATACTTACACACAGCTCTATATTTATGTTGATGTAAAATGTAGAAACAAAGATAAGAAAATAGTAAGTTGTGTAAAGCTGCGCTTTTCATATTTAAAAATTAAGCATGTTTTCAAGTACAGTTTACATTGACGTATTTAAATCAGGAAGTGTGTTTCAGCTGAAGATTTCTGCAGAGCTTGTTCTATCCTCTTTCACCTGGTGGTTGAACTTTTTAGTTTCACGAATGGTAGCCTTTAGAAAGAAGTTTGTAAAGCCACATGCTCAAAACACTCTCTCCTGCACAATCACTATGTTTCCTCCTCTAGCATGTGATTTACACATTACAGACAATATTAAGAACATACTGTCTTGAAGTAGACAACTCTTAGACACAGTAAATTTCAAATTAAAGTTTTAGAAGTTCAGATTCTGCCAAGATGAATGACCTGTTTTGTCTGCTTGTGGAAAATGAATAAAACCTTTCAATGTCCAGAAATCTCCATGATAACTTATTTTTCCAGTATCGCATTCCATCAAATGCCCACCCAGAAAAATGATTATAAGGTTCAAAACCAGCGACGGATATCTAAACACGTTCTTTGCAACTCTTTCAAGCCATTTCTTACAGATTTCTAGTTGTTATTGCAAATGAAATATCTTGACTCAAGCTACCCTGTCAAGTAAACTCACTCCAGGAAAGACTTTGAGCATGCCATTGGTAAATGCAGAACAAAGCGGGTTTTTGTCACTGTGATGTACACAAAAATTATTCCAGTCTGTTTGTACCTGGTCTAGGAATCCAGTTATATCTTGTAACTGCCAAAAACTCAAAAAAAGGCTAGGGAAAATAAAAAATAATAAAGAATAGGAAAAAAACCATGTCTTCATCCTAAAAAAAAAAAAATTCCTTCTAGTCAGGCCTTCTAAAGGTACAGACAGCCGTGCAAACTATCAACTGCAATAAAGCTTTTATATTATTGTCATCTTAACATTTTCAAAAACAGATAAACCTGTTTCACAAGGTAAGTTTAAATGTGGGGGTTTTGGACAGGATGAAGAGGATACGGACTATTTTGAAATCTGTTCTTAATTCCCTCCAATTCCATGTCTTTAGAGCAAATTCAAATGTTTCTTACAGAGTATTCAGTCACCTGAGGGTTGTGAGGAACGTTCATTATTGGACTCATCTTCTGTCATTGAAATTGCCATGGCAATTGTTGAAGCAGCAATGGAAATCATCTGACCAGGCAGTTCTGCACCTGTAAAATATATACGTGTATGTAAATAAAGAAAAGCCTAAGTCTTAAAATGTTTTATTTGTTGCTTGATATCCACTGAAGCTGTCAAGCAACAGAAATTATATGGATAGACACTGTTAAGTTTTTAATATGTATTATATGTAGTCAATATGACCAAACACGAATGAGCGCTATTAATTTTAATATTACAATACACCTGGAGCTAAACCACCAAACCAGTTACTTGCTTAGCACTTTTCTTCCTCATGCACTGCTACCGAGTCACTCGCAGTTGCTGGCAGTCTGATTAATCTAAAAATCTTTCTACCAGATAATCAATTTTACTAACCAAGATTATGATGACTTTCAAGGAAACTAAAACAGCAAGACAGGAAAAAAGTTTTCCAAAATAATCATACAGCTAGTACTAGAAAGGAACACATGACATTTGCTTTTATGTGAAATTGACGCACAACATGCAAAACCTATTTTTCTCAAAGTATAAACACGAACCACACTTTTAAGAAAATGGTGTTTTAAAAATGATTGACTGGACACAAGAAACTTGCTGGATGGAGTTCTCTCAGTTTCTCTCGTACTCTATTATAGGAGCTATTATACCTATATTGCTCCTTTCTTTCAAAATTAGCTTCTGATTTCAAATTGCCTTGGCTCCCTTTATGCTTGTATCTGCACATAGGATTCTGTAAACCTATTTAATCAGAATTGATAATGAGAGTTACTACTTTGCTATGGAAAAGAAACATCAGTCTGTTGTGATGATATTCTATGAAGAATCAAAGATTCACTTCAGCATGAGTAAACCACTTCGAAACAAACATACTAAAAATCTTGCACAAAATTCTTACAATCCATGTGATACTGAATTTACAGTAATATGGTCCAGATTCTTTCACTTGACTTTCCAGAACTTTTGCCTCAAACAGTAAAAGAAATAGAGACTTGTTCCTTACCAGAAGATTCCTTTCCACTCTGCTGCTCATGCAACATGCCTACAGTCATCAGAACAACTATAACCAGAAACACAGGAATTCTCCAGGAACCTGCTACAGAAGCTGCAAGATACAGGGTTTGGGATTTTTTTTACAAGAAAAATGAAGCCATTAATTAACTCTACATTTAGCAAAACCAAGAAAGGCACCACATCAACCAAGAACAATCTGGGCAGAAACTAAGAAGTGTCATAAAGCAAACAAGTTTCCTACATTCACAGAAAGGAAGAATACAAAAACACAGGTGAACAACTTTCTCAATGAAAAAAGGTTGTTACCATTCCTATCTTCAGAAACTATGCTGATATAGAGAACAATTTTAAAAACAACATGTGTAATTACAGGAAAAAACACACAAAATAAAAATACTTTATTTATCGGAGCCAAATCGAGTCCTCCCCCCCAAAAATCTACATTTATGTTAGATCTCCCCAGAGCAGCCTCAAGCAGTGCCTTCTTGGGTTTTGGCTTTTCAGCTAGTACTTCCAGTAAATACAAGACGGTCAAAAAGTAAGCAAATGCAAAGCCATTATAAGTACTTAAAACCTCAGGAATGTGTCCCTACATAGTCAGAACAATCCTTGAAACCTGCTGCTAAAGCAGAGTAAATCATGAAATACATCATGAAACATTTCATCATGATAGTCTTCCATTATTTGCATGATGCTTCCACCATAAACTCTGATAACATGATCTGATAATATCTTATATTAAATATGTAAAATAAATCTAATACTAATAGATTACTACACTCTTCTATTTGTATTAACAGACTATACAGATTACTGGCAAATTTATTTGGTATTGTTGACATCATATTGACATGCTTGTTGTCTACTGACACAATTTAGGGTTTTTTGCTTCTATTACTACTATTAAATGCATTTTACAGCTTCAGCCTTGGTTAATGGCTGGCTCTCAATAAACTATATTAAATAAACTAATATTAAAAATCATGACAAGATGAAGTCTAAACCCACCCACATGTGACCCCAGCCTATCCTCATCTCAGGGAGTAAGTACCAAGTCAGTGATCCAAATAGGAGAAAACCACGGGAAGCACAAACAGAGCAGGAGTAGCGGAAGACACATGTTGTTCAGTATCCTGATGCCTTCCCGTTCCCTACTCCAACACTCCTTGTGGGCCACATGCAGCCAGAATTACTGAGCAGAGAATACAGCCTGCACCTCAGCTAAAACTTCATTATAAAGATTTAGCAGAAAAGCAAGTGAGTAGCTTTGTTTGCAGGACAACAAAATCCCAGCAGACGCATTAGAATAATAACTGCTTGTTACTCACCTAAATGAAAGAGCAGCATAATCCAGACAGGGACAGAGATTGCTTTTAAGTAACGTTCAGTGCTTATATTCCATTTGAATGAAACCATCAGCAGGTAACCAACTACCAACGTCCATATCTTCAAGAAAAAGATACACACAGGTAATGTTTACACTCACAAGTACAACAGAGCTGTATGTTGATGTGAGTGTATACACACACATGCACACACCCCTAACCGCCCTATGGAAAGAACTGAAGTCAGGTTCTAATTCTTTAAGACAACTACATTTCAGAACTGTCTGTTAATTACAGGAGGTTTTGCTCCATGTAAAAGAAAAGTAAAGTTTGTGCAAAATGTAAGGGCAGGCTAGACAGGGCTTTGGCCTGCCTTCAGTACGATTCTAATGTGAGGGGGCATCCTCGCTTTGCTGGACACAAACCCTGAAGGAAGACGGTTTTGCACCTGAGAGCAAGCAATTATTCTGGAACTACTATTGAAAGGTGAGAACCTAAATAAAACAGGGCCACCAGTCAACCCACGGGGAGACAGAGCCAGCAGAGCACCACTCACTCCAGCACAGAGCAGCATGCCAGCTCCTGGGGGCTTTAAGCCAAAGACAGTCATTAGGAACACAACAAAAACTGCTGTTCCTCAGCAGTGTTGGTCCACAAAGCAGTCAAGTCTTTAAATGAAGCGTGACAGGTAATTTTATTAAATATTTAATTACAAACACTAAAGAGATAGAAACATGTCCATGACAACGTATCAAGAGGCAGATATGGTCATTTTGCTTTTGCTGCTTCTAACTTCCTTTTCCAACTCTGCTCATCAGATAAGGAAGAACATAGAATTAAAATTAAGAATCTTGAGATGAAGAATTTGAGCTTGAAAATGCTGAAAAGAAGAAAGCAGAAACCAGAAGAGGCAACAGGAAGTAAAGAGCTGGTACTCAGCAGAAGATGTGAAATAAAAGAGGTATGAAAGCCTGTAAAAATAAAAACCTCAGTGTTGCAGTCTTTAAAAAAAAGGCATTTTTGGCACAAATTCATCAAACGTTCCCTATCTATAACCAATTAAGCACAGCTTCAAATTTGCACTTAAGCCCACAAACCCCAGTGAAGTTCAAGGGGAGCTTCTATTAACAGCAGTTGCTGAATCAGATGTCACTGTAAGAAGTAAGAATGCACTGGCAGAGATACAGAACAAGCAATTAGACAAAACACACCAAAAGAGCTTTCATCTCTTTACACTATATGACTCATGCTGAAGAGGCAACAGCCTCTGTGAAAAGTAGGTTTGTGTGACTACTCCCATATACCTAATTGGTGTAGAGGAAATCTTAGTTATACTGAATTCAGCAAACAAGCCATTATGGACCCTGTTAACTTCAGAGGGAACGAACACACATACACACAAAGTAATTTAAAATTGTTTAAGAAATGTGAAGAAATGTATACCCTTTTCATACTAACCTTTCTTATCAAAGCTGGTCAGTTGAACTTTTCACTGGTATCTATCTCTAGTTTTGCATCAAGAGAGCTGTGTAATGCTTATGACCAAACGTGGATGCAAGACAAATGCCTAAAACTAACACAACCCTTAGACATTAAGACTAAAGTCATAAACAAAGAAACAAAAAAAAGTGATCTGAAATGCATGGCAGCACTCCTTTAACAGCACAGGTTCGTAACATTACAGCACTATTACAGCATAACTGTAATTGCAGGATAACTCAGCATGAAGATGGTATCCTAATCCCCAGCATCAGCCACACAGCACCTCTGCATTATAAATGTTCCAGCATCGAGCCAATATTTCTCTTTAGCTTTTAAATTTAAGATAAATTACAAATAGGAGACTCAGTAAGTTCAGTAAATTAAACTTTCTGATTAAAAATATGCCAAATGTAGGAGGCTGACAGGGTATAAGCCTATGTTTAACAGCCAACAAAGCCAAAAGTGTTGTACTGCTTTCAGCCACGCATGTAGTTGAATTAAAAGGCGGCATTTCAGACTTTACTATTCGATAATATTTTGTGTTGTAAGTTACAACAATTCATCAATTCTCATTTCCAAAAGCTTAGCAAATGACCCAAGTATTTCTTCTTTGTACTGAATAGATAGAAATAGCTTATTTTAAAATAAACAAGTCATCTTGTTTTGGAGATCAAACAATAACGATCCTGAAGCTCTGTAAAAAAGCCTATGTAGTCAACTGCCTGGTGCAAGAGGTTTAATTTCAGTGACACCACAGAGTAATCAGTTCTTTACCAGTTAGTGTTGTGGCCAAGCACTTTCCTACGCTGAGAGAAATATACTGCACAGGAAGTAGGGTAGCCTACTTCTCTGACCTGAGTAGCCTAGTTCTAACAATTCATAACTGAACGCAACTGACAAAGCAAATTAAATTAAATTTACATGGACTAAGACTTCATCCCATACTAACCTGGCAACAGTCTACTTTTTTTTTTTTTTTACTTTAACAGCATATTATGTAACCCTTCTCACTGTTTTTCTGAATAGTCTCCAGAGGTTTTGACCACAAGAGGGTGAGAATACTAACAGTCTCTTTACTATTACATGTCCACCTCAACAACTGACATAATGGAAATGAAGAATAAAAGATACTGCCTACTTTCACTGAAATTAAGCTACTGTAAATATTTCACTGAAACTAGAATGGATGCAAATTCCATGCTAAACAAAAATGCCTATAAATTTGATGTGTAAGAGTATACAGCTCACCAGGTAACTAATATACACACACTTCAGATATAGCAAAATCCATTAGCTACCATAAACTACATCAAACTGAAGTCAGTTGCAGATGCCTAACTCTCATTGTGTACTCTGAGATTTTAAATGACTATTCTCCCACAATTATTATTTACAGACAGGCACAACTCACATATCACAATTTTAGGATGGTTTATTACTTTAAGCTTTCCTTCTTCCTTCCCTCACTTATCTTCATTGGCCAAATAGACAGCAAAGACCTTTTTTCCCATGTTTCCTCTGCATTTTGTAGTGCCCCTTGCAAACTGAACAAAATGTTGTTTTGCTTTTAGACATATAAAGTGCCTGCTTCCCTGAATAGAAAGCTGTACAACTGCAGTGTAACTCCCTGGAGTCCAGCATCCACTTTTGGGTTAAAGTGGTAAATTTAAAAGGCCAGATTTAAACACATCTAGGCCAGTCTGAAGGGCTTCAGTTCTATTTAAATTGCCCACTTCAAGGCAAAATTACACCAAAAAAGATGCAGCTTTTATGTTAAACTCAAGCATCTGGTTCAGTGTTTTGATTTTTCTTTTAAATTTCAGTGTTGGGAAGTCTAGGATTTATCATCATGACCTTATCTCCAATGTTACCAGAAGTCTGTTTCCAGTTCAAGTTCAGAGAATTGAAAATCTGAGACACTCTTCTGGCTTTGGCATCATTTTTCAGTAATGAACTCTTTCTTGACAACAATTATACTGATTTATACGGATGACTAAAATTCTTTATTCACAAATTTCACTCTTTTTTTCCTATCAGCAAGTTAATCTCAAAGGGAGAGGTTTTACAGATGAGGTCATTTAACAGCACACTGCTACTGAACGTGGCAGTTCATTCTCTTTCACTGCCACTCAGGCAGTACCACCTCTTCTGCACATCAACTTTAAGGTTCATCCAGCCAGCTCAAGCTCCCTAAGTTAATAAAACTCCATCCAGAAAAAAACCCAAGATTTTATAATCTAATTCAGTTATAGTAAACAAGCTCACAGAGATAAGACAGGCACCGACAACAGGGAAACCGAAGCATATGTCAGAAGCAGGATAAGCAAGAAAAGCTCCTCACTGGTATCAAAGCTGTTGGAACAACTCAGTCTTCCTTGGAATGTTGCCCCAACAACTTAGCAGCCAGCAGCAAACACATTTCCTACCTGTTTCATGTAAACCCCACAGTAAACACAACAGTGAAGACTGAGTATAATAACCAAGTTACTCTTTTTGATATATGTCCTGCCAACCTTCTGAAGGTTTCCAGTTTTTAGCAAGGCAGGACTTACCAAATGGTGTGTTTCAACTCCTTTTCTAGCTCTACCCTCTTCCTTTGGCATTTCAAAGCGTTTTTTTCCAGGCTGCTCTTTTCCACTTGGAAATCATATGGCAAAGTTTTTGGAAGTTTGGTTTGGTTTTAATTGAGATTTTTAAAGCTGTTTGATGAAAATATGGATCCACTTCAAAGAGATTCCTATTTTCTGGTCTGTTTCAGGGTTATAACCAAAAAAAAAAAAAAAAGAGTCCTATCTCACCACTGCCCAAAATATAATTTTAATTTGGAAATAGAGATTTTAATTAGTTTTTCTTTAAAACAGGAAATACTTAAAAACACTGACCAAACATTCACATGGCACTTTTGCAAACTTTTAAAACAGTGCTGCACTGAATGAAGCTGGTCGAAGAAGTGATCTTTTAACAGCAGTTCACTATTTCTGCTTCTTCCTCCTCAGTGGCGATGCAGACTGGTGAAGGAAAATGAACCTACCACAAAAGCCGAGCAGAATAGTGTTGGACTTGAAAAATGAAGTGACAAGTCATTAAATACATAGCTAAAAGCCAAACTGTGTTTGCCATTATGAACATCACAGTGTTTTCTTTGTCTGATCATTTAAAAATGTTTTTCTAAACAATAAAAAAAGCTAAGGAGGCAGGTGAGGAATTATGAAAATGTCATTTTGGTTCCAATTTTCAGAAGCAACATTAATTCCAGGTGGCTTTACTGTACACTCCACAGTACAAGAAAAGAAATATCCCACAATGTGCAGAGTTTGGAAGAATGAAGAAAGTCTAAGTGCTCTTCATTTAGCATGAACACAGTCTTTGTCAAACAGATACAAAACCAAAAAAACCCCAAAACCAACTAATCACCAATATTATACTAACGCCGACCCCGAAGCGAAATCAACCACCTCCTCCAGTCACTAAGGAAGCCATCATTTACCTAAGCAGGTAAATGACATCTGATTTTTATTCCTAAGTGAACACAAATAAACATAAATCTTATTCCTTGTCCTAAGCCCAAAGGACTAGAACAGCATACCAGTTCCGTTTCTTTTAGAACCTCTAACTGTGACATATATCCATGTAGGTATTTTTGGTGTTAACACACACAGACAGTTAAACAAAGTGAAACAGAAGCCTGCTGTTCAGCGAGAATACTTCTTTTTGAAGGGACAACATTATGAACTTGCATCTACAATACTGCAGCAGGGGGTAACTGACCATCAAAATCAACACTGCCAAACATGGGTTAAAAGTATTTTCAATTTGTCCTGCAACATTTCTTACACTGTGAATTTAAGGACCTCCATTACATCCAAGATATCCAGAAGACTCCAGCTATGGATGTTGAAAGTGCTCCTCCCTTTAGTTCACTTTTCCTGTCTTCATACAAAAGTTATTTATGAGAAACTCCATTAACAAAAATGCTATTCAGAAATCAAACTTTTCAAGATTCACTTCTGAAAAGGGTTTTTTCAGAGCACATCAAATTCCCTGCAGGCAGAACACCACTCCTCTGACATGCTTCATGATGAGACTTTCATGAGAGATGGCTCCTCAACATACACAACTTCTTCACCTTCTTGCTTTATTATAATTGCACAGTTAAAATTTTGCTGGGCAGTTCCCCAACAAGCATTCCCTTCAGAGATGGTAGAAGAGTATCATTGTGTTCAATTAACACATATAAACACAGGAAAAAACCCTAACTTTACATAGCATATGTCATCAGGCTCAAGGCTAGCATCAGCTTAGTGCCTGGGGCTGCAGCTCATGTACATAAATCTAAACAAGCTCATGAGTCTTTTCAAGAAAGGCACCTCACAGCAGGTTCTCCCAAAACCAAGGGTGGGTGTGGAAAGGAAAAACAAAGGTGGAAAAGAAAAGCAACATCTAAGTCTTTCCCTGCCTCACCCCAGCCTCTTTTTAAATAGTCCACGTGGTGTCTGCACAGGTGATCTCCACCAAGTTGTGAAACCAAAAACTGTGGGTTTGCTAAGATGTGTTACACTCAGTACCTGGCTTATGATTTATAAGTCATGTTACCAAATAATGAAAGGGTTATTATAAACAGCCCCATGAATACTTAAGGGCTTTTTCAGGTGTGGGCCTTTTTTATGCTGGGCAAATTTTAGAAACCTGCATGCCTGCTCTAAGAAGAAAAGGAAGGGAAAAAAAAAAAAAACAAACCCTATCTGAAACACTCAAAAAATAGGAATTATATGCTACTCAAAAATCAGAAATATGTTTTTCACATTTATAGTTATTCTGACATTATAATCAAACTTAACCCTCTCCCTTGCTAGACAAGAAATTGCTCCATCAGGTGAACTTGACAAAATATAGATGCTTTTTCACCTCCACAGGTGATATTCCATATCGGTACGGAAGCCAAACATCTCGGAACTGGTGAGCCAAAATGTTTGCCAAGAAGCATGTTTGAGAATTTCAGTCTGCAAGGGTTACTTTAGGGGCTGCTGACATCTAGCGCCAACACAAAGGGAGGTTTCCCTGGTGGATGTCTTGGACAGGGAGCAGACAGTCGACCAACTAAAATGGGCAACACCTACTTTGACAATAGCCCAATGCAGTGGTCATGGCAAATGATGTTTCCAGATTTGCCCAGCACTGTAGTGAGGAAAGGATTGATTACATCCTCTAACTGCATGCTAACCACTAGAACAAAATGAGTTGCACCTACTACAGTCAGAAATACAAAAATACACTGACACATATGCACACAAGTACCCAGTTCTGACTCTGTCCAATAACTTGTGACAAATCAAGAAAGACTGGCCATGGGAGAAAGAGTTTGACAGCCCTGTAACCAAGTTCACTCCAGAGAATTCTGCTAATTATGATTATGTCAGATTTAATTTACCAATATGAACTTCAGAGTCAATGTAAAGCAGCTGTATAATTCATTTAATCTGGCAGGATCTCCAAACTGACTATTTTCTAAGTAAGTATGAGCATGTGAACCCTGCTGAAAAAAAAAAAAAGAAAATACAACCAATAGCTGGCATTTCCTGCATATTACTGTAAGTGTAAAACTTCAGGCTAAAGCAGTTTGAACTCTTGCCACAAAGCAGAAGAATTTCCCATACCTTAGATACAGTGGTGGATAAAGCATACTTCCTACAACACTAGGACAACAAGGCAGTCCAAGATTAGTCTTCAAAAGGTAGGCTAACTGCAAGGGTAACTGTGCTTAAATTGCCATAGCATACAAACATGTACAGGTATATTCAGTCTACCATGGGACAAACTCCCCTCCTTTTCAAGAAAAAAAAAAATTATACAGAAAAGCACTCCCCTATTATATGTAACTGAAGTTAATGTAGAGCTCATGTCCTCTATGTAAGACAACCCATAGAGAAGGCTGTAGTCAGAGCAAGGAACTCATCTGGAACTGCTAACCAGCTCCTAGCTTTAAGGCCCAGCAGCCTACTACATTTCTTGAGCAAACTTCTTCAAAGATGACACAGGACTGTAAAGCACTCAGGGAAAGAAAAGGAGGTGGTGGGAATAAGATGCCTGTAGAATACTCTATGGTCTTGGACTTGCTCTTCAAATGCAGTGTTTTGCAATCACCTATCAAATGGTCCTATCACGGACGTATCCGTACCATGGATTCCTAATTCAAATAGCAGGTGTGACTTAGGAACCACAGACAGGAATACAGCCATTTCCAAACCTTCACTCATCAACACCACTGAATGGCTTTCCCAGATTCGAGGAAATCGGTACAAGAAAACTCTGTAACACACCGGTGCCAAGATACAGTTTACTATGTCATTATCACATGCTATTGAGGCATTTGGACAACATTTTTTTTCCTGAAACTGAAGAGAATTTCTGCATCATGACCTAGTAGATACCTTAAAAATATGTTTTAGTTAGAGAACACCAAACTGGTATCCCCCAAACCCATAATTATTCTCGGTCATAGGCATCCTCTCACTTCTCTAGTATAGCAGAGGGAATCAGAGAGGAAGAAGACGAGTTCTTCCTCTCTGTAAGCAACAGCACCATCCAGGTGGGGCAAAGCTCCAAATATGACTAAATACGCTGTACACCTTTGCAGCCCAAGGCAGACATGCATAGTTCACAAAATAAAAATCACCATAAATGAATATACTATGCTAGTCAGATACTGGTCCCACACTTAAAACAAGCCTTGCTTGCTCATCTTTTTAATGCTTTTAATAAATAATACATAGATCAAATTCTTGGCAGAAAAGTAATCCTTGCTGTATAAGCCAAAAGTTTACTTAATTTATGTTACTTAAGTTATTCTGTATCAAAATATTTCAAAACACAAAAATCTAGATTGGCTTAGTGGGCTGCTAGAAGAAACAGTGCAAAAAATTAAATTGCCATTACTTTTGATTATCACATCGAGTATCTGCAAACAAAAATAGTTGTAATCTTCATACAAGATAACATACAGAAGGAACCATGGAGGATTCAGATCCCAGAGAAGAACAGTACAATGGGGCAACTGACTTCTAATATCCAAAATTCCTGTGCAGCTAACAAGCAGACTGTACACACTCAGAGTCCTGCAACATAACGTGGCAATTAAACAGCTATAAAATGCTTAACTGAAGTTAAAGCAGATACTAGTAACTGATCCAGCTCAAGGCTCCTCAGCAACATGGATAAAATTAAGTTACCATGTTACAGAGATAATACAAATGAGGCAACTGCAAAATTCATGAAACTGTAAAAGAACACTGTAAAGTGCATAGATGATGCCAGGTTCAGCTGAAAGGTTATTTACCAAGGGAAGTCTCACAGTTTCTTTCTCATACAGGACCTCAGAAAGAGACATAGGAAGCTTGCTTAGAAAGCTACAGCAGCTGGCTGGCTTAAGGGCATCCATGGTCAGTTACTTTGACATGAGCCCAAAACCTTCCCAAGGAACTCAAATCAGAAGAGTTCTGGGAGCTTAGTATCCTTTGCCCAGTTAAAATCTTACAGCCCTTCAATAAACTCAAGAGTCGTATCAGAACCAGTGCAAAACAAAAGTATCAGCAGACACTGATAAACAGAATTGCACTGAGCATGCAGAGACATCCAGCAGTGCATTACAACCACAGTTACAAGGTTAAATCAGTGCAAACTCCTTTAGTACCCTTATACTAAATATACTAATGAACCAAGTTTAAGTACAGGACTGGACTTAGCCAAACTGGTCAGTGCAGCAGTATCGCTGATTTGTTAAAAATAAAACAAGTAGACCAATGCAAAGGAAAGTCTTAAGCTTATCAAGTAAATTGTGTGTCAACTAATCAAAGTTTCCCATCAGTACCAAGTCATGCTTACATTCTTCCACCACTCAGCTGAAGGTAGAGACAGTTGTATCTTGCCTCTTTACAAAAATAGAGTATCCATCTACTCAGTCTTAGCTATACTTCTGAGGACAAAACCACCAGAAACACATCCCACCTTACACATCCCAGCAGAGACAATAATTCAGAATGAAAAGCCAAGAAAATCTCTTCTTCCAAGGTTTACCTTCAAGTGATAAAACACATTCTCCAGTCCATCTTGTTCACATGAGAAAGAGCTCAAAACATCCTTCATCAGTACATTCATGAGAACTACTACTTTTCTGTTTCTGGTACACACCTCCAAAGTTGCATTTGAGGCATCAGCATGCACAGGCTCCACCAAAGGAATAAAACCAGTACTCAAAGAACATGCGTAATTCACAATCAGAAACAAGCCTGTACAAGCTTGTATAGTATTTTTTTTTCTTGACAGTTTCTTTCTCTTGCCCGCATAAGAGTACCAGCTTTAGGTAGTTCTTCAGTTTTATCTGCACGTACATTCCCATAAACCAGCTGTGTATGTCATTTTCTACCCAAGGGGTGAGGTGGTGGTGTTGTGTTTGTTTAAAAAACTAGAGCAGCTCAAAAAAACGGCCTTGACACCAAGCAAACTGAGAACACCAACCATACATCAGTGTTTAATAAAAGTCCGACTTACTGATCTTCTCTGCTTTCATGTATCCATTTACTTCAGATATGTAGTATTTTTTGCATTTTCAGTTATAACAAAGAGAAAATTACTTCTGCCAGAGGTTTTACCTAGACAACATAGCAAAAAGTAATCCCCCAAAATCTTTATTGCTGTAAGTAAAATTTCTAAGTTAAATAAACAGCTTTACTTTTTAGCGTTCAGAGTTTGCATCGTCTGATTCTTTAAGGAAAAAAAAAATAGTACACGGAGAAACAAGCCTTAAGATGCCTTTCCCCCATGTCACTGCCAGAGCTGTTATTTCACAACACTTAAGATACATCTTACAGCTCAACAAAGTAAACGTTTGCCCAGGACTCATCTGAATTACCTTTGACTTAACAGCTTCTCAAAACCGGGGCGTGACTAAATCACGGACACGAACCATCCACAGAGAAAACCTATCTGCTTCTGCTGTGCCCACTTGGTTATGCGTTAACACCTCTCCACCCCGCGGATTATAACTCGGGGGCTTTTTTTGAAGGTATTTTACACACAGTTTTACAGCGAAGGCTGGGTTTGCCCTACACCACCGCGAAGCCGTGACCGCTGGTGCTTTGCCCCGGCACCCCCGGCGCTGCTGCGCGCCCCGAGCAGTGCCCTGTGTCCCGGCGAAACTCACACCCACGTGCTGCGAGGAGTTTCTGCGCCCTTCAGCGGAAAAAAAAAAACAAAAAAAAGTCTACGGCGAATTCTAAGAGGCGGCTCACGGTTTTAAACGTTTGCATCCGCAAACCCGCTCCCGCCGCCGCCGCGCAACAAGTGAGATGGCGGCAGCCGCCGCCCCCGGGGGCAGCCCGCTGGCCACCGCCAGGCAGACACGGGCAGGGGAGCGGCGCGGCCCGCAAAGGCGGGAGGGGGGCGAAGACCACAGTTTCCCCCCCTCCCCGCTGGGCCACGCACCTCCGAGGCGAGGAGGGGGGAAACTGACGCCCGCCGCCCTCCCAGGGGAAGCCGGCCACCGCCGAAGCCCCCTCCCGCCCGAGGCGGGCACTCACTCACCCACTGGCTGCTGAAGTAGTCCAGCCCCTGGCAGATAAGGCGGGCGGCTTGGGCCAGCAGCACCTGCACGCCCAGGGAGCTGCCCAGGCAGTAAAGCCCGTAGAGCAGCGGCCCCCCCGCGCCCAGGAGCAGCAGGAGTCGCCGCCGCCGCAGCACCTGTTCGCCAAGCGCGTCCACCCCGTAGTTGGCGAAGCAGATGGGGAGGAGGAGGGCGGCCAGCAGGACGGGCGTGCGGGAGCGGTGCAGGCGGCCGAGCCAGCGGCGGCCCAGCGCCGTCAGCGAGCTCTTGAAGGGGTGCAGGAAGGTGCCGCAGAGCACAGCCCAGAGCAGTGGCCGCAGGAAGGCCTCCAGGATGAAGTACACCAGGACGGCGGCTCCGCAGCACAGCCCCGCGAACAGCAGCGCCCCGGTGTTGTAGAAGGCCTGCTTGATCGGCTTGTCCAGCCGCGGCAGCGACATCCCCGCCGCCCCGCCCGGGCCACCCAGCGGTAGCCGCGGCACGGCCGCCGCCGCGCCCTCCATGCCGCCAGCGCCCGCACTAGGGGAGCCGACCGGGCGCCGTTTCTGCGCCGGCGAGCCCGGAGGGGCTGCGGCCGGAGCGGCCGAGGGCTCTCCGCTGTCAGCCATGGCGCCCGCGCCCTCCCGCGCAGCGCCGGGCACGGCCGCGGCTCCGGCCGCTCCTGCCAGAGGGCGACGCGCAGCTGCCGCCGCCACAGGCGAGGGCGCGGAGAGGCAGCCGGGGCTGCCGGGGGCTGTAGTGCCACCGCGCGGCTCCGGGCACGGGCGTGCGCCCACCTCGGCGGGGAAGGGTGCTGGGAAATGTAGTTCTGCTGCCGGAGAACCGGCGGCCGCGCTTTCCCCGGCGACAGGGCCTGCCAGAGCAGCCAGGTGGTGTACTGGAAGTCTTTTATTCCGGCCTTCCCGCCTCGATTACTGCCGAGCGCGGGCCGAAGCTTCCCAGCGCCTTCCTGACTTTTGCGGAAGGAGACTGCCAAAGGCTGGAGCTTCACAGGGCCCAGCCGCTTGTTTCACATCCTTGTCCTCATCTCCATCCCAGCAGCACAGCCCTGTTGCAACTCCATTAAACACTCTCCCACCCGTACTGCTGCTTTAGACTCTGGAGGCAGAAAATATTTGAAATTTCGCAGTGTCATTGCTAAGTGGAGAGCATGACTGGTTAGTCCACCTGGAGAATTTTGCCTTGTCTGAACATGTTCTGGCATCAAAGTATTTAATAAGGAAGCATCTGTGCTTTTATTAGGAATTAGGCGCTCTGAAAACATAGTTGTTCTGGCTGGGTTTTTTTACACCTGACATTTGTAATATTATGTTGCATCAAATGTTTTTTGCAAATAATCCAGGGAGGAGCTAATTTCTTGCCTCTGGCATACACTAGACCTCTCTCCATGCATGAGGGTGACAGCTAACATTTTACAGGTGGTCCAAATGCCTCTATAATAAATACACTTGCTCAGACCAAGTGTATTTAAGAGGGCTGGAATCCACAACATCTGAACTAGCTCAGTACTGGCACTGTGCTACTCAAACAGTTTACCTTCACAGCTTAACACAACCCTTCGGCAGGTACTAATGCTATTGGTAAGACTACCAAGAAGCCTCACCCCCTGACAGATCTTCCTCTTCTGAATGAGATGTAACATATCCTCTACAACATATTGCAGAGGTTGTGTATCTCCGAACATTTAAAAGTGAATGGGTGTGGGAACTTGATTTTTTATTTTTTAGGATTTACATGCAAGTTTAATATTATGTAACATCATGGTAGATCTGTGTCCACCAGGACTTTGGCCTTTATTGCATGATGCAGATGGCTAAAAGCTGGCATTACCCTGAACACAATTGAACAGTTGTATTGCCACTTTACAAGTTAAAGGCAAAGCCAAGCCTTAAAAGACAGAGCAATTTAGAGACAAGGGGCTATAGCTGAGACCTATCACCATCCCAAGGAGGAAGGGTAGGGGTTTTTCCACACACCCCCTGTAACCATGTTGCATCCCTCAGCTGTAGGTGGAGCAGGGCCCAGCCAGTTTCTTAGAGCTTTTACACTGCAATCCCAACTTGTCCACACTGCAAAGCCATTCCCACCAGTCACACACACCTTCGTGCTTACAGAGGTCCCTCTTGGCTCCTGCAGCTTCTCATTCTCCTTTGCTGAACAGATCATGTGTAGGTTTGACAAAGTGCTTTGATTTCATGCAGTGGAAGCATTTATAGACCAACAGGTACCTTGTTTGATCCTGATGGTGCTGAGGCATTACAAGCATACGCAAGTTGTCCATATGAAAAGCTTGTATTGTACCTTAAAAAAAAAATACTGTCACTCACTGCTCTTTGATCAACTAGATCTGCCTCCTGGCAGTGTGTTGAAATAGGTAACAAGCATGCATCACTACCTGAACATTTGTATTCCTGCAGAGCAGAGGAAACATGCCAAAAGAGACTCTAATGGCTCATTATAATACAGTTATTGCATTAAAGTTCAATTAGCAAGTGTCAATAAAGATTTACATGGGGCAGGGGGAAGTTAAGAGTACAAATCCTAATCAAATCTTCATAGGCACGTCCTTATTGCTTTGATTTTTAACATACTCAGGCAATCATCTTCTTCAGGACAGAAATTAACGTCACCTCTTTTTGACGCTAACCTATAAATATTGATTTACATAAGCTGAGGATTTGGGCCCTACTATAGAAAACCTTTCCAATTCTGTGTATCCCTCTTCATTATAAACAGCTAAACATATCAGAAATAAGTTTAAAAAACTCACAATGCAATAAAATAAAGATTTCTAACTCATGTATTACCACAACACTTAAGAACAGGGACATGACCATAAACATCAGAAAACAGTCTCTGAGGAACAGCTGGGGGAGGATGTGTGATCTTCACAAAACACATCTCAAGTCCTGAAAACTAAATTCCGCAGCAGATTTCCAACAGCTATACCAATCTTAACATATAAAATCTTAAAACTAGCTGTTATGTGATTTTAGATTAGATGCTCATTTAGGCATAAATTACACTGATACATTGTGGTTTAGGAATTTTTATGGCCATAGACAAGTAGCGCACCTCAGAGTCCTATACTGCTACAAGTAATTCTTCAAGGGTGAAGGCAGCAGCAGAGGAATGCTTTTGCGTCAATGTGGAAAACATGTCTGTGCCTAAGAGTACACATGTGGTAAGTACGGATAGTCGTTGGTGCTCTCCTATGTAGAGGGAAATATAAAATGAGGTATCGACAAGAGAGAAGCTTGTAACTTCTGTCTGCTTCTGCACTAGCACCCATGATTTTGTGCATTGAGCTGAAGCTTCCTGAGTCCCCTTCAAAAGATCCCTGGCACTCCTCGTTCTTATTCACTCGATGTCAAGTCAACACAGCCCGAAGTTACAAGCTGTCTTAGACGTGATAACGAAATACTGGGTACTGAGGTGGCCATGAAACACAGACAAGACAAGCCTGGCAACAGGAAGTTAACCGCGATTTCTGCATGAACCACACGAACCAATGCAGTAACTCGGTAACGATGCCACGAGGTGTCAGCACCGGCCTGCGGATTTAGAGAACAACCCTCCCTGGTCGAGAGTCTTGTTTTAACCTGTGTTACCGAACACTTGGGAACGTTCAGTTGAGGTTAATCTCACTTCATTAATTCACCTCGGATTAATGACAAAGTAATATCCTCTTCAGATGAATGATAAATACTCAATGTAAACCACGATAATTTCAGTAGCAGTAGGACCAAAGAAAAAATGTCATCCTTAAAGATCATCACTAGGACATAAACTGAGTATTTTTTAGGACATCAGCACATACCTTTGTATTTTGTACTAAAGAAAAAGATTAATCTTTTATGCAGATCAACTGCTAAGATGAGATCATTCCAAATTAAACATCATTTAGAAGATAGTGGTAAAAAGAAAATGAAAACCAGTTCTTGGGAACGCTGTCTCTGGTTGTACCCAGTGATTATAGCAGTCAGTGACTGACTTCATTGCAGAACTTTGTTCAACATTTCAGTTAAAGTATATGGTACTACCAGCAGAGCTATACCTGAATGATTAACGCAGAAGACTACGAATCTTGTTCAGTTAACAAGGGGAATGAAATGCATGGCTGTAAGGCAGAGCAGTCAATAGCGCCATCACAAAGATGTTCACCCAGTGGGCCAGCACATAAAACACAGCATAAACAAAATCCAGAGCACTGTCTTGCAGGGTTAGCCCACATGGTAGCTGTGTGCATGGAACAAGAGCTGGATATACCGGGATTTGAATAACAGAAGAATATGTTGGTGTCATCAGGTTTGTGACAAAACACCTTACCAATCCATCAAGTGTTAAGTACCACAAGACAAACAGAATTTAAGACCCTCTATTGTGTACATGTAAGGCCTGTATTGATCATGATTAATTGCACAGTGCGCAAGTAGCTGTCACATACAAGAGCCATCTTTTCTTGCAGCCTGCAACTACAGGATAGCAATACTGCAAACACAACAAACAGAGCACAGTGCAGCCAACTCTTCTCAGTTCACCAGCAAGG
The DNA here is from genome assembly GCA_009769605.1 of Bucorvus abyssinicus. Lineage (NCBI taxonomy): Eukaryota > Metazoa > Chordata > Aves > Bucerotiformes > Bucorvidae > Bucorvus > Bucorvus abyssinicus. Next base: position 29,306,058 of record CM020027.1, read on the forward strand.
AGCTAAAATGTGTGCTCAAGCCTGAGGGATCTCAGACATTGAAGCAACTCCATTTGAGAGTCTTCTACCACTGCTTTTGCTTGCTGAGTATCACGGGACATCCTCCTCTGCACTGCCAATCTCTAACATAATTCAATTTTTTTCTTTCCTGCAAATGGCTGTTCCGACAGCATCAGGAGCTGCTCTGTCTGGCCAACCAATATGGCAGCTATGACAGCAGGTAAAGAATACACACATTTGTAATATTGGCAGCTTGATTATAGTTGCATCAAACAGGTTACAAAAACGTAACCTAGAGAAACCTCATAACCACAGGAACCTCTACATTCAGCTTACAGTAAGTGACAATTGAGTTAATACTTTGTTAAAATACAGATTATTACATTTATTTACAGCTTCACTGTGATTCTGATGGTGAAAAAAGAAAAAAGTGTAGTCCCCCTCATCTGTTAATTTGCTACTGTGACCAGCCTCACTGACTTACATGGAATTACTCAGGGTAATAAATTCAATTCCATGGCACAAGAAGGAATTGTTAACATAGGGCAGCAGCAGAAACTTCTTTAGCCTCACACACATACATACATCCCTTTTTTTTTTTCCCTTTTATAAATGCTATACCACACATTTTCTTAGACTAAAAAGGCATTTATTGTAACAGGATTATAAATATTGTCGTCTGTCACTGTCATCTAGCTAACAAGGTTCACTTGAACACAAACATTTAGTATAAAACAGATGTTACAAAGCAATATTCTAGGGCATGCACTGATTGTAAAGTAGTCCCACAGGTCACCATAATTATGTATTCATTAAGTGATATTTTTCCTGAAAAGACTTTCCTGAAAAGTGCATAAATACAAGGAAGTTTGATGATTACTTCTGGACTCAATCTGCTCTGTGGTCCTACCCAATCAAATGTTCATTGACTTCATATGGATGCTGGGTGCTGGCACACAGAACAGAGCCTAGCAGAGAGAATGCAGAACAGCACTTCACACTAGTTACAAGTTGCTTATTTGTATGTTTTATCTGTGTCTGTCTTGAGGACACTGAACAAAGTCAAAAGGTAGAGATGGCATTCCAGGTTCAACCATTACACTTTGTTTAATACAAAACAAGTGGCAAGAGTTAACATAGTTACAGCAGCCTGCTTACTTACTAAGAGGTTAAAGCAAACCAGACCTCAGGATACATTAATCAGAAATACCAAGGCAAACCAGGCATCTGTTTTAACCAAAACAGAACTCATGATGCTTCAAATGTGCTAACAAAATATATCTGCCTAAATAAAGGCTGGGGACATCACACACAATAATCAGGGTCCCACCATTTCATTTTTCTAATGAGTTAATAGGTTTGGAATTTCACTTTTGACTCTGTGTCAAGACTTGAATGATATTTCCAGCTTTAGAAAAAACTACCACAAATAATTTTTCTCTATTTCAATGTTTATCAATGGTTTCATATCACCAACTGTGAAAAACTGAAAAAGAAATCAGTGCTTTATATGTGAGCAGCCCAATATTTCAGAAGCAGATCGCATATTTTGGGCTTAAGTTTTTTTTTCCTCCTCAGTTTGAATATGGCATCTGTGCTTTCATTCCTGTTATCCTAATATGCTACATGACAATATTTTCTTGACTTACTGAACTTATCCTTATTTCATCTTGTTTGGAGAAAAATTGAAAATAATATTGTAAAAAGACTAATGTGAGACGAATTTTTGTACAGAATAAGGTGACAAGTTCAGCACATAAAAAAATAACAGGTAACATCTCAGGTTTCTATCCTTCTGGATCATTCTGCCTCCCAAAAAATCAGCTAGGAGTCAGGGAACAGGTAGGGTTCTGTGTTTTGTCTCGTCTCCAAAGGAGAGTCTAGCCTTTTATTTTTGAAGTCCCTCATTAATTCTTAGACTTACACACACAAATAACTGCAGCAAAATTTCATTGCCTAAATATTAATTCTGGGAAGAACACTTTTCATTAATCTAAGCATTGCAGATCACTGTTGTGAAAAAACAACAAGAATATTTTTATTCCTTGGCACACAACCTAAGTGAATTTTTCCTTTATTTGGTCTTCTCTAATACCATCTTATGAAATGGAACTGAATTATGTCAAGCTTAAGAGAGAGATGTGAAACTAAGATAGACAACACACTGCAATCACTAGTTGCCATAAAATGTTCACTGCCCTGAGTAGGAATTGGAGCCATAAAAGATTTGCTGCTGCTCAGCACTTTTGAAAAATCCAATTACTTCTTTAAAAATGTAAACATGAATTTGAGTGTCATTTAGAAACAGCTCAGAAAAGTACTACTACCAGCTAATTCTGTAACACTCTACACTATAAAGAGCATGACACCTTTACAGAAAGTTGAAGAGCACCATATAAAAGTTCACTTTGTAAGGACATTCCTAAATAGCCTCTAATTGCAGATAAAAACAAGCCTATGCAGAGCAGCAGCTGTTCTAAAACACAGGCTGTGAAGTCCTGCACATATTCCAACCTCACATTGATTTGCAAGAACATTCCTACTTAGATAAGACACACAGAAGTAGGGCAAAAGGAACAGTTGTGAGTGACTATGAAGCTGCATCAGATTGGAGATAGGAAAAGGTTCCTCGCTGAGAGGGTGGTCAGTCACTGGAACAGGCTCCCCAGGGAAGTGGTCACTGCACCAAGCCTGTCCAAGTTCAAGGATCATCTGGACAATGCTCTTAGTCACATGGTTTAGTTTTTAGCAGTCTTGTGAGGAACAGGGAGCTGGACACAGTGATGCTTATGGGTGCCTTCCAACTTGAGATATTCTATGAGACTACAAGTGCAATTCAAACTACTTGGCAATCCAAGAAAAAAAAAAAATCTGCCCCTTTCCTTACAGCAGATTCATTGCTATTACCAAGTCAAATCACAGATTTTTTCAAAGCAAGTAATGACTTAAGTCTGCTTTTTCACACCTATCAACTCCACAAGCTGCACACGTCTTCCTTGACATTTCAAAATTAGTTCTTCCTCACTATCTGAGCCCAAATTAGAGAAGTTAAATAACCAAGTTCAAGCATACATTTTTACCAAACTCACTGTAAAAATAAAAAAATAAAATGGAAGTTACCAAAGTGATTATTTCACACTAATAAAAGAGGTTTAGAAAAGGGAGGTTTATCTAGATCTTACTCTGCATCTGCAAAAATCAGATACCTCAACATATCTAGTTATTTCTGTGCAATTTATATGAAAAAAATGTGAAAAATTAACATATGGTAAAAAAGTTCTTTGGAATATTTTTTGGTACTCAGAAACTGAGATTTTCTTTAAAACCTTCCAGTTAGATCCCTATCTGTGCTGGGCAGATTGTAGGAGAGCTGCATTAGGCCCTAATGCACTGCTACAGAAATACTGATTATGAAATTATAATTAGAGGAAATAGATAATGTACAATGAAACTGTTAAGAAAAGATTTAGAGCCTCCATCTTTTGATACTGTGGTTTGAAAAATGGCCAGTAACCAGGAACTTCCCACAGCAGCCAAGTGCCACTACTGCCTACAGAGTCTTGACAGGTTTTCATACCTCTGAAGGCAAGACCAAGCCTCTAGTTCTTATCGTGGAGTTTGATGGGAGTACACATCTTGAGGCAGTTTGACCTTGTGCTCACACCAGCCCTTACTCAGATAGGTCCTGCATAAAAGCTAAACTCTCATTAAAGTCAGACTCTGTTCCTTCTATTCACATCAAGTAATATTTGCTTGAGCGTAAAAGTGCCAGACATGCTCTGCCACATGCAAAAACAGGAAGCATGCCAAAACCATTAGCCTTTCCTTGTCATTCAGCCTTACTACCAGTCTCTCTCCACTCTTCTATCCCAAACTGATTGAGGTGACCAGTGCCTCACTGCATAGCATTCATGCAGACTGCTTTGCTCGTTCATTACATGCAGGTTTTGCACATACACAGCTCCATGAAGCACTAAAATAACTGTAATATTTAAATGTGCTTCCACTTCTATCATAAGGCTCTATACAAAGTTAAAACTTTTTATAAAATACTAGCACTCTCACAATAGGTATCTCTGAACGTAAGTGATATTTGATCTTTTGCAATTCTGTGTAATATACATTTCCTTCTCCTAAAGCTACTGCCAAAAACTTTTTCTTTGGGCTAACTATTTGGAAGTGTTAAGAAAGTACACCTGCTACACATCAGTGTGTCAAACCAAGGAAATAAAGGAGTCAAAACACAATTTAAATGCTGATACATGTTATGAAGATTGTATATTAGCTTTAATTCTGCCTCTACATCATGGTGCAAACTTCCAGAGGACCCAGAAGAGATATGAAAACCAGACAGAGGGTCTGTTTTCTAAAAGAAGAGTAATTTGCTTCTTTGTAAGTGTCTGACGCACTAGATGAATGGGAAAGTAAGGAGAAGAGACACAAAAAATTGGGAGAACTGTGTTTTCCTTTAAATTTGTAGCAGTCATTTACTTACAGATAACTGGAGGATCGTCAATGACACAGATTTCTAACTGTGACCTGGATAATCATGAAGACAGCTGTGTGTCAGTCCTCCTCACCCACTAACTCCTCTTCACAGCTGGGCTGAGATTTCTCTGGATCACCACACTAAATAGCATAAGGCATCTGTGGAAGTGAGGACAGGACATGGGCTAGTGACAAGGAGCACAGCACTTTTCAGAGGAAGCCTAGGCTTAACACTCACAGCAAGAACACTGTCCACAGTTTGGCAAAATTTAAGGGATTTGGTGTAGGATGGGTCGTGCTGTTTGTTACTTGCATTTTGCAGTAGCCATTGAGTATATGGAGGCAGTTGCAGGGCTTTTCTCCTTGGTTCAGGCCCAGGATATGGTGGCTCAAGCAAGGTTCAAAACCGCTGCCTGGGTTTGCTGGTGTACACCACGCTTCAGTCATTCTCTAATCCCTGTGTTGAAGACTGGAAAAAAATCAGTGCCAAACACAGCTTTGACAACTTTTGACCCAATCCGGGGTGTTCCTCAGATTAGGGAGATCACAAGGGTTTATTTTCTTGCTATTCAAGTATTGCCAAACCAGTCAAGAAGGCCACAGAAGGACTTCCAACTTCTCTCATCAATATGTTCTCTTTCCAAACTAGAGTATTTCCCTTATGATAATAGAATCTTGAAGAAAACTTCACCCTGTATTTAAGGACATTATCAAATCAGCCAGGTTTTTTTGTTTGGGTTTTTTTTTTTTTGGGAGGGGGGAATCAATTGACATCTAGGAGTATCTCACCAATACATAAAAATATACACAGCAATTTGATTCCAGCAAAGAAATAAATTATTTTGCATAAGTCTGACTTCTCCACTTAGTTCTTTTTCCTACCCTACTTACTGTTAATATCACTTCAGCTTATTATTTTCAGCAGGGTACCAGTCAGATGCTATAGTCAAAAAACAAGGTCCCTTTGCAATAGGCACTGTCACAAATATAAACAGCTTATTTCTCTTCCAACTGACTTACAAAACATTGTAGACAAGATGGACAGAGCGAGCAGAGGGTGATAGTATGGTTAATGTAACAAGCAATGATCACAACTGAATTTGAAGAACGTATTCAGGGATGTTAACTAATGCCCTATGCTCTTTGCCAGTCCTGTCTTTCTAATTAATAGTCAAAGATAAATTTCCAAAGGACACCATACTCTAGACATGCACTTTCTAAACTCTATGTCTTTGTAATAGACCACTCTACAGCAAGTAATTCTCAAAATAAAAGCACTTTGGAAATGTGTTCTTTAAGTGCTGCTTGTTAGTAGTCACTATAAAGAAACTAAAAATTATTTCATTTAAGAGAAGGAAATGTCTGCCTCCTTTTCCAAAGGAGGCCTTTTCCTCTAGTTTGTGTTGATACCTGTTAACTAGAAAAATCAAAAAAACTATTTGAAATGCCATAACCATTTAAAATTTACCTCAAAAAAAGTTACTTTGTATAACAGGGATCAATCCTGCTTTTTAATATTAAAAAGAAAAAAAAAAAACAAACCACCAAACCCCATGAAACCCAAAATACCTTCCACAACAATCTACTACACCCACTCAAATGTTAAGACTTACCAAGTATCATACAAAGTTAAAGACCACTAAGTTAAAGCCTATTCATTCTTCTTGTGGTATTTTTCTTCTCATATTTCTTCCCAACAGCAATTTCAAAACACTTGTACCTTCTTTGTTTGTCAACTTGAATCTCATATTCCTGCTTTTCCCCACTCTGAAGAGCAACTAGAGACAAACTCAGTGCTAAACTCAACCATCAGCTGAAATATCAAAGAATAGATTGCATTGCTCGTTGTGACCTTTTATTTCCTCCCATTTAATTAGAAATAATTAGTGTTAATTAAGTACTTTGAAGCTTGGGTGAAAGTTTTTATAGAAGTACATGTTTCTGCTCATACTTCAACAAGAGAGAAATATGATGACAAAAACGCCAGACAGCACACTGACAAGTAAATTGAAAAAGGGGGGGGAGGGAAAATGTATTTTTTTACCCTAATTGAGAACATGGGTGCAGCTGAAGCAGTTTATACTTCGCAGCAGACACATCCTTAAGCAGCTCTGCCGCTGCTCTGAATATGCTGTTGCTTTAGAGCCCGAACTTTAAACACATCTGACTCCATGTAAGTGGAAAGTAGCTTTATGGGTGTTGCACATCCACCCTGGTACTATTTTGTCATCTTTAACACACTTCTGTGCTTGGGTCCAGCCAGGCTATCCTAAATCCAGCACTGTATTAAAGAAGAAAAAAGGAGCCAAAGGGGGTTTCTATTCTACTTCAGTACCTTTCAGTTATTAGATTAGCCCTTTAGTGGGTAATCAGGTGAATGCCTGAAACTAAAATAGTAAATACAAGGCCATAAACTAAAGCAACCCTGAGGCTACTGTAAATAGCTGTGATCTCTGAGAAGGAACTGCACTATCTCAGCTGCCTACAAACTAGCACAAAGGAGAAAGAATTTCCCCTAATGATTTTTTCACTTCATCTGGTTGCTGAATATAAAACTCATTATCCAGGCTTCAGCTCTCTGCTTCAGCCAGTCTTAAGGCTAAATTTTACAGCTGTCGTGGACCAAAGCAGACCTTCCTTATTAGGTTGTCTCTACTATATATTTCATCAGATGAAGAGTAGGTTATCCAACTTGAGAGAATTTATAGTAAATAAAGCTATTATATGCATTTTTAAAGTTCACTTCATTCTGAATTTCTCTTCCCCCTCCTGAAATCCAGTCCAGTAATTTTAAGTGAACAAATCCTTAAAGGCATCAATGAAAATATGTATTACTAAGCAATCTTTCCTTTGAAATAGGGATAAAATGTTTGTGATGGAGACAGATTCATTTTCAAGCGAATTCATATAATCTAAGCATAGGTTTGAAGAATGCTGAGCCTAAAAATTTAGACTGCAAACCTCAGTCTGTGGATAATGATGCAAACCCAGCAAATCTAGTTAATCTTTTTACACTCTATGCAGCAATGGGAATAGAGAGGAGGACCATCACATACTTTACCAGATCCTATGTTACAGAGTCCTCAAGCATGCCACATTAGATAGAACTTTGGCACAATCTAAATTTTAATTCTATTTAAATAGAATTTTAATGCAAGTTGGGAAGTGAATGAGCAGCCTTATCAAAGCACATTTGACTGCTACATGAAGACATGTGTCATACACTTCCTATTATGTGAAGAACAGAAAATTCTCCACAAGAACTCAAAGTTTTTATAATATTCTGTGGCTCATATATCCATTTTGACACATACCATTTCTGTAATATTGAGCATTCATCTTTCTAATATTTATTGGTGATAAAAAAAAAATCTAATGTATTTCCACTTTATCTCATCTTTTTCTACAGTAACTACATTTTAGCAATGGTTTGATGAAACTAAAGATACTGGTCTTCTTATTAACCCCCATTTTTCCTTACAAATAATCTCAATTATGTTTCCATTTCTTTGTAAATTAACACCAGCTGCCCACATTCATCTTTAACATGAACAGGATATACAGACATACAACACAGAAAAACAGATCACTTCATACTACTACTACACAACTGCTTAAAAATGTATTTACACGCAGCAAAATTACTACTTTTTCATAAAAAGAGAAAAAATATTTCATTTATTGGGAGGATGTCTTATGGCTTGTTGGGAACTTCTGTATTCTGTATGTTTTACACCTGTTTTTCCTATGTTTGGAGAATTTACATTACTGTATATTTCCTTCCCCTTGTTTAAATAACTTTAGATCTCACTCATAGAAGAAGTAGCCATTTCTTTCAAGAAGGCTGTCAAAACACTATTACTATAAAGACATTAATCGCCTCTTCTCCACTGAAAAAAAAAAAATCACGTTAATGCTTGATTATGTGAGTTTAGTTTTGGGAACTACCAGAGCAAGTAAACCTTGATAAATATTTAAAAAAAAAAAAAAAAAAAAGAGAACTGTCCATTACTGAAGGGCAGGTTTTATACTGCTGTGTCGGTATCCAGATCTTAAGTTCAGGAACTGCACTTGGAGTTGTGCTGTCTGCTCCAGAAGTACCAAACAGCATTATAATGTTTTCCCAAATTTGCTTTTTGGGAGCAATTTGGAAGGCAATTTTGTTAGTTGATAAGATGTCCATCACTAAATTTGCCTAAGCACACAGACACCCCTCCCAAACACACGCACACATGCACACATTGATTTTACAAAACTCTCCTTTTCTTTAAGCAAGTAGTCACAACACTGAAAATATTCTTCTATGTGTTCACTGATTATCCTTAAATGATTTGTCACCACTCTGCCACTCAAAGGAGATGGTTATTTCATTCTCCTGAGAAACTATGTTCCAAAGCAGCTAGATGAAGATGGTGGTGTGATATAAATTCCAACAGAAAAATGCATTGTCCATCCGTATAGCTGTTCATCCTGAGAAAATTCCACTGACAAATTCTTGCTACTGTCCATCGGTCATGGGGTTCCCATCAATAAATAGAAGGTCAGTGCAACAATGAGGAGCAAGCAGAATGGAGAAGAGAAGGTCTGATAGGCAGCTGAAGGCATGAAAATATCTTCATACTTGTAAATACTGACAACACGCTCTGATACAGGTGGTGAGTCTATATCATGACGAGTTATAGAACCTTTAACAGGTAAGGGCAGAAAGAAAGAATGTCAGATGCATTTTTTCTACAACTCTACCAAAAAACATGTAGACAGCCAAGTAATTTTGAAACCTACAGGAGCAGGCAATATTACACTGTCACTGAGTAGGGTAATTTCTCTGCTTTCTGAAATTAAACTTCTGAATAAAATAAATTAAATTCAACTAAACAATAAACAACCTTCAGAGGAATTCAGAACTTCTAGTTGTGAAGTTCTTCTAAATTTAGCTTTGGGGAGTGGTGGTAATAACTATACAGCCAAGAAAACACGACATGCACGACTCTCTTATTTATCTCATCTTCCTTTTTATCTGTGTTTAAGCATCATGCTGCCAGAATTTTAGTTCATTTTAAAAAAAAGGGTCTCTTAAGAATAATGTCACTGAAAGACATTTATCAATTTTGGCACCTCAGTTCTGTCATTAACACAGAAATCAACTTACCTTGAATTGCTGGACCCCAAGCAAACAGATAGTACCAACTCAAGTGCAGATCTACAATAGTTTCCTCGCGGGGAACATAGACAGGACGCTTGAATCGACATGTTACACGATTGTTTTCAAAAACCCCTTCTTCATCTCTAGCAGGATTTCTCTGGATTTCTTTAGCCCACTGACCAACATTATAGAAATGCTGTATTCGGACTCTTCCGTTATCATCATGAACACAAGCCATGACATCATCTCCTCCCTATATGGTAAAAACATATTGGTAGAAGGAATACAAAAGTGTCACAAAGTATTTCCTCATTTATGTATATAATTCTAATCATTAAAAACTAATCAAGACCGGGGGGTCTCATTCCTTCTTTCTAAGTTATATATACACAAATATTTGTTTTGCTAACCATGTGTCCTCAATCAGATTGAAAAGCATAACGCGGATAGTAATATTTACTTACCCTTACTATCACTGAATTCTCTTTTGCATCTTTCTAAGAGTTATTTTACCTAACATACAAAACATATTTGTAAGATACGATATCATCCTGACATCACGTCAGTAATTGAAAAGCTGTTTTCTGTCATAATTTGTGAAGTTCTGGGATTTTGCTTCATAAAAACTGGCAGTCTTGAATCCTTGATGTGCACAAAATCCACTGCATCAAATCACGGAGAGAAAACCAATATAATTTAGTAAAATAGACGAGATTAATCTACTAAATATAGGAAAATAATAGCATAAATAACACTCTCTTTTTAAATCTCTTCTCATATGCACTTAAGGGAACATCACTCCTTATATCTCTTAAGAGAAAATGAAAAGCATTCAGCATGTAGTAATAGAATACAGAACACCATAAAATACAAGAACAAACCTAATCAATATGTGTTCCTTCACATAGCATAAACAGCCACCAAGCAAAGAAACAATGGACAGAAGGAAGTGTGAGATGCTCGTTTGTAGAGGTCATTTGCAGAAATGTTAAACCAGTTGCTAGAACAGTTACTCAAGGTCACTGCCAAAGAGGTAGAGCACTGTATCACTCAGGGAGTAGCATTAATTGTAGGAGTACTATCTCATAGGAGCCAGTAGGAATCAGTAAAACACTGTGCAAGTTGGATGAATGGCATTTTACTGAACACCACTGCCACAGGTATTGGTGCCATATTTAAACACAGGCCCTGAATCTCCACTACTAATCTGCAATGTCATGCTGATGATAGACATGACTCTTGCTAGCATGATCATCTCTCAGTTCTTTGTTATAGGGAAAGGAGAGAAAAAAGGGTGCATCTCAGCTCTCTGGGTATACTGCTATGTGGATTTGTAAAAGATGTGTCAAAAGTAAGGGAAAAAGGGGACACCTAGGTAAAACACAGGCTTGAACAGTTTCTGCACCTCAGTGCTGCTGCAGGCAACCTTTCCAGCTTCTGTCTTGAGCCTACCCTTGCTCTCCAAAACTTATTTTCCAAGTTTAATTTTTATACATATGAGCACAAATGCGTCATTCTTAAGCACAAAGAGGCAAAAATAAAGCTGTTTTCACATAGAAAAAAATTAAAAGGAAAGAAAAAAGCATTCTGAATCTCAAGTAACAGAAGGACATTACAAAATCTTGCCTAGACACAAAAGCCTGCAAGCATAACATTATTTGAGACAAAGAAATAGGTCACAGGACATTAAAAAAAAAATCTATTGAGGACACAAAATAGGTTTTTTTCCTGAACTTCTGTAGCTATCCAGGCCATATCATTTTGATTAGGACTTCCAAAGCACAGCCTACTTCTCACAGCTAAGCTGTTTTGACCCAGAATCATTTTACCATACAGCCTGTGCATCCCAGGACACCAAAACATCCTGGAAGTTATGAAAAAGAGTGAAGTCAGCAGGGGCACGAGAGAGGAAGACAGATGCTAGCTGGTTTAGTCCAGCTGACTGATGGACATTAGATTACATCTGCAGCAAATTTGGGAGCAAAACCTTTTACTTTACACTTACTTTATTCTTCTTACCAGAAGCTAAGCCTTAACATGCTGCTTGGTGTGCCTGGGACAAAAGGTAACACGTGCTTTCCAAGGGGCTGATGAGATACAGGCAGTGGGACCCGGGAATCTGCTGCAGGTATATCTGAGTTACAAACTGGTAACACTATCTCTGACAGCTTGGGGCCAAATACTTAAAGGTGCTGAGCTGCTTTGAAAACCCTGTTGAGAATTTGCATTTTCAGCATCTAAACTCTTCCCAAAATTTGGCTGTAAAACTGTTCCTCACAACATTAAAAACATGAACTATTTATTGTGACTTGAACTGTTCTTTATGACACAAAGACTTCCATCTTTATTGTGGTTATTTATAGTGTCATATTAAAACATATATAGTAAGGACTGAAAAGAACCTGCCCTCACATTTTCTTTCTATTTCTCTTTTTGGATCTGATAAAAATGTTACGTCAGCGTGAGTCTTCCCATTCGTTTTTGTGGGTCCTAGCCCAGGGTGTCTAAATTCTGTATTTTTTCAGACTACTGCTTACAACCATACAAGAAACAGTCCTGTCCTCTGACTTGTGATTTAGGGCACAGGCCCAGTATTGTTTTATATACTCAGGAACATTTCTATATATAAACACGTACATTACAGATGGCACTTTAATCCTAATCATTTTACCAAGCATCACAGACAAAACATCTTTCCGTAAGTCATCCATTGCTCAAATTTTTTAAAGTTTGCACAGTACCTGCTCCTGTTTTGCTCACTGAAACACGATGAAAGGTCAAGCTTTTGAATGAAAAAGTAAGTACAGGAATAAGCATAAAACCAAACCCAATAAAATCCAGGAAAGATAGAAGAAGAAATTTTAACAAGACTGCTTTCTAGAGCATGTACGTCTAAATTAGCAGGAGTCATTTTGTCACACATTTGTGGCTTCCCTGGAACAACACACAGGTATGAAAGAAACAAAAAGATTTACAAAGTTTAATGGTGAAGGCCATATTTATATTGCTGAAAGTCAGCTGATTTACTGAAGAATAAAATTATTTGCTATTTAGTTTCTGATGTGACTTTTGTCCCAGTAACAATGACATAAAGTGTGTCAGGATATTTGCACATGAATTGGCTTATCCCTGAGAGCTTTTCTAATAAAAAGGCAAAAAAGCTAGTAACATGCAGACACACAGAGCTGAACCAAAATGTGTTTGTAAGGACGTGTTAGGAAGGATGAGGCAGTTTTCTGGGAAGCAGTAGGCCTGGCTTCTGCTTGCAGGGTGGCTACTGAGCCGTGCATTGTTTTCAGGAAGTCAGATTTTCCTTACGTGCTCTGTTTCTGACAGATCAAATACAAACCATTTCTATCCTAGCATGTAAAAGTGTACACACTGTCAACATGAAGAACTGTTGTCTTACCATTTTCTTGTCTGAGGAAAATCCCACCGCCACCCAGCCATCGGTGTCGGCACTCAACTCAAATTCAACATCAGCTCCTATTCTACGGTAACTTAGAAAGTAGTCACAAGTCTCCGCATTGCATCCAGGTTTACCATACCTAAATGGAATTGGAAATATATGTAATTTTTCCTTGCAATTTCCTGCTGTGGAACTTAATTACCTTTCTGCAAGAAAAAAATTGAAAGAATGCATTTTGGTATAATGGCAGTAAAACATGTTCTATTATGCCATACACAAAGTACCATTAATTGTTTGCAATTATTACTCTTTCAGTGTAAGAATGTATAGTATTTAAACAGCATGGCAAGCAATTAATTACACACAGTATTACTGTTAACCTTCCTAGCCCTGGTTTTGTAAATGCTTCATGAAAATACAAGAAACATAAAATAACTGTAAGTCCATAACTATGATGTATATCCGTAAATAATCCAACTGCCTCAAATAATACAGTCCATAACTACAAAGTACATTATTAAATAATAAACTTTAATTAAAATGAGTATGGAATGTTTACCAAAGTCTTCAGTGTAATCAGTCAGCATTTGCAAACATAGAGGTATCTGAACTCCTATCTCAGACTGACCTGAAGCATCCCTTGGTTTTTCCACAGTCATCCACCCTGATTTTTGCAAATGGATCCACAGGAGGAGCAGTAGGGAAAGGGTAACCTGTATAATCAGAATAATTCATTACTAAATAAATTACAAAGAATAAAAAGAAGTAACAGTGAAGAGAAAGGGTTCCAATAACATTTACTTTGTCTGCTGATAACTGAGCTGCTCAGATGAGAGACTGCTTTGTCATAGACACAATCCCTTGCTCAGATGGCTGGATCTGGAATTAACACTGATAACTGAAAAGAAAAATTTTCTCAGGTTTCCTACATTCATCAGGAAGGGAGAAGTACGCTGGAGCATGGCTTTGCTACACCGAGGGCAAAAGTTAATTTAAGGCAGCAGGAACACTGAGTAGTGCAGTCAACTAACAATTAGGGACCTCCACTCAGCTATTTCTTTGTGCACTCTTAGTACCCTCAGGAAATCCGTAAGGGAACTAAATCTGACTCCTTGGCCATAAGTGACAGTATTAAATGTAAATACAGGGCTCCAGATTCAGAGCTGTAGGAATGGATGCTGAAAGGACCTTTTAATACATCCTCCATTAATAAGAAAAATAAAACATGCATTGCAATGAAAGATAAGAGAGTATCAAAACAGGGAATTGCCTGCAGTTATGACCTGCAATCACTTGTGAAAGAAGGTACTCAGAAGAGCTGGACACTGAGAGTTATGATTGCAAGCAATCCCCTGTCTGCTGTACAATAGAACACCAAGGAGAAAGTGCTAACGTGCAAACAGACCTTTTCTGTCTTGGCTAGTAGAGTTTATGTCTGTTGCATGAACACAGATATTAATAGGATGTTCTTTTACTTTGCCAACTGAAAACCAGTGCTAGTTGTGAAACTAGAAAGTCCTCTGAAAATGCTTCATTGAATAGGAAATAAACTCTGCAGTTAGTTACAGCATTTGCAAACAAATGTTTAACCTACACAACTTTAGGCATTTGGGAGCCCAGATTCGCTTTTCTTAGATTTCTGACAATGCCAGTGGAGAGAGAAAGTATGATGTAAGCTACAAACTAGGGCCTCCATTAACGTTATCAGGGGACTAGGTAAATTACCCAGTATAAATGTATTAAGATGGCAAAATTTCACAGCGGCCTGCAGCAGACCATCACCAAAAGAATGGCCACAGGACAATGCTTTCTTCTCACTTCTTCCTTTTTTTCAAACGCATCCAACAACCTGTTTTCAATGCAGCCTAGCCACAAACTTGGAGTTTTAAAATTCTGCCATTTTAAATTCGACAAAAAACACCAAAATCCACATCTACTGTTTTTCTTACCCCTTAGGACATCACACAGCCTTTCAAAAACCACAAAAACAAAACAAAACAAAACAAAACAGGACTCTTTTTAAGTTAGCAGCCCAGAAGGCTTTACGAGGAGGTTTGCACCTCGGAAGGCGAGCTACCACCGGCTGGTTCCGCTCAGCGGTACGGGAGCGGAGCTTGGCCCCCCGGGCCCCTCCCGGACTCTTGCCGCGGCCGCGTGGCCCCCGGCTCTGCCGCCCAGCGTGGGCTGCACCGGCTCCCGCCTATGAACGGTGCAGCCCAGGGGTGCCTAAGGACTGAGGCGCTAGCCCTGGTTGGCCTGCGGAGATTGTTGGTCAGGGCACCCGGTGCTACCGCTCCGTCCCGGTCCCGGTCCCGGTCCCGGTCCCGGTCCCGGTCCCGGTCCCGGTCCCGGTCCCGGTCCCGGTCTCGGCCCCGGCCCCGGTTCCAGCCCCGGTTCCAGCCCCCGCAGGGTTGGAGGCCGCCCGGGCGGCGGCGGGCGGAAGATGGCGGCGGGCGCTGGCCTTCGTGCTGAAAGCTGCCGCCCGCCGCCCGCCTCAGCCCCTGGGCCGCCACCAACCGCCCGGCCCGGCCCTCCCCTCCAGCGCCGCACTCGCCCGCCGACCGCCGCGCCCCGCGTGGCCCCGCCGCGTGGCCCCGCCGCCTGCCCCCGGCCATCGCACCCTCCTCGGAGAGGTAGCGCAGGTCGTAGAACTCGCTGGCGAAGGTGCCATACGAGGAGTCGTGGTGAGGCCTCGCCGCCTCCTCGCCGTGCTCCCCGCCGCCCGCCTCCCGCCGCCCGCCGCCCTCCTCCGCCGGGCTGGCGGCGGAGCCGGCCAGAAGCAGCAGCAGCAGCAGCCGCCGCCAAGCGCCGCGGCTCCGCACCGCCATGGCGGCGGCGGGCCGGGGAGGCGGCGGCGCCTGAGCGCGCCTCCTGCGCGGCCGCCCGCGGGATCCTGCGCGGCCGGCGGAGCGGCGGAGGCGGCGGGGGAGAGGCAGGGGACGGGCTGTGCCGGAGGGACTGCGGGAGTGGGTGAGGGGACAGTGTGGGAGGGTGTTTGGGGAAAAAGTGTAGGGGCGGCGTGTGCGTGGAGGTGTGCGTGGGAACCGTGTGCGTGGGCGGTGCGGGTCGCCCCCAGCCCCGTCAGCGGCAAAGCCCTGGCAGCACTGAGCCCTCCTGCTGGGACCACCACCGAAGGGGTGCCCGGTGGCCTTCCCTGCTCGCCAGCTTCCTGCACCCTCTCAGCCCCAACCCCACCCGGGAGCACCCCACAGCCCACCCCACCCAGTAGCAGCTCTGGTGCTGGGACACCTTCTCCCAGCGTTCAAGGGGTTCACCAGGCCGTCCCTGGCCATACCCGTGGCCTCGATTCACCAAAACCTCTCATCATGTGCTTCAAGAGGAGGTGATAAATCCTGCTTGGTAATTGCTGGGTGAACTTACCTCTTACTTTTTTATTTTTAATGACTTCTGAGACAGGACTGAAGGCACAGCGCGACTTCACATTCGTTTCAGGTAAAACCCCATGCTAGTGAGCGTTCACTATCACTGGCGTGTTCTTGCTTTCTACTTTATGCAATATAACGGCAGCAATTCAACTTTGCTGAAAACATGACAGAACAGAATAAAAGCCCAGCTTGTGCCCCCAGATTTTACTTGGGCTCTTGTAACTGATGCTGGTCGTGCAGCTAGGCGTTAAGGATGTGTTTGCGTTCTCACTGTGCTGTTGTATCTACGGGTTGATGGAAGAACAATGACCTTTCGTCCCCCATGTTTGCTAAAGTGGCTTTTTTCTTGGGTTTGGATTGCTGTCTTCTGGTTATAACTATAATTTCTTTTTAAAATTGTTATGCTTGGTTACACTCTCTCCTCTGAGAGTCTGGAAGAAAATTCGGCAAACATCAGAGGGGAGGGAAAGAGAGAGAGAAGAAGATGCAGCAGTCAGCAATATTCTGAAAACTAAAATAACCCTCAATTTAAATCTTTTCCTTTTTAGTATTGATGACTGAACTGAGCTGCGTTCGTTGGGGCACTGACACTGCCCGAGTCCTAGGTTGAGTTAGGGATAAGTTCATTCCCGTGGGCTGAGCGGTTGTTTGTAATACCAGAGTGTGCTCAGCTGCATCGAGTGGAGGATGTTAATTCACTTCTCCACGCTTTAGTCCAGTGGAGTCGTACGCAATCTCTCACTGTGAACAGAGCAGCCACACAGAGGTAAAAAATAAGTGGCAAAAGCAATCTCATTCGCGTGCAAATTCAACATGTTCCATAGTAGCGTATGGGAAGAGCTATGGGAGAGGAACACCAAGCTCAAGTGCAAAATAAGTCCCTTCTTCCCACCTCACCGAGCTTGGCAATCTTTACCAAGCCAGTGCAAAACAAGCAAACAAATGGCAATAGAAAAACTCTTATAAATCACGCTAATGGGAAAATAAGGCTGCCGCATATTCCTTCTGGCATTATCCAACTCTGATGAAGACCCCCCGTCTCCTTTTTGAAATAGCTGGCCGAGGGTTGTGACGGCTGTGAAGAAGCATTTGCTGAGCAAGGGAACAGCTGTCAGCTGCATGCTGGTTTTTCCCCCCTGGAAACAGGCTTTAGCACACTGCGATACAGGCAATGCTTCACAATTACAGTAAACTCTTCGGATATTTATCGTGTATTGTTTGTACCTACATGACACCTGTCATTTTAAATCTGACAGCTAGATAACTGCCTGTGATTACAGCGGAGCTGCACTGATTTTCTAAGGTGAAGATATGGCTGAGAGACTGACCCTACTGCATGTACTTCCCTCCTAGTAAATCCTTAAAATTAAAATACCCCAGACACATTTTTTCCTTAGAAGAACCTCTTGTGTTTGCTTGAAGGTTGTTCCTGTCACAGAAAGGGGTTGCTTATAGGAAGCAACTTCACAGTGAGACTGATGGAGCATTAATGAATACCTTCAATTTTTAGCAGATGGAAAGGTCTACACTGCAACTAACAGCACTGCCTGTGCAGCAGCATTTCTGCAGGAAAGATCGTTATCTGATCAAGCAATTAAAACTGCCATCAAAGAAAGCATTAGCAGAAGGAATCCAAACTGCAGTTGCGTGATCAGCCTTAATCCTCGAACACCTGCACTTCCTGAATGTGGTACTTTGCAGCTTGCACATGCTGGTAACACCTTTCTTAGAGGGGACATAGACATGCCCTGTAGTCCTCTTGCTTTTGGTGAATTAGAGATGTGGTTATTTCCACCACTTCTTGCACCATCACCTCCTGCCTCAGGGAATTCCAGCAGTCAAATTCCTTGCATGATTAATTGCCCTAGCTTGGGCAATTCTCTGGTGCTAGCGCTCAGTATTCAGTCTAGCAGTGTCTTCCCATGACTAGAGACCGGGATTATCCCCAGCCATCCCTTGAGGCCCTATCCTGCTTTCTGTCTTGGCTCTATTTGTCACTCAAAGCACACCTTTCCCCTGGAGGCTCATGTTTTTGGGGCATTTGGACTAGAAATTAAAAGCTTCAGGAATAAGTCATAGTTTATATAACAGACACTCAGAAAAAAGATCTTGTCTCAAATTGCATTATTCAGGAGTGCCTGCAGCTGCCATACTGGGAAGGAAGCGGGTAAAACCCCACTATCATGTAAGAGCCCAGCTAATGAAGAGAGGAGTGGGGAAAGGCCAGTGATGCTGACAGACCATCAGGCTAAGAAATGCCTAATCCAAGGTCCTTTGTGCCCACTCTTCCTTTGGGACCACCCATGCCAAACAAGGTCCCCCCCACTGCTGTGGCCAGTTAGGCTGGATCCTGCCCAATCCAGTTGTTCTTCCGCTTCTGTGCATGATCTAGCGGGTTTTCACCATTTGATAGTCCTCTTATAAGAGGCTCCACTTCCTTACCCAGCTCTTGATAAGTTATTGCTATTCCCAGTTCACCCCAAAAAGCCGAAGCTGGTTAAGTTCATACTGCCCTGCCTTTTCCCAGCTACTTCCTCAGCATATCCATGACTCAAGAACAGCTCCTTCAAGTTTAGTGCTCCTGGTTATTTCCATCAAATCAATGTGTATTGAAAAATCAGTACGTATCCACCAATGCTGACTTACAAAACACCTCCTGAGGCAGCAGTTTTCTTACAATAACTCTGCAATAACCCGAACCAGAATCTGTAATTCATACGCAGTTTTCTCAAACTCTTAACACAATCTTGTTCAATACGGTGAATGGATCTATTCTACCAGTAATTTATCTTGGGCTTTCCTTTATTAAACAATAAAACTTCAGAAATTGAGAAATTGCCCTGATTTCATTCTGTGCTCTAGTTAACTACCTGTGACTCTAGAGAAACATGCTCGCTGTTTGAGTACTTAGACTAAAATATGGGAGAAAATATGCTAGGAATTTCTTGCAAGCAGAGCTATTGCATGATATACAAAACTGATTGATGAAGAAAAAAATGCCAAACTAAGGGATTGCCTTAGAAAAAACCAAAACACTATGGAGAAAAAAGATGTGTGCTATTTCTGAAAGCTGCTAAACAAAGAGATGAGTGAGCTTTTTGGAGGCATGGTACTGCTTCGGACCTTCTGGAGAAAGGCAAGAAAATGAAAACTCCAAATATGTTGTCATCCAAATAAAAACTGTGTTAGACCATTAGATCATCTTTTGCCCAGCACTGGTAAACGTTTTTTTTTCTGCTGCCACTGAGTTATGTATCTGGTCTTGCTCCAAGGGCAATCGTGCCTCTGCAGCCAATACTGCTCACAACAGCACTCTTTCCATAAAATTAATCTAATGTAGGAAAAAAAGCAATGTCTCCAAGTGCTTTCCTGCAAGCATAACATACACAAATGTAAAGACTAAGTCCAGCAGGCGTAGACACTAAATCAGCATGAGTTTTGCTTCAATAAGCACTATGGACCCTTCCCAACATATTTTACAACTGTGAAGCTTTTGTGTGTTTGTGTGTGTGTGTTGGTTTACATCAGGCAGTTAATGTCTTTTCTCCCAAGACTGCGTTTATTTACCTCTCTGGCACTCTTTGCTACCCCAGCGTGAATGCAATGCTGGCAGGTATATCTACCCTGAAAGCCAGATCTGCCAGATGGTGGCACAATGTGCACCAGGAGGTTTTGGAGCAAAACTTTTCACATTTTTTAAAAAGTCCTTGGTACAAAGAGGTTATTTATAGTGTTATTCTAATAAGGAGGCAAAACAGAGCAGCTTTTATTAGAACTCGCAATCGAGGGCATTACACTGAGGCCTCCCTATGCACAAATACCATTTACTTACTCTGCAAAACTTGGCCCAGAGAGCTGAAAAATGCAGCTTGTATTAGCAAAGAGCTTACTTAGGTAGGAATGTTTTAAAGAGTTTAAGTAGCACTTGCAGAATTCAATTAATTCCATCTGTGACAATGTCATTTCATCCTAATTAGTTAAGAACTCAGAAATAAGGGGAAAAAAAGAGGAAAAAACCCTGTTCCCTCATGAGACTCCCTATGAAGAGTTATGATAAAAGTTCTGTAAGTTTGCCTGTTGGAGAATAGTAATTTAAAACAGCCTTTCCCTGGGCCAAACTCAGACACCTCCAAATCTAAATAATAATAATAATAATAATGACAATAATAATAGGAATAATAATGCCCTTATCTGCCAGGTGGGCATAAGCGGGCAGCAGAAGTCAGCAGAGAAGCTCCTTCTGGCTTGCTTCTCTGCAGGGAAGTTGCTTTCTCTATGTCCTAACTGCGGCAGCTCCTGCCAAGGACCACAGGTCGCGCCTTGTCCCCTCCCGGGTAAAAGCTACCGGAGGGGCCGCTCCGCCTCAAACAGCCCAGGGAAAAAAATTCCTGGGTTCGGGGGGTTTTCTGTTTCTGCCGCGGACGGTGGAGCCCTGTCAGAAGCAGCCCCAGACCCTCGGGCATGCCGTCTTCCCGGGCCGGGCGTGCCCAGGGCCGCAGCGAGCCCCTCCCACCCCGTTCTGCGGTCCCGCCGGCCGCTCCCTCCGAGCTCAGCCCGTTGCCGCGGGTTTGGAGATAGCGGCCTCCGCGGAGGGACACGGCGGCACAGTGAAACGGCCAGCTGCTGGCACGGCCAGCTCCCGGAAACTGCTGCTCGCCACGGCGACAGGGCCAGAGATGGGGCTCTTACCTGCCTGCCAGCGGCAGCCCCCGGGGACCGAGGGGACGCTGCCCAGGGACCCGCAGTGAGCCTGGTGCCCGAAAGATGAGCCCTTACAGCGAGTCTGGGGGAACTGGGGCCAGCCGGAGCCACCTCTGTGCATCCCTGCCTCTCACGTTGCTGAATACATATAAACTCATTTGTAAAAGCCATCAGCCGTGAGAGGAATGGACTGAGCAAGACATATATGTGGAAAACATTTGTGGAAGGGCAAGAGTCAGACTTCTCTGTATTCAGGCAGTGGCGGTGTAAAGGCTTTTGAGGCAGTAGGGTGAGTTACGTAGCACTGAAGGGAAATTACAGCACAAACTGCGGGTTTTGCCTCAAGCTTCACTCTTTATATGTCGTTATCTAAAGGCACGTCCATATTCTTTATCTGCCCTCGCTTGGATGGCAGAGAGTCAGGTGCAGAAGTCATTCTGAGGTGCGTAAGGGTCCTTGAACCTTGAATGCGGGGTTGAACTAAGCATAAATCAGCAATAGCATGGCCAGCAGGAGCAGGGAAGTGATTGTTCCCCTGTGCTTGGCACTGGTGAGGACACACCGTGAGTAGTGTGTCCAGTGTTGGGCCTCTCAGTACAAGCAGGACATTGAGGTGCTGGAGCCTGTCCAGAGAAGGGCAACAAAGCTGGTGAAGGGTCTAGAGCACAAGTCCTACGAGGAGTGGCTGAGGGAACTGGGGTTGTTTAGCCTGGAGAAATGGAGGCTCAGGGGAGACCTTATTGCTCTCTACAACCACCTGAAAGGAGTTTGTAGTGAGGTGGGGATTGGTCTTTTCTCCCAAGTAACAAGTGACAGGACAAGAGAATATGCCCTCAGGCTGCACCAGGGGAGGTTTAGGATGGATATTAGGAAAAATTTCTTTTCAGAAAGTGTTTTTAAGCGCTGGAACAGACTGCCCAGGGAAGTGGTGGAGTCACCATCCCTGGAGGTATATAAAGGATGCAGACGTGGTGCTTAGGGACATGATTTAGTGATGGATTTAGCAATGCTGCATTAATGGTTGGACTTGATCTTAAAGGTCTCTTCCAACCTAAACAATGCTATGATTGTATGATTCTAAAACAATTTGATGTAGAAAAGATCCTATACATCTGCTAATGGTATAACAGTAAGCAACTTTGGAGACCTTGGATATATTGTTTTGAAATGCTTATAAACTAAGTTAAAAAAGGAAGATTTTTAATATTTTAATTTACTTGTTACTAATATTTAAATTAGTGAAGTCAGGTTTACTTCTCACAATGCCAGTGAAGTCAGAGTTCAACATGGTTTATTTACCCAGAGATGCTGGAATACAGGAATGTTTTATAACACATGGTGTTACAGAACAGAACAAAACACTGTGTAATGGCCAAGATTTAGAAACACTTATACCAGTTAGTGTGGGGATAAAAACATCATATTTGAGGGTTGTTTGAGGACAAGTTGCCTCCTTGAGAGAGGATCTCTAACCACAGTTATGTCTGTTGCTTCTACTAACCAAAAAGATTGTTGCTTTGATAAATGATTTGGATTTTTTTTTTAAGATCTTTGTGTGACACCAGAAATAAAAAATATTTTCTTGTTTCTAGTGTGCAGCTACATAATATATCCTAAGGTTACTACAATGTTTTTCATACAGATGTTTACAGGGATATTGATTAAAGAACAAGTATTTAGCTGGCTTATCTTCATTTGGCAGTCAGCATGTGCACAGAGGAAGGGTTTCCAGCAGCCTAAGGTGCGTGCTGTGCAATAACCCCTTCCCTTACTCTGCAAATAAATGAAAGCATATTATGAATTCTAAAGCCATTTCACTATGTCTTTAGGTCGATGCTGTTGAGTTTTTTTCTGATGTTGTTGCTATGCCAATTTGAGACAGGAAAACAGTCTTTAAGCATTTACTGAAAACAGTGCTCATCAATGGGGGAAAAAGAAAACGGGGAAAAATCCAGACATCAATTTGGTACTTGAACAGAAATCCACACTCCCTTGTTTTGATGGCTAGTTCGCTCACATGTGCACAGAGCCTTCTCCTGCCATTGTAAAATATTCACGTGTCAACACCCCCAAAACGTAGCAGCAGAGAGCAAAAAAGCACTAAGCTGAGCCCTTCTCGCCACTCCCCACAGGCAGTCACAGTGGTACTGTGCTGGCACCCAACAGCTTTACCAAGCTCAGGCCACGCTGGGGCAAGGTCCTTTTTCTACATGAGACATGCACAAACCCTGAAACCAAACACAGAAAAAGCAGTTAAATTGGTGTTTGCTGCTTGATGTAGACACTTGAAATCGGCCATCTGACTTTTCGTCTGGACATTTTCAAGAAGGATTAGTTTGCCCACTCCCTTAGCCCTTTTGTACCCTCTCCATGTGCTGGAGAGAGACATCCCAGGTGGATAGCGCTCTGCAACTGGCTGAGGAGGTGCTGTGGTTTAATTGTGCAGGCTCCAGGCAAAATGCTAACTGTCGGGCAGGGACTGGATGCTGCTATAGTCCCATGTCCAGGTAGCCCCTCAAGGATGGAGTTGATGTGTGGCTCTAGTGCTTTTGAAGCAGCACAGCTTTTTCCATCTGTAGTAAACAATGCTTCTTCTCATGAAACGTCTTGGCCTATTTTTAGAAGTGTTCACATTTGCTATAACAACACAGGGCAAAAACCATCAAACTCATCAGAACTCTCATTTATCAATGTTGGTAATATTTCAAAGTGAAAGTCAAGAACAAAGTTTCAGTTTTCTTATTTTTAGGGAATCAGGGTTCTTGACAGATTCTACCATTTTGCTCGAACTCATGACATCGTACTGTTCTTATTATATTCGTATTTATCTTGTTTGCCATTATCCAAAGAGTTTAGCAGCCACAGAAAACCAGGTTTGGATACTTTTCTTAGTTTTATACACAGGAAATTTTTGCTTTTCATCTCCAGTTTGAAGGAAGGTCTCAAAACACAAGAAACTCCTGCTTCTGACCAGCTCTCCTCTGAATATCAGTCCATGCTGAAATTAAGGTTGCCAGCAGTCACCTCAGGCCCTCCACCCAGCTCTCTGCCCTCACAACTCGGTGACTTGGCTTCTAATGACACAATCACACATAAGATTTTCCAAAGCACCTGTCCCATTTGACAGCCCACAATGAATGAAAGAGCAATGTTTATTTTTATCTTTTCTATTTGAGCTCTACTCTGGGGGCAACTGTTTAATCATGTTTACCCACTTTTAAAAACTTGTACACATGCTTCCATTGTGGTCCCGCACTTATGAAGTTGCCCTTCAGAGCTACAGCTGAGCAAAGTCACAATTTCTTAGTAGAAAACTGTTTTACTTTTCTGATTATGTTAAAGTAGGGACCCAGTAGCACTTTGCCTTTCTCATAAGGGAACCAGGAGACCTGTGTAGCCTTGGGATGCAGTGTTGGTATTTCAACTTCAGGGAGAGAAGGGAGCTCTTCCAGCTCTTCTGCAGCACTGGAGCGAGTCATCCTGCCTCATTTTGCAGAGGAACACTGTTAACAGGTATTGCACATAAAACATTTAGCAGGACAGCTGGCCACGGGCCTGAGGGATGCTCACAAGGCTAGGACAACACAGGCTGTGCTGACAAGTGTTAGCTTAACAAGTGTGTAGGCAGGCCAGCAAAAATAAACATTTCTGGTACTTTCTTGATCCTTGTTTGAACAATTGATGCTCACATCACTTCCCCTTTTCTTCACTGGCTGGTTGTCCTCTGTTGTCAGAGGTCTCATCTCCTTGTGCTGCTTTCCTTCTTGCTGTTCCCATACTGGGAGGGTTTGACAGGCACCTGACCCCAAGAGAGGACTGTCAGAGCATGCTGAAGGTGGGCTGAATGGATGCTGGATGCTCTCTGTATACCCTCACCACCTTCTCTTACTCCCAGAACTTCCTCTTCAATCCTGGCTGTTCCACCCCAGCAAGCTCCCACCCCCTCCCACTGCTAGGCATCTGCAAGCAGGAAACCTTCTTCCTCTGTCTGTGCATGACCATGACAGGCAGCAGCTCACCCGGCTGCCTGCTCCGGCTCATCAGGTGTGCTGCTCAGCCAACAGAAATAGTAAAGCATATACCCTTCTACTGTAAGAAATGTACAGCAAAACCTTTGCTATGTAACACTTGCATAGGCAAGAGCGCGAGCACTTTGATTCATTCATCAAGTGCTTTTACTTCTCCACAGAAGGAGCGAATATGATGACCGACCGGGAGCTGCGCAGGGGTCTGACCCTTCAGCTTTTTGTGCTCTGGAATAGCAATTCCCATTTGTTCACATTAACCTCTGTTTACAGATTGGTCCTGCAAACCTCCGTGACTGGGCAGTAGAAGAGCAGTTCAGTCACAGAGGACCGTGTCATTCATTAGCCCTGACCAGGTTCATCGCTTTCTCTGGAGTCATGGGTGAGCAGGCTGGCTAGGTTCCTAACACACGCAAGCACCTGCGGTCCAGGTTTGTACAGCTGAGTATCCTTCAGGTGAGCTGCTCGCCTCGGCTGACATTGTCAGATGCCTGAACTGTATTGCAGATGAACAAAAGGGAAAACGCTCCTGGATACAACTGTACCGTGCAGCAGCCCCAGCTGCATACTGCTTTGCTTTCAGCATGTTATAGACAAAAGCAGAAAGTGAAGACCACATCTACAGTAGCTATCAGCAGAAAAAACTGAGAGGCTTTATAAAAAAACTCTTTTACAGTTATTATTCACATTCACACCTAACAGCATTTTTTCAGGAGCCTGCCCATCCTGCCTCCCTTTCCCCTCCCCCAGATTTCTGCTCAGTAGGTACCGCAAGGGTAAAGCGGTCTTTAACCGAGATCATGATTTATAAGCTATCAGTGGTTATTGTCATATGAGGCCCACAGATGAGATCAACGCTTCATTGTTCCAGGTGATGAATCCACATGGATCCTCATGCTATAGGGCTGGCACTGAAGTGAGCTTTGAAATACTACCCCCAGCTGCTAGCTCAAGGTTCAAATAAGCCAGTGGAGTTCCCCAGAGAGTGACATTACCAAAATCTCTTGGTGAGCCGACTCCACAGGCTAGAAGGGAACAATAGTATTTCAAATAAGTGGACTGACAGAGTTCAAAGGGATAATAAGCATTTAAATTCAACATGAAAGACATCTTCCTCTGCAGAGCTTTAGGATAATGTAGCCAGGGAGATAAACTATTTAAAAACCCCTTTAATCAATACTATTAACATGGAGATTTTTGTTGTAATTAAAAACATTCCCCTATTCAACCACATTAAAGAGAATGTGATACAAAATGTAATTTATTTTTCTATTTGAAATTTTTTTTAAAAGAACAGTAAAAGCATTTTTCCTTGCAGAGAATAACATCATCATTAAAAGTTATCTTTGAAAGAAGATTCATTTAAACTATTCCATTGCTCACATTTTAACTTGGAGTGAACTATTACACTCGTATTTCAATGGAAAAGGTAGAAAGCCTACTTTTTGTCTTCCCAAATGTTTAATTTTTTGACCATAAGCAATAGTGAAACAACCTAAAAGGAAAATTTTTCTTCTCATGAATTTCCTGGGATCTCAAAAGATACTGTAGAAAACAATGCTAACTAACTCATGTATAAAGCTTTTTTTTTTTCCCCCCCCCTTTTGTGCTTTTGGAAGCAAATGACATTAAAAGGAACCTATCCATTCTGCAGAAACCAAAGCAACCGGAATATTACCATGCACTTATATTCAGCAAAGCCCTTAAGTGAGCACCCAAAATGGAAGATGGTGCTTCAGGAGCCGGAGAGGACTACTAGTCACCCCCCTCCTCTCCTCAATCAGAGCCTCAAAGTCCTGCTTTTCACTGGGCTCCCCTCTTCCCTTGAAAATAGCTGTTGACTATTCAGGTCACAATAAGGAAGATGAGGCAAATTAATAGCACCAGAGAAGCCCTTACAGAATGGACATGGCAGGGATGCTTCACATCATAGAAACATGACATCTGAATGGAAACAGGGAGTCCTTAGCAGGAGAAGGATTGCTGTTCACTTTATCTTCAGCCAGATTTGCAGACCTGTGTGGTTGCAGAGGAAGAGCAGCATATGGGGCATGCATGAAACCTCACTGAACCTCCTACACAGTGCTAAGCCTGCCAGCTAAGAAACCTAACCCCAGACAGGGAAAATATCACCATCTGACAGAGCTTTGCCAGCGTGAAACAGCATTTTTTGCAAGCTGGGAAGCGGTTCAGTGGGACAGCTGTGGAGAAGCTGAGGACATATCCTGTTGGTGTTACTAGAGCTGAAGAGGTTCCGGGGTCATTTGCTCATGAAGCTTCTATTGCTTTGCACTCCTCAGACTTTTAGGTAATGCTTTTGCTGTGACTCATCTTCCTGCCCAAGTTGATACCGACTAAACTGGGAGATCCAGAGGAAGGAGCATATATGGCAATATCTCAGATACATCAGTGCAGTTACAGCACAGGCATGTGCTACGTTGCTTTGACCCTGGGACTTGGTCAGCTTTTGCAAAAAAGCCTTTTGTCAGATTGCACAGAACTTAATAGCTTTGAAAATGTCCCATGTTCTCCATGATGTCTTGAGCAGTGCAATGTCAAGATGCATCTTACCCTTTCATGGTGCCCAAAGTGATCAAACATCCCCTTACCTGAGCTGAGTAGTGCTGCTGAACAGCAGCATAACCAAGTGTCTGCTTGATAAGGTGGACTGGCCTGTTCCCATGCAACCACCCACCCATACAGCCTGGTTCTTCCACACCCTCCTCAGCCCTCCACGCTTTGCAAGGATAGCTTCAAATGGCAAACATTTCAACTTTGCTGTCTTAGAAAAGCCACATTAACTTTCCTGTGGTGTAGCTGCCCTGTTTGGGCAGGAGAACGTATGTTGGATGGCAACTGCATTCCGAAGTTGGTTGCTGCCTGCAAAGGCTCTTCAAAGATCAAGATTTCTCTCTGGACCTCACTAAAACTATTATATGTGCATATCTTATCCTACAGATCTGTATGGCTTCAGAGCAGCATCTGCCTTTTTACAGGGAAGGAACATCTGCATCACCATAGCGTACTTAATGTAATCTTTTTCAAGCCGATCTAAATCACAGGCATCATATTCCCTTACTTGGCAGCTTAGTCCTCTACCTTAGCCCTTCAGAAACTAGATAAAATATAGTAATTTCCACCGGGCTCTATTTACTCCTATTTCTTAGAAGGTATTTGTGCAGGCCACGAGCTGAATAGAGCTCTGCCAGCTTTCGGCAGCAGCCATCTGGCCCATACCCTCTTGTGAGCAGTAGTAAGACTTGCTTACTAAGCCTTGAACATTGCCTCGTTGTGCCTTGTGCATTACAGACAACCTTTCCTTGAGCATACATTCCTGGAGGAACAGAAAAGGTAGGATTCGTCTGAGCTGTTTGGACAGTTCCTGGGCATTAAATCTGTTTAGCCGCTACTTAAAACTAAATCTATTTGAGGGTTGTTTGATGACGTTAGTTAATTAACCAGACTATTATTTGATGCTGGTTACTCTTACATTCAATGAGAAAAAGATTATTTCCAATATTGTCCCTTCGGATAAGAATTAGATGCTTTATCTGATACAATCACCTCTTAGTAAGTAGCCAAGAAAGATTCATTATTTTCTTTTGAAGCTAAAGAAATGTCAATGGTATCAAAACACTGACATTGTGGTGCAGTGAGATCTGTGAGATCAGCCAGACAGCTGCCTCAAGGCAAGCTCCAAGATTACTCATCCAATTTTGTTGCTGTGATATGGTGCTGCAGCATACAATTGCCATGACTCACTCCCTCCCCTGTCAAACTACACACAAATGGCTTTGCCCCATTTGTTGTGGTTATAATGAACTCGAAAGAGCCAGCACTAGAAACCCAGAGCCGCTTGTGATGTTGGTTTTGATAGTAAGGTAATATCTTGCTAGAATCTGCATTTCTTTTACCAGTGCAGAATGAAATGCTGCACGTAATGTAATCAGCAGATGCTGAGAAAAAAAGTATTAAATCCTTTGAGTGCAGGTGGTTTGGATAGCTCAGCAATGTCTAAAAGCCCTAAGAAAATATTATTTCCTCTAAATGACTTTTCCTTCCTTCTTTCCACCTTTCCTGGTCCCGTTATCATTTTATTACGGTCCTTTCCAAGAGCATTGAGAAGACAGGATAAAAGTCAAATGGGAAGACAAGTTCTTCTAAATCCTTTTTGATCAGCAAGGACCCAAAACCGTTTCCCTGAGTCTGACCTCAAGGGAGAATTTATCACTGTTTGTGCCTGAGGTCTCCCGGCTGCCTTTTCTCCTGTTGCATTTCTGCTTTTGCCTTTGAATTTACAGACTCTAGAGAAAAGCAGGCTGTAGACCCTGCTCAGCATGACTGTAGCAGTTGCACCTTGCCAGCTTTCATATGAAGCAGGTATCTCTGCCCGCAAAAGGGCTTTATTCTCTTGTGTATTTACCCTGCATGAGACAAAGGCATTGTGCAGAAAACTTCAATGGAGGTTAAAAATGCCAGTGAACCATCACCTGCTACCTCTGTGAAGTACAAAGCAGAGCAGGCTGAGAGTAAACCCTTCAGGCAGAAAGGAAGCCGATAGAGAGTAGAAGTATGGCCATGGATAAAGCCTTTTCCATCGAGTTTGGAAGGCCGCCAAAGCAAACACACACAGATATTTATTTTTTATTGGTATTGTATGGGTTTTTTCCAGTGTGTGGACATGCATGTTTATTCATGTGTGCAGAGTCATCCTAATTCTGCTCTTTCCTTTCCTAGGGTGTTTTTTTTTTTTCCTATTGGTTTTCCACTTTAAGCATTTCTGAAACACACTGGTCATGCTGCAGTATGACCTCCCCTGGCTAGTGCCAACCCTCAAGTCTTCTCTCTCAGGAGATGCAAGAGCTCCTTCTGTTTTGAATGGGAAGGTTTCTTCAGAGAGGAGGCAATGCTATACTCCTCTCAGCTCCTGAACAAGCCTGACAACTGCAGAGTGTATCTTGTGCCAACGGGAAAGGGATTTAGAGCGGTCTCCATCCCCCTGGAGCAGTTCAGCTGAGGAAGCTCTGCCAGGACATAACCTCCTCACCCACCTGCAGACTTCAGGTACCTCTGCAGTTACCCATGCTACCAAGAGTTCAGTGGTGAGCCCTCTCCTTGCCTCTGAAGAGCACAGAGGCAGGGAAAGCCCATTCAATAGGGCTGCCCTGACTGCGGGTTTCAGTCTGTTTTGTGAGTGATCCCATGTTAATTACCAGCCTTTGCCTTTAGAAGGATCTCCAACACCTCAATGTCAATGCAGCCTGCTTATGCATCTCTTGCTGCGGCCATGTCTGGGCTCTCTCAGCTGAGCTATCTCCAGACAGCAAAAGCTGAGCCAGCATGCTGTTCTTTACATCTTGTTGGTATTTTACCCAATAGAAATTCTGTTAACCAACTGCAGTTCTCACTTTTTCTCAACTTCAAGACAAAGTGCTGGCAAACCAGAATTTTTCAAGGTTAGCTGTTTAGACATCACCTCCTGTGGTGGCAGCCCAGTTGCTCCAGACTGGGCCACAACTGCACTGTTGTGAGGTGATTGCTGCATTTTCCCAATGTCTTTCCACTGAAGGAATGCCAGTACCAGGATTTTCTTTCGTTTTTTCTATCCCTCTTGTTTTTTTTGAGAGCTCATACTTCTTTGGGTACAATATCTAGTTGACATTTATATGTCCATTGCTTGTCTTTTTGAAGTGATCCCATTTCCATGTAGATGCTTTAGATGAAATCCCATTGTTTAAAGTTTATTTCTGTTGCAACCATGTACACACAAGTAAGAGAAACCCAGGAACTCAAAAATAAGTATGGCAGAGTAACTCTGCAAGCCAAGAGCTATCTTTTATTGCTTTCAAAACAGAAAAAGGCCCAGAGAAGTATTTTTCCTTTCTCTCAAGTCCATTTCCATTTCCCAACACATGCTTTGAAAGTATTGTATTAATAAATAATAAAAAGAAAGAAGTTAACACAGTATCCTGGACTCATCTATTTGTACCAACATATAAAAATGGCCTATGAAGCAATCAAAGTTTTCTGCTGCCCATGCAGACCTTAGTGCAACTTTCTTTCCTGCCTCCTTCCTCTCTCCCAGTTTAGAAAAACAGGAGAATGGCAAGATCTCCTCCGTGCTTTCCAGGTACCTTCTCCCAAAGGCCACAAAGCCCCTGCACTGCCTGTGTTGCATGGCGCAGTGGTTGTGGGAGAGATATGGACTGGGTGCTTGTACCACTGCCTACTTCTCTGCTGGCCAAGGAGAACATCTCCCGTTCTCTAACTAAGGGTTCAGCTAAACTGTTTTGAGGAACATCCTCTATAAAGACAGTTGATGACTTAAATAAGTGCTTTCGCTCTGCTCGAGTGATTCAGCCCCTACCAGGCTTTTGCTCAGCCATTGCTGAGGGTTTCACTTTGTGTTTGGGCTCTTACTGCCTCTCAGAAATGTTCACAAAACAAAGAGGGGTGAGGTCTTCTTTTTGCACTTGAATTTTAGCAGTTCAAGTCTCCTCAAGATGTTTCACAAGAGCTCTCAACCATTCCCTGCTGCTCCCTTTCTGGAAAGCATCCATAGCTGCTATGGCAGTAGACATGGCCACTGCCCTGAGGAGGGAAGTGAATAAAAACAGCCAGATCACCCTGTTCTCTGCAAGCCAGGGGTCACAGATACACATAAGTGGCTCACATTTGAGCGGGAAACTCCCACAGACTCAGTTTGTGAAACACATCCTGCATCCAGACTTCTCTCCAGGTCCCCACTTCCTAACCCAAGTTTCATGCTCAAGTCTTGAGCTTGGTTATCTATGTTCAGAAAAGATATCCCAGAACATCCCTAAAAGCCTCTTGCCATGTATCCAGGGTCAGATGCAATCTGCAGGCAACCTCAAACCTGGCAGGAGAGCCAGGGCTCACAGTGACCCCAGGCTGGCACTGGCACAGGTGACACAGACATAACCAGAAGAGGGACATCACCAAATAAACACCAGTAGCTCACATCATAGCTTCCAGTCCTCCTCTGCCTTTCTGCAGCCTCCTCTGCCTTCAGACTGAAGAGAACAGGGTGCACACCCTAGCAAAAAGTCAAAGTAAAAAAAAAATCCCTTCTGAGCTTTAGCAGCTTTTGGCCCTTCCTTCTCCTGAACCCTGGCCCCTGGACACACCCAAGTCTCCCAGCCAACCCTCCACCCCTAAGCCTGTCTACAGCACCAGACTCCTTTCCTTTAATTTCCCAGCTGAGTTGTTCCTCCACACGGTGTCGGACTAACCCTCCTCCCCAGAGCTTCTGCCCTGAGTCCCTGTAGCCTCCACCCTTGCGCAAGTGTACAAGGTCTATGCAAGCCAAACAGGCAAGGCTCAGACCCAAGGATTTATCCAAACCTGACCATGCCAGGTACAGAGAGGAAAATAACTCCTTTATCTTCCTCAGAGCAGGTTACGGCTTCTCATCTTCATTATGTATTATTCTTGTCATCAGTAAAAAAACATGCAGGAAAACAGCCAAGCATAACTTATCAAATGTGCCTGGTAAGAGTATCTTGTGATTTAAAGTCTTGGCACAGTATGCAGCACAGGCGAGTGCTTTTGCTGTGACTGTCTGAATTACCCCAGCTATTCTGGAGGGAGGCCGGGGAGACCAGTTCCACCTTGCTGAACCCCAGCCAAAGTTTCCCCAGAAGAAAAAGGCAGAGTTTGTATAAGCAGTAAAAAAAAATCTTGTCCCTTCTCTTTTCCATAAGTGTCCTGGTTTGACCCTTGACAATAAGACATGTAAACAAGGAAGAAATGAACAGCCAATTAGCTCAAGTTGAGCATTTGGATTCAGATTTCTAAAGGCTGCACATCTGGCTCATAACAAGGTGTGATTTACTGCAAGCCCTAACCAGATATATGGGCCTCTATTAAGTGTCTAGGGAGAGCAGTCTCTCTCCCTCCTGCAATTACTTTGTTTCATGTTTTAATTTCATAATGGACAGTTTGAGTTTTCTACAAACACTAACGGGATCTGTTTCCTCTCACGAGAGTTTGCTCCACCACATTTGGTAAACGCAGATATGAGAAGGAAGCAGCCTTTAGCAGAAGATTGACGGTGCAGCCCCAGGCACAATCTGCCAGGATGGGCTCGTCAACGCCACAGCGTGCAACATGCTGCCTTGATGGGGAAGATTTTCTGTTTACCCCAAAGGACAGCAAAGCATTTATAAAAAGATGCTCTTCCATATTAGTGAAATGGCTTGCTGCAGGTTTGCTGAAAGCCAAGCAGAGTCCCAGGTATCTGACAGTGACATTGGATACCTCAGGGTGGGGGCGGCAGTTCTGGCCCTGGAGTGCTCTGGGGAGCTGCAGGGACCTTTCCATCACCAAGCCCTGTCCTCATGTCTCATCCCTGCTGGGCTGCTGCAGGTCTTGGCCTGTGGGCCCCACATAAGGGTTTATGCCCCAAAAATGCATGATGCTACCAACTGCATGGCTGCATGGGGGGCAGGTACTGGTAGTCCACTCTGCTGCTTTCCTTCCCACCAACTCTGCACCCCTAAATAGCTTTTATAGTCTGATGCACAAGTTGCCCAAGAGGCCGTCTCCATCCTTCTGTGGGGGGACACTGGTGGGATGAGATTCACATCCCATGTCAGGTATCTGAGAGCACAGAAAAGCAAAGCTAACTTCAAGCAAACCTCGTGTATGTTCTTGTTTACTCCTAGTGAAAATTCAGCCGGTGTGTTAGGAGTGCGAGTGAGAAATTAAGCAGCCATGTGTTCCACATGATAGCTAGAACTCAGTTACTGCTTGAGCCCACACGGTTACAGGCTGTGGAAGAAATACATGCATAATTCATATGCTTTAATTAAATGTTAGTATCTTTCAATATATTGCATTTATTGTAATTACATTTATCTCTTTACACTCTTTGACCTACAGAAGCGTCACTTCCTTTTTTTCTTTTAGTTACAATATGAGCATAAACAACACTAATTAGACTTTTGGACTAGACCTGCCAAAGGAGATCCAGAGCTGTGCCAGCCTCTCCCCACTGTGGGAGAAAGCAACACCCAAATGGGATGCCCAAGAGCCACTCAGGAAGATAGAGACTGCCCTGACTGTCCCACAGCTTCAGGGGACAAGTCCTGCATGCCCTAAAGCAATATTTTGAAGGTGGGCACAGTGCATTTAGGGGGGTTTTCAAAAGCTGTCCTGCAAGAGCTTTGTTCAAGCAGAAAGTGCCATGCAGCCAGGTTTCTGCAAATGGGTGCACAGGATAGTGGGGACAGTGGCTTGAGTTTGGCAGAGGTGGCCCTCGGAGGTCAACTGAATCATCTTAGTGTTGCAGAAAGATTTCTTTCAGGAGCAGGGTGTCCCTAGAAAGTGGAGCCTGGAGCTTTTGCCTCTCGATTCATAGGTAATGCACACAGCTAGGAGGCTGCTGAGACCTACCAAGGCACGCTGTTCTCTGCCGAATTCATGCTGAGCTCCCCAGGGTCTTACAATAGGACCCATCAGATGCAGTGAAGGCAGCAGCTTATCTGCACCTCCCAGCATTTGAGTCTGTTGAGCTGGAGAGGTGATCAAGCAGGAGCTGAGGGGACAGCACTTGTGTGGGGAAATGTTTCAAGCCACCGTGGATGGGACACAGGACCAGCAGTGCAGGGGTTCAAGTCACTGTGCTAATGCAGCTTTTCCAGAGAGTGAACCAAAACTGTGTTGATGGGGAGAATGGGAGATGGAAATCCCACAAATGGAGAAAGAGTGCAAATTCCTTGGAAACATCCTTCTGACTGTCAGAAGAAGGTTTTTTCCTCCTCCAGGAAGGTATTTAACAATTCTGGTTTGTTAGATGCTGCTCTGTCAGGCTTGGGGTTTATTCTGTTTTACTTAGC
Organism: Bucorvus abyssinicus; assembly: GCA_009769605.1. Lineage (NCBI taxonomy): Eukaryota > Metazoa > Chordata > Aves > Bucerotiformes > Bucorvidae > Bucorvus > Bucorvus abyssinicus. The sequence goes on from CM020027.1 coordinate 29,341,070, forward strand.
ACACACAGGCACAAAGCAAAAAACTGATCAAAAAAGTTTCCCTAAGTCTTAATGGTTTGTTTCTCCTGTGAAACAGGTGGGCAAACCCAGAAATTTGCTATTGATTTCATTGCCAGAGCAGTAGTTCGGGTTGTGAGAGGCTGTGCACTGAAAAAAAAAAAAAAAAAAAATAGACAACGAAAAAGAAAGAAGAAAAGCACCAAGCTTGGGCTGCCCTTATGTTTTATTACCACATAGTATGTAGCAGGATTAATTCCAGCTGTGTTGCTTTGGAAAGAAAGCACTTCTATTAGAGAACCTGAAGGGGATTCATGAGTTGGCAGTTTGGCTTTAGGAGAGATGAGACCTCTCCCTCTTCTGCCCCACCCCTCATCTTTTTCCCATGGTTCCAAGTCTGGCACAGCAATATGGAGCAGCATAGCTGAAGACCTCACCTATCTGTAGGGGGGGATAAAGGGATGGCCATGGCCACCCTGCCAATGAAGGACCACCACCCTGTGCCCTTGCCAAGCCTGGCACTGCGGGAGGGGGCCAGCAGCAGCAGCGTGGCAGGCAGTTAGCACTGAAATCACTTTTTTGTTGTTGTTGTCTTCAAAAGCAGGAAGGCAAATAATTCTAAAAAGATACTTGAGTTCTTCACATCATTGGGGCCCTGTGCTGCTAAGCATCACTGACTAAATATCTTTAAAGAAAAGAATTTGTGCTGTGTTTTCCTTGAAATTTCCAAAAGAGTTTGCTAATGAAAGGCAGCAGAAGAACGATGCAGAAGAGTAAGTGTCTCTTTGCTTGAAGAGCTGAATAATCAGTGCATGAAACAGTGAAGATCCATGTGGCTTTTATGCCTCTCTGCTGTGCCAGATACTCCGATGGCAGAGCTGTGCAGTCACTGGCACTGTATATCACACACACTGTAGAAATAGTCTTTAAAAAACCATATAATTAGTATCAATTGCATATTACCTCTGTAATGGTGCAATTTTATATCTGTAGTTTCAAAATAAACTGAAAAGCTGAACATTGTTTTAGGCAGTGCTTTGCCATCAGGCCACCCTGCAGGTGATGGTGTGGAACAACACCTCACGTACCGTATGTGCTACTGGCAGCACGTAAGACATAGCTGCAGTGGTCAGAGCTGTCAAACACATCTGATGCCACAGCTAAGCTGATCCCATGCCCAGTTTCTCACAAAAGGGCAAGGCCTCTCTCCTCATCTGACACCAGGGCTGGGGATGCTCCTGTGAACCTGCTGTGGGATGGCTGGGGGAGGACAATGGTTGATCTTTTATTTCCCTCATTCCCTGGCATTTCCTCCGGCAGGTCTGGTGACAGCCAGCCCTGGCACTGGGTTTGCCATAGAGTGGCCCTTTAGGGCAAGCTGCACTTGGGCATGGCGATTCCAGTGCCAGCCAGCCCCAAATTCTTCACTGCAGCTGGTGAGAGCCTTTAACAAGGGCTGGGGTTTGTTCCACCAGCCCGAGTCTGCACCTGTATGGGCACCTTCCTGCCCCATTGCTGCAGCAGGATTTGTGCCACACAGCCATTCTGGTAACTATTGCCTCATCTTCCCCCCCTGCCCCGAGTTAATAGTGCCTGCACTCAAAGTCTGTTTTCTGCTATAGAAAGCATGTCCTCTGAGAAACAGAATTTATCTCAACGACCTTCCACCCAGTCCCATAGATCAGTCATCTCATAATAAACAAAAAAATTGTTCAGATTTACATCTCTGAAGTCCTCATGCTTCTCAGTTGCAGCCAAGTTACAAAAGAGTTGTTGCTGACTTTTTAGCTCACAGTTTCTCATTCCCCTACACCCCAGAATACTATTTCTTTAGCAAAGGCATATATTAAGGGGAATTAATTAACTAGGTTTGCTGGCTAGCTAATCAATTTTCTTGATATAAATTGAGTACGGATGGAAGAACGTCGATCTGTTGCTCCCTCTGCTTTCTCTGCATAGAGGTTAAAAATAGATGAATACCCAGTTGGAGAAATTGGGATGGGATCATATTGCTTCTGAATATAGAGTTTTGGCAACCTCAGAAAATGGGGTGAATGATACTGGGATTTCATTTCATAAATGCACTAGGAAAGTTAATGCCAAAACCATCCAGATTTAGAGATCTTTCAACAAAAGAAAATGGAAATGTTTCATTCTGAAGCATTTTCATTTAGACATATCAAGAATGGCAAAATCAAGGGCAAAAATCTGAGTGAAAAGTTTCAGTTGTGTTTAAACAAAAAATATTTACATTGAACAGGCTTTGTTGTTTGTTTGTTGTTTTATTTCATTTTATTTTCCTTCATGGAGCAGTTTAATAACGTGGGATCTCTCAGCCCTGTGTGAAATAGAAGGTTTGTCCCCACCCCTCTACTCCAGTAGTGCTTTTCTCCACCTTTTGAGCCCCAGCAACGTGCCATGTTTCGTGTTCCCCTACCTTGATCCTGCCAGCTCTGGTATTCAGCAAAGCATGCTCCAACTAATGGCCCGACAGGTGACTGGCCCCCTGCAATGCTGGTCTGTAACTTTAAGCTGGAGAAAACCCTCTAGGCTTTTTGAAGGAATTCTCTGTTTTTTCCTTAGGATGTATTTTTTTATATGAAGGAGGATACACTTCATTAGCAACCAAATGTTTCCATTAATTGGCATATTGCCCCGTGCCTCCTAAATGACTGATTTGACTACAAACTGCTCAGACTCTGTGATTTATTTTTCATCTCATTTATTGCAGGCATGAATACAGGAACAGGTAAACAGCTGAGCCGTAAAAGTTTCTCTCTAGGCATGTTTTCAACAAAATGCCATCATACACTGTCTGTTGATAAACGCTGCTACTCAGATGAAAGAAAATGGTGTGAGCAATCTTAATTTAAAGCTGCTACCCACCGGTCAAAGCTGCAGCTGCCAAAGAAGCCTTCTACTCCACTTACTCTCTCCCTTCCCTCCTTCTCCATGTCATCTACATGTTCTTTTACGGCACTTTACTTTACAAAACACAGTTGTGAGGCTGATCTTACATGCAATTACAGATCAGCCTGAGTATATTTATTGCAAACTCCTTGAACATCAGAACACTAAAAGAAAAAAAGAAAAGAAAAAAAGAAAGAAACGATATTCCATTGCATAATTACGAGTAGGTTTTTGTAGCCAATGAACCAGAAATGTATTCAGGGAAAAAAAAAAAAAAAAAGAAGAAAGAAAACCAAAGGATATTTGTAAACAGTTCAAACAAACGTGATGCTGCCTCCAATGAAACATTTCACTGCATTGCCAGCTCTGTTTCAAATGGGCACGTAGGCATCCTGTTGCAAGAGAGTTGTGAAGCCACAAACTGGAACTTCAGAGGAGTTAGTTTTCAAACATTGCACTTTCAGGGTCTAAGTATGTTTGAAATGTGAAAAATCTGCACACACTGTGGGATCTGATAAAGATGTGCGATCTCAAACAACATTTCTAAAGAAAACCTGGTTATTCCTTTTAAAACAAAAATAGTGAAAACATCTGAACCACACAAAAACAAAGCACAATTGTTTGGCTTCCAAAAGAGACTGCAATATGAGAAAATATTTAACTCCTTGCATAGCTATTTAAATGGCCAATAAATTTTGCTGGAATCACCCAAACATAACAACATTGCATTCTGCCGCTTAGAGACTTCATGCTGGAAAGCTGGGATCTGCTGACGGGGTTAGAGCATCACTTGGGGCACTGTTAAATGTCAGGGCCATCCCTGGTAGGCTCTGCCAGCGTGGCTATAGCAGGAGGTTTCGTCAATCAGCTAGTCCCAGACTGGGCACAACTATGATGAAGCCTCTGTGCTTATGCCACTGTCAGTCACCCCAGCTCTCTGTTCTCCCCATAAGGGATAAAAGCTGTTCTGACAACAGGGTGTTTCTAGTAGTGTATTTACACCTAACGTGCAATGCTTTTGCTGGCAGAGCTACATCGATCACAAACCATACCTCGACGCACCCCTGAATGATGTAGCCGTGTTGGCAAGGGTTTGCAATGTAGACTTAACCAAGAGGGACGGAGAGCAGGATTCATCTCACTTTAAACAATATAAAGGTAGACATTTAAATCAGAGGCACCTCCGGAAGGCTGTTCCTTTGATCTCTCATCAAGTGAGAGTTGGGCATATTAACGTTCAGTGAGAGGAACCCTTTCCCAGGAGAGCTGAAGAGACAAACTCCTTTCAGCCACCCTTTCCTGTCACCAGCTCTGGGGACCATGCTTCAGAAGGCTGCTGTTCAAATGTGTTATCTTTACATGTGTCAATGTACATGATAATGATAGCCTGTGCTGGGCTTCATGCTGCCACAACTACATATGCAAGCTCATTAAAGCTAGCTCAGATACTTCTGCACTATTATATAGACATACCCTCAGGCAGAGTATCCTTTAACACCTGTAAAGTTAAAGTCTAGGGGCAAATCTAGACTATCCGCCCCTCAGCATATGTTCATGCTGACACTGTCTTGTTTACCGTAGTTTGGGGTAACAGGTGTCCTAACACTGTAATTCCCAACCAAAGGTGAGGCAGGAGTGTTTACTCAGAGAATGTGAAAACTTGAGACATTGAAGCATGGCTGAAGAAGATACGTAGCAAGAACAAGGCAATGACATTCTGCAGTTAAAAGTTTAGTTTTATATCAGTAAAACAGTTTTAATAAAGCGCCATTAGACTGCAGAACAGGAAACGTTGGCAGCCAGTGGATAAGACACTACAACAAGACAAGGCAACGTACTTGGGGCTGTTCTGTGGAAAACGTCCCCCAGGAACTAAGTGGCCACGTGCCTTTCCCTCTTCTCCTGTTGGATAGCAAGGAGGGAGGAATCTCTGCTCTTTCTCGGCTACGCCAGAGCACGCCTCAGCTATAAAGACTTGGCCACTGTAAAAGAACCTTGGTTCACATTTCTTGTTTTCCAGTTCTGACTATTTCAGATAAAGAATTTTTATACAATGGGAGCAAAATGTTGCATTTAAAATAAGAAACTAATAGCTTGTTTATGAGCCAGAACATCTGATGGGCTGGTCTGAGTCAGGCATTCTCTTTTGCTAAAAGCTTTTGCTTATGTGACCAGACTGCCCTAATGCGGGTAATTGTACCTCTTTGCCCCCAGACCTGAAGGCATACTGTGGGATTTCCATAGTCCACCCTCTGGCAATCAGTATGACTGAAGTGTGTGTTCAGATCTGTTTTTTCTGGTTTTCCTTGACAATGACTTTGTGAAACTGCTGCCAGTTCACACAGAATTAGGAATTCCCTAACAGCAGGCAGAAAACCAGATTCAGCTAGAGTCAGTGCTGTGCCATTATCAACGTTATGTTGCTTTTCTCTCCCAAAACAGCACTTCTAATTACAATTTTATTTTATTTGCTCTTCACAATGCTCACTTTAGCACAGACAAAACAGGCTGTTCCTTCTCCCTCCTCCGGTACCTTCTTGGAAGTGGTGAGAAAAGAATAACAGGACATGGAAAATGTAGCCTTTTGTGTCTGTTGCATTTTCCCCTCGTTTCTGATTTCTTCGGGAGGATTTAATGTTCCTAATTAATTTTTAATAACCTTGGATTGATGGGGCGGTACATTAAAGCATAAGGAACAGAAGTGTCCTGGCACTGTAACTAGAAGGTAGACAGTGCACAAGTCGCATCTGATTACTCAGCAAGGTCACCTGAGTGCTCTGAAATCTGCTGTCTGGGTGTGTTTCTATGGCTCCTTGTGCCCATCACTCATGTTCAGCTACTTCACCACATTTTGTATTTGTGAATTTCTACCTAACACTTGTGCTATTCATTTTGCCCTGTTTTATGGCAACGGTTTGGGTTTGGTGGATTTAACTGGGGAACATAATGCTAATTTCTTGTCCCAGTAAAAATAAATTAGACAAGTCATTTTATACCTCCACATTGCAATCCACAGTCCTACGATGCTCTCAAGAATTCTCATTTCAGAAAAAGTGCACAAGCTAACACTGAAGGAAATCCAGTCTCACAGCAATCACTTCCCAGCCTCCACACAAACGAACTGCTTAAGCTGAGATAAAGCCATCGTAATCAGTATCAAATTAAGGGCAATATTTTATCTTAATACAAATGAGAGAACATAGTGTACAGAGTAACAGGAAAATATACATCTTCGGCCATACAAAACGCACAAAAGCTTTCCTCTTGGAAGAGTACCTTGTAGCTGCCAGTCAGTTGTTGTAGCTTTCTAGACGACCCTGCACTACTGAACAGAGGAAATGGAGAACTTCTTTCTTCTTTTTTGTCCTAGGAAACAGTTGGTAGCATTACCTGGATACCATAAAAACTCTCCCTGGGGCTGCGGTTCTGCTAGTGCTGGACTACCCACCCCACCTGATGCCTGAGATAGCTCCGCTGAACACAGAGGCTGCTTGCATGCTGGAGGTGAACGGGATGTACAGTCAGGCGAACCCTCCACAGTACTGTTTGCCGGTACACACATGATAATTAGTAGCGTAAAAAAATGGGTATAGACACAGCTATGCCATAAACTATCACTGTTACTATTCTTTAAGGTGATCGATCAACTCATGTCAGTCAGGAAAGTGATTTATCTACCCAGGAGGGAAAAGATCCTCCCTGTACGAGCTATGTCACACTGCTGAAGCTCTGCAACCTTTAGTGCTGGGACAGAAGATGTCCAAGTGTGGGCGAGCCCTAATGACTAGGCAACCTGGAGAAGTTAAAACTTCTCAGTTAGTTTAAAAAAGTCAGTATCAAGCTAGAAAGTCAGTAACAAATTACTTTAAACAACTGATTTTTTTTCATTAATGGAAATACGGTAAGATTTAGTTGAAGGTTTAGGTCAAGATGACAAACTATAGGGAGTGTTGGGTGCGTATACCTGTACGATGGGGCGTCCTTCCCCTTGCAGCTATTTATATCTCTGAGTGAAGGTTATGGTTAGGAATTTAGTAAGACAGCTGTTTATTTTTCTGTGGAGACTAACAGTCCTGGGGTTAGGATGTAATAATTGTTCTTCTGCTTTAAAAATGGTTCTTTAACAAATAGCAGTAGCTCATTGCAATTTTCCGTTGTACAAAATCACGTATTTTCTATGTTACTATCAAAATATTCTGCATAACATTGATTTCTGTGCACTTATTAACATATGTACAGAACAGTGTTTCCCAATAGAAATCAGTATGCTCCTTGCTGATCCTTTCTGCCCTAGATTTACCAAAACCAAACCTGAAATTAATTGTGTTAATAGTATAAAATCTCAGGAGAGATAAAGGATTGAAGGTTTATTTCCCAGCAGCAAATGAATAAAGGAACTCCTTCAAGTTAAAGTCTAGCCAAGACTTAATTTTAACCAACCGTGGTGAATCCAGGCGAGTCAGGAACATCACACATTTTCCTGATGCATTATGTTGAGTACACAGAAGCAGAGGAATGTAAACAGACAGAAGGCACATGAAAGGCCCCAATCCATTCTCCATCTGACGGAAGTGCGAAATTCATAATTCTGTCATCAAGAGTCTTTTCATCATTTTCTCTCTCTCAAGTTCACGCCTCAGAGTCTCAGCGCTGTGTAATTAATGCACAAACAGCCAATTATGGGAACAACAATAAGTCTCAGATTTCAATTTAAAATAATTAACATTTTCAAATACCAAAGGAGGGGAAAAAAGGTCAGACTTGATTCAGTGAAAAGGCTGATAACTGATGGCTGATTCAAAAACAAGTACCACTTGGTATTTCTGAAGAGCAAACAGAGGCAAGAAAAAGGACACTAAATGACCCACATGGCAAAACAGTTTAGGATTTAATCTTACCCCTGTTAAATGCTACTGATTTCAAAGGAAGCTGGACTAGGACTCTAAGAGTGAGCTACAGTAAATGCCATCACAAAAGACTGGTGTTACAGCCTTCTGCTCCTCAGCATGGTCTGATACTGGGAAGATCTATATAGGCTGAATTTATCACAGTCCTGCACACATCAAGTTGTGAGAAGTCCTTGCTTTCACACACTGGCTCAGGCTCTGCAGCAATGGGAATGCCCTGGGTTAGTGATTCCATATCTTAATAAATAGCGTGGGGAAAAAAAACTTTTTACTGAGTTGTTCTGAGAGTTAAGCATCTAATGCTTCTAAAAACAGTTTGGAGATTTAAACTGCAATGCAGCAACCTTGCAGCCCATTCACGGACAGGCAGGGGTGGAATCACCCATGTGTGCTCGAGACATCCTACAGAAGCTGAGTTCAGCACTACAGCTTCAGAATTACATTTTCACTGGAATGATATGTTTTCAGATGAGTTAGCAATGTTGAACAAGTGTGCAGGTGCAATTAAGCCAAATCTGCAAAAAATAATTAACGAATTAAAATGGGAATTGACTGTGAGTCCAAAAGTAAAAAAAGGCTCATTTACTATGATGCTAATGAAATACTTTTCTCTTCAACATAAGCCTAGGACTTTTTGTGCCCCAGAGCATATCCACTCCCACATTTGTATTCAGTAAACTATCAGCTTGGGAAATACAGCTTTGATTAAGTTCTAGAATAAGAAGCCAGCATACAAAACCAACAGGATGAAAGAATAGGAAACTGAGAGCAGGCTGCCTGTGGAAGGAAAGATGGGATGGCTTGTTTGAAACTACAAGACTAGTGTAGCTTGACATTACTAAAAAAAAAAAAAAAAAAAAAAGGAAAAAGAAAGAAAAAAGAGCAGAAATTTCTCAACCTCAGCTCTGCCCCATGGACAATTAATTTCAAAAAACAAAGTGCAGCAGCAATTATTAAAAGAAAAACTTTGTGGTTCAGACCACATGACTTGCCCGAGGAAAATCTGCACAACCCTTTCTCTCCAGTCTATTGGCCACAGAAACGGTATGCTGCTGGCTGCAGCAGTTAATAAAGGTAGGGGTTTTTTCTCAGACCAGGTATGAGTTACAGACGTTTCTTAACCCATCTATTCTGAAGTAGTTGTCAAGCAGCAACTGGAAAACTTTTGGTATTAGGGGAAATGGCATTTTATGGTAATCATGATAGAAAAAGAGAAATCAAGCTGATTCTTTTAATGCAAAGAGCATCACAGTATTTCTGTGAAAGAACTGCACAGTACCTGTCTGCCAGAGAAATCGGTTTATGTGATGTATATATTGTCTGGACCGTTGGAGTTGGTATGGTCTCTGCCAAAGATCTCAGTACAGGCGATGGAGTTACCAGTGTTAACTTAGGAGATGACTGCACCACACAGCATTGTAATTTGCTGTCTGTAAATTCTGCCTACAAAAAAATGTACACAGACACAGAAAGAAAAAAAAGTGTAGATTAGCTTCTACTGCTTTTGCTACCTTTCGCCATCCAACTCACTGCCAAATACCCAATAACAACAACTAGTAACGAGAACAAATGGGAGGCTGTAGCCATAGCTGTTCAGTGCAACCTCCGTAGATGCTGAACAGCCACCTCTTTTGATGGCTCTTTCAGAGCTCTGCCTGAGGGACAAGGCTGATGGCAACTCGTGCTGTGTGAGATGTAACTCCATAAATGGGACTGCCAGCATTCAGTTAAAAGACATAATCAGTTTGGAGAGTGTCGCTTATCATTACTGTGTTTTCCCTAAAAATAATGCAGAACGCTGACCACATGACAGTTCTAGACTATATTCTTCAGAAATCCTATACAATTTGTTGGTGAGTCCTCTGACTACTCTGTGTTTTGTAACAGCCAGGAGTCCAGGCTTGTAGGAGTTTGAGTTTCAAAGTGTCCATCCCTTTTCCAACTGGAACATGCCTCAAGAAAAATGGTCTTGCAGTATCTAGTGCTGGTTTAAGACAAACACCTCCAAGCAATGACCTCCTGGCTTTCGGGTGAGGCATATCAGTGCTGCAGTATTACAGCAAAGACTGGGCCAGCCTATACAACTGGCGGGGGAGGACCCCTAAAAACAAACAGCTCCATCTTGCTTTTTGTCATGGACAAAACCACTGCCAAACCACAGTACCTGTGGTGCATGTATGACCTTGACCTGGGAGGAGCACAGAGCAACTGAGTTTTTCAGTGCATCAGGACATGCTCCTACTGGTATCAGCTGCATTTCTTTCTTGACAACTTTTTCTTCTGAATTTGGGTCAGAATTTAAGGCAGGGAGGAAGAAAAGTCACCATCATAAGGGAGCAGCTATTTGAATAGCAACTTTTTTCCTTTATCTTAATTATTTCTCAAATTCTGCAAATCACACAGGATCAATGCTAAACACAAACAAATTACTTTAATCAGTGGGATAATTATTTGAGCCCAGGAAAGAATGTCTGCATTAGGTTTGCTTGCCTATTGTCATTTTTTAACATCTGTGCTCACATTTCAACTAAATGCATCTGATATGCTCCAAAAAAAAAAAAAACAACAAACCAAAAACCACCTCTGAAGCAAAAGGAATTCCATTATTTCCACAAAATTAGTAAAACCAACTAAAGCAACTCTCCCTCCAACCCTGGCCAATTATGTGTGAAAATACTGGCTTATACAACCTGTTCAAACTTCTCCGTTGTTTAACTTTTAAAACTCAACCTTACAAACTGCTGTGGTGTAAATTTGGTGTTCCTCATACAGGATCCCTGTCCTCCAAGGACTGCCAGATCTTACTTTATGGCATGAGGAGGAGGCACTACTCTGTGAGGCTGATGTAAATTCTCCCAGCCTTACTAAAATCAGCAGTGATGACAAATTACACTTGCTGAAGATTTGCCCTGAGTCCCAAAGCGTGTTTGCTTTGGATAATGGTTTTAGGGTATATATATCCAAAGCATCTTTTTATATACATCTGCTTGCATAGTATGTTTGAGCCAAATATTTAACTCGTCTAAACATATATAATTTCATTAATTTAAATCCAGCTGACTCATACTAGCCTGAGAACATGGTCATCAAGCCTGCCATTTCTCTATGGAAATTTCTGAAATTCAGAGGGGTTTGTGGTGTGAAGCTTATTTTTAAACATTCCAGGCAACTAAGTTCTCTTTTTCCTCTGATAAATCAACACAACTGCACATACACCACCATATTAAAAGCCCGACACAAAAGGTAAAGCCTTCCAAATATCACCGTTCATAACTTTTTTCCCCTCAATAACATTTAGATGTTTTGTTTCAAGCAAAAAAAAAAAAAAAAAGAAAAAAAAAGAACAAAAAAAGAAAAAGAAAGTGAAGGGGAAGGAAGGAAAAGGAAAAGAATAAAACCCAACCGAACAAGGAAAAATATTAACCAGCGTTACCATCTGGGACTGGAGAACATTCAGAGTTAGATCGACCTGCAAGTCCTAGCACTGACCTAGACCTTTCCCTTACAGCTCCTGCCTGTGGTGTATCATGTCTTCATATCTTCAAGCCCTTGGCAGAGCCTGTGCATCAGGATGAACTTTAAGGCTGCTGGGGAGAAGCACGTCTCTTTGGGCTGGGATGGAGGACCACGGAACACAGTAACAAAGTTTAATTGACCTTCCTAATCTTTTCCCCATCTTTATGCAGTCTTCTAGGTAGCTGCTCATTTACCACAGATACTTGCACAAAACTCGCTAAAAGGAGTGTATGGCATCATATGATGGATCACACACCAGTAGATTTTTATTCTGACCGTGTTTTAAATATTTGTCATGTGGATTCTGCCCTCCACCCTGCCCGGGGAAACAGGACTCTATGGGGAGAAGACAGAATTTCAGAAAGACTAGTTTGAATTTTACTTTGCTGCTTCTCTCCCAACACAGCATAACAAAAATCTTAACATTTGAATTTGCCACGAAATAGCCATTTTCTACAAGATGGGAAATTCTATGGGTAAGTATATCAGGGTACCTTCTGTTTATATTTTAAAGTTCTATCCCCCCAATAATCAAAAAGTATTTTATATAGCTCTCCTAAAATTTGCTTTCATCATAACTGTCATAGGCAGAAAAATAATTTCCTGACAATCATTACTAATTAGTGGAAAAGCTATTCTAAGCATATCTTTATGCTTACATAAAGTAGTACTATGAAAGACACAAACACTGTAACTTTGGTTTAGCTTTTACCACAATTGTACTTTCTGAACTTGGCTGACCTAATGAAAAGTTGCTGTGACATTTTCTATTTATTTTCAGATACCTTTAGTTAGAGCTCAATAGTGGCACTGACGCAGCTTAGGCACTGAGCCTAACGTACTGTGCGTTTAATATACGTATTTGGAGAAAACAAACATTTAGATGAAATCCCATGATCAGGTTTATTGTGAAAGAAAAGCCTCTTTCTTTAAATCATTGAATGCAGTTACTGCACATGGCCCAACAGTAATGAACGTTACTCATCTCTGATTATATGCCAGAATCAGATTGTTGCTACCACTAAAAGTTAAGGTTAAAGTCTGAAATGCTTCATTTTGTGAATGTAATTTAAAAACTGTAAGTCAGTTACTGTGGTTTATAATTATAATCAGGGAGTGTTTCTTATAGAGTAGATAATTTTATCATACTTATTACATAATACCTCTACCCTTGAAGCAGGACTTACTTTTTAAATTGTCAAATAATTGTTTTCTGTTTGTAAGTAATTTACTTTACCAAAAACCCCTAAATTCTGACTTCTGTGAAAATTTAACAAGAATTAAGTTCAATACTTGATTCAAATTATTAAGTAACCATGGGAGTTTATACAAGGATCTTATTGTAGTCATTAACACTAACTATAATTCTTCCTTAAAATTCAAATGTAAATTCAGCGAAAATCAGGCTCCTCTTTGTGATGGCACAGCAGGCAGTTTCAGGCAGGAAGCCATGCAATTGCTAGACAGAGGACTAAGCCTTCCCATTCCCTTATTGCTCCTTCAAACGATGCTACGGAGTTTCACAAGTGTCCTCTATGGTCCTGAACTGAACATTTTTGGACTGACCGCATAGCGGTGAGCCTTGACTTTTAACTCTTAGTCCTCTGTCTTGTAAGCAGCAATGTATGAACGCAGGCAAGTTAATTATTTATATAATGGGAACATTTAACTAATTTGCTCTCCAAGTTCTACTTGGAATTTATCTTTTTTTTTTTTTTAAGGACTGCTAAGTGCATAAGTTTCTGACACTTAAAAAAATCAGTTGGAATTGTGTTAAATACACAGTTTTTTAGGTGCACGTTCTACTTACAGAAAATTGTGGTACTGTTGTAAAAGGATCGAAAAAAGGATTAGATGTATCAGCAGGGAATGTCTTTATCTTTAAAAAAGATAAAGAAAAAGATGTTACTTTCAGAGCATAAAAATGCAAAAGAAAAAAAAAAGCAGCAAAGCATTGCAACTACAGTGACATATCCAACAAATTAGAGCAGTTCAGCAGTGCCTGGATCGACCAAAAAAGACCCCTCCAAAAATGCATACAGAAACCTGATGATGAATAGTCAAAGCATAAATATGAAAACTTGATAAATTAATTTCACCATGTAATTAAATCTGTTGTGCAATTACAGAGCTGATTGCATACAAGGTATCTTCCAGTTCTGTCAGCAGCCATGGGATTATTATGTGCTCACTTCAGCCAGCACTACATTTGAAATACGTCATAGGAAGTGCAGCAGCAAAGTCTGCAGCGCAGGAACTTTGGCTGAAGAACTTGTGCTTTACCTATTTTAGACCTCCAAATTTGCAGTTACAGTTACTGCCAAAGACAAACCATCATGTAAGGTGGGATGGAAAGAAAACCATATATAAAAAAAGCACTGGGGACAACTGTTTGTTCCGGGCAGCTGTGAGACCCTGTGGTGAGAGGGGGCTGTGGATAAAGGATGACCCCAGGAAGTTTTTTTGAGAAGTGCCTGGAGACGGCGAGGTGAGAGACCAACATGTCCATGTGTCGAGAAGCCTGAGAGTTCCCAGGGCTTGGTCACTGAGTGTGTGGTCACTGGTGTGACCAGGCCCTGCTGCCCTTCAAGTAATTTTAAACACTAACTGAAATTAAGGAAATATTAAAAGCAGCAGCAGGATCTGTCCCACTCCGTTGTGAATGCTGTTCCTCATGATTTTCCTCTTTAGAAAGCAGACTTTATTCATTCACTCAAAGAGAGGGCAAAACAGCAAATAAAGGTGTTAATTTTGAACTGCACTTCATGCTTTCCTTTTGGAAAACCACATTTTTCACGGTAAAGGTGAGTTTTTCACTTTGTTATAGAAAACGCTGTGCATTTGTTTGTTACACGTCTTTAAATATGATTCACTAACTACGGCTAGATAATAACTGTTGTTTAATAACGAGGAAGGCTACCCCGAGGTCCCTGCGCCCTTGCAGGGCAAAACCTGGAATTATGATGTCAAATATAATTAAGTAAACGTGTAGTGTTTATTTTGTAAATAAAGCAACAGTAACATATTGGCTTATAAGGATGCCAAGGGAAATTAACAGCCATCTGTGGGCTCACTCCTGCAAATGTGGAATTAATCTTGACATTAACTGTCGGGCTTCTTACAGACAAGGCGTAAGGACAGCAAAGACACAGTTAAATGTGTAAATACCTTTTCAACAGAATAAAGGCATCTATGAGTCAATTACACAGGTGCAAATGAACAAACAACGGTGCAAGGGAGAAATTATTTTAAATAACATTTTTTCTATGCAAATATATTAAAAAAATATTCGCACTCCTTTCATAGTCCTATATTCATGTCTGTTAGCAAAGCTAACATTGCTGATTGCACCTACCAGTTGGATTGAAGCCATAGCTCATTGCAAGTTAGGTATGTTACATCACACCCAGAGCCAAGTCTGTCAACGCAAAACACGGTCAGCTGTAGAACGTCTCAGTCTTTCGAGAGACAGCACGTACCCATGAGGCCAGGTTGCTGTTCTCAAGTTATAAAGGGTTTACAATGTACAGTTACAGATGTTACAGTACAAAATACAAGCACACTCCACTACAAATACAATCTTGGAGCCAAAGACAAACAGGGATGGGAAACTGGTTGCTCACATGCAGTATGAGTTTGATATTCTACAACCAAAATGTCTCTAATTTTGCAGGTTGGTCTCATTAAGGAAATGAAGTTACTGAATACAGAAAAGAAAAACGACACAGAAGAATATTCAACAGCCCACTGGGATTTGGGACCAGCGGCATGTAAGAGGAGTCAGCTCTGATTACACGCTGCAGCACACAGCCACGCAGAACACTCTCTTGCAAAATCAGTACTGCAATCTGTGGATGTGCCTGAGGCCAGCCTGCGTATCAACACCAGGCAAAACACGGTTAATCTGGCTTAGTTATCAGCGTGAATTCCTTTCTCAGGGAGCTGTGTTTACTTAATCTTGGGAATAAGACAATCTTGACAAATGAAAGGCTCCCTTGGTTCTAAACCCACCAATTTCCGGCATTTTAAAGAAACTGAAAACAGAAATTAAGGATCAGAGGGGAAAAAAACATACTTGTGTTCAATTTATGAGTGTCAAACAGAAACCATCCTGCTCAGCCTTTAGCATTTACTCTTTCTTCCCCTCATCTTTTTTCCCTCTGAGAAGAGACCACTGTTACTCAAACAGCACAACAGAGTTTGTCGGTTTGGCCCGGGCCTTGGTACAAGAGCTGCTGCCAGCTCCCACAGCCAAAACAGAGAGACAACACTGCTGTTGTCTCCTCAGCACAGGCAAGAGGTTCAGATCTGTTGATGACTTGGCTCTTTTGAGTAGGAAGTAGATAGAATGTCCTCATCCATGCAACAGCAGAAAAATTCCGTATATTCAAGAACACTTTTCAGACCGAGGATACGCAGGATGGTGAGACAGTAGCGTGGAAAGCTTCAGTTAAGCAATTGGTTTATGTGAAACTGCATTTG
This sequence comes from Bucorvus abyssinicus, assembly GCA_009769605.1. Classification (NCBI taxonomy): domain Eukaryota; kingdom Metazoa; phylum Chordata; class Aves; order Bucerotiformes; family Bucorvidae; genus Bucorvus; species Bucorvus abyssinicus. The sequence continues at coordinate 29,356,882 of CM020027.1, forward strand.
GAAATTTGAAAGGTCTCTTCAGCCAGGAATACTCTTTGGCCTGATTGTCCTGCATGTCCACCACGGCCAGTAGTGTGCTGATGACAGCAGCAGTTACCAGCACCTGGGAGGAGGAAGAAAATCCTGTGATTCTCACCCCATGACACAAGGAAAGCAGTGTCACCTCTGTCACCTCCTGACCCTTGTCTTGGGCTTGAGCTTATTGCATGGAGTCAGAAGTCCGAGTAGCTCAGAAAGCAAAACAAGTCCCTGTCCAGAACAGGAGGCAAAGACCTAAACGTTACGCAAATGTTATGCTCAGTACATAGCCTCTCTCCCTGACCTAGGAGGAAGACATACCATACCTTTAAATGTCTCCTGTGTCAGAAGCAGACCTTAAACTTTTCCTGGGTGCTTTCTTCTCCCTGCTGGGGCAGCATCTGTTGAAATATGCCACCTGGGGACTGAGAAAGGAAGAAGAACAGAGCTACCCCCCCACCTACTGCAAACCTGCAGTTCCCTCAGCCTCCAGAGACCTTCAGCAGCTTCCAGGCTTCCCCTCGGATTGCAAACAAGGGGAAATAGAAAAGGGAAGAGGAGGTGGGCAGCTCTGTGTGCAGGAAAGTTTCATGAAGCTGAATTGTAGCTGCTCAGACTAGCAAAACACAGTAGCTGCTAGCGCGCGGATCACCTATAGACAAGCTGCCGAGGTATTCTGTGTACTTTGGTAGAGGAATAACAGCTTTGGCGTTTGCAGCTGAGCACAAAAATGCCTGAGGTGGCAGATGGAGCAGCAACCATGTTCACATTGCAGAACTGCTCAGATGAGTACGTTCTGGCACAGTCAGGCTCTTCCACAGGTGCAAAGGGGACTCACTAGTGCCACACGGGCTACAGAAATATCATGAGCAACAAGAAGTCAGAGCTCTGCTTTTGATAACAGCATAGGCAGACTTTTAAGTATAAAACTTGATTTCAAGCACATCTGCTCTCTCTGCAGGAGTGAAAACAGTCTGGCAGCTAAAGTCACAACCATAAAACAACCATTAAGGCAGGTCCCATGTCACAGGGGCATGGCATGAAAGGGGGGTGAGGGCGCTCTACGTTCCAGTGGCATCTCACATGCTGAGGGCTTGTTTCACAATCTCAAATGCCCCTTGCCTGAAAGGTCAGGGTGCATTACCATAGCAGAACTACTTTGGACAAGTATCTCCTTGTCTGGAATATTTAGCTTGGCAAGTTGAGAATTTACTAAGTTTAAAAGAACAGTTGACTCTTAACAAAAAAAAGAAAGGAAAAAAAGAATAATACAAAAAGGATCAGCAAAGACTCAGGAAAAGTCCAGTTGTCAAGTAATCTTTAAAGAGAAAACCAGTCACTATAACAGTCACATTGATTTTGTGGGGAAATGAGTCAAATTTTATTCCTCTGTGGATAATTTCCTGCTAGTACTCAAAGATTCTTGTTGTGTTATTAGCTGTCCATTGGGGTGACGTATTTTTGAGGCATCTTTGTCACCACCAGAAAGAATAACAGCACTGATTTTCCTTTATATTTATACTGCAAGGAAGAATGAAGGAGGCTGAAGGAAGAAAAGGGACAACAAGATAAGATCCTTCCCCTTTTCTTTGCATTTGTGCAAAGACTTCTTCCGGACAGAATTCAACATTTCAGTAAAAACAATTGTACTTTCCCGAAACACCTTTTAGATGGGATAGGAGAAAAAAAACCATAAAAGTAAACGGAATTGGAGAGAGGCAAAGGAAGAGTGATTTTCTCAAGTTAATTGGTATAAAATAAGCTATTTTTGATGTTTCCATCAGAAGGGAATATTACAAATGTCCTTACTGTGACAAAAAAAATTACCACTTCTGGGCGAAGTGGGCTTAATTTAGCTATGTTCTCTTATATTTACAGTACAGTAATATACTGCAATATACAGAATATACTACATCTTAATCACTGCCCTACCACAACTTTCTTTCCTTCTACAAAGGTCTGGAAACATTTTCTGCTGTTGACTCTCTACTCCCATCCCCTGCACCTTGACTGGAGGCCTTCACGACATGATGGAGAAAATGGGTGATCTCACAGGGTTTGCACTGTCACCTTTTATACTGGCCAGATAGAAGACAAACTTCAGGCCAAACATTTCCCTAGATTCCTGTGCATTGCAGCAGAAGCAGAGCTGCTAACACCTGATGCGGTGTCATAAACACAGCACTCAGTATACACATACAGCCGGAGGAATATTCTGTGGTGCTTTATTTCAAAACACATGCTATAAGTTGAGTATCATCACATCCATACAGCACAGAGACTTGTTTCTACTCATCAAATCAGAAAAGATCGGCAGCTGAAACTTCTCGAGCGCTTTGTATTAGCATTTCCCAGTCCTGGTGTGTCATCACACACTTCAAAAACATCAATTAACCATTCGACCTGGTTTCCATAACCAGTGATACAATTCTGGACACTGCAATTGTTCAGTAAAGCTCCTTGTCTGCTGTCATACCATTTCAATGGCTGGGATGAATAATGAGGCGGAAAATGTAAAACCAAAGAGTTTCTGGTAGTTTTCACCATGCGATACCCTCATGGCCATAGAAATTCTTTTGAGTGGGAGTGGTTCCTGGCTCCAATGGTCGATCACCCAGGTAATGTCAACCCCAGTTCACTCCCTTTGCACATGGCAACAAAACTGCTGTGATAGATAGGCAAATGCAATCATTGCCTGGATGCACAGGGCAAAAGTTGGAGCAAACCTGTGCAGTCTACAAGAAATTTGTAAAAGGATGGAGACATAAATCAGCAGTAACACTGGCTAATCAGTTTTGGCAAAGCCTATGTGAACTAAATGCCTTGATGAACCATACTTGGTGCGCATCTCATGCTCTGTATGACAGGCCACCTTCTTTTCACAGAATGCAGGATTTTCTCCACTTGTTGAAATGATACCCAGGTGTCAGTGTCAGCAGACAGATTTCATTCACACACATTAAAGTGGGGTGAGTTTGCAGAAATGTACTATTGAAAACACCCTAAGGCACCAAATATGGAGTTTCTGAAGAGGATGGGTTTCTGTGCAAGCTGCTAAGCCAGAGACACACTACATGTTCAGAACCTCCCTGCCTACTGTCACTCCCTCTAGGGAGATAACACTGTGAAATCTCCCTCCTAGCTCCATCTGGTCTTCAGGTCTCCCTTGCTCATTTTTCAAGTAACTGTCAGAGACTGGAGTTCAAGAAAATGCTGCGAACGACATTCATTGACACCTAAGAACCAACGTAAGTGAATCCGACTCTTTGACTCAGCTGACTTATCTGCTTGGTGTGAGGTTCCACAGGACTGCAGTACAGAATCGCCCTCCGCACAGGCACCACTTAATTTTATTCCTTTGGTAAACTGAGAAAACTCCACCTTGAAAGTCCCATTCATTTCCCAGTATCCTTGCTGAGCCAAGTTCTCTTGGGATCTTCTCAAATGGTGAACTTGCCATTCCTCTCCTCACTGATGTATGTCAGCCCTTCTCTGAACCTTGCTGCAGGCTGAGCGCACCTGTCCTGGAATGTGCCCCAGCAGCATACATCGTGCCCTTGATGTCTCGCTGCGTACTTGTACAACAGGGCTAATACTTTCCTTTCCACCAGATGTTTTCCTCCCTCTTGGAGTGACTTTGTGCAACCCTTCCTAATGTAGAAGCATCGTCAGGAGACGGCTGTGTAGCTCCTTGGCTGTGCTCCAGTAACTTCTGGCTCCCAAACAGATGCTCAAGGGAGTGATGTACAAAGTTCAGCTTCTGCTGAAGCTTGGCTTTGCTGCAGCTATAGCATTTCACAGATACTTAAAGCATAGTAGTTTGTGGCTACAGTATAAGCTGTACACTATTTACAAGCAGGTCTACCTAAACCACAGTGTTTAAGGTGCCCCGGATAAAATCCTGATTCTTCATGCCAACTTTTGTACTAATTTGCAAGGGCAGCCCTGCAAATCGTGTTGATGCTGGTATCCCTCTTATGCTGCCATTAAAGATGGAGTACTCTGTTGGTCTTCGCTGTAAGGATTGTAATTATAGGTTGCTAGCAAAGTGATTTCAGAGGTATTGGGAGGGGTTGGGGGATGATGGTAGTAATGTTATTACATCAGTCCAGTGTCTCATCAGAAGGGAATGCATGTCCTGGACCATTTTTACAATGAGGCTTTGCCTTCAGACTGTTTTTGAGAAGACATTCTTCAAAAGAATACAGAATAAGAACAATTCAGATGTGACAAAAGCAAGACAGTGTCCATCCTCCCACAGTCTTCAGGATTTTCAGTACTCTTTTGCTGATGCTGTCAAGGCGAGCAAGCTTAAGCAGAATATAACCTCAGCATGGGCTGTCAACTCAGTCATCATCCCCCAAGGAAAACGTGGCAAGACAAAATGATGTCATAGTCTTGATGCATTGGCTAAAATGCAGACTAAAGATTGTAGCATTTCCTTGGTCTTTGTTTAAAACACAGAAATGAAGCAAACAAAAAGCAGTAGGTATACTCGCTGGATATGGTTGCTCTCCAGCATTGCTGCAGAATATATTAGTTGCATTGCTAGGACAGCTAATGCAAAGTTACCTTTTTTGCCCCTTGGTCTTTACCAAGGAAATCAACGATGATCCAGTGCCAGGTGCCTAGATCGTGTGCACAGCCAACAAAATCAAGTGGCATCTTCTGCAGATGGAGGCTGTTGTCATAGAAGAAAGTCACTAAAGATGGATAACATGAAGAGGAGGAAATGAGTATTGTGATTCCTGCCAACTGAGAGTGCTCCAGATAAGCCATGTATTTCCCGATTTCACTGCCAGCAAGCAGACTGTACATGCATTTTGTACCAGATGGAAACTCACCACTAGCCACACCTGATTATTTCGAAGCATAGACACTGACAGCTCATCATCCAATAACTGTTGGTCCACCATGCCTTATTAATACAGAGACTTCAAATCCAGGGACATTTCAACAAAGGCTGACTAATAAACATGTAACATACCTGCACTTTTTCAAAAGCATCAGGAGCACATTCCTCTACTGAAAATTTATGATAGATTGATGCAAACAGTGCACTGCCTGAACCCTGTCCAACACGAACAAATAGTTTGGCTTGCTACTGTAATCAATCTCTACTTGTGTAAGAGCAAAAGCTGGCTGAAAGTCCAAAACTGTCCAGAAACTCAACCAATCACAGTCTCCTTGAATGTCAGGATAGTAAGAAATACTTAGCATTAATTTTCTGTCCTACTTTTGTGGGCTATTCAGCTCTGCAAAAATTCCCAAGAGTTTATACAGTTCATTATTCTAAAGGAAAAGAATAGCACAGGTACATTAAAGTCAATAGAGCTGCAGAAGAAGCGTTAAAATTACAAACTGGTGCTCTACTTGGATATCTATCCAGAAGGACGCTTGAACATATTTTCAACTTCAGCATGCGACTAGTCCCAGTGACTACTGCAGCCTTAGTCTGTGAATGTGCCTACAAATTTTGGTGACCTCTCAGGGATTAGGATCTCCTCAGATACATATAGGAACACTGACTGCTGCACTCTGCTGCAGTTTGCCAGTCTCACTACTCTAAAATTCTGCTCTGAATTAAGCTTCTATATGACATTAATCCTTTCTCATCATAATACGCCATCCTTACCACACATTGTGGAAACAGAACACTGCTTCTTTAAATGAAGTGAATACAAAACTATTTGATCCTATCAATAAGACCAACTCAAGTAGAAGCTGAAAGTCTCTAAGGAACAATGTTTTGCTTTGTTTAACACATGTACATCAACAAAACCAATCCCATATCTAGCAAATCTTTTGTCATAAATGTTATGTATAAAACCCTTCATGCCCTTGGCTATGGAATCATTTGTATTGTCAGCCACCAAGCATTATAAAAACACAAAGATACTGTCTTGAGTGCAAGTAAAATCTTGCGTTCAAACACAACAGCTCATTAGGCACATAAATCTACAGATTCAAACACCTGCATTGTAATACTTTGCCAGTTCAGTGCCATAAAACACATTAGATGCCTCTGTGTCTGTCAAGTCCCTCATTAAAGTAAACGTATTGTTCCTTTTCTCAGCTTATTTCCATCTTTTCAAGAACAAATTGGGGTGCTACCTCAAGAGCCAGTCTCCCAGTCTGAGACATTGTACTCAGGCACGATCCTTAGCTAAAGCGATTAGTCCCAACCAAGGTATAATCCAGATCGATTAGGACTATTAGCACATAGCTCACTCTCACACATCCTTAATTACAGCAGAAATTTCTCCTTTGGACCGAGAGGGAAAATACAGAACTCTTCTGCTTGGCCCAGGAATGACAGCAGTTTCAATGCCAGAAAGCTGCTCTATCATTTGAGCAGAGCTCTGCTTCCCCATAATTTGTTTATTGGTCAAAGGATTCAGGGGATCCATTATTAAAGACATCTCTCTGAAAGCACCAAAAGAAGATTATAATGCTGCAGTGAACAGGAAAAGAAAAAGGAAATGGGAGAGAAGCCAAACAATGACAGCCAACTCCCTGGAGGTCTGCTTGGGGCACTTCTTTAGGGGAAGAAATACGCTGAGAAAAAAATGTCACAGGCAGATCCTGGTCCCCAGTCGGTAACTTCCTGCCCATCCCAGCAGGAGCTCACAGGGAAGCCAAACTGGGAGCTGGAGATTTCCTGTGAGGCACATTTCCAGCACTGCTGCCTCCATGGCCCCTTCCCAGCACCGTGTAGTGAGAGAGGAGGCCAAAACACACTGTTGTCTGGCAACCTCTGCTGATATTGTGGTCCCTGGGAAGCTCACAATTAACTCATTTGATTCAGAAAAACCCTGAAGTCTTTCTAAAATGTAAGGGGAGCAGAAACTGGTCCTGTCAACTTCATAACTGGGAGAGGGCTTACCGCAATAGCTTTTAACTTTCTCCCCAGGAGCCCTGGGACAGATGAAGGCTAAGACCCACGATACTCTGGGGGGTGGGGGTGTCATTCTGATTTGTTGTCAGGTTTTGGAATTTGGTTTGGGGGTGGGGTGGTGGTGGTGTGTTTGTTTGTTTGTTGGGTTGTTTTGTAATTCTGTGCCTGCTGCTTTTTGAGGGTGCTCTCTATGAACTATTTGTTCTTGATGCAGGAGTACACCCACTTCAGCTACAGAACAGATGTGAAGAAAAGCCTTTACCCACACTGCCTCAGTGCCCCTGTTATTGGTGAGGATGAAAGAAGCAAGCACAGCTCCTTCAGACTTTTTTTCCAAACCACTAGGAGCAAGACAGGAGTGATCTGAAGGACGAAATTGCTTTAAAGGCACACACACAACATGGGCTCTGCTGGCCATAAGACATTTTGAAGAGAACGAGCTTTGTCTGAAGTCTGGGCAGCTCAGTCACTGATGCAAACACATGGACTTTATCTGGATGTGAGCACTTGAGCTTCACGGTTATTGATTTTGACAGTTTGCTCGACTTGGATGCAGCATGAGTGCCGAATTGTGCACAAATTCAGGTGGTCAGAAGCCCACTGTACCTGGCACATGATTTCCCATCCCCAGCACGGCCAACAGGCTTCTCAGCAGAGCTTGTGCACACGGCTTGGTGTGCATGCCAGATGGCATGGGCAGCTCCTTCATCAAAACCCATCCTGGTGATACTTGGCACTTTGCCAGCTGTGGCCAGGTGATGTTCCGCAGCATCAGAGTACTTGCAAGATTCTAGCCAACTTTTTGGCAGACGAACAATAAATGTCATTAACTTGCTAAACGAGTTTTGTAGAGGTTCACTCTCCTGACTTCACTGGCTGCTCCTTCTAGAGGGTGGAGGGGCTTGGTCTTGGGTTGCTGAACATGAGATGAATGCCATACCATAAAGCAAGCCATAAACTCAGAGTTCTTCCATAGTGATGGTTTTGTGGCCAAGTTCCAAGGTATAACTCTAAGAAGTATGCAAGAACTGTTTTCTAGTCATCAAGTTTAAATTGGATGTACAGGACATCTGCCTCCACAGGAATTTTCTTCCTCAGCCCAAAACAGTTTAGCATTTTGTTTTTTAGAGGGTGATGCAAGGGGTGATGAACAGAAGAGGGCCCTTTCTACTGAGTTCAGTGGTTTTTAATCTAGTTACCATAACACTTGATTAGCTGGAATTAAGCAACTCCTGTTTTTTTCCTTCCACAATTACATTACAATTTTCCTCTATGATCTACAATATTTGGGAAAAGGCACAGAAACTGTAGAATTACCATGGACATGCTGAAATCTATGCAAACTTCAATTTATCAGTTCAACTTACTGGTTATTTCTACTATTGCTGTTCCTCTGAGTTATAAGACTTGCACTAGGGTCTGTACAAAGTCAAAGCAAAAGATCTATCCTGATGTAAATCTCACAAGCCAAGGACCATGTCTCTATTTTCTCTTTACTTGCTAGCTGAAAGACTACAACAGTTTAAATAGATATTATGCCTCGGTGGGGGATTTTCCCACTGTTGTGAATAACAGTAAAAAGCAGAGGGCCTAATCGGTAGACAGGCCACAAGAGAAAATCTCTGGTCATTTAGGTACCACTTGCAGCTCATCAGAAGGGACTGCTATAGGAACTGCTTAGGAATTGTCATCAGAAAATGCCTACCTATTCAAACTGAATGTGTTACCAAAAAAAATCAGCGCTGATTCAATTTTCTCTATACTTAAAATTTAAAATGGTTTCAACTCAGCATTTTGTCAGAGGAGTTTTCAGTGCCTGACTTAGAAATGACATTTTAGTGGAAACATGAGTTCATTGAAATTAATTAATAAACACTACTCAAAACTGAAACACAACTGCTAAAATGAAAACATTTCAAACTGGCCTGATCCTTCTCTCTACTTTCCTGACCGCTCTCTGACATTTGGTTCGGGATTTTTTCCAAAACACAGGCTTTTGAAAGAAAATGTCAACAACCAGATTTTAATCAAAGAAGAAGAAAAACAATTTTTCCACCAGTTCTGATTATTCAATTGAGTGGCAAGTAAAAATAAAGTTTACTTGCTCTTTTTGCTTGTTTTACAAGTTGAGTCATTCAGCCAGTCAAAAACCATCTCGGAAAGCAGATGTTCCCATTTTCTGTTGGAGCTTGGAGGCATTCAACTGAAATTCCACATCACACTTGCTATCGCACTGGAAAAATGCGAATTAGAATTACACATATATCAATTCATTAGTGGATTGGAAAAAACTCAAACACACAATAGTTACTCACTGGAGTCTAAATGCAATTGTCACTAATCACAGTGAGGAAGAGAGATTATGAACGTCACCGCTGCTGAGACAAAAAGGAATTAAGTACTTCTGAGGCCAAAGGAAAGGTGATTAATATGCCTGTATCAAAAGACTTTGGGCCATAATAGCTTCATCACTCTATTTGTCTCATTAAAAGCAAACGTAAAGAGATATACTTTCTTTCAACATAAAAAGATATACCTAGTTCCAAGTAGGCTTTTGCACAGAAGTTGAACATTTTTCTGTTACATGGATTACTTAAAGTTGAAAAGGAGACTCAGCCAGTACTCCCAAAGGTCGATGCTCTATATCTGAAAAGCCCTTTGTTTACCTGTTGTTCACTTTTATTCTTCTTAGGCAGATGTTATACCTGCTTACTGCTAAGAACACAAAACACATTCATTTGAAAAGTAAAGCAATAAGCTAGAATAAAAAAAAAGATATTGAGTAAAAGCATGATTGAACATACCAGACCTGATTTACAGCAATATGCAGGTTCTAAAGGATTTGCTAACAATTTGCCTTCTCAGCTTGCAGCAGGAGGTAGATGTCAGCCAGTGTAAAATCTGATTGCTTGCATTTACTTGATCCCCTCCACTACTCTGATGTTGATTTCAAGCAAAAGAGAAAGCTGCTACTGTCATGGAATGATCATGTTTTTGATGAGGAGGCTGGAGAAAGGGATTGCAGGTAGCATTTTCTTCTCCTCTTTTTTTTTTTTTTTTTAAACTACAATAATGTTTATGATGCTCAAGTTTTCTGACTTTCCTAACCACTGCTGAAGTGGTGGCAATCTGTATTACTTCAGATGCACTTATAAAAGCTTTGGACTAAAAATGGTTATTGCACTAATTACGAAAAAAAAAAGCACACAGACAGTCTTGCACTGCCTTGTCTATGGTGTTTGGCAGTTTCAGATGCTCTGCATTGTTAGGGAGCAGTCTCTCTAGGGTCTTGCCTGTCAGTTGGTCTCATGTCACTGTTACTGCAGTCAAGCACATCCTAGACTCCCTCTCATAAAACTTCATTTTAAAGTTGGTTCAACAGCCACATTTGGAGCACTACTCCAGAAACTACACTGCTTGCAAATGTACTTTATCACTCCCACAGTCCTCAGGAGAACCATCTGTGAAACCACAGGGTTTCACAGATGATTTCACCTAAAGCTAGATAATTCTGTTTGTGGGGTCAGTGTTCAGGTGGATCAGTGATCCAAATCCTGTCACAGCTCCACTAACAAAGATGGGACAGATGAAATCATCCATCACCCATCTAGAGAAAGACCTATGTGTACAGCTGTGACATCACAACTTCAAGCCTCCAGCTTCATAGGCAAGTCTTTAAATGGTCGTCAACACACCCACCATATAGGCATGGCAAACATCCCGCCGCTGTGCAACAATCTCACAGACTTTAGTTACAGAGCACTAGCACTTCACTAAGCTGTTCTGCTGACTGCATTTCCATGCAGGCTCACAGGTGGTAGAAAATCCACCAGTCTTCTGGTGTAAACGTCTTCTCAAATGAGCTCCCACCACGTGGCAGGTCTGCTATAGAGTCTAGCCAAAGTTTTAAGTTCCAGGACCAGTTCTGCTTCTATGATCTGCCAGAAAACAGATTTATGGAGAGGCATTTGCTTATTTTACAATTTCTACAGGCATGGGGCAGGCACATGGCATGCCAGAGGATGGTTAAGACAGCATCTTAAAATGTACAGAGGTGACTAAAAATTGTATGTGGCAGAATTTATCACCTCTCCAGGGAAAAGCTTATGCCCTCTTGATCCAAACTACCTTCTGACATTGCACCCTTACCTTCATCTCAAGTTTTATAACAAGTTAGCCAGTGGGCCATTCATTATTTAAAAGCAGTGAACTAGAAGATATGAAGCAGGCACAGCGCAGCATCACATGCTTGCACTTCTTTCCACTTAACACCTTCCCTTCTTTTTGATAACTTTTCTTGCTCATGTTCACATCATATCCAGTTTATCACAGCATCCACTGGTGCAAAGTGAGCAATGTATTTCACCTTGCGGATCATTTTATTTCTTGCAGAATTCACTTTCAATTAGTTAAAGAAATAGGGAAGGGTTGAATCATCTGTCATACATTTACAGAGCACACCAAGTTGTTCTTCTGCTCAGCATACAGATAACGGGGAAAAGAACATTCATTGAAATGATGAATTTAAATCACTTAAAGTAGAGGCAAAATAAAAAGTAAATCTAGATGTTTACAGTTCCTCTTTTGTAACTGATTGATAGGACAAGGGGTAATGATAGGAAAAAGATGTAATGGATTTAAACTGAAAGAGGGTAGATTGAGATTAGATATAAGGAAGAAGTTCCTTCCTGTGAGGGTGGTGAGACACTGGAACAGTGTCCACCCAGAGAGTTGTGGATGCCCCCTCCTGGAGGTGTTTGAAGCCAGGTTGGATGGAGCTTTGAGCAACCCAGTATAGTGGAAGGTGTCACTGCCCACGGCAGGGGGGTTGGAACTAGATGTTCTAAAAAGTCCCTTCCAACCCAAAACATTCTATGGTTCTATGATCTTTTACCATTTTCTCTTCACTGACTCTATGTGTCTTTCTATAATGGATGGATGGGAGCAAATCCCCAAATAGCTGAGTAGCAGTCAAAGAGTTTTAAGTTTTTTACTGAATGTTAAACTAAGATCCAAGAGGCAGTCTCTGAGCCTGACACTCAGTTATCTTGCACATTAGTAAATCAATAGACTGCTTATGAGACTGACATTCACCAATAAAGCCCTGTGCTTGAACATGCAGCTCTATGTATTTTTTTGCAAGTCCTATTTATAATGCTGTATGTGTGCAGACTGTAAGCAGCTATCAGGGAGCGTGAAAGTATTGAATAAAATGTATAATAAGTAAAGTGAATTCACTCATTATTCTAGCTGCCCAAGTGCCATGGTTGATTTTAAATGTGTGAAGTCCCCTCTCTAGTTACTAACATGCTTTATATAACCTAAATGATGCCCGGGTACTTTGCTTGATTCAAACTGTGTGCTCCCAGCACCACTGTAGTGCATGCAGCACTGAGCAGTTTCTGCAACCCCCCAGTCAAAAGTCTCATACTCCGTTTGACTGGGCGTTAATTACAGTGCACTCCTTCAAACTGTGCTCTTATCTAGTTGATGCCTTTTTCTTGCAGCAGAAAAAATGGTCCTTTGCAGCATCAGAAAATTTAGAGTATTCCTTGAGTTCATATGGAACTAGATTTATTGCCTCTTCTTACAAGATTTTTGTATTAAAGTTATTTGCTTTAGCAATTGCTGCTTTTTGCTTTTTTAGTTTAATACGGAGTTAAAGGGCACGAATTTGAAACTGGGAATAAATGTACATTTGACATATTGCTTACTGCTTTGGGTTCTTATCTGTACGTGTAACAGACAAACTGCTTCTTTGTACAAATTCTTTTGCTCATAATTGGACGTTGCACATAAGCTTGAATGTGCAAATTCTGTTAATTGAGAAGCTGGTTTGGAAAATACCATTCTTGAACATTCTTCCTTGAATCCAGGTCATAGTTACTGCTTCCAATTAATCTTGTACCAAGATGTACTGAGAAATCTCTTTTTTTTTTTGTTATGAAGATGTAAAAGTAGAAACCTTCTAATTCTGAAATACACCACGCAACCTTCACAAGTTTTTTCAGAAGACCTGTTTCATCTTCATTATGTAGAATTTATAAATTTATCCCTGACTGAGATGTTTTAAAGACCTCTTGGACATGCAGAGATACTTGATCTATACTTTCAGCCAGTTAGGTGGTAGATACATACTATCTAATGCTCTTACATAATACTAGTCTTGAATTACATTACTTTTGTTTAGAATTCAGTGACAAAATGGCTGGTTATGGAGGTATTAGAGTTTGATATAGTTGCTTGTCTTCCATTGAAAAATTGTTTTGTACAGTAAGACGTTCTTCAAAATGAAGTCAAGAAATACTGAACTCATTTCCCTCTCTGTTATTTGGCTTATTGCAGCCTTGCAAAACTGTCATAAAAATTTAGTGGCTAAAAATCCAATCAACTCTTCTTCATCAATATAACAATTGTTAAAGGGAAGTGGAATTAAAAGATTCTTTACTCTTTCTCCTCTATTCACTACCCCTTGCTCTCTATAACTATCCACGGAGAGTTTGCAAGGACATTTTATCGCCTCCATCAAGATACTAATACTTCTCACAACTTCACCCGGAGACGACTGGCTTCTGACATGGTTACCTTCACTTTGTTTCCAAAATGCATCAAATTCTGTACCCTTTCAGACTCAGTGAGATTGCTTTCAATGAACAGGATTGCATACACTAGGAATGCTATTACTGAAATATAAATATTTGTTTCCAACTCATCCTAAATACAAATATGTAGTTTTACACTGAAGACCATTTATTTTTCATTTTTAAACTATCATACTGATAATTTATGCTTCTTAAATATTATATTCTCAAGTTTTGAAAAGGCAAATAATTTTTTGTTTCCTGTGGTCCACCAATAGATGGCAGGTGAAGCTCTAGAAATTTAATTCACTTGATACAGCATGAAATAAAGAGCACCTAGAGTTTACGTATATAGCCAGCAGTAAATCAATTGATATCTCTTCAGGTGAGATCATGATTTAGTCCTAGCCCATTATAAACTTTAGCCCAAGTTTAGGAATAGCTATATTTTGCATATAAGACTGTTTATTCTTATTTCTTTTGTCCGACCGCATTAGGTCAAACCAAAGTTTGTGCACACCATCCTTCTCTCTTGGTTGAGAAGGTATTTGTCAGCATGTCATAGCTGCTGTTACATTCACACGGGGTCTTAGAACTGAGCTTTCTGTAATATAAACAAGAAAGCTCTGCATTCATACCCTTGTCACAAATGATACTGATTGTGAGTTGGAACAGAATATCCTGAAGCTCAAGCTTTGATTTCCAGTTCCATAAAAACTAGAAACAGGAGGCAGGGGCAGGGAAGAAGAGAAAGAGAGAGAGACTGGTGGCAGAAAGAGCCTAATATGCGGATAAAACTAATTCAATAAACCACAATAAGGATGCTCATAATGTCATACTGTAATTCTTCAAATAAAATACTGTGGGGTTTTTTTAAATCCTTTTTTTTTTTTTTCCCCTGAAACACAGAAGCAGGAGGGATTGAATTTTGTTTACACAGAAGCCAGATACTGTGCTCAAAGTTACAATGGAGTGGTATAAAAAGACAGAGATTTTCTTCTGCATGTATTTTAATGATTTTAAGACAGCAAGTAATGTGTTGTAGTCAATTAATTGTAGGATTTACTTGAAAAATGAATAGAAGCATGCATAGACAACACGGTTTGAGGATTGCAGAGCACAGAAGGATACCTTTCCTTCTAAGCAATCTATATTAGTAAATGTACGTTACTTCTCCTGCAAAATCATTCCTTGAAATCTGTCTGCCTCGCAACTGTCCTGCTCTTAACGACAGTCTACGTATTGATGACTGATGACTAAGTGACCATTAGAGCAACTTGAGGCTGACCAAGCAGACAAATTTGATTGCGCTGATGCCTGCATGGCAGTCTGGATGTATTCTATTAATCCAATCCATTCATTAATCCTTCCATTTTGTGAGCTCCACTTCTAACTGTAACTCTCAGCATGTATTGAAGCTTCAGCTGTATGACCAACAGCAGCAAAACATGGATAAAACCCAAGGCCATCAAGAAGTATCAATAACTACACACTGAATAACGAAGATTATGCAGCTGAGTCAGTGACTATTAATCACTCTCTACCAGTAATGTTATAGAAGAGAAGGGAGAATGTCTGAAACTGCTTCAAATTAACAGGTCTTCAGTGAACTGGGCAAGTTTGGCAGCATATATCATGACCTAAATTAAAAAAAAAAGATGATTTTAGGCATCCAATCTAAATTCCTCAGTCTGTCTAGTCCAGACGACAAAGAGAAGACAGCCGCTTGAATGTCCCTCTGCAAGAAACCCCACTGACCATGTAGTAACCTCATCTTCCAATCCTAGCACCTCAGGAAAATGCCTCAAGTCAGGCAGCATGAATGACCCCTTTAGAGATTGTACCTGTCACTGAATGTGAAACAAATGGGTGCAGTTAACAAGCAACTTCCGAGGGGGCAGGCCATAGCGTGCAAAACCAGCACACCACCACTGACTTAAGAGTTACAAGGGGTTAAGCTGCACATCATCTTGACCCTCAAATGACAGCACATGTTATCACAACAGAATTATTAAATAATCAGACTGGCTCAAAGGTATGCATTTCCCCTTGGCTTGCTTTTGTTTGAAGTCTCTCGCCCTGAAAAGTAAACTTTTCATTCAAACCTCAGTTGAGAGCAGCCTGTAGCCAGCAAAACTGCAGAGAAAGGTCTGTAAACAATAACTGCTCTGTAGAGAACAAGCTGACCTTTACAGACGTTAAACAAAACAAAAAGGGGTGACTGATGCTGTGCAGTATGTACTCTCCGAAATATTAAAACCAAGAAAGTCATGGAAGGTTAGTTTATGAACATACAGCATGATAAATTATGTCAGCGGATGGTGGGGTAGGAAAGGGGAAAGCATGATTCGGTAAAATATTTAGGGACAAAAGCCTCATCTGAAAAAGGAGAAGTGTGTAATGCTGACTTCTATCAAATAGAAACAAAAACTAATCCCATGTTATCTAGAGCAGGTCAGTTGCTAAAGTCTCCATGACTCATTTTTTAAAATTCTGATTAATATAGTGAGACATGGTATAAAGTTTTTTAGAATAATAAATCTACCAGTAAACTCCAAAGGATAATTACTTACAGTAGAGCCACAAATGTTATTAATACAGAGGACAAGCTAACCTATGGAGAATCATAGAATCATTTAGGTTGGAAGAGATCTTTAAGATCACCAAGTCCAACTGTTAACCCAGCACTGCCAATTCCACCACTAAATCATGTCCCTAAGCGCCACAGCTATAGTCTTTTAAACCGCTCCAGGAATGGTGACTCAACCACTTCCCTGGGCAGCCTGTTCCAAGGCTTGACAACCCTTCTGGTAAAGAAATTTTCCGTGATGTCCGACTTAACCCTGCCCTGGTGCAACTTGAGGCCGTTTCCTCTTGTCCTATCACTTATTACTTGGGAAGAAACCAATGTCTACCTCGCTACAACCTCCTTTCAGGTAGTTTCAGTTTCAGTCTGCCTGTGTCTTTGTCAACCCAAACTATAGACAAAGGCTGCAAAATGCTGCATCTCTTTCTCTCTTTGCTTCGCTCCCTTTTAATTTTCCCTTCTCCCAGAAATGTATGGGGGCAGGGTGCGGAGGGGTTGTTCAGTTTAAATACATCTCTTGCTGTCACATTCTGGAATGGGATAGTTTCATCATCTGGCACTTCAAGAGTTTCCTGCATCAAACCTGTCTTCCCATCCACGGCAGCAAGTCTCTAGGCATAGTAGACCCCAAGCCCACCTCAACATGCCTCTGAAGCCAAAAAGCCATGGCTGAATAGTCACATCCCTTCTGCAAATAGGGCGAAGTCTAGGAGGGACAAGCCTTCACTTTACCAGACTTGCAAGGGAAGCCACATCTCTCATTCAGTCATAACAGGGCACAAGCAGTTCTTTACAGACAGGTACCATACTCTCTCTGAAGCAAAAGGCACATCCTCACAGCACCCTTCCAGTCCTGTAAACTAGGACCTGATTAAAGCAATATCCAGGATGGAAGTACCTTAACACAAAAATACTTATGCCAAAAACATAGTGAGTGCTGTCCCTGTTGTGCTTTTTATATGCTTTAAACATGGTTACTAGAAGGCAGTAAAAATGACTTTGGACAGCAGAGGATCTCTCTGGCATTAGAGCTATTTGCAATGCAGGATGACTTGAAGAAAGTTAAGGATCATACTGTGATCCTTCTAGTAATCTTCTGGGAATCTGAGGTGAAAGCCTGAGATCACTGAAGTCAAGGGGCATTTTGACTTCAGTGGGACCAGCATCTCTCCAAAACTTTTCAGCAAAAATAAAAATCACATACCTCTAAAAAAAAAAAAAAGTTAATAATCAACATGTTATAGACTATTTTGCCTTAAAGTGAAGCAAAGCCCTCTGCTAATGAAAGATGAAAGTCCAGGTACACATCTTTGGATTGGCTACTGGGTATGGTCTGAACAGAACTAGTGGAGAGAAGAAGGGACTTTTCAGACAAGTCCCAAAAGCAAATCTATGATCACATTAGGAATCTATGTTAAAGGGACAAAGAAGTTCTTGAAACCAGTGCAACCAGATGTAAAGATATCCAGGTAGGAGAGAGAAACGAGAAGTCATCCAACAATAAAAAAACCACATTCAAAAGGTCAGCCATAACATTTGTTGATATGGACTGATTTTTAGAGATGCTGAGGTGAGTTTAATGGATGCTCAGGATCATTGAATATCAAGGAAACTTACTTTATTCCTGTGCACTAACCAACACGCTGCATAGTATCCCATTCATTTTAGCTGCAGACAAATTATTGAAAACTTTTACATTTTCCTGGTTGCAAACTGAAACTATTTACCATAGGTGTGGCCTCTGTGAAATCCATCAGGAGGTCACCTGGCTCCAAAGCAAATGTATTTCCAGCATCTGTGGAACTCTAAAGGAAAAGAAGAAACCCAGCACTGAAAAAAATAATTTCTGTAATTCTATTGGTTGCTTTTGTGGGTTTTTTTAAAATTCCTTAAAGCATAGATTGTCAAATAGATTTCAAATTTCACACTATGTTTTGACAACAAAATTATGCACCTTTGAAATCAAGGTAAATATTAATTTAATCCTGATCCACTGCCCCCTAATGCTGATGAAAAACTATTAATGATTTTAATTGGGTCTCGGAGCAGGATCTAAGTATTTCCTTACACAACAGGATAAACATATTACTACAACTCTGCATTAAAAACTACTCCTAAATGTAGAATTACTCCATCTAAGGAAAACATGTTATCTGCAACTCCCTCCCACCCTTCCTGAATACTCTCCGAACTGACATAAGTGCAGCTCCTTGCTTATTACCTTGCCACCAGGCGAAACCTGCGTTTGTCCTTCTGATGTCTGTGGCGTACATTTCTGTGACCCAGGAGATGCTGAAGACACAGGAGTTGATGCCGCTGCTGCTGCTGCCAGTGCTGGAGGAAGGTCATCTTCATCACTGCAGTTGATAAAAGGAGACAGATCTTAATAGAAAATGTTACCAGACTTAGACCATACTTGTACTGGAGGAGGCTCTGGTAACCTGTATGTCAGCTGTAGTGCTTTGCAGTGAAGTTCTGTTTACTCTTCCACCTGTAACACAGCTAATTTTTCAAGTAAATTAGATTTTTTTAAGCTTTAAAGATTCCTCAAAAGTGGATTGGCTAGGTAACCCTCATCTGCAAATGGAAAGCCGATGGGTATGAAGTGCAAGTAGTGTTTCTATGGAGTATGTATATATGAATAAATATTACTCTTGTGTTTATTCCTTTCTACAAAGGCTGGCAGTATTGATGAGAACAGATTGGTTAGATCCGTCCATGGGATGGACTGCTTCACTGGCTTTAGACCGAGGGGAGCTTTGACACCCATTATGCAGCTAGTCTGTGCTATTGTTTGCAAACTGTTTTTAAAGGACTTTGACTCCAAAAGGACGGCTTTAGAAACATTCTCGTGAGGGTATCTTTTTCCTGTCCCATTTATTCCATTTACAGAGAAAACATTTTATTTAAAACCAGGTTGCACGCTTCCCTTGGGCTCTAGGCTGTCAAGCTGAGATCATTCCATCTCACCTACTGTCACCAATAAATGAAAGCCAGTAGAGAATATACCTTCATTTACTTTTGTAGAGCCCCATTGACTACAAATCATTGGGATCAGCCAGCCTTGAGTCAGGGTGTTTCCAACTGCTAATTGCAATTGCATGGAGGTAAACAGAGTCACAGTTTGGACTACAGAACCTTTACTACTGGGACTGATGTGCGAAAAGGAAAGACTACAGCCTGATAATTCAAAGCACAGGGAAAAATTTCAAGAAACATTATTTCTGCTCATAAAAGGCACCAGTTTTAATTACCAGTTAGGTAGTCACAGCACACAGAAGCCTGGCATGGCAGTTTGACAGACACTTCCAGAATAGAACTGTACTTGGTTTAGTGCTACTTGAAAGCATCATGCCCTGGGCAACATGGTACTTCAAAACTACAAGACGTACAGGGTACACAGCCTTATGGGGGGTTGTTTGGGTCATAGCAGTGGGTTTTATTATGATATAAAGCTATGGTGATTAATGTTATCTTTTCCATGCTTCATTTTTTATTTCTTTTTGGTAAGGATAGAATTCAGCACCAGAGCATGTACAACACGCTATTTTTATACTGGAAAGAAAATGCAAAATCTTTTGGACCTGGTGAATAGATGTTTTATTAATGCAATAAGCCAGAGTTGGGCTGTTGACCTAGTTAATCTCTCTTTCAGAAACATGTAGCTGACATTTTCTCAGTCCTTGCTCCCCACTCTCAGCAGGAGTACACTGGCACCCTCCCCATCCTTGCTGGTAAAGCTGCTCTGTTGCATACAAGGAAGTGGAAAATTGTCAAGAACTTGCCAGCTCAGAAAGGTTTCTTAGTGTCTGCAAACCAAAGCTGAGGGTCAGGGTCCACTCTTATCAGGCACCAAGCTATTAGCATGCTATCTATAAGACTGAGAATTGGCTTCCTTCACTGTATTCCTTTCACAACACTACTTCACTATTTCTTTGCATTTCCCATATTTGCAATCCAGATAGAAGATAATTTAAATTGAATAGAATTTAGGTCTACAAAACCCCCCAAAATTTTACAGAAATCACAGCCCATATTTTTAATTAGGGACTCTTCAGCCCTACACACGGCCATAGCATAGGTGACACCTGTGTTTAGATGTGTTTATGTGCTGTTCCTCATGCCTAACACTGGACAACTGAAAATCCACATGGGGCAAAACGTGCTTGAAACATGAAAAAACTCACTGACTAAAAATTGCGAATTCACTCGTGAATACACAAATATATATATTTTAAAACATACTGTCTAAAAGTTGCTTCTCTCTGTGTAATAACACCATTACTTTTTCCACTGCATGTCCCTGCCTGTCTTTCCATTCCACTTGTCTCCCACTGCACTGTTCATCACTTCAGCCCTTGCCTTTCCAAGTTCTGCTCTTCCCAGACACTGTTGAATTCTCCAAGGTACAGTTACTCCCAATGGCCCCTGGCATCCTTTCCTTTCTCTCTAGGACAACATCTCATTCATTTTCATTTACCCTCTCCTTTCCTCAGTGCTGTTCTTAGATGTGGGGCCACATGTTCTGCAGGTGCTCAACAGCTCTGGGGGACAAGTTGACTGTTCACATACAGAAAAGGGAGGTGGTAGTAATAGCTGATTCTGTTATTACTTCAAGGACAACCCCTCGAGGTACCTATTTTCATTATTCTATGTCCTATTACACATACCTCTGCTTGTCATCTTCTCTCTAGCCCTGACCTAGAGTACTTTTTTTCACTCAGATTCATAAAAACTGATTTCTCACTTGCCTTGCTATCTCCAACACCAACTTATCTTACTATCTTCCTTTGATGGTCCCACAGGATATCTTCTGCTTCTGCATACATAACCAAAGTATCTTTTACATTAAAACTGTCAACACAGCATAACCCTGTTCTCTTTCTTTGCCACGTAGCAGTATTTGAGCACCAAGTTTAACAACCTGTTCAGGTTAAAATCAAAGTTTAGGTTAAAACTTAAAACTTTTCCAAGAGTGCATACAAAACCTGTGACTATACCTGCAATAGGACATGAATTTCTTGCCTGTTCTTACACATCACTGTGCTCAAAGAATAGGATCAGCTACTGCATCCTATTCATTACCTGCCATACGAGGAATAATAATTGGTCCTCTCAGTGCCACGGTCTTTTCCTTTGCTGATGCTATCTACAAGTTCACACATTATCAAAAAAATCTGAAAAATCAGAAGCAACTTGAAATACGTAGGAGATTTCCTTTTCTTGGCTTGTATAAAACGAGGTAGTAGAAGTAGTGCCTTGTTCAAGAAAAGCACACTGCTGTCTGAGCTATGCTGTCTGGGCAGAGTAAGTGAGCAGGCTTCATTCAGTCCTTGGGAAACTGCTCCTACCAAACACTGCCAAGTTCCCTGTCACACATTACCTTCAGGATTAGCAAGCAGCAAGGGAAGATGGGTTCTCTTCCTAGCTTGAGTTGTCAATTCCCATCTCCTGTCTCATTTTCAAATCATACTGGTGGATGTATCATAGTAAAAAGGAGCATGTTATATGGCCTGCTGACCAAGCTGTGGCTGTGTGTTCCCATATGCCTTGCTCTCTTGGACAAGTAGCAGTTTGGCTAATTGCTCATTTTCCTCCTAGTTTTAGTTTGATTCTTTCTCCTGTTTCTTCTCCTAAATAATTTTTCACTTTTGGTGATGTAGATTATTACTTATTTCCATAACAAAAGCCAGCGTTCTTAATAGTAAGACAGAAAATAACTACGTATTGGTATTTATTAGAATCCTTCTGGAGAGAAGAAAAACTTTTGCTGATGCTGCTACATATTTAGTGTCTCTAGAACGTTAAAGAGCTGAAGGGACTAACAGCTGCCATTCCACGTTGAAAGCATACATTTTTTTTTCCTTCATCATGGCATTGGTGTTCTTGTACTAATAAGTTTATGCTGACATTGTCCCTTTTTCATCTAGCTTCTGGTGGCCTTCTCTGTCCTTTCATGTGAAGGACAAATCAACAAAATGATTTCCACATCTCTTCAGTACCTCACATCTCCAGAGACTCTCAAATCAGGTGAATTATGTGTAAATAGGATGCCAAAGACCTATAGGCACAGATCACTCTTGTCAGAACTAAGAGACACAACTTTGCTGGCTGTAGCTGTATCGGGCTCAGCAATTTCTGCATGTGACAAAATCACACACACAGAGAGAGAGAGCACTTTCTACGGACTGTTTTCCTCATTTTGCAAGTGTGGTTGTAATGAAGCAGACAGAGCAGCAGCTCACATCAAGCCTTTGACATTTCATGTGAAAAAGAAGTTTCTAATTCCTAACCTGTAAGCTCAGAAAAAGGTAGAGGGACTGCAGTTCTGAGGGTTAGCAACTGCATAGGAATGGCAAATTCATTTTGTATTAAAAGCTTGAAGATTCTCAGTGATGAAAGGAACAGTATCAGTATAAGATCATTATCATGTAATTGCACTCATGCCTTTCAGAAGGCATAGCTAGAGCAATAATTAGCATCCCCCTTCATTTTCAGCTGTAGTAGGCAAAAACATAAAGATAGTGCTATATGTTACTCACAAACTGTACTGCCTCGTTAACTTCCTCACACGAGAAACTTTAATATCCTGCTTTTCTGTAGGGCCAGTTGATGGTGTAGTTTCAGGTCGCACTGGAGCTGGACTTCTAAAAATAACAAGAAAAATCTATGTGGCACAGTCTTTATTTAAACTACTTCAGGCATGTCAACAAAGTTCTAACTCATCAACACATATTTATCTTGCAAAGTGGCAAGTGCCCATTGAAGTTCATCCTTTTGTTCCATTTATAGTTCACAAGCCAGTGTGCATGAACAGAAAAGGATATGCGAACTCACCCTCCTGTGCATTGTGTACCATTTATAAAAACAGCCACTGATTACAAATACAGAAGCCTATGTAAGAGAGCATGTAGAAATGTCACTGTTTGCAAAATACAACATTTTAATAACAGCCCAGAAATATTTTTACAAAAATTGCCTTTAACAAAAACCGGTTTATGAATTATGAAACCTGATCGGCTTAAAATAGTTTTTACCTGATATCCTTCTGCATTTGAAAGAGCAGCTCAAGGGAAATGAACTAACGGATTTGATCCAAGAAAGGGATACTTGCTAGGAAAAAACCACAACTCAAGACGTGTTTCAGATGCTCATGAATATGAAATATATCTGCAGAGCTCTAGGAAAGGATAGAAATGGGAATGAGGAGACCCACATAAAAGG
Organism: Bucorvus abyssinicus; assembly: GCA_009769605.1. Classification (NCBI taxonomy): domain Eukaryota; kingdom Metazoa; phylum Chordata; class Aves; order Bucerotiformes; family Bucorvidae; genus Bucorvus; species Bucorvus abyssinicus. Next base: position 29,380,190 of record CM020027.1, read on the forward strand.
ATCTTCTCTTTAACCATTTATCAGTAGAGTTAACTAAGACTTGAATACAAATAGCATAAATACTAAATACAAGATCTTCATGACCTTGGGAGGAAACCATTTTGACCGTGAGCTTGAGCGGCGTGAAGACACATAAATCATCTGAAATACTACTTCTATCTGAAGTGACACATTATGATTAAATATACCATATGAGTATTACAAATGCTATAAACATAATATGTCAAACATTAAAAGAGTATAATTTGAAAGTCTTGATCAATAATTTGTGAAATGGTATTCTGCCATCTAATCTGAAGTCAGACACTAAGTTAGTACTTAAGCAGTCCTACTGGTGGGATTGCTTATGCACTGAGGTACATTCTAAAACTGGCAGAAGTGGCACAATATAGTCTCTAAAGTTATAAATTTGGGTTGAATTCTTCGAGTCTACTTGCATATTAGCCTTCTAGAGCCATAATAAGATAAGCATATTTAATCTTCAGAATTGCAGTTCCCTCTGATGCCCCTGTGGGTTTTAAGCTTCGCTAACTATAACTCTTGAACCTGCTGTCCAGCTACAACAGAACCTACTGTATTTTAGTCTTTGGAGAGGTCACAGAGCATAAAAAGGAGCAATGGGAAGTATAAGAATACAAAGGACATACATAAATCATAAACCTGACTCTACTTGTTCCACTTCTCATGGAACAACTTTTGTCGATTTTTTCCCTGCTTTTTGATCCCATTAATTTCAACAAGTCAGTACAGATAGCAGCAAGATTCATATCTTGCCCCGTCCCTAATTCCAATTTCAGGGTCAGACAATTATATCTCAGATTCACAATGAGATTAATGCAGAACAATCCAGCCAGATTTTCAGACCTTTTGCTGAGTTTGTTAGGCTGGCAAATAAGACAAGGATAAGAGAAGAAAAAGGCCAAACCATCTTGTTCTAATCTTGAAGTCTGTACGCCTGATATGGAAATCTGTGAATGAACATCATGATGGAAGCTGCCAATGTAATTTTCATCAAGTCAGGCTTCAGAATGGATGACCGCCCTAGCTACTCTTTTCTTAGACAACTTTTGCTCAACCAAAGGTAGCTTTTGACAACTGAAAAGAATTGCTAGTTCAATTTACCCAAAGTGATTTTGAATTCAAGTTCCTTGCAATTATTTTGTCTGTTTAAAGAGAGTCATTACGTGCAGATATCACCATTTGTAGTTTACCATCCTATATAAACTACATAGCTATAGTCCTATATAAACTATATCACTTGAACAAAACCTGAAGTGTTGAACGATTAGCAGGACTCAGACTTAAAAAAAAAAGAAAACGTGCAGTGTATTACAGTCCCTTTAGGAGACTCTCCTTCAATGTCATTAATTCATAGACTTTTTCCTGTTAGAGTATCCCACAATTACAGCATTAAAATGAAGGTACTGAACCAAGACAGAGTTACTTAATGACCTGGCACCTTACATAAAAATCTGTCACTTCCTGGTGAGAATGACAATAACAGCCATGAATGTCAGCGTGCAGCGGCAGGTCATCAGAAACTGCCTCTGCACTGAGAGCCCCAGCACACTCCTCAGCAGCCGCCAGCATGCTCTGCTGAACCAGCTTCAGCCCGTTTCACAAGCCTGAAGAGAAACATAAACACGTTCTAGAGAGGCAGATCCACCCCACCCCAAAACCAAGGAATTTGTTTTGTTCTCGGAGTAGCAACCAACAGTGCTACTGAAACCAAAACTGCTCACAAAAAACCTACACTTCAAGTGACCACAAATGTCCACTGATTTAGCTTGAATCTTCCTCAGAGACATGATGTACATGCTCGTGCCGAGGGACTAGGGGCGTCCAACCCCGCCCTGGCTCAGCTGTAATGGGGAGAGTAGTTCACAGGGCTGGGGCTATGCTGGTGCCTGCAGTACCCCTCCGTGCACCGCGGCTTCTATGGACTGACATGCCTTCCTCATCCCCTGCTAAGCTGGCTCCAGGCAGACCTCCATGCTTGCTTGAAACATGATAAGTGGGAGCAAACGATTGTGCACCTAATAAGCTGAAAGGGATAGAATAACTTCTCTTTCCCTGCACAATCCAGTTCAGAATTTTAAAACCACCAAAGTCTGCTGGGGGAACTGCTTTCTGTGTTTGCCTTTAACAGGTTGTATCTTCTTTGCTTCTGTTTGTGCCTATCTTGCCATCTGGAACAATCTTTCTCCCTCCATTCTCCCACACTAAGGCCAAGAAGTAGAGGCTAAAAGGATACAGTCATCTGCATGAAGGTTGACCTGCGTTCAGATACTGATTCATGTAAAAAAAAAAAAGAAAAAAAAAGGAAAAATAAAGCTGAGTTTTGGCTTCAGAATTCCCTTTGAGTAGGAATATGGTAGTGAAATCTTGGGAAGGAAAAAAAAGGAAGAGGAAAAATATTTGATAGATGGGTTCTCTTATTTGTCAAAGGCATAGGCTAACTAGCTAAGCAAACACACACAAATGTGCAAATTTTACCAAGTCTGTGCTCTAAGGGTTTTACACTTAACTTGTTTTCCAAAGTTATGGCCATCTTTAGTTAAGAAACAATACCTGTTTCATCACTCTGATAAGGTAGCTTTTCTCAGAAGACAGGTTAGCTTTCCAAAATATTATTTGGACAGTTGAAAGACATTGCCAGAACGAAACTTTCTGAATAAAGCTTTTTTCTTCTTTTTACCTCCCTCCCCCGCCCATATATATTGCAGATGTACAGTGAAGTTCCTTGCTACAGAGGAGCAGCTTGTGGGCTCTCCTTACCCTCCTCACTTGAGTTCTGTTTCTTGTAAAGGAAAAAATTCCCTCCCTTCCCTTGCCCTTCTAATGAAAATGTATCTGCAGTGCAGACAAAAACGTGGTGCTCCTGGGGTCCAACAGATAGATAAATGATACAGAAACTGTCCTTTTCCCCCAGCTCAGAGTAATGTTGCAGGTCAAACCCAGTATCTAAGGTCAAATTGAGCTACAAATCCTACCTCTCCGTACAGCTGCCAGGACAGCCATTATAAACGCTGTGGTTTTCAGAGAGCCTAGGTGCAGTTTAAGGGACACGGCCAAAGAACAAAGTATTTCATCAACTTAACCTCATCTGAAAGGTCTGAGTACTGCTCCTTTCTCTGTTTGGAGATTAAGAATACAATTACAAACATCAGCATCTGACTTCAGGCAACAGGTCAAAGAGGTCTTTAATACTCGGAATGAAGTCAAAGAACATACCTAGGTGTCCTATCTGCAATCTTTAATGCAGACTGGCATGTAAAGGGTATGCAAGAGTTCAGCTTGAAGTTATGACTTTGATGAAGAAATTACTGGGTGAGGTTCCTGTAAAAAGCCAGAGTAGCAGATCCATTAACCTGCCCACTGGATTGAGGCCAGGCAGATGTGTATTTCATAGAATCATAGAATGGTTCAGCTTGGAAGAGACCTTAAAGATCATCTAGTTCCAACCTTCCTGCCACAGGCGGGGACACCTTCCACTAGACCAGATGTTTTTTGGAAACACTGGCTGAAGTTTTTCGGTGGGAGAATGAATGGCTTTTTAAAAAATTTTAGGATAAAGATTGAATGAAAAGGCATCTTTTTAAAAGCAATTAGTATTTGTTAGGAAGAAGTCAACATAGATAATGGTTTTAGCTTTCCCAGAATATTTCACAATACATTTAGAAGGAGATATTTAAATGTTGTCTTTGGCTTTGGTCATATCCTGAGAGCACCTGCAGAGAGCCAAAGTTCTCTGGTTCAGATTCACATTACACCAGATACATCAGCAGGCTGTTAGCTCAGAGACAGTAATTCAAATGTTAACATAGTTTGTGCAGGTGAGAAAGGGAAAAGCACAAGAATGCATACATTACTTTGAGCAACACTCCTCCTTTGATGATACACAAAAGTTATATGTAAGGAGTATCACCACTTTGGTCAAAAAAGGTGTAGGACATATTCTCATAGATTGAAAGGCAGTCAAACTCAAAGCCCAGTGTACATCAAGTGCACAAGCCACAGCAGGGGTATCATATTCTGACGATCTGTACAAGCAAAGCTCTCTCTGCATTGGGCATCAAGAAGAGTGCCTGAGACTACTTCTCCTGATTCATCTGTACCCTGTACAACTTGATATAATTTAATATTTTCTACCCATCTTTTCTAGTCTGGAGCATCATCAAGCTCTGTGAGATAACATTTAATTTTACATTACGTGTTGAGCAGCTCCTAATATAATTAGTCTTAATGTAATAGCATAATTTGGTTTTGGATGGGAAGATTTAGGAAGAAAATTAGAATAAATGAATGCACAAAGCACCAGCTGGTGCTTATACCTACTCCCACATAAGAAGAATATTGCTATTTGCAATCCTATGAAAGATGAGATAATTTGGATAACAAGGATCAACAAAGGGTGACGCAGCAGTTGGTCTAAACAGAAAAAAACCCGCAGACAAATCCTGAACCATTTGGAATAAAAAGCACGCCAAAGCTGGTAGCAATCCGAAAGCATGTTATAAGGGAAAATAAATATTGCAGTCCATAAATGAACCATATGGTGCACAACAGCAAGTGGCAACAGTGACAAGAACAGTAATAACTGACCAGCCAACTTGAGGGCTTCAGTTGAAGAGGGCTCTTGACTGACAGCACTTGGGCACCTGCCTCAGAAATGCAGGAACTGGCATTTACACATTTGATCAGTATTCTTCATAAAACAGTGTATAATCTCCATCTTTGGAGGTTTTTAAAATTCAGCCAGAGTCATAGCTGACCTGATCTAGTGTTGTTGACAGTCCTGCTTTGAGCAGGAGGCTGTACCAGATGACCCTTCCAATCAGCAGTTCTATAGTTCTATGATAAATAACTAAAATTTCTCAGAAACAATGTCAATTACTACTTCAATTTTCCAAAACATAACTTCAAAAGAATGTATCTAATTTAACATCTGGATAATCTTGTGTGTGTAACAGTAAACACCTACTCACAAAATGAAGACTAACATTTAGCAGATGAAGAAGGTGTTGGTGCTTACATATACCAGCTCTTCAAGACCTTCAGCTAGATCACCTGAATCAGACATATATCATATCTAAAGTTTCCTGAACTTCGAGTGACCATGAAGAAAAAAGTACATTATCAGCAAATCCTGCTGCCAGATAATTCCTGTCTTACAAACTTGACTTCAGTTGCTTACCAAACTTTGTTTAACTTCAGGCATTTTTGCTAACATTTCCACTACTGGCTTGTCCTAAGATGAAAGTTTGGCTTGGCAAACAGGCTATGCCCAAAGACAGCCAATATTTTGCTTTGTCGCAAAGTATGAGCAGTTCATGACATCTGACTGTTTTGGTCTAATTCTTCACTCACTGGAATTCCTGAAGCCGGCACAGCAGAGTTATACTGGGGATTACATTCAGACATATTTGAAGAAGAGAACACAATAAGAAAAGTGTAAATCTTTATGTGAATTACAGTCAAACTCTGTGTGTGTGAATCTGTGCGTACAGGCACACACATATACACACTATAGTCTTACCCAGGTGGTCATAGCCAGAGAGAAAACAGATAATTCAAAGAGTTTGCCGGAGAAGTTCATGTGTAGGTGTGGGGAAGCTGTACAGATGCTGCATCTGTCTGGCAAAGCTTTGAATAAGGAGAGGAATAAAGGAAGGAGTTCTCTTGAAGGGGTTCTGTGGTTAGCTATATATTTATTACGTTTAACAGATGAAGCAGGCTGGCATTTAGGTGGTAAATTTCTGGAAGGAAAGTTCAATAGCTTATCGTTCTAGCAGCCCATCCCTTTCCTAAGAAACAGGTGAGATTTATAAAAAGGTGACGAGGTGACTACGTGATTCACATTCACGTGATATGGTGCAGGAGAGAAACCTCCACATCCCTGATCGCTAGACGGGCCAGGCCTCTGCTCAAGAGGAAAGAGGGACCAGAGGTGATAAGAAACCGGGGGACGACAATTTTCATTTCTATATTTCCTACAATATTTTATACTTCCTTCTTTATACGACGGTTCTGGCAGACAGCCTGAACCCTGATCTCTCAAGGTGAAAAGAATAAAATAAAAAAATCCCAGCTGGAGGCCGGTGATGAGAGCCTTACCAAAACTATACATAAGAACAGGCAGTAACCTCAAACCTGAATTAAACTACACACCTAATCAGAAAATTCTCCCTGAACACTTCTCCCTCAACACTTCCATCTGGACACTGAGGCAGATACCTGGGGGTAAGGAAGTTTCTAACAGACAGGGAAATATCTCTGTTACTTCCTTAATCCTTTCTGGCCCATTCAGCACCATGACAGGTCCTTTTCTTACATCACTATAGAAAAAAATGTTCTGTTAGAAAGGCTCTTCTAGCTCTAGCGGAAGATTAATTCCTCCGGTGGTTATAAAAAGGACTAATATGATCACTGCCTCTCTTGCAAACCTGGGCCCTACATCCAAAAGACGTACCATTAAAAACCATGGCTAGCATTGCTAATTCCAAACTAGACCGATGTTCACACAAACACATTTTTACTACATGCCTTAACAAAGCATGCCTCACTCATCATCATGGCTTGGCTTCGCGGACGAAGATTTGGGAAGGGCTTTGCCCACGCTTATTGCAAGCGCGTTGATGGCTGAAAAGGCCAATGCGGGATAGGCAAGACCGGTTGCAAAGAGCACACCGGAGGGTCTCCTTGGGTGGTATAGTCGAGGCACGGTTCTTTCTGCGCTGTCTTTTCTCCTCGAGACTGATTCTACGCGTGCTCTCAAAGGAGACAGCAGCGTTATGTATGGTGTGTCTCCTACGCAAGGTAGTAACTGCAGACTAACTGTATCTCTTCTTGATTTGATACAGGCAGTAGAAAAAGCAAAATAATGCAAATACATAAGTAACATGGTTTTTTGAGGTATTTCTTCTTCTGTAAACCAACATCATGTCCTGCCTTGACCAAAATGCTTATGCCCCAGCTATATAGCTGGGCTGTACTTCTCTGTACGTATTACTTGGGTGTTGATGAAAACGTGTGTGCTTTCAGGTCTGTTACAACAGAGATGCAATAAAGACACATCTAACTATTCTTGGTAGGACTGCTGTGTCTTATCAAGACAACTCGTGGCTCTCCTATTTAACTCGCTTTTGAAATTCCCCTCCCATTAGTTGCTCTCATTTGACTTTGTTCAGCTGAGAGCTCTGTCATGTGCAGCCTGGATGGATTCAACTGAGGTAACCATCCCACTCTTCCCCTACTGCCACTGTCCAGATCTGCTGCTCTGCTAGGGGTTATCAGCAAAGCAGCAGGGTCGGCGAAGGAAATGTACGACTATGTCCCAATTCATAGGGCACTATATCAGTCCTAACTGAGGATTAAGGAGAGTGTAAGCTAGGACACTGCAGCACGTATGGGGTTACTGAGTCACCAGATTTTTTTCATCACTGAATGTGGGAGCCAGCACTTGAAACAGTCTGGGAGAAAAAAAAAAAAATCCTGTCCAGAAGTGGGAAAGCTATAGAGACATACAGCACTGCTCTCCAAAATCAAGGAGAGAGGACTGTACTCTTCTGTGATCCCACATCCTCCTGCACCTTAATGTGATGTGTACGGGTTAGCTATCAAGAGGAAAATCAGGAGACAATCTTGCACTTCCAGCCTGTGCACCAAATAACAGAGCAAATTTCACAAGCTTTCCCCTCCTGAAAGCTTACAAAACAGTGCAGTATCAGCTTCAGCTGTGGTCTTTTTCCCCTGTATTTAAAATGATTTAGGTATAGAAGTATCTGCAGTTTGCCAACAGACACAGAAAACAGGTGAATAAACTGACTGATACATGACAACTTTGTATAAGCACAACATTATTCCGAGGCCATGTCCAACGAAATGACTGGAGAGCTGCTTGTAGCGGACGTGGCTATACCACGCATATATATGAGTAATTACTAGTTGAACCAGAACTAATTCTACAAAGAGCTATAGCAATTGTTAGCCAAATCAAGTTTGCCATGGCAGATGCTAAAATAATTGCTCAGGGGGATTACCGGCCACATCCAAGCAGTTAATTCATTAGAAGTGTAATCTTCAGAGTGGCAACAGATGAGCAGACAAAATGGTAGCAAAGAGACACAGTTCTTTAATCAAACAAGTATAGCTGCCCTCCTTACCTTCTATTTCCCTACTTGTATGAAAAATTCATGCTTCAGTTAATGATCAAAACTGCTTATGTTTGCTTACTAGCTAGTCTGAACAAATTTCCCAATGTCTTGGGTCTGGACAAAACACTGCTTTAGCATTTTGCTAGAGCATTGTACAGTCATCAGTAATCAAATACATGAAGTCATTGTCCCTGCTATAAATTCCTTGCATGAAAAGAGTGGAGCATTGTTAAATAGCTGAGACAGATACTGGTTTCAACTGGTAAGATATTTCAGCAAACAAACATTCCTCAAACATTCACAGGTGTTTTCTAGAGAAATGTCTGCAGGAATAGAAATTATATTCCATGGGGAAGGCTTTTTTTACAAAGGATGCTTGTGTATTTCTCAACTGAAGTAGAGAAAAACTCCCAGGTGACTTGTCTGACCAGTATGAACTAACCCTTGGCTCTACTCAGATGCAACTCCTAGAAAAGCAAAGGCTCGTTTATGTCTATCCAAGTCTACAAAATAGAGGTTATAGAGGATGTTATTGGCAAATAGGTCACATGCTGGCTGTCTGCAAGGGTGCATATATCCCTGCAGAAAGGGAAGCCACTTGAAGGAGAAAGAGAATTGGTTAGACACTATATTTATTTAGTTTTGAAGGCAGGCTGTTAAAATTGGTCTGCCCCTGAGCACTGATTACTTGTATATTTGCACCTCCAGGACACAGATACAAGCAGTAAACCAATACCATTTCATGTGGCACAACTGACTGTAGAAGAAACAATGCTTGACATAAACCAGATAGAATAAATATCAGACAAATATACACCTGCATACCCAGAAATCCAAAGTGGCTTTTATGAGTTTATGAGCTTGGATACGCGCAAAAGAGAACAGTAAAATTAGCTTTGCAGCCAGGTTGACATCCTTATTCGTGTTAAATAGTACTTCACCTCGCAAAGCATGTAACTCACAGCTTAGCATGATGTAGCAGGAGAGAATCTATTCTAAAACGTGAAATAGAAAGGCTTTTCTACAGACGTTATGCAAAAGTTCAGCAAAGGTGAGTAGGGAAAACAAGTCTGTAGCCACATTCCAAATCGCACAGGGCTTTACAAACCAAGTGCTCCTGAACTGCTACTGGAAGTAACATCAATCCAACACAGGGTGCTGTGGCAAAGACAATACATGAAAGCCACTTCTGTTAAACAAAGAAATAGTTCATTGTGTAACATAAGTGATGAATTTTCTCAGTGTCCCTAAGAAAGTTTTGTAGAAGTCTAAAAAGGGCAATGGCACACAAGAAAAGTGATTCTAAATATCAAGTAGACTTTGCAGCCTCTTGGACAAACAAATGGGAAAATCATGGCTTCCCAGGCCGGAAGTTACAGCTTTGCAGGGCTTCCGGAGATGAGAGACATGGGGAACCTGGAATCACTGCAGCTGTACTGCAGGAAAGCCAGGGACAGCCACAGAAAGCAATAGCATCACCTCTCATGTCTCCTTCTGCCTCAGTACCCACCAACCATCCTCTCTGTTCTTCTCTAGGTGGCTGCTTTCGCTAACCAAATGTAGCAGCTCTGCTACTCCAATCTGATCAGAAAGGAATTCTTGACTGAAATGTTTTTTGAAAACGGTTGCTGATTTATCACCTTATAGTAAAGATACACATTTGAAAAAAGGGTTGACAAATTTTCACGAATTTAACTGTTTCTTTTTGAGTTTGGAATGATTTGTCAAATGTAATTCATTAACCCTCTCATCCAGACTTTTATATAAGATGCTTAAATGTCTGCTTTCAGTTGCAAGACTCACCAACAGAAAGTCGTAAAATAAAATCATGCGATGACTAGTGCTTTAGTACATATGTATATTCCATAGATATAAACATATACACAGCATATACACTCGCATAATTAGCTGATTAACAGCCAGCATGATTACCATGATTTAAATCTGTAGGTTTTTTTTCATCAAACTCTCCTCTCAGATTTGGACACTAAAGATAAATAAAGTGATGACACTACCATACATATAGAGGCAGGCAATTTCCAAATACCCACGCTGTAACCCCCTCTCTAATTCCCTGCTGAAAGACAATACTATGCCACTCAAATAACGTTTACAATTAACACGCCTCCTCAAAATGGACACCCAAAAAAAGGAAGACTACTATTCATTATCAACAGAATAAAAGTACAATCCAACATAGTCACTACTGTCTGCAAATGAGCCGTTTTTCTGAAGGCTGTATACCAAATGCCTTTCTTCTGGAAAAAAAAAACAAACCAAAACAAAACCAAAACAACCCAACTTGCACAAATCAGAAGAACAGAAACACAAGGATGTTCCAGTTTGGACACCCAGCATGCTTCTGATACAAAAGTCATGAAAACTGACTTATATAAGCTTTTCTAAGTTTGTCACTCCATGTGATTTTTTACCTTGAGCTTTTATCAATTGTTTAAGTATATATGCTCAGTCTGATTTTTAAAGTTGAGCTTTTATTAATTCTTCAACTGTATTTCATATATGTGCATAAAATAATCACCCTTCTGACAGACACCTTCTCCTCAGGCCATTGCTTGGTGAACTGTACACAGCAACTTGGGGATGAGCAAATTGACCTGTAACACCCGTTTGAGATAATATTTGGAAAATGCCTCACTATATCATGCATTTATTCGATGTTTTCCCTACGGACAAGAAGTAACAGACCTTACATTAGGGTCCTGCAGGCTGGAGGTCTTACTGGGATTTACAAAAGCAGTCTCTTCTTTCACAGCCTGTTAAAAGAAGGAACCAAAGTTTAGTACAACTTCCATACGCTTACGATAACTCAACTGTTTATTAAAAAAATTGTCCTGTAAGCATCCCAGAAAACTGCAATACCCAAACTGCCTACTCTGCCCAGGTATAAAAGGCACAGTAATTTTTTTTTCATCTCTACAATTGATATTCACAGTGACGTACAATGGGCAGAGCAACAGAGTTAGGAAGAGATTGGATAGGGATAAAGGAGGAGAAAGAAAGAACCACTGATATTTATGATTCTCCAAGAAAGCATCTGAGCAGAAATAATAAAAATGAACCCAGGCAAACACACCGGGGTTGAGTTTGTTCTTTTAATTAGAGTAGAATAAATACTTATGTAGTCTAACCAAAATAACAATGCCAACTTTTCTTTGAAAAATTAATTGAAAAATGGGATCCCTTACATATAATCACACAGTACATGAAATTTACAGAAAATCTCACCACTACTGCTGTCTGCTAAATTACAGAGTCCTATCTCTCACATATCATTTGTCTATAGAGTTGAAAATACTAGCATTGCAAAATGACTTACATGAAAATTGCTTGATTACTCAGGAAATGCCCAGTTTGGGCAGGTGTTGGTAGATTATACTCTTCAACTGAGATGCAGAGTTCCACAATCCATGCGTAAATGCCAGTGTCAGTGCAACACTCTATAGAAAATACTGGCTGAAGACACAAGACTATCTCCAAATCAGTAATGGACTTGGCAGGTTCTGACATTTCCATTCTGCTAAATGGGAAGGGAACTGATGCGGTCCTACGACAGAGTGATTTTTCAGTGTTCAATATCTGAACCGTAATAATTTGAGGCCACTGGTCCGGACCAAATTGAATTGAATGTGTCAGTCTCACCCTTTTCAAAAAGGCTGAGACAGGTTCCTTCAAATCCATCAAATGCAAATCAAAGGATTTTACAGGCCAGTAAAAATACTGTATATTTGATGTGAGACCTTCCATTCAACACGAACTGATACATTCCATTTGAGAGTACACATAAGAAAAAGAAACAAAATCAAAGCTGAGTTTCTTCTATAACTTAGCAATGAACTACCAAATATCAGTGGGGATGCTCAGGGAAATTGCCCAAGTTGTGACAGTTTTAGGTTTATTTCCCTCTTTTGCCACAGAGAACCAAACCCTCACTGCCCCTTCCCAGGTCATTATTTACCAGAGCATCAACCACAGTGGGAACAGACTGTTCCAGCTTGTACACACAATTAGCTGTATGGGCAATTAAACTGGAACTACTGGGAGCCTGGCAGAAAGCGAACTCTGTCCTGGGCCTACTCCAGCCCAGGCAAGTACCTCAGGTCATGGGTTAGGGAGCATTTTGAGATAAGTCCCTCCATGACCCTTCCTGTTAGAGTTGTTGCACCTTTTATATTGATACCAAACCCACTTTTAGCAGTAAGGGGACCCTCTGAACCTCATCAGCAGGTCTGTCCCTCTCTTAGGGGGCTAGTTTACAGCTAGTTTCTCAGAGGAGAACAGGACCAGCAGCAGGTACTGGAGAAGCTCTTATTTATTTGAGTTTAATCTCCCTCAGCCAGAGGTTTCCTCAGGCCTAGGCAAATGCTCTAAACATTAAGGAATCAGAAAAAAGTGGGATGTAATCACACCATTACCATCATTGTAACTCAGCCATCAAATATTCTGCAGCTAAAATTTTCAATGAATTAGTGTCACACTGTGAATAATTTCAGGCGTGCAATTTTTAAATTTTAATAAATTCACAACTTTAAAAAACTTAGAAAAGCTCTAGAAAACTTTTTTTACTGGTCTTCTAGTAGCTCTGTCTAGCATAATGTTTATTCAAAATCTAGTGCTTTCTTGAAAAGAAAGAAAATGTTTTCTAAGGCATTGAGAGAAAACATTAGAAATAATTTTTTTTTGCATAGATGAGCACTGAAGTAATATTTCTTTGTTCTACAGAAATTATAATGCTTTTCATAAAGCTGTTTAGTTTCTGAAAGCTGTAAACATGAATCCAGTTTTCAGAAACTTAATACACAGTCTCTTCTTCCACGTCGATGTCTTTACAGCATTTTATTGTTAAGCCTGACAAGCTAGCTGCATATTATATGTCAAATTGTCTACTCTTTAAAACCATAAGTTTTACTTTATTCCAATTTTTAACAAATTAATTGAACTGCATTTTAAGATGCACTAGAACACAACGTTAGAAAAGAGAATAGGGAGATCAAGGATGCAATGCAGAGACTGTGACCAAGAATGAAATTATTAAAATTCCACCTACTTAAACACTGTAAGTCACGAACCTTATTAGCCAGTTGAGAGGACTTCACTCTGTTAATCCCTAATAGCTGACCCTAGGTTTCTTTTCAGCTCTGTGACTACGTTACCACTCTCTTTTGCTTTCTTTGCATTGGAAGGTTAACCCTGCATCTCAAGAAGTGGTGTATTCCTACACGGCATGATCTGCTAGCATCCTGAGGAACTTCTCTTGATATTAATTTTCTCCATTATTACTCATGCTTTAGTGAACAGAAAAGAATCCTGTACGCCCAAGTAAGTACTGCAGACCAGTGAGCAAGTAATCCCACTCTAAACTGGAGGGAGAGAGAGACCATGTAAAGAAATGGAGAGGCCCGAACAGCCTCGGGTGATGAGCCATGCACACTGGGTGCCACAGATGTGCATTGGCAGGTACATATTAATAAGCATGGGCTAATTCTCCTCACCCTATGTCTCTCCTCCATGACTATGGATGAACAGATACGGTAAAATGTTGTACCTGCAAACAGTTCTGTAAAGGGGTTCAGTCATCAGGAACTGTAATGTCTTTGCTTCACTTGTTGACTTTTGGTTTGTTTGTTTGTTTTCAGAAGGAGATCAGTAAGTCATCAGGTGACAGCATGTTTCTTCTATTTTTCCTTCTAACTCCACAAATCTCACTCACTAACCACACACGGACTTCCTCAGCCTTACTGAAAAGATGTGAATGTAGAACAAGGGTTATACTTGTATAAACTCTCACAACGTAATTGCCAGATGGTTTGCCTTCATTTGGAAACAAGTGCACATGCTGGGGCCAGATTTGGGTTTCCACTGCAGGATGCCCTCCATCAGTGGAATAAAGGAGTTTAGTCAAGGCTAGCAGGAGGTACCTGGTGGGAAATGTATATGGAGAGCTGGGCAGAGGCTCTGTCACCCATAGAAAGCCCAGCCCGAGCTCTGTACAGACAGAGGCAGAAGCATGGAGCTATTCCATTCTCCTTAACTAAGGCAGATTCTCCCCTTGCTCAGAGGCTGCTGCTTTGAGAGGGAAGATTGTCAGGGCACAGCAGACCTGGAAACTTCATTTGTACAGAAGTGGATTAATTTAATAATTACCCAAAGAGAAACAAGGTGGCTCTTCTGGCTACTTGACTGCAAAGCAAACAAAATAAAGGCCGATCCATATAATCCATCCACACAATGACATTCTCTTATTTACACTGGGCCAACAGCAACAGAAAAATTATTAGTGTTCCAATTTCATATGCTATTAACTTTCTTGATGGTGTTAGAAACAAAGGTAAAGCATTACTTTGGCATACTAGAGACAAGAAACATGTCTGGACAGAAATGCCATTGTACAGGCTCTCTTCAGAGATGATTGCTAAGAAACACTAGCTTCACCAAAAGATGAAAAGAGGAGAAAAGCATCTAAATAATACCAGATTTTGCCCACAGCTGCGTAAGCGATCTACCTGTCGGGTGCCAGGCTGATTCTGACAGTTTTCAGACTGCTTTTCAGTTGAATCCTGAGCATCCACAACCCCTGCTGCTGTCCTGGCAGCCAGGTCCTTTGGAGCCCTAGAGAGGGTGTGAATGCTCCAGGGATGCTACATCAGACCCCGCTGAGCTTTCCAGCAGGGGTAAGAACACTTTCTGACCCATGGAAGCAACTCCACATATAAATTCGTAAGCCCTGGTGGCTGGATTTGCCTAGTGAACAGCAGCTACTTCTATTTTCATCTGAAGGAAGAGTTAGCCCCAGGATGATGGGGAACAAGATCCTGAAATGAGGTTTGTTTGCGCCAGGCGTGTACCAAGTGGGAGAACTCAGGAACGACACAATTTTGACTGCAGCCTTCTGTGCTTCTGCACAGACGTCTAATTCTGACTGGGATGTGGGCTGGTGAGCCTCCAGCGGGGCACTGTGCAAGGCAGGCTTGTGTTCTTCAAACCTCAAGCAAGCACCTCAGAGAGCTAGTACCCTCTGTGCCTCTCCTCCATCACAAGGGTCATTGCTTGCAGCTCTCACCCCATCTGATCTACAATAGAAATATCTTGAATAAGCAAAAAAAGCCTGCAGTAAGAACCTGATCACTGCAGCCAAGGCAGAGGGAGGTGGTGGGAGGTGGTGGTTGTCAGGTTCTCATCTGAGAAAGGGTCTTGAAGGCTCCTATGAAACACATGATGTCTCTTATTTAGTAATCTCAGAGTTCCAGCTGCAGAAAGGAAGGGGTAGCAGCATAGCTTTCACATATTTGTAGATCTTCAAAGGTAAGGAAGCAACGGCTTTCACTGCAGTGGCCTGGAAATACTTCTCTATCTTGTCTCTTTCTAGCTCTGTAACGATGCTAAGGCGGCCTGAAGCATACCAGATTTTTCAGCTCTTCATCAACATTTTTTTGTCATTTGTCAGCCACACCAATTGTTGGCTGATCTCATTAGATAGTACAGGCTAAGCAACGCATTATCGGGAAGAACACCCTGCCAAGGTAAACCTACCTTGGTGATTTAATATGTCACATGTATCCTTCCAGGCAGAAAAGCATCACGGTTAGGTCTCTTGGGAACAGACTCATCACACTTAGGTCTCTTGGGAACTGACTACTCTGTTTTTCTCCCTCTGAACAGGGCCTGGCATCATGTGCCTCCTGGGCTATGGCGGGGCTGCTACACATCACCACAATTAAGAGTACTTGTCTTATCATGTACTAGCACTTACAGACATGCCAGCTAGGAGACATAGCTGACATATCCACGATGTGTTGTCACAGTCTTGTGACACCACTGCCACATCTGCCTCCAGTATCCCAGGGAATAAATTAAAGATTTCCCTTTTCCCACAGTCTGTTTACCTAAATCCTCCCTTCCCTTCTGTACCTCAGCAAGGCTGCTGCATCATTTCCTCAGCTCTTTCCCCAACTTTGAGGTATCATTGTTGACACACTTCTAATGATCTGCCATGTGTCATATATTGATCATCCTGTCCCACACACATTCAAAATCTTGTATTTTTATACCTCTGACACCCTTCATTTCCTGTAGCTTCACTTTTAAAGTTGAGCAAACCTGTTTCCCCATAGCGACTGAACACAGAGAATTTGAAGCTGAGCCATTTTTAAATTCCATTGTTATGAGCAATTATAACTGATGCGGTGTTGTGTTCGCTGCTGTTGCAGTGAAGAGTCCCAGCGCGGTTGCTTCTTTTTACTTAGCCTGAAATTCGCCGGTGAGTTTATTGCTCATCCAAGCGGGTGACTAACAGCAACAGCTTTAGCAAGGAAGGCATCACGTACATAAGGAGCTGTGCAAGCTTCCCCCACAGCCTGAACACCTCAGCTGTGACCTGTTACACTCCAGTTCTGATCTCTGTGTGAAGACTGTCAAACTGTGCAGTAGCTCTGTGCTGTGAATAAGGAAGGGTGGAGGGAGGGAGGAGAGGGAAGCAAACAGCATCTCATTCACGATGGAAAGAGGTTAAAGTGTTGGAAAAGCTGATCCTTTCAAGGTACTTAAGTCAATATGTAGTGAAAGCTAAGAACTCCTGTGGGGATCCAGAAGGATTTGTTTAAGTCCTATTAAAAGAAAGATCGCATAAGAGTATAAATCCTCAAGTGTTTTCCCTTCACCTACTCTATTTTCATTCATGACCTGATTAGGGTTTGAATCCAGATCCCCTTAAGTGAATAAAGCTCCAAAGACCAAGCTCACATACAGACAGCGAATTTTTCTAGAAATACATGGCAAAAGTACCTGGACTTTGAAGTTGACAAGTCCTTACACCTGAATCTTTCCTTAAAGGAGCCAGCACAATGAAAAAGGCAAAGAATCATCAAAAATGTAGCTAAGGCAGACTAGCACTGTGAGTCACCACACTTACGCACCCTTTCTACCATAAATAATGCACAGATCCCAGTCTCATTTGTGTTTGCAGCCTTGGCTTGCATCTGTGTAGGGAGCACAGGCTGCAGGATGACACCTGTACCCATGCATGTTCTGAGACATTTTCTGTACCACAGCCCAGTCCTTTCCTCGAGGCAACTCTAGACAGCACAAGCAACCTGCACTTACTCACATATTTGCAATCATGGCTTGGCTTCGCAGACGAAGATTTGGGAAGGGCTTTAAACGTGAGTACACCCTTCAAGCCTGCGCGGTGGATTTTTTTTAGGTGAGGCGCAGCGTGCGCGAGACTGGCCCCACCCTTTACACCTGAGGTTCATCTGCCAGGGCCTAGCGAGCTTGGACGGTGACAGCAAAGTCCTCAGGTCGTAGGTTTGGTTAGAGTATCCTTCTCTTAGATGGATGGCCTTACAGGGCTAAACGAGCTCCATCTGCCCAGGTTTGGAGTTAGAGTTGTCCTTCTCCTAGGATGGTTGCCCGAAGGCTAGTGAGCCCATCCTGCCCGTGGACACACTTTGTCTGACCCTTCAGTTGAGACCTGTCTGGCTTGGGAGACCCTACCGGAGGCATATGCCACCACCAGCATAGCTCTCAACTTCGCAAGGGCACGCAAGCTCTTTCCCCACGGCAAGGGGGTGCCCGTGAAAGAGATATTTGCAATACTTAAAGCAAAACGACAGGATCATCGGTCCTCACTCGTTCCTAGGACAGGGAGGAAAAAGAAAGAGATGGCTATCGACCTGGGCTAAACATTTACATGTGTATAAGCTTGTGAAGAAAGTGAGCTGTGAAAGGGGCTAGAGGACTGAATGTCCCTTTGTTCAGCATAAATATCCCTTTGTTTACTGAGAATCACGGCAGGGGAATCAATTGCTCAAGAACCCAAACCCGGCTGATAGATAATAAAAGATACCTCTTGCCAGCCAAGAGTTTCCCTTGGGGTCGATAAAGCAGAAGGGAATGGGAATTTGTATGCTCTCTGTAAATAATGCTGCGTCTCCAAACTACCTTTTCCCACCACTTTTTTTCTCAACAAACATCCCATAATGCTCAGTGAAGAACAGCTCGGTGGTAATGTCACCTCTGTCTTCCATAAACTGCACTGCAAAAGTGTATCTTAAAAGTGAGCTTGGCGTTCCCTTGTCGGCAGACAGAGAAAGATGCGAGTAACACAAAAATCAGCTGCAGGAGAAATCTATGAGAAACAGTATCTCAGTTCCTGCCCTATGCTAACCTGCTAGACTTATACCAGCCCAAGGATTTAGGAAAGCTTGGGTAAACAGGCAGAGAATACAAACACCACCTCTAGAAGACAAACTACTAGAACACCACACACACCACCCTCCAAAAGAAAAAGCTCTGCTGAGAGCTGTGCATTTGCTCAGGAGCCTGTGCTTAATTATAAGGATAATTAGTATTTGCTGGGAGCCAAAGTGGATATAAATAGCAACTGAAACCTGCTAGTATCTTTCCTCCATCAGCTGGGCCATGAACTATTTGGCAAAAGGGACTCTTTGTGATACTAAGGAGTGTCTTCTGCTCAATCACAGCATATCAGCACTGACTCATGCAAGCTGCAAAAGGGTTTAAATGCCAGGGAGAGATGGTCTTTTGTATTCTGGCAGCTCCTCACCACTGCTTTATACCAATCCCTCTCAGATGAAGAGTCTGGAATAAATGCAGAAAAAGGAAGGAAAAAACAGAGAAGAAAAGATGTCAGTTGCTTCACAGCGTTTAGTGCTCCCCTGGAGCCTAATTATGAGGGCACTGTGATATGCAGTCTGTCAGCCAGAATGTGACAGATCCCTGTGGCACACTTTGAAAGGTGCGTGGTGAAACACTACTCGTTTGCTCTAGAAGTGCAGAAACCGTATGGCGTGCCCTGCACGAACCACAGGTTCCCACAGTCATGTGTGGGTTCCTCGTGGTTCGCACCTGTAGTGTCTGTGGCAGTGTGCTCCCGGCTTCAGCTTCCAGCATCCCCACGCACACCGCAGTTTGATTCTCCAGCTAGCAAAATGGCCCATAAATATTTCCATCTTCATCAATCAAACAAACTCACTCGTGTTAGTTTCCTGCTGCTCTACAACTCTAAACCACATGCAGAGCTCAGTGACTGGCACCATAAACTTCCAACTTTTGGTCTCTGAGTCAGGACTACAGCCATGGGAGATGGCGCATTGCCCCCTAGGAACTCCATAAATAGCTCTTCAGCCTAATTCTGAAATTAAGCAGTGCAGAGATCATCCTCCAGGATGTATTTTCAAATGTATTACATATTTTCCTGTTTTTATTTTTGAAATCATAAACATTGGAATAATTCATTCCCAAGGCTCTCTCTGGTGTTGGTGTCTAGCTGCCGTAAAGAAAGAAAACTATGGAAAATTTCTGTCCCTGTTTATATTTTTCACTTGCAAACATTCACTCCATTCTCAGAATTAACAAGGAACAGCTTCTTCTTCTACTACATGCAGGAGGTGCCTTCATAAACTTGTCACATCCTGATGTTAGTAGCATATGGTATTGAAAATATTCCTACTGCTTAGAGAGAGAACTGTTACAAATATTTCAAGCAACAGTTTGTTAATTTTGGATCTGATCCTACAGTGCATCAATATTTTTCTCATGCTTTTACACCTTACTGTATAATGGAGAAGCCCCATGAAGTTTCATAAAGGATGGGTGAGATCATAGATTTTTGGGGCCTTTAAAAGAACATTTCATGTCAAATAGTGTGTGCATAAGACAGAATCTGGTTCTTTCTGCTTCCTTTTGCAGGGTAGAAAGGAGCAAATCATCATCTTTTTTGAGATGCCATGAAATGAAAAAAAGATCTATGCTGTCATGAGGAAAAACAGCCTCTATTGCTTTACAGCTCGAGGAATATAGGCTGTGCCTTACAGCCCCTAGATATACTTCGTATGCTATCTGCCTCGTAAGTTGAAATATGACAGTACAGAAAACAAGAGATGAGAAATTGGAGTTTTAAGAATAAGGCCAGAAGGCAGGACTTCTCAAGGATTTAATTTGGAACTGCCGTCAAAACATAGAATTGGGCAGAGGATAATACAGTTAGTCCTCCAGATATACTGGGCAGCAGGATATGTCAGATGGGGTCAAAGAGGGGTAGGAACACAGCCCTGGATGAATACATGGAGTTAAATGGTTGTCTTCCATGAGGAAACTATTTCTTATCTGCTCTCTCAGAAGGATACACTCTGAGCAGTGTAATGCAATCCCAGCTTGCTTTTCCCAGAAGATGACTGAACTGCCACTGGAAAATGGCTTAGCTACTGGTATTCAGCTAGTTGTGTGGGAAGGGGATGTAGAAAAGGTAACTGGGTGGTTTTATGGTATGCTAGTATAGCGATTTATCAGGGCCTCCTGTAGCCCCCTTCCCCACTCCCATTTTCTAGGTCATAGATGTTGTGTTTCTACTCATTCCTTCACCATGAACATTTTGCCTACCCTCCCCAGCGCTTCTGTAGCCACAGCTTCTTACTGTAATGGCTGCCTATTGCCTGGTCTCTGCCTACTTATTCTTGCCGTGTATCTGAGAAGGGTAATCTTTCATACTTGACAGGAGGGGAGCTCAAGTGCAGAAGAACTCATCTCTAGCTGCACAGGCAATTTTGTGGCTAAGCAGGGAGTTGAATGAGGATTTCCAAGATTAAGGTGACATCCAATTTACTGGCTATAACTCTTAAACCATACTTCGTTAGCACTGAAAGCTTCAGGGATTTCAATCTGAACCGTATGCCAATATTTTTCCACAATATGTGCTATCCTGCAACAGTCTTCTTTCCCCTCCTTCCCCCTGAACTCATAGGACTTTTCTCATTGAGGCCAAGCATACAGATACCTGGTTAATACGATCTGACTGCTAAAGCCTTGTGCAAAACAACACAGGTAAGAAGGAAAAAAGGAATGCTCAGCTTGCTCTGAAACGTGCTTACAGTGTAGCAGCAGCAGCTAAAGAATACAGTTATGGCATGCGTGAAAAGGCAGCCTAGGATGTTGTCCCTTGGAAAGCCTCCGAGTGAGAAATTAAGTCAGGGCAGGTGAATGGAGAGATGCACGTTAAGCACATTTCCTATCTTGCTTTAATAACGCTCTATTCTGAATGTAGCAGCACATGTTGCTTCCAGCCTTTAACTATCCAGTCAAACATGACCATTAAGCATATTCAGGAGAAAACACAAACATGAGAAATACACCATGACATCCTGTAGAAAAGACACATGGGAAAAGCAGAGGGCAAACCCAAGGGCAATCAAACCAGAAACATGCTGCATAAAACACGGTTGATACATCACAGAATTCAGAGAGGTGAGAGAACTGCTTTAAGCAAAAACAAGGAGAAAAAAACCCAACCTCCTTCCCCCACATGCTGTCATATTTATGGTTTCTGTTCTTGAAATCTAGGGCAGTCAGAATAACCAAATTTTGATACTTCCTTAGGTCTAGCTAGACTAGATGTAATCTAGCTCTTGGATGAAAGATATGCCAGGGAACAACTAATACACAAAGATGATTGTTAACAAAATCATTTGCAGGGCAAGTTGACCTGATACGTTATTGTGAGAAGAAACAAAGCAATGGAAGCATGACATAATTTGTATTTTAAAGAGAAAAGTATGCCTCGGAATACCACAGGAACATGGGATAAGAGTCATACCAATCTTTCTGCCTCTACTTTTGTTCCTAAAGCATTCTATTTGGCTTTATTTTTGGCACCAATGGCATTGTCTTTTGTCCACAAGTTACACTTGAAAAGAATCACATATTTTAGGTTTCACTTAGATTTACCTCTGGTTGGGAACGTAACTTTTCACAGTCATGCCATCTAGCAGCAGTTTTCAGTTGCATGACATCATTACAAGACTTGTACTGTTTGTGAAACAAGACGTACCCTATATAAACACTGACCAAGCAGTGAAAATAGAAGGTTAAAATCTAGTCAAAAGCACCAAACAAGTAAGAAAACCATAGACCAGTTAACATTTCACATTGAGACATCTAAAGATAATCCCCTAAAATAAAGGTTTCATCTGGATGCACAGAGACTATCTTTAGAACACCCTTAACCACAATTTCCAGGAGTGGTAGGTAGCCTCAGAAAACTCCACATGTACATTGTTTTTCAGCTACAAAGTAAGAAAAAGTTACAGTGCCAAATAAAAACATGGAGATTTCCTGGGCTTTCTCTCCTATTTTTTCATCCTCTCTTGGCTGTATTAAACATGTCAATTTGGACAGATTTCCTACTTCCATCATATCAATCATTTTAAATTACCTGAAGAAACTGCAGAGCAGCTAGAGAAAGGTAGGTCAACGTGGATACTTGGGATAAAATAAGATGCTTCCTCAGGAACAAAATTATCTTGAAAAATCGGTGTAAACTATACCAAAAGTAGAAAGGTGAAATATTAAACACAGATTACCTGGGCACCTACTCTAAAAGCAGCTTCCACTTGAGCTTTAAGGATGTTGCACTTCATATGGTCAGGTACAGATGAAGGTGACACAGGGGCATGAAGTGTCTTTTCAGATACTTTCTTGTCTTCACCCTATATTTAATATAAAATACAAGCACAGTGACGTATATTAGAAAGATAAGTTAACAAAATGGTAAAAGGTCAAATTTTTACTTGTAACAACTTGATTCAGCAATACTGAATAAATATTCCATGCTCATATCCTGATAGACACATCTTAGAGTAAAAAATTTTCAAAATATTTAATGACTTGATACTATTCTCAAGACACGAAAAGCCTCAGGGAAGCCTGAGTAACAGAAGCAAGAAACTGATATGGCATGAAGATACATGGAAAAAGCTCAGCCAGGTCCTGGAGTGGTTCCCCAAACCTGTGGTCACACTGAGGAAGCAAAACATTGTCTCAAAATATCCCACAGCAGGCAGAGGAGGGAAAGGTTCACAACACTCAACTATAATGAACATTGGTTTCTTATACCACCCTAAGAATGGAAAGAGCCTTTGAAAATGTAACGAGAGGAATCTGAAAGGAACGCCCACGTAATTGCAAGTGAAGCAAAATATCCTTTATCAGAAAGAAAAGAAAAATCCAGGGAGTTTAACTGCTGCTGTTTCCACTTGAAGTCAACTCTACCTGTGCAGTGATCTGGATCAGAAATCTAAAACCTCAGGACAGCTGCTTTAGTGTCCTGTTCAAACAATGACCTAAAAGTTTTGTGCCTTGAACAAACCACATCCAGCAGAAATGCCAGCATGAATAACTTTCCCATGCAAAAAAGAAAGAAAGAAAAAAAAAGTAGGGGGGAAAAAAAAGGACAATGTAATCCTAATGTATAAACAAATAAGGTATGAATGGACTGTAAACGTGAACCCTTAAAGAACAGTCATTGCAAACTTCCTTATTCTTCCTGGAAATGAGACCTGAATTACAGCCAAGTAACAGCCTAGATTATGCATTCATTTTCCCCTCTCATTGCTGTGAAGGGTGAGGGGTCTTACACACCCAGCCAGAACAGGTACATAATGCCTCACTCAGATTTCACCCAAAGCAGGTACAAGGTGTCGGTAAACCCGGTCCAGCACATCCTTGAGGTTAACCTCTGGCAAAGCATTTCAAGACAGAACCGGTCATTTTCTAGCCACTGAAATTACAATATGATTAGCCCTTTAACTTCAAAACCTGCTTCCTATATCCTTCCTTCTGCCCTCCCCATGGCATCCCACTGAGGGTAATGACAGTCTTACTGACTCTCCTCTCAGGTCTGCAAACGATCGCAGATTGAAAGGAACATCAAGACTCAGGGGACACTTTCTGCAAGTGGAGCAAATCACAAACGCTATTATGTTGCCTGAGGAAAATGTTCTGCAAACACTGAGTAGGGAAAGAGTCAGACCTCTGCAGAACTCTATTGAGACTGCAAGGTAATTCTCATACGTAAGCAAAGTGGGTCTAGCAGACTTCTGCATCCAAAATGTCACAGCTGCCAGGTACGAGTTTGAATAACTGTCTGTTAAAGGATTACTCATCATGAGATTTTTTTTCTCTAGCAAATTTCTAGTAATTCTTACATCTTTATTTACCAAATCACATTTACTGTTTTTAGTGGAAGAAATTTTTAGACTTTTCATTCTCCCCACTTTCCTCCTAAGGGGAAAAAAAAACCCAAAAACTACTTAAAAAGAAAAGCTAGAACAACTTATGGAACTGTAGTTATCTATTCAGCCCTGAATACAATGGTAGTTCTGACAAGCATATGAAAAAAATCATGGAACATTTGTTTGCCGCAGGTGTCTTTTCTGGAGTACTCATGAAGCTGAGAAGTGGAGATACTCAAACGGACAAAATTAACGATAAAGCAAGCACAACTTTTCCTTCACCAATAGTCTTGGCAGCCACAGTGTACTACCACACATTTTAAAAGGGCTGCTATTATTGTCAACTTTTAAGTTTATTGATTTCTAACAGGAGAAATAGCAATGCACTAAGCAGTGGCATTTCTAAATGCCGTGCAAATCCCACCTTTGTTTTAACACCAGATACTAATTAAATATAATTTCAGTCAAGCAAGATTAAGCAACTGTATTGTACTTGCTGAATCAAGACAAGCGATGCTTGCTTAGGACTCAAGCTTGTTTCATAACTTGAAAAGTTCTGAAGTCCCATCCATCTGCTATTCAGATGGATATGGATATTTTTCAGCCTCTATGTTCTTCCTCCCCTGCTCCATTTCCCCACATCGACCAAGAACAAGATGAAAGCCCTCAGGGCTGCCCTGCAGCTGGGAACCCTCATAAGGTCTAAATCTCCTGCTGTATTCAGGATTCTATCAGATGACTCCATGTAATGGAGACTGTCCCCAGTGTGCAATCTGAGGTGCAAGTCTTGCATTGAGATTCTCACAACTTAAGAGGTTCCTGGCTGAAAAAGGAATGCTGCTAGAGGTTGCAGACTTCTTAGAAACCATTCCTGGGCATTCACTTCTGCTTTAGCTGTTGTTTGGGTCACACTTCAAGGTTTTCACCTTCAAGCAAGCAAAATTTGCTATGCTTGCACCTCACCAGGAGCAGCACCACCTGTAGTGACTGATCACACATGAAGAGCAGACATTGCTGCAATGACTGCTTGGCCTCATCCTGCTCACCAGATGCTGAACCAGCAGCTGAAGGCCACCACCTTCCCTTGCCTCAGTCAAAATGCTGACTGCACAGAAACCTCCTATGAGGCTTGGGAGTGTTTGACTTAAGCCAGACCTCCTCTAGCTTCTGAACATATGTGAAAGACTTCTTTGCCAGCTTGCCTTGGCAGCGACAGACTTTTCTGCCCCAGTGCAGCACATCCTGAATCATTACTGAATTCTGCTCTCACACAGCTGATCAGCTGAGACTATTACACAGATAATCAGTGGCACTGAAGATCCAGACTAAAAGTGAACTTAAATCACAGAACAAAGTAGCATCTTCTTACTGCAGACTATTAGCACTTCTAAGCATCTAAGTTCCTATTGTTCCTTAATGCCACTAATCTTTACATGTAAGCCTGTTCATCCCTCAATTTAACTCCTAAAGTATAATTGTCATCAAGAAGGAAAAGAAGAAAATATTTCAGGACTATACAAAGCCATACAGTACCTTCTATGGTTCATTTCACTGGTGTGAAAGAAAATCAAAGATCTAAAACCTGCCTGCATTAGGAATCTCTATATACTATTGCTGCAAGAATGAAAGCTGTAATCTGCTTTATTTTGCTTTTTAATAAGGAAATCTTACATTTCCAGAATCCTTATCACTTGCAGTGATGACTGAAGCACAAAGATAGCAGCTGGGTATTCAAATGTTGTACCAGGTTGGCAGTTATTAAAATTTCATTTTGATTTATAAACTAAGAGCATTCTACATGGAAGTCATTAGAAAACGAAACACATGACATGATGTTAATGAAAATTCAATTTTATCACTTCTTGTTACGCAATTCCCAAGAATCTAAGAGTGAATTCCAAGAGAATGTCAGAGAGTCAAGCTTGCATTTGAAAGAAATAATCTTCTTGCTTAAAATTGCAATCTAAACTCATCCTAAAATGTTTAGAAATGAGGAAAAAACCATTAAGTTAAGATACATGATAACACTCCAATTTCCATCTCCAGTTCTGCTGGTGCTATAATATAGCAATGCATTCACATCACTTTCACCACTGATGCAGAACTTCATATTTCCAGAGGAGGTGAATTGCATTTAAATGGGTTTAATAAAGTGAGTTGAACAAGCTCATATATATACATGCATAAAATTAGATGCCTTTTTTTTTTCAATATATAATTGAGGTCTTCAGTTTGCTTTTTTCTTCCAAATATTTACCTTAAATTCAATTACATTTGCTGATACTAGAAGGCAGATTTGTAGTGTTAGATAAAGATGACACTGGCTTTGGTTTGCAAAGCTTACTGAATATTAAGCACACATCCAGCATATAAAATAGTTCCAGGAAACACAGCAATACTACTCCTGTGCTTAACTTTCCCTGCTTTAAAAGGTTCATGCTTTGTACCAAGAGAAAGATTCGTATCTTTTGCCTCTGTGAATTTATTGCTAGTCTCTTACTAGCCAAACAGTATGTTTAAAATATATGTATATAGCTGGAGATGTCTGAGGAACAGAATTAATATTTTGTTTAGGAACACAGGTCTATTCCTCGTTGCTACTCATCACTACTAGTGGGAGATAAAATTTTAATGAAGACAACACAGATATAGATGTTCTGAATGTGCATTAGCTATGTAAGGTCAAACCCTTTTGTTTCCTGGGATTCGACTATGTCTGCAAATGTGTATGAAATTCTATGGATTCTTTTGCCCCCTTTCCACCAGGAGATCTATTGAATTTTTTCCATGTAATAACTAATACCAATTACGAACAGACACCATAATGGCATGAGCTGCATGATTATGTGTTATTCTTATTTGAGGCGAAGTTTGCAAGCAGAAGCTGCATCTCTTATTAGAAAAACACTTTTGGAAAAACAAACAAAAAACCCCCTCATTAAGCTGTCAGATACATAAGACCTTCCTCGGGTCAACTATCAGTTGGTCTAATGGAAAATATAACTGCCAATAAATCTTGTTATGCTTATATCCTTGGAGCAAGTCTCTTTAGTTCCTGGTATCAAATTCATTTTATAAAATGCTATGCTCAGTATTATTAGATCCTGCCTCTGGCAGTGCCAAGCTTCACGATAGCCCTACTGGGTCATGGTAGCCATGTTTCCTGGGGTACACCCTCTGATCAGTGTCCCGCACAGAGGAGACTCGACTATGTCGACAAAACAAGTTGGGTTTGTGGGGTTTTTCTTAAACCACAAATGAATTTTGGAACTTCAGGAGCTTTAGGCTTTGCAGTTGTGCATGGGGCAGGTAGTTTCACAGCTTTTTTCCAAGTAGTATCATTTGCAAGCAGTCAGTAGTGTAAGTGGGTAGCCCTGTAATATGGCCTTTTGCTAGCATGGCAATACCATAAGCATTGAACAGTGTTCAAAGCCACTGAGGCTCATTAGGATCACTCTGCCTGAACCCGACCTGCCTGCAGCTTTGTTTTACTAGGTTTAGCTGTTACAGCAATAATTTTATACAGAAAGTAGTAACACAGGCAGTTATCCTTTGCAGAATGAGATACTCATGACTCTAACACAATGATGTAGTATAAAGCTACACAGGGCTGATATGATAACAGAGCCCTTGAGAAGGGCAGACACAGGAGGTGGTGCAGAGGAGCGCAGGCATGGCGTGATTACACAAGGGGCGCAGGCTGGCCCTGGAGACCCCACAGTTATAAACAACTCAGTACTGGCCAGTTAAAGAAGTGCAGGCCTGGACAATACTGGTTGTAGGGGCAATGAAGAGAGTGAAGACATAGTATCTAGCACATGTATGTAAAAGCCACTATGTATAGTAAATTTGGGTGCAAATGAAGAAGCAGATCAATGAAGAAAGAGCAAGGTGTAAAAGCATGTTTGCAAACTTACAAAAGGACCCAAAGTGGATCCTAGAGTGAGGAAGAAGCAGCCACGAACAGGATGGGATGCAACATTGAAACAGGGTGTCCAGGGAGGTGGTGGGGTCACCATCCCTGGAGGTATTTGAAAGACAGATGTGGTGCTTAGGAACATAGTTTAGTGGTGGAATTGGCAGCACTGGGTTAACGGCTGGACCTGTTGATCTAAAGGTCTTTTCGAACCTAAACTATTCTATGACTCTGTGACCATCACAACACCCCCTCTGACCCCACCAGAAGGAAATCACCAACCTTAGGACCCCAGGGTGTCAGAGAAGGCTGAGCATAACACCAGGAAAAGAGGTAGAAAAAATTTTTAACTGTATTAGTGTTCCAAACTCTCAAGGTTTCAGAAACGCTAACAATACATTCTTGTATCACACGTATACATATATGCACTCACATACCCACATGGAGCAAAGGGGGATGGGAGAACATATTTTTCTAATGAAAGGCTTGCAAGAAAGAAAATGAGAAATACATTCACAGCTACAACACTTAGGCTTTTCTCCTGGAGTCCCCTAGCACCAAAGGGCACGAAACGCATGTTAAAACTGACTTCTGTCTTTCAGTAGGTGGACAGACATGTCCACTGAAACAAACAGCTCTGGAAAAGAGATTGGATGCATCCATTCATCACTCCCATGAGGTGGAGGGAATAGGTGTAGCAGACAATCAAATTAATCAACTGCTGAATTTAATTTACCCAATTTCTTGTTAATTCCCCTATGTGTTGATTATTAAGCCTGACAAATTCCAGCCCCAAAGCACTTTGCTTGAAAAAATATTAAAAAGGAAGAAAGGGAGTGAATATGTGGAAACCATTGCTTTATTTTCAGAAATACAGCAAATGAAGCAGCTTTGTAACTGCTTCACTGGTTTTGTTTAAGTGTAATATTTCAGAGGATGCAAAATCCGGGAATGAAAAGCACTTAATAGAACAGAAATCAATGAGGTGCTGCAGGAGAACTCTTAATGCTTCATTTTTTTTGCCAGAAACGAGACACACTGACTACTCGCTAGAATCTGTTTGCTGCTGGCCTGAGTAGCTAACTACCATAACCAAAGGAGCTTTAAAGACCACACTCTCAGAGAAAAGTTGTTGTCACAGTTCAGGGCTGCTCAATCCTGTCTAACTGCGCCACTGCCTTTGTGCTGCTGGGTGATGCTCCACAGCATTTCAGCCCAAGGTTAGCCCAATATTTAGAGCGGGTCCCTCCTCTCTTTCATTGGAGAAGCTATCTGCTGCGGTGACTGCAGGCTCCGCTCAATGCTTAGACCTGTGATTTGGTTTTTTTTTTTGCTTTATGTGCTCTGCATACACCTTTCACTAGGATCTAGGCCAGAAAACAGTGCTTGAAGAAGAAACCACAAGCAGGGGGCCAAAAGAACTTCAGAATGACTTGCCAGTCACAACCCACAGCCTGTAATGTGAGGGCTCGACTGCAGAGGTGCTTTCCAGTGGTGAGTGTGGGCCTGTTTCAAGAGCATGCACAATTCTCCGATGGCTCAAAATGGCAATTTTTATAAAGTATGAGGGATTGGTCTTCTTTGCATTCACATAACTGCTGTCCATGGGATTGCTGCCCAGTTCTTAAACCCAAACCCTCTATGATTGCCAGGAGAAGGTTTTCATCAGACAGCCCATGTCTCTAGCCTTGCCTTCTGTTGAGTTTCTGCCAGAAACAGAAGCATTTAGCTGCTACTGGTGCTCATTGCAAGACTTTTTAATCAGCTAAACTTTGACTGATGGCAGGCTCACCACAGCAGACACAGGCTACATTTACTGTGCAGCTGCATTTATTGTGAAGCACTGACTTGCTGTGATTCTGGGTTCTGCTAATTAGCTGACAGGACAAGCCAAAGAAAGCCATTAATTATAGAAGAGCTGAGTTCTCCCTCCACAGACTTTCAGAGAAGAGTGAGAGGATCAGAGGTCAGGCTTTGCCAGGCAGAAGTTGCAGGGACTCTATTGGGACTACTTGTACAGTACAGTGAAATATAGGACCAAAGTGTCTTAAGCTTTCATTTAAAGAAAGCAAAAAGACCATAAATCTACTCATTTGAGATCACAAGGGTACCATTAAGGTCACCTGTTCAGATCTTTTGTGCAACACAGGCCAGATTGTCAATAAGCTCAGTAGTGTAGGACAGTCCTTTAAAGCACATTTTGCACATTGTACCTAAATGAATGTTCTCAGCTGGGGTTCAGACAGAGTATCAATAATTACACCTGAACTACAGTGCTTCTCTCACAAGGTCCTGGCTATTCACTGGATTAACCTGTGAGATGGAGAATTTTCCTCTGGTAAACTATGTCAATGCTTAATTAGCTTTGCCTATTAAAAACTGTACTTATTATCAGTTAAGAGTATTTCTAGAAGAAGAATTTGAGAAACGTCCATGGGAAAAAAAATATGACTGTTTTCCATTTCACCTCAGCTTGTCTACTTCATGATTTAACTTTTTATTCCTACACAAACCAACCAGTCAGACAAAATGACAGCTCGTCACAACTGATAACCAAATAGATTTGGGGAAAAATCTAAAATATTCCACCTTCATCTGTTCATTCAGAAGTCTCCAAAAGTTATGACATAGGTCATTGCCTCATGACCACATTCATAAGTCATTCATAAGAACTGCAGTCCTTAGCTGCACTACTCTACCATCCCATGACACACCCTGAACACGGTTCTTCAAGCAAATCTTCATGACAGAAAAAACACTGAATTATGGATTAACTTCAGTTAACTAGAATGTTGTAAAAATTATTCCAATATTTCATTTTTTATTAGAAAGACCTGACTCACTGATTTTTCAGCCTTGACTTCCATCTCTCATCCAGAGAAAAGACAGATTATGCTATATAGATATACAGCCTCTTTGTGCTGGTATTTTTTATATACTTTGCCACCTCCTCGTTGGTTTTAATTTCCCTAGCACTTGTTGAAATAATATCAATAACAAAAGGCTGTTCATAAAATCAAGGTAAATAATTCAATTGAGTTCTCCCTCGGACTGACAGAAAACTCTCAAAAGACCACGTTTCTTTCCACAGGTCCACACCAACCTCATTTGAAGGTGGTGGCAATGTTGACTTCACTGGGCCCAGCTCAGGACTGATGTTGCCAACCAGAGGTCCAGGTCTCTGTGGCTCTGTCCAGACTCAGCTCAAGGCACCCTACAGCACAGGCTCAGTGGATTTTGCCTCACAGGGATCCAAGGAGACACCAATCTGCTGGCTTCTGATCTCTGGCAGAAACAGTGGGACATGGCTGTTTTGCCACCCCTGCAAAAACTCACTCATAAAACACCCACTAACATCAGATGCCAGGGTGGTTTTAAGGCATAACACGGACTATTCATGCAGAGAAACTAGATTTTTTTTTTTTTTTATCACTTAAAAGTGCTGTTATTTTTCACAGCCCCGGGCTGCCTAAATGACTAACTCTTCATGACTAAACTAAAACTACATCATAACATTGTTGCAGCAGCTTCTGAAATTTTAACAGGCAAAGTTGAAGGAAATGCTAAGCCTAGAAACCAAACCCCAGTCCCATAAGGAGATGGTGAGAGGTGATTAAAAAGCAAGCCAGTTGCAGATGGATGTTGATTTGAATTGGAGGTGAAAAAGCAGCAGCTTTTGAATATGAAGTGACAAAGGGGCTCTCTGGCATGTATATGTAGAAGTATATACGTATATGCTATACCTTGTTCATGCTGACGTGCAGGGCTGGCCATGGTCCAACTACCTTCACACTCTCCGTTTCTATTTTCTTCAGATGAGAAGTTTCATCATAAAGAAGGGGAAGTCCTGAGCTCAGTTCTAAAAAGATGCCCAAAAGAAAGAAAAAAACACGGTCTGAAGGGAGACTACAGAAGAACTGCAGAGCAAGACACTCAACTGCATTTGAAGAGACAGTGGTCACCAAACCATCTTCCCTGTAAGACCCTCTAAAATGTTTCATAATTACACCTGCAAGGTCATTTTGCCTTCTTCTATTTAGCAAACAGTTCCTCCCCCTCCTCCTTCTCACCCATCCCTTCTCTTCAGCAGGGATTTTGCCAGCTTTGGGCTACATACTTCTGTCCTTACCTCCCACCCTCCATCTCCCCTATATTCTAAAACTCAGTTGACACTGAAGGGATTATTTATGCAGCCAAGGTGCCACTCTCAGAACATGTGATGTGTAAAAAGATCAGACTATAGCTTTTGGCTTCTCTCAGACATCTTTATTTATATGCCAGCCTCTTTAGGGCTGTTGTCAGGAATTTGCTGTGCTTTGTCAACAGAGATTTTGAGCAAGCCACAGACACAGAAAGAGAAGAAAAAATATTTTTTGAGACAGCCCTGGAACGTCTCTGCCAACATCCTGGGGATGGTGTGGCATATATATGTATATTTGCAAGTACTCTGAGGAAAATGAGCTTCATCGTGTGACGATTTAACTAATATCTGCGTCCTCCTGTATTGCTTTTTGCCATGGATTCTAGGTAATGACAGTTGGGAACAATCCGGTAATCTCTGGAGTCTGATTCAAAGCCCACTGAAATCAATAAAAACCTTGCACTGACTGCAGTTTGGTTTGGATCAGGTTCTTAAGCTGCCTTAAGAATATTAAATATTACTCACTCAAAATTTAATTCTACAGCTGTTTAAATATACATTAAGAGCTTTGCTGACTAGAGACAAACTGCTAAAACCAGCTTATAGGGATATAAGCAAAAAGCTGTTATACCCGGGAATAAATTACCAGAGCCGTAAGATATGGCACGATGGCGGTGGTTTGGGTTTTTTCTTTTTTGAAGAAACATAGTCATTCTATTTTCTGGTCAAGAAAGAAAAAAGTGCCTTATTTAAATTATTCAAATTTGCTATGATTTAAAACTGACTTAAGTATTCTTTTTTGTTTGTTTAAAGGGAGAGCTCTGGAAAACAAGATAGTCAGTTTAGCCTTTTAACTCAACTTTGAAAATAGATTTTAAAAAACGCAAAAAATTGAAGTCCTACAAAAGGCATAAATTTTCTGAGTCAGTATTAAGTCTTGGCAAAACCAGGCTTTCATTTCAAGAAAGCATCTGGCAGCACTGTGCTTTTTCAAAATACTGTTTTCAGCCTGAAACTCAGTCTGTATTACACCATTTTCTGCTGAGTGTTACACAAGGACTTTTGTAGTGAGCAGTTCAGGAGTAAAGGATGCTTTTTTAAAAGCGATAACCTGCAAGCTCAGCCCAGAGTTCAAGAGGCAAGCTGGGCCCCCTCCTCTTGTTCATCATTTTCCATCATAAAAATTCTGCAAGCTCCATTGCACACTTGTTGGCATCTGCTCTCAGTGATAGCCCCAGCTGCTGCCGGTGGATCTGCTCATGTGCACCTAATCCACACACGACGTTGCCACTCCAGTTAGGCTTAGCAAGCGGCTCACCCTCTCTGTGTGGCAGTAAGGCTGACTGCTGCTGAATACAGCGGTCCCTGGGACTGGGAATCTGCAGATACACTGGGGAAAGATCTGCTGTGTAAAAAGATATGATCTATGCACGTTAGCTTTGAGGTGAAGAGCAGCATCACAAATACAATAATCAGGCTGAATGCAGGAAAACAACATCTTCTGCCGAACTGCCTTCATAAACACACGCGTCAGATTTGTTTTGCTGGATTTCACTTCTTCCAGTAATTGAAGTAGACAAATTACTTGGAATGTGAAAAATCAGGCAGGTCTGGCTTGGCTTTGTTTTCTGTAACAAAATTGCAGGCTGTGTGTTTGCTGAGAAACACGCACCAGTATTTAAAGGGAACCTTGGCTGGGTATGCTGTCGTTTCCCTCTCTCCTGCCTATGTCCTGTGAATTGTGCTGGAATTTTGGCATTTATCAGAATTGGTGTAAGTGGAGGAAAGGCAGATGCGCTCTGCCTCTCTTGACCTGGTGCCGGGTCACTCGACGTTCCACTTCAGATTAATTTAAAACCACCTCAGAGCTCAGAGATGAGTCCAGTCCATAGGAACTGGAATAAGTTACAAAACGCCCATGGTCCCTTGGAAAACCACAAGGTAGCCAAACTGAAGTGCTGGTATGCACAGACTCACCCTGTCAGCCTCACAGGGAAGTTTCCACTAGGACAGCGTATTCCCCGCATGAGACCTTTTGGCTTTCCAGGCATTTCCACTTGAGATATTTTGGTCACAAGCAAGCTCTTCCCTGAGAGTGTCCCCAGGTTAGAGACCACTTACTTCCTAGAAACACTTTCCCAGCAACAGCCTTTCCACGCAGCCTGGAGCCAGACATCAGTTCTCCCTGTTCCTGATGCAGAACCCTGATAGTGTCTCCTCTTTGTCTGAATTTTTCTTGTCCCACACACTCTGCCACGTGCGCCATGCTAGATAACCGACTGACAGGCAGCATGCTCCTAACCATTTCAGCACATACACGATGAGCCTTTCCCCAGGCTCTCTACAAGACAGTTTTCTCAGCTGAAATAGTCTGAACAGCATTTTAACAAATCCATTAAAAACAAACCAAACCAAAACAAGCTCACTGAGCATCAACCTTGAGAAAGCACCCAGACCTATCACTCTGAACTGCAAATGAGTAACTTTGATCCTGTTTTACGGCAAGTGGTCCCATCCACACCACCCCTGCTCTGACAGTGTAAACATGCCTGCTCTAACTGCAGACCGGCCTTTCAAGGGAAATCAGCCTTGTGCCTCTGGCTGGGTGCATGGGTACAGGTCTCTTTAGGGGATCAGTGATGGGTGGCTGTGGGGCAGCATGCCTCTGTTAAGACAAGCCACAGCATGGCACGCACAACCGCCCAAAACAGCTCAGCGGGATGCTGGGGGCAGTGGGACCTGCAGTGCCCTCAGGGCTGGGACATCCAGCAGCAGCATAGCTGGCTCTGACTGAATTTCCTGGCATGCTTCAACTCTGATTTGGGAAAGAAAAACATGGGCTGGCACACCCCCCGGAGAGGTCACCGCCTCCTCCTGTACCAGGCTGACAGTCCGGGCAATGCTTTACAGCTCAGCCTTGCCAGCTTCTCTCTGCCACCAGTGCTCAGCCACCGCTCACGGTGGCCCTGTGACTGGCTGGCCGAGAGCCAGCAGGTCCATGGCCAGGCTGAGCTGCCCAGCAGTTACCCAAAATGATGGTCTGTGCCACCCTTCAGGATGGCACTGGCCGCTGCAGACCATGGGCACGATGCGGGTATCTGTCGGTGGCCCAGGAGTGCCCAGCAGCCCTCCCTGGGCCTCTGCAGCAGTACCAGGTGGGGGGAGGCTGTGCTGGCAGTGCGCCATGCCAGCCCCACGCAATTCCCAGCAGGACGGTTACCCCAGCGCGGAGCGTACAATGAAATCACATCTGCTGGAGGTTGATCCTAAGGGCGTATCTTCATTGAAAGCCCCAGCAAGCAACTTGTATTGCTGCTTAGGATTCCTTCCTTAAAACACCTACAATGCCTTGCATTTTATTTATTCTAAAAACTGTATTGCCTCTCTCCTTGGAAAAGGAAATGAAAGAAAATGTTTCTGAGTTTCTGAAACAAGGCCTGATTAAAGTGTCTGTGCCGGTAGATGCCTGTGCATTACTGCTGAGGTGGGACAGGCTACACTTAAGGTCACCCAGCGCCATCAATTACAAGATCCTGGCTTCAGGAACTTGAAACTTGTCAGATTAACTACCCAGGCTGAAAGCTTCCATAATGGATGCCTATCTCAGGGTGATTTACAATTACAAAGGCAAAGACTGGTCAAAGGAAGAACTTATCATCCCCTTGAGGCAAGGAAAATAATAGATCATGCCTTGTTTTAGCCATCTTCTGAAATTCTTACACAGTTCCAGCACCTCACACACTGAAGAGTGCAGAGGTTATAAACATGGAGAGCAAGAAGTAGGGCTGCTCAACGGCAGGGATGTTTCTCTTTCAGTTCCTGCATAACCCTACAAACACTTGGCCAAGCTACGTACCCGTAAAAAAGACCGTACGTGTTCAGCAACAGAGACTTGCACCCAATCTCCCCAAGGCTGCACAGGAACAGACAGGCTTCTCTCCTCTTTGCTTTCTACAAGCCAAGAGTTTCTCCACTGAGTAAGCAAGCACACTCCAGTTGTGGCAGGAAAGGCTGAGCAGGAATTGTTCCCATTACCCAAATTAAGAGTAAGATCCTGTTTGTCCACTGCTCCAGAACTTCTGCTGTTTGTGTCCAGATGTGAAAGCAAGTCAGATCCAAACAACAAAGGCTGAAGGCCAGCTGGGCAGATCAGGGAAAGACAATGGCAGACAAGGATAGGTTTGTGAAACTACACAAATAAATAGTAACAATGAAAAAACAGCCTGTGCCAAGTGGCTAGAGACTCAGTATCTGTGACTAATTGGGTATTTGCTCAGCTGTGGACCACCGATCTAACACCAAATCCCACAACCCTGTAGCAAAGCCAGGAAATTGCAAATCTTGTCTCATTTGTACATATTACAAAGCTAGCAAATAGTAACAGGAGGCGTATTCTTCAAGGAGAAACCTGAAATGTGTGTTGTTTTCCTCTCCTTTCCTTTGCCTCCTTGACAGAGACAAATCTGAGAGCAGCACAGTTACTGAAATGACATCCACTGCAGTGGACTTACTGTTTGGGTTTGGAACTGCAGAAACAATGTCTTTGCTGTCGGGAGCCAGGGCGCCGTAATTTGCGTGGTGGTGGTGATGACGGTGGTGGTGGTGGTGCCTTGCGGGCATTTTTGTGGTATATGGTGCTCCACCATTCTCCTCAATGTTGAATTGATGCAGATCACTGTTGTTCAGGGGATAACTGGAAAAAAAAAAATAATTGAGTTCAAATTAGAGCAGTAAATATTAGG
Organism: Bucorvus abyssinicus; assembly: GCA_009769605.1. Taxonomy (NCBI): domain Eukaryota; kingdom Metazoa; phylum Chordata; class Aves; order Bucerotiformes; family Bucorvidae; genus Bucorvus; species Bucorvus abyssinicus. Next base: position 29,417,188 of record CM020027.1, read on the forward strand.
ACAAATTGTACTTTTGGAGAGACAGAGTGAAAACTTTCTTGGGAAAAAAACGCATTGGTTTTCTGTAAATAAGATTTTTAGTGAGGTATATCACAAATATTCAGAGTTTTCTGTTAACAGGAGACTCATAAGGTGAGGAAAAAGGATGCCTCTGCTTGTTTGGCACAACCTTACTATCAGAATTAGTTTTGATTTTACACTTGACACAATCTCTGCTAGACTCTTAACACTGAGCCAAATTCTGACTGGCTTATGGAATATGATTCTCAAAAACATCAACATTTGTCCTGCAGTAATTCACAGCTTCATGTGGGATAGGAAAGTGGTCTGGCAGCAAACAATAACTCCTTCAAACTGAAACTGTCGGAAGAGCAGGACCACGGAAAAGTCCCAGAATAACATTCTATTTCTGAGACAGTTTGGGCCTCCAAATTTACAGTTCGAAATAGCTGTATGAAAAATCTGTGACTTGGGAAAAAATGGGAGAAAAATCCTATTGGAAATTAAAGGCTTTATAGGTAACAGCATACAAAATAGCACTTGGTGAAAAAGGAATCACAGCTGTGCTGGGAAACTAACGGGTTTGGGTTTGGTTTTTTTTTTTTTTTCATATGTTTAGTTAGGAGATTAATTGTTGTTAGTCTACAATATATGAAGAAATGAAGACGTTGAAATTTTAATTCATCATCTCTAACTCAGAGCTGTCAAATGATGATGTTGATTTTCTTCAATAGTTTTAACTGATACTGTTTCAGTTTATTGTTTGAAATGATGATGAAGTTCTGGAAATGGTATTTTCTCTCCATGCCAGCAATCAAAAAAAGACTGAGATAACTCTACATAGATACTGCAAATGACTTGAATGCACTTTCCTCAGAGGAGTGCATAAAATTTTTATGAGGTTTTAACTTATCCTATAGTATTGCATTAGACAGTAGTTCCAGTAAATCAATTCATTACAAGAAGAGATGAATCCCTTGTCCAGTTGAAAAATGCTAAAGAAATTCTATCTTCAGCTGCATGGGTTTCAGTTTGCTTTCATTACTAACAGCAGCTGAAAACCTGACAATATGTAACAAAGACGAACAAAATAATTAACGGAACAATGAATAAATTACACCTAGCTACTTGCCACATGTGTTCTCTGCAGATGACTTACTGATTCAAAGCAAAATTAACCAGTCATCTGCAAATGAACACATCTGTACCATTTCTAAAGATACGCTGAAGCACGCAACGTGGTACATCATTGATAACAACTGTCTTCTTAGTAACAACTTCTGACATGAGGTTTCTGACTGTGCAGCAACTGCATAACAATTCTATGCCGGTTACTTTCTGAAAGCAGGAGGCGGGGAGGGGACTGCTGTCTGTATTAATCTTGGCAGGTTCCTGGCATGTAGCAATGGCTGCCAAGACAGGCACTTTCTGATGCCTTAAGGAAACAATACAAATGGGTGTCTGATCCACAGGGGACAGCTTTTGTGAGCTCAGATAATCCAGGACTGGTCTGTCTTTTGAAACTGCACTGTATCTTCACTGTTGTAATCAAATCAAACACGAGTCTACTGGGGGAAAATGGTACCAGCTAATGAGATCGCACACTAATTGTAACAGCTCTCCTGCACTCTCCCTTCAAGTGCCTGGGATTGAAGTGACATTTTTGGACTGAGAGGATAGCTGGTTTTGTTAACACGGTTAGAGCCCTTATTGGAAATAAGATTGGTTTTGGGATGGAGCCTTAGCACATCTTTTTGTTTTTTTTCAGTCAGTGTGCTTGGAAGTTGCTTTCATTTCACCCACTGGCAGGCTGGTTTAGCAGATTTTCAACTGGTCTTTTCAAAATGAATGAGATCACACCAAATCCTTACACTGACTCCTCATTGCTATGGGCATGAGCTATCTTCTCTATAAAAATGGGAATGAGCTGAGCAACGGAATGAGCCAAAACCCTGCTGGCGTAAGGTCGAACATATATCAAACTCTCTAGATGTATTTCTTGACTGTCCTGAGAAGAGTGCTCACAGCATGTAAAATGGAGGGAGATCATTACTTCAAAGAAGTCAAGAGCTAGCCCAGAAAAGCATCTGTTTTCCACTTATTTTTCTGTTCTTCCACTGTCTTTAGATCTAGAGATTTGAGAGTTTTCCCCTCAATGCATCTTTTTGTGATTAACTTTTCTTTCTATTGCTTGCTTCTGTCTGGCTTACTTGAATGGATAACGTGCCCATGCATCCTTCCCAACTCATTGATGCAAATAAATCACTACTTTCTATGAACCAACTTTCTGACCGCATCCTAAACCCTCCAGGTTTTCATACTTTCTCCCCAGACATCAAGTAATGCTCTCAGATGTTGGACAGCTATCAGTTTTCAGCCTTTCTCTTGTATTTGTCTTTTGCTCCCCCTAGTATGTCATTGTTACACCCTTGTTTCACCTATTAACAGTCAGTTGGCTGTCTTGCAGGTTTCCTCTTTTTTCTCTGTTATTTACCTGTGTGGTTTTCTCAACAAGCTGCAGCTGTTTCTTATACAACCAACTCCTGATCTTCAAGAAAAACGAGGCAGGGTCCTACAGGCTATTATGTAAAGGAAGAAAACATTTCTTCCTTCTCTATCCCTCCTTAAGGCAAAAAGTGCTTCTGAGGATTCAGTCACCGGAGGCTGAACCTTCAAAAAAGCCACTCAAAGTTCACAAGACCCTTGGTACTACCTTTAGCCTCAAACTCACATAATTACTTTCTTCTGAACAAAAAGGCAGCATATTGAGGAGCAGGGCAAATAATATGTATCTTCTGATTACTTTTTCCATTTTAAAAATTGTATTTACATTACTAGTCCTCTATCCCAATTCTCAACTCACTCTTGCTTTGAAAGCTGTTTTTGTTGTTATTGTTACATTCCATGTGCTCCAGCCATTTACTGCCTTACCAGACCGCCCCTCCAGTGTACAACTCACACATACGACAGTGTTAAGCGAACATAGAAAAATTGGGAACAGAAAGGCATTTGAGAGGCTGAATTATCCACCTCTCCCCTCAACCCCAAACTCAGCAGGCCTGAGTTACCCCAAATGATCAGCTGAGCGGATCTTCAACACCTTCACTAGCAGATACTCAACGACCTCCCCAGGCGATTTCAGTGTCTCACCATGCCTACACTAAACTTCCTTTGTTTACCCCATCTCCTTTAATACAGTTTGAGCCTGCTAGTTCCTCTCCCATCCATCACAGACCCAGTGAACAGGTTATTTCTGCTACAGAAACCTGTGTTTTTCAAAATGGCTCTTCGCTCCTCCCTTCAGAGTCTGAAGAAATTCTTCAGTTGCCCCTCACAGGTCACACATTTCCTAGAGGTCTGATACGTCTCGCCATCCCCATCCACCCAGCTGCCCCCTGCTCTGTCTCTGACACGGTGCTCAGAACTGGGCACGCTATTCCAGTAGAGATCTTGCAAATGCATCGCAAAGAGGAAGGGTTTATTCTCCCATTTACACGCTGGAACGTGACATTTGCTTTTTCCTAAATAGCCTAGGGTTGTCCACTCATGTTCGAATTCTGATCCTCAAGAACACCAGACGCCTTCCCAAACTAGCCAGGTTTCCACCCTGCACCACCTCAGCTGCAAAGCAGGTTCCTCTTACCTAACAGCACATACAATCACTTGACCTGAGCTGCACCCTAAACTTTCTCATGTGCTCAGATCACAAACCACTCAGGACTTTTCTCTCATCCATGACAAGCTTGAAGTGAGAGGGCTTCCTATTTTGGTGTAACCTGTGAGTGTCAAGAGATTTTTCCACACAGTAATTGCCTTTCTGCGCCATCCTCCCAGCTGCCATCTTCACTCTCTTGTAGAACATAACTGTACGAGCCCTGCATAAACATCTTTCACCTGTGTCCCAGAGCACGCTTAGTCCTGCACCCTGTCCATGGCCCCTTCTTCCACACTTTTCTTGTAAGTATCTCCTACCTCTCTGAAGCTACATTTGGAAAGCAAACACTGGGGCTCTCTCCCCTCCGTGGGGAGCCTGGTGGGGCAACAGCAGAAAGCAGGCTTAAACTATCATGCCTCTTGGATGACTCTGTATTGAGTTTAGACCCTCCCTGCTATAGCTGATCAGGAGTTTAAAAAAAACATTCCAGGCTTCTAGGTCTGGTTGTGATAAATAACCTTCAACAATTACCAAGTCCACCTCTATTCTTGGCCTTGAACACTGCTTCTGCACCAAACCACTGCAATTTTCTAATGTTGAATAATCCTCAAACTTTACACAAACACCTTTGAAAGCCCTCTCAATCCTCCCCTATGCACAGCTCAGACGAAGACTGACGGTGATCTGAGCAGCTTCTAGAAGCTCAAATCAGTACAGCAGGCTTTGTGTTGAACATGTTAGGAGGGTCCCCCAACCACTTTTCTCCCTAATAGGAGATATTTCACCCATCACCATACTGTAACAGTACCTTCTCCAATATCGAAATCAGCTTTAGCTCCCAAATAGCAGTCAGTGGAACTGTTAAACTATATGTACATGTACACGTATGGATGGAGAAGAGACTCTCAGAAGTCTAAAAAAAGCAGCCATTGCACGTGATGCTCCAGTCTGGCAGCTGGAGGGATGAGATTTAACAGCTGCATTAAGCCAAACATTCATTTTTTGAGCTTAGTCTCTCCCCTTGGGGGAAAAAAAAAAGTCTTGGGGTTTATTCCCTGCCCATGCTTCAAAACAAGTTAACCCCCACCCCAACAAACCCAAATGAACTTTTAGCCAAAGTTGCTTTAATCACATTTGGAATCTCACATGCTCCTTGTGTTGCTACAGCAAGTTAAGTGTCACAGAGAGCCTAGGAATTCTGCATACTCTGGAAATTTCCCTGTGGAAAGGAATGAAGAGGAAATGGGGGGATAGGAAGAAGGTGGTGTTCTGCATGAGTATCAATTAATGCCAGAACCATTGGATCGAAGCTAAGGACTTTGCGAGGACCCAGCGTTATACAAGAAGGGAACACAGACTGTGGCAGGAGAACTGCTATGTAAGAGAGACAGTGAAGTTTCATTTTTGCAGCCAAGGACTAGGACATACAAAATAAATGAGCGTTCCTAAGTAAAGGAGGATTGGGATCACTAAAACCAAATCTATGGGCTTGGTTTCCCGCACCCCACCCCCCCATGTAACCAAGACCTCTTTGCTGGCCAGAACTGGCTTCCTAAACTGTGAGAAGTATAACTAAAGCTGACAGCGCTGTTAATTCCATGTTCTGCCCTGACACCGCCAGATGACAGGAGAGCTGCTCCACTTGCTTCCTTTAAGGAAGGGCTGGGAAGATGTATTGCAGACTTCTGTCCCTGCCACCAGGGATGATCAGCAATCCCCATCCATTCCTAAGGTCAGCTTGGAAGGAAACAGGAAACAGCAATGGGGAAATACGTATTCAGAAATGGTGACCGGGGTGGGGAGAATTTCTCCTGTAGGAGATGAAAGCCTCTGCAGCAGCTTCCTGCATTACATGATGCTGAACTAAGTTTTGAAGTAGGAGTAATCTGGAATTCTCCACAAGAAGAACACAGCCTGCAGCAAAGCGTGTTCTAATAAAATACCAAGAAACAAGTCTCGACTCGACAAAGCCGTTGTCCTCACAGATTTCACCTTATCTACATAAAGATCATTAAAAAAATACTGTCTTGCAAGACTGTCATGCAAAATATGCCCACTGGGGAACTAAACTTGCTGCTCTCCATTTACAAATGGTTTTAATTGATGATAACAACAGCTAATGATATTTAATCACCTGTCAAAAACTGTCACTGTCCCAGATGTCCTTGCAGGTGAGAAAAACTCTGAAGAGTAGACACAAAATTTTCTAAGACAGATGGAATCCTCCCCCAAGTCAGTACTACCTTCCCCTTTCGGTCACAGGCAGACCATGCATGCCTGTCCTTGGGAAACAAAACAACTCAGGGTGGCTAATCCAAGTAAGCTAACTCGGGTTTAAAAATAGGAGCAAAACCAAGCAGGAACTTAGGCCTCTGAGACAGCATGCAGCTGGTGTTGGGTTGCTCACCACGCTACAGCCTTTTCCACCACTTAACCCATTAAATAACTCAGGTCCTTTGATCTAAGCACATCCCTGTCTCTCTCCTTTCCTTAGTATCACATCCCTGCCAAAGCATGCAGACAGGGAAGCAGGCACAGGCCTGAGGCTTATCTAACAAGAGCAGAACATGAGAAACCACGGGATGTGACAGGAGAAGTTGCTGGACATAACAGATGAAAGCGTAAGCAGCTAACAAGTGTCACAGAGCGTGTCCCGAAGGATTGCCAGATTTCACAGATAGTTATGTGAGAGCTACATGAGAAATTTTGCACAGCACTGGGGGGAAGCAGCAGGGACTTTTTGATGAGGACAACCTTGCAAGGGCAGCACGGGATCAGTACTAGCACATAGGGTTCAAGGTACCTAGGTAGCCTTGGGAAACCTGAGTATGGACTTAGCAAAACTGGGAGCAATGCGGGGAAAAAGCAGGGGTGACTGAGAGGAGACAAGGGAAGGGGATGGGAGAATCCATGTGCCTCAGGGAAGAACAAGCATGGGAAAATGGAGAGGGGGAGAAAAGGGACCGGCCGCATGTAAGCAAGCTGCTGGTCAGTATGCTTGGCTGGTCAAGCCCCGATCACTGCAGCATAGGCCATCATCTTCACTGCAGTCCTGTTCTCTGTGGGGGGGTGTGCATACAGGAATGAGCCCTCTGTGCTGCCCCATGTTCATGTGCTGCTGTTCGTGTCTTCAGGTGCTGGTAAAGGCACTGTTCTCCACCTCTTTTTCTAAGCATGGCTGGCTGAACGTGTATTCTGTATCTATTTATGTCTCTGGAATACATGCCCAGCATCTCTACAGGCCAGGCTCAGAAAACAGGAAGTACAGCAGCCTCACATCAAGCAGATTAAAAAGGTGAAATCCTTTAGCCTTAAAGCCAATCCACTGGATTTGGCTTCCCTTAACAATATGCTCCCATCTTAGAAAATCTCCTTTCTGTCTCTGTCCCTACGAACCTGAAATTCCTTTCAAAACCTCATGTTTTTAAATAAATTAATCAAAGCTGTAGCAGTTTCATGCTTCTAAATAATTCAGATTCTGAATGTTGCTAACGCCCTACAAAGAAATATGCGCTCTCCTGCATTTTCAGTAATTTTCCGGAACTTTAAAGTCCAGTGAGAACATACCTGACACCACTGTCACACCAACATCTTCAGTTTAGGTTATAGATTTTTGCCCCTTTCACATGTTACCAGTAAAGCCACTGAACAGCTACAGTGTGCAGCAAGTAAAAACTCTTACCAAAGTAGGACAGAACTTTTCACTTAGTTTCTCAAAAGACAGTATTAACAGGTAAAAGTAACACAAAAATCAATCACTCAGCACAGCAAGGGCTTTCTTCACAAACTTGCAACCTGTCCTATCTCTGTTCTCAGTGCAACACTGGGACAATTCATCTGGGTTACAGCACGAAAACAGTTCATTTTATCTTAAAAGCGATTTTCATGCTTTTTTTTTAAAGTCATGAATTGAGAATGAGAGAGACATTAAATACAACAGTAGAATCTGAAAATGGATGATAACAAACAAAGCCCTCTTGGGCTCAAAATTTTCATACAGAAGCACCATCACTTTATATTCAAGTTCCTTGAAGCCTTGCTTCAAACCACCCTTGCTTATTGATTCAGTGAGCTCCAGGTGCTGAAGACACAGACGCTGAAGCCTCAAAGCTCCCTTGCCACTTTCATACCTCTTCCCCATTCTCAGAGATTTCATTGCTTTTCCTCTTCGAGTTCCTCCCATTGCACATTCCACTGTAAAACTGCTTCTCCTAAACCCTTTACTTGAGCTTTTTATTTCCCTGGCCTGGGTTTGTTTTGGTTTTTTTTCTTTTCCCTTTTGAGCTCTTCCTTCCTTCCTGTCTGACTCCTACACTCCTACTGATGAGAAGGACTTGGCTTGGGGACATCACAATACTGGCCCTGCTGCCTGCCAGCAAGTCCTCAAAATTCAGGGGCTTGGCCCCCAGAGACAACAAGAAACACAGCTACTTTCATTGCTATGTCATTATACGATTTAGAGAATGCTGGAAATGTATTAATGTTTTGTATTTCTACATCGCTAAGGTTCTCAAAACGGTAGAAATTGGTAATGGCAGGTAAACCATTGTGATTATCATTTCAGTACACACTGTCACGGGTTTAGTGAGGAAAAAGAAATTTTAAATAATTAGCTTCTTATCTGGAGTTTAATTGTGTTAGATCAGTACTTCCTACCACTAATTAGGTGAGGCTACTACTTTCATTTTCTTCAGGGCGCCAGAAGTAAAAGACATTTTTCATTGCCTCATTTAAAAAAAATACCAGTTTTTATAATGCATCAACATATGCCTTCGTTAAGCCAGGAACTACAGGTTTTCCAAACTGCTCCTATATGAAACATCTGTTCTTCCTTAATCCAATATATCTTCATCTTTGATATGATGAGCTGCAAGTTTTGCTGTTTGATAGTTTAAAGCTGAAGGTCACACTACTAGCGCTACAAAAAGGAAAAAGGAAAACAAAGAGGAAAAACAGAAGCCAAGCACATTACAAACTTGAGACAGAAAGCACAAAAAACAATCAAAAGCCAAAATGTAGAAAGCAGGACCACAGGGGCATTTCCACTGGCTCCCCAATAGCCTTAGCTCAACATTTATCTTATTTTTAGATTGGCAGATTCCTCAGTTCTCAGAAGGTGTGATGACTAACGCAGTCATCATGATGCTGCTTCTGCTACAGAGAAAATGAACTAGATCTCTCCTGAAAAAACACATGCAACAGATCATGAAAGGTAAGATGTCACCAAACCAAAAGTAGTCATCCCACAGAGCCAAGAGAAAGCCATTAATCCAGAAACACAAAACAAAGAAGTAACATTGGGTCTAAGATATCAGTTTGGTGGAAGTTCCCAGCTCTACTAATCTGTGTGCCAAGTCTGCCAAGACTATCTGAAAGAAAAAAAAAAAAGAAAAAAAAATCACCATCTTTAGGAAAGTTGGATGGGAGATACAGTGTTTAAAAACAAAACACCAAACCACCTCCTCCTCCTGTTCAAAACTGAAGGTATATTACATGCAGAAATTAAAAGCAATATTCAAGTTATTACAGACATACTTGCATTTTCTGTAGCAACCTGCTAATATGTGCAGTGGACAGTGCAGAGGATTGACTTATGAACTTTACAACTAAATTAAGACTAACACTTGTGAAACCAACTGTTTGAAATTAAGTTGTTTTGCTTTAACGGACATTCAAGAAACAGTCATTAGTAAGTAGTGGAGAGCAGTGTTTAATCCGCAGAAGCTTTATTACTGGAAGTGACTCATACCAAGGGAGGAACTCCAGCTGAACCAAGTTTTTATCTACTTTTTGTGATGCAGTGGCAACAAGAGCAACAGCACACGCACTCAGAAAGGAAGCCCACTTGGCCAGTCACTTCACGGTTCAACAGCACGCAGAAAACAAGGGAAGCCGAACAACGTCTTCATCATTACCACACACGGTTTTGCAATGGGCTGCAAAAGGCAGATAGAAAAGTGTGGTCCATTCCTTTACATGTTTTTTTTACCCACTTTAACTAGTACTGTTTTTGTACAAAGCAGCATCTTTCGATGTGTCTGGTGCGTCCTGGGAAAGGACTGATTTTCCTGCAGGCCCTTCGACACTATAACTCGGGGGCATGCATAAGAGAGCTGTGTTTTTCCAAGCATTTGCAGTTTGACTGTAAAGTAGGAAAAAGTATTTATTCTGAATCGGTTCAGAATGTCGATCCTCACACAGTGGTACAAGTTCGGTCAGGGTGTAGAGGTCTCAGCAGCAGAGTGCCACTTCAAGGCAGCTCTCAAAGATTCATGGCTGGCGCAGTCTGAACAAAGCAGCTAGGGTCCTGGCGGATCAGTCCCTTCTCAAAGCACATCGCACGCAGTCTGAGATTACTTTTAAAACCCCCCCACAGTTCCTATTTTATGTCCATTAATGCCAGCTGGTCTGTAGCAGCTCTGGCTCAAACAGTTTCTTTGGCTGCCATTAGCAATGCTGCAATGACAGCATCCCCCTACAAGTCTGCTTCCCTTGGTTCTCCTTTGCAGAGCGAGAGGAAAACCACTCATCATCACCATTTTTTTCAGAGATCTGGTCTGTCAGATTTGATGGATGTGCATCGAAAACTTCTCTCCTTCGAGCTAGGTAGTAGTTTCCTGCCTGCTTGACACACAAACTGGAATGACTTGTGGAAAACATCCTCTTAAAACAGATGACTGCAGTGCTCAACTGTCATCTTCCTCCCCCTCAGAGGGCTCCAACTAGCCAACTGATGCCTGAGAAGCAAGCAACATACTCAATTTCATTTTTTCCCCCCAGTGTTAGATGTTCCCCAGCTCATTGCTTGCCAGCAGCTGAAGTTCCATTTTCAAAGTTACTTGCAAGCTCGAACACTCTTTCTCTTGCAGGCTGAAGGGACATCTTCTGCAACTCTCATCCAGAAGGAAGGAAAAATGACATTTTACATCACAAGACCATAATATATGCTTCATTTCCATCCACAAGTGAAAAAGTAATCCTCGTTTTGGTCAGTTTGCACATGGGTTCACTGATAAAGGGGCTGGAAGGACTTGTTGATTCTTTTCCTTAAAATGTGCAAACCCCCAGCTGTTCATTTTGGAAGGGCATTACAAAACCCGATCCCTTTGTTCACTTTGCCTGTGACTCACATCAGATAGAGAAAAATAGCTGAAAATCAAAGTTTAAAGAAAAAGCCCACAATTTACCGAACGTGGTGGCACTTCCAGTACTGTGTTTCAGTATGCAATATTAGTGGTTAGTTTGCACGCCAGGGCCTGGCTGGGGCTGAAGAAGAGCAACATACTTCAGCCCAAGTTACAGATGTGGTATGGACAGCTCTTCAATTCCCCCACCAGTTCCTGGGGGAGAGGGTGCAAGATTACAGAGTTATTACAGGGCAAAAGCAACCCCACTGCAAATCCTAATACACAGAGGGGAGAGCCAGGCCTGAGCTCTGCTGGGGAAGAACTGGTTTCCAGCTCTATTAAACACAGCAGGAATGTATGTGGAGAGATGATCAGAAGATACCCTCAGCCAAGATTTAAATTTCTCAGATGCCGAGCACTGTACTCACACACACCAGCCCCAGCCCCCAGGTCGATGTGAGGATAGTGTTTATCACCTGTAATCAGATCACAGAAGAGTTTCTAAGTGTATGCTGGAATTGTAAAAAGAAGATTTCAGACTTGCACAATGAACAGACTTCAGAGTGGGGTGGAGAAAGTTCGCACACACAGTTCAACAGGTACCCCTTAGAACATGCTTCATTAGATGGTACCTCCTTCAGACCGTTTGCAAGGCTTTTTTTTTTTTTTTTAAAATTTCCCAGTATATTTAGAACACATTCAAAATGTGTTCTCTGTACCTAGATGTTTAACATGCTCTTTGGTAAAAACCGTGCAGTATTTTCTAGGAACTCCTAGTTAAAATAACACAATGTATAAACACTTGCACACCAGGGCTATCAAGTCCCTGTATTGAGTTTGTACATCCATAAACTACCAGTGGCTTCCTGTAGCAGCATGAATCTAGGATGCAGTACTGATTTATGCTGCCAGAGCTTTCCCAGTATTTTATTTTTAAACAAAAGTTGCAAATACTACATTTAACAGGTGAGTTAACCAAACATTTTCCACCTCTCTCCTCACGTAATTTGGTTTTCACCTGCAGTGTTTTGTGTTGCTTCAAAAATTAAAAATTGTATTCCTAACATCACAAGGCCTGTATTAATCACCTGTTAAAAACCATACTTTGTAAGTAACAAGTGTGCTAATTTTAGGAAAAAAAACCAATGTGTTTTCAATTTTCAGTAACTTATTTGTACTACCCTGTTCAGACAGATACTACCCATACCAATCTTTGTTCAGGTGACATAAGCTGCACAGGTCAGTCAGAGCAATGCCAGGGGTCCGAGAGGAAACAAGTAGAAATGACCCCTCTTCCCAACTGCATTCTAGCCCATCTGCTACAAGAAGCCAACAGAGGCTAAAGCAAGGAAGGACAGAGAAATTACGTCCTTACCCATATGACTGCTTGGTGACTTTGCTGGTACAGATTTCTGCAGACAGCAAGGAGGATGTGGGATGAAAAAGTGAAAGGGGAGCGCAGAGCGCATGAGCTCCTTCTCCAGAGAAGCAGAATGATAAATGCTTCCCTCGAGGTGACACGCACAAACTGCAGAACACGTAAGTCCTACAGGTTGTTCTTCACCCATGTGCTGGCCCCTTGCATGAGGCATTTTAACACCTAAGGACTGCTTAGGCCTTGTGCTGTCTTTTCTTGCGATCCGTCAGGGAGGTCCCACTCAGTGCACCTTCAGCAGATAACAAAACATGATGAGGCAGAACGCTGACAACAAACCACACAGAAGGCAATGGAGTTAGATGACAAGAACAATACAGTATTATGAATGTAGGTGTGTGAGTCATGAAGCAACAATGCTCCACTTTAACCTGAGTATAAGTATTAAAAAAACCCTCCTTCAATGGGCGTTCAGAGCAGCAGCTAATCTAGCTCTTATTCCAACGGCTCCAAAGTTTATCTTTCTCCTTTCCCAAATAAAATGCTGCTGAAGCAGAGGAAGACCAGCCTGGGGAAACTGAAGTCATCCTCTGTGATTACCCACCTTAGGCTTACTCTGGCATTTTCACATCTCAGTGCACAATTGCTTTATTGTTTCCCCCCTCTGCAGACTGCACTGAAAACATCAGCACAGTGTTAGTACAGCACAGCATTAGTAATTCCAGGGCAAAAGAGGTACAAGCATAAAGTGTATCATATCTATCCACCCTGCCCAAAAAACTTTCAACAATAAATAATGCATCATAACCAGAATTAGAAGACTGAAAATTTTTATTTGCACGTAGCACATACAGGAAAGATCAAAACAAATATTAAAAGATAGCATTTGTAAACAAATATTTTTCACAAAAAGAAGCTATACACTATCAAATTTGGTCTGAAAAAAACCAAGGTTATAGCCATTTATAAATGTGTACGTATCAAAATCAAGTTAAAAACTACTTCATTTTTAAAATATCCCAAATGGAGATTTATTCATTCCAATGACTTCAGAGACCACAGATGTAAGGCCTAAATAAAACAAATGCTTGAGTGAAGATGGCACTATGATTTCCAGTTAAAAAAAAAATAAAATCAGCAAAGTGATCAAAATACCACCAAGCTTATTTAAAGACCTACGTTTGTAAAATATAAATTCAACTTTGCAAATGTCTAACCTTAAAAAAATAGAGCTATTTCACTGGATTGTCCTCATTTTGTAGTGTACCGATCATGAGCCGTGTTTCTGAACCCACTCAAAGTTATCTGTAGGTAGTTTCATGTGATTGTATAGTTCACTTCCATAATCACATTAAAAATAAGAAGACAGCAGCACCCTTTTAGCAAGGATTCGTTTTTAACATTCTTGCCTTTATAGCAGCAGGTATGGTTTTGGGGAATGCTATCAATATAAACAGTAAGTCAAAAAACCGGAATGCACATACCCCATGAAGTTTATTATAGCGTTCTTTCCCTACACTTGTTTTCAAAGTTAAGCAAGCACCTCTATTTTCGCTGCAGAACACAAAATTGAAAAACAAATAACACCCAAACCTATGGCTACCTCAGTAGGCTCCCTTTGTTGGTAGTCCACAAGCCATTTTGATTGCCAGTATGAATTGTTTTTTCCTCCTTCTAATCTCCTATTTCCATGTCAGCTAAAAAAACAAGTTTCTCAAACTTCATCTATTAATTTGACCCCGAAGAAACAAGATAATAAAAACAATTCAGGCACAAACGGCTGATCTTCGACAGCAGGCGGAGGGGCACAGATTCAAAAGTATGGTAGAATGCAAATCTCCAGAAGTATTTCTGGTCTCGGGGCACTGAAAATTCTTACCAGCTTTCAAAAGGTTTCTCAAGATTTTTAACAAAGATACGGAAAATACTTTCCCCAAGAATGTCCACAAACACTAAACAAGGATGGATGTACATACAAAGACAGACATTTATGTGCAATACACTTTGAACACACTGCAGACAGACAAGGATCATGGAATGCAATGATCGCCTAAGATGGCAGGTGAAATGAAGATGGCTGTTTTTCAGAGAGTCGTCATGAGTTTATCTTGGTACACCATGCTTTGCACTCCTCCTAAATTCTTCTGGTTCTGTTCCTGGATATATCGTAAATTGCTGTCCTCTCCACTTGTGGGGGGTTTCCAATATGGCCTGTCATCATGATAGGGTGGCCTGTACCATTTGCACAGTTATTGGTTAGTGAGAGATGGAAGCAAACTTACGAGTGCTACACAGTAACATGAGTTCATCCAGCAAGGGCTAAGCATGCACAGGGCGTGCTGGGCAGCTATCGGGACGGGAAGGAAATGGTGACAGACCTATAGGTCTGATGCGGAAGTCACTGAAGCAACTGGGAGTGTTTTAGCTGATTTCAAAAGGCTTTGAATCAGAGCTCAGTCATTAAAACCCCTCTCTGTTTTCAAGTGCTACAGACAGGTGCATCAATGCTCCTGAATCCTAGAGGGACAGTGGGGAGGGAGGAGGAGGCTCTAGGAAAACTAAACATGTACAACAAACAAGTTAAAAAAATTATACCAGGCAAAAAGAAATACATCCTAAAGGTCTAAAAAATGAGGAAAGGCAATCCTATTAGGAATGAAAATTGCTCTTCAGTAAATATTGCCATTCGTTCAGCACTGGTGCAGTTAATTACACTCCAGCAGCCTGTAAGTCACATAGTCACGTTTTGTGAAGACGAACACCTAGAGCCTGTAGTTTGTACAGGTATTTCTCTGTGACTACGTAGTGAAACTTGTCTAAGTACCAAGAGGAAAAATAATTTTTCCTTATTTATTCATTACTTATTGCTGCTTAGAGTTACTACCTTTAACCTACAGTGTCTCCCGCATCACTGGGAGGCAGGGAGAAGGAAATAAATAAATAAATAATTTGAACAGTATGTAGGAAACCATAATATTTAAGATTCCCTTATTAGTAAACTGAAGTTGCACTTTCTAATCTGCTATTTTTTTATGCCAGCAGAAATACAGGCAGGTTTAGATTTTACATTCTAAAGGTACGTAATGACACCTATAAATTTGAATGTATTTTTTCAGAAGACAAAGAAATTTTAATAAAATAATTATTTTAATAAAATAATTGCAAACGTGATTTCACTGAAAGGATTTTACTAAGACGGCTGAGATACAATTCCACATATAATTTCGCAAATTATTGAACAGAATCCCCATATATAACATGTATTGCACAGGTAGTTTCATTCAGCCCTGGGCCTGTTCTAGACTTGCATGCCCAGCAGAAAGAATTTCATGCATCTGTGGTTTTCTCTCAAGTTCATAGTCGGATGGATTAAGCTTTCTCAAATCAAGCTATCAGAGATGTTAAAAGTCCAACACTTCAGTTTGACTCCAAGTTAGAGTAACTTGAAGCTTCCACTTTAACCAAATATTTAAGTGCTTCTACCTGACTAGGACAAAAATTCCGAGTCCCTTTTCTACCAAGCTTGTACAACTGAGCTTTTAAGTATGTTTTTTAGCCTTACAAACCTAGCTATAAAAAAGCCATTGTTCATATTTCACTGACCTTAATCTTTGCACAGGCAGTGGAGGGGGCTGAAGGGGGAGACTGTCTACACACATTACAATACATTATTGTGCTTATTTCAGTATCATTCTGCTCCAGAGTGAACCATTTCGCTTTAAAATGTTACAGACTAGTATCGCGAGTGAAGAAATCTCTAAAAAAATTTCAGCACAACCTCAAATGATTTATAGAATCATTAACCTCTCTCCCAGCAATCGCTCTTTTGTAACATGAAATTGTACATTTTAAATCACACACAATTAAATGAACAAGTAAACCCTAAACCCAGGAAGAATCTTTAATATTTAGTACAGGCAAAGTTAACTATCCAATTTGAAGTCTTCTGTTTCTAGCATAAATTTAGTATCTGCTTTCCTGCTGTATGCTAGGAATTTTGAAATGACAATGAGCATGTCTGCTTCTTTGCCTAGTATTTCTAGTAACATATTTGCCTTTTTCCAGTATTCTCAGACTCAAACTCAGTCCAAATTGTCTTTTCATCCATTTTAAACTCAAGCTCATCTCCAGAGCCTGCCCACATTAGGAACTAAGCCTACCTATCCTGATGTAAGAATACAGAGATAAAAATGTAAGATGAATAGGAATGAAGATTGGGGTAATAGTATTTTTCAGTCAAGACAGCAATTACTTGTCTAAAAACCTGAGTAACCTACAGAGGTTATTTTTTATTAGGATAAAATAGCAGCTCATTTTTATCACGTGGGCAGGCACAGAAAGAAATCCACCAGCAGGTGATTGCTGCGTTCTGCCAAGCTGGTTGTAACTTGCACTGAATTTCCTCCAAAATTTCTTTTCACTCAATTTCTCTCTTTACTAGTTACAAAATAAAAAGTATGTGAGAAGATAGCACATACAGGAATACTTTTGTGAAACTGTTCTCAAAAACTCAGTGTTATAATTTCACTAACACTAATTACCTGTAAAATACCTGAAAGGTTGTTCCATGTACATGTGATTTTTCCATATATATTTCACTAGCAAGTTCACTCCTAACTTCACTTTGCCTTAAAATGAGTTTCTTCTGTGTCTTAGGAGATTAAATACTGATCAAATTGCAATTAGTTTTATTGAAGCTACTGAACATCTTCCCATCCAACATACTCCCTAAAGAAATACACTAAAGTTGTATTTCAATTTCGGAATTAATATTCAACCTGAAAAAAATTTTTCATTAAGGCAATTAGGATATTCCAAAGCAAAATCTAAGTAGGAGTCATTTAATACTGCCTCTACATCACATACTTTTAACCTCTGTTTGCTTTCATGTCCAGAAAATTGCCCAACATGTCCACCAAAACTTCATGCCAACAGATTAAGATAAAGAAGTAATCATCTTTTTTCTCAAATTAAAGACTGCTTACCTTACATTCACAGGTGTATGTGGATGCCAGTGTGGCTGAGCAGGATGTATATTAGCATGATACTGTGGCTGCAAGTGAAAACATTGAACCCAGTTAATTAAGTCATATAAAAATGCCCTATTAACTTTTTATTTTCCTGGGGCCATGAGGAACACACTCTCTGAGAGGCCTAGAAACCCCACTGTTCCAGACCTTCTCCCCATGCCACTGAGCATATACATGAGACCTGTTGGCAATGAACTTGCTCGTTATGACACACTCATGGGAAAATGCAAAGAAAATTGCTTTTCTGTTTGAGTCACAGCCTGGCACATCTAGTGCTTCTCATAGAAAGCACATCAAAAGACTGTCAGCTTTAATCAAAGGTGGAGAGTGAGAAAGGTTACTATTGTAACAGCAGTCTTCAGAAGGTCACCTATCTTTGGTGACAGCATATCTCTCTCATATCCATGAGAACTTGAGGAGAAACAGTGAAACAAAATCACTAGTGAGGCTTTTAACAAAACCAAGACAAAGTTCTCATGCACACACTCAGTTTGGATAAAAGCAGTTTGCTTTCTCAGCAGCACTGACTGCTAGTATCACTAATGAAAACCCGGTGAGGTTTTCCCCTAAGTGTATAAAGGAGCTTGTTTAAAAACAAACATTTGACCAGCAATGAACTTAAATGTTGTGATAGGGGACATAATTGCAACTTTAAACTTGTGGATCATCCAATGTGAGAGGCTGCTCTAGACAAAAGCTTGCTCACAGAGCAGTCTCCTGGGGTCCATCATGTTCACAGTCCCAAAGGCTTCAACTTGTTATTTCATGGGAAGAGGAAGGGGAAAGAGGGTGGCAAATGGACTGTATTAAGCTTGCAGAGCATCCAAGAACACAGGGGAAGAGAGAGAACAATTCCTCCACTTTCCCCTTATCTCTCAATGTGATGCTGTTTATTTCTGAACCACCTCTGGGAACCTCACCCTAGAGTAAGGAAAGGGGAACAAAACAGCTGTACTAATTATAGAGAGCAAAAATATTTATCACTAAATATGAAAATGACAATATTCTCCTCAATAATTGTTATGCTCTTACCTGGTAGTTATGGACTTCAGGGGTGTTTTTAGCACTAAGGGAGAAAAAAAATTAGCTTTTACATAATCAGTACATCTATGTCACAATTTCCTACAGTTCAGGGTTTTACTCTTCAGGTAAGTATTACAGTGAAGTAAAATTCATATTCCTAAGGACATCAATGTTTTATTCAAGAAATACACTGCAGTAATTAGACTGCAATAAAGTTCTTCATTTTACATTTATGGAACGGGAACAAATAAAGTTAGGTAGGTTAGCATAATAGCAATGAGCAGAAAGGAAACATGTTTTACTTTAGGCTGATTTCAAACTCAAAAAGGAAAAAAAAATGGAAGCACTTAAAGTCCCATTAGGCAGTCCCCAAGAAGAATCTAGTGCTGCATTATGAGAGATCCCAAAGCAATTCATCCCACACCAGAGAATTTATTTCAACAAATCCTAATGCAGAAATGGTCTTCAGAATCCCTTTTGCCTGACAACAGCAAATGAGAGGCAGAGAGAACTTGGGCAGTCACTTACCACAGTTGTGCTGCTTTCACAGGATTGTTTGCTTAAAAAGAAACAAACAAAAAACCTTAAGACAGGTGAAAAAAAACTTGTAAGTATCAGTCATTTTGCAGCTATTGTGATTGGGATATCACACTACAGCTTAAGCAAATCCTCATACAGACATATTTGCACAAATGCATCAGAATCGCAAGTGCAGCTCTGTGCTTTCTAGCATTCCTGTGTGAGTACATGTATGAGGCAGACATGAATCTCTCTCTGTTTTGAGAAGAGTCAAAGCCCATCAGAGTTTACAGCAGACAGGAGTATCCTTCCCAAATGTCACAAAAGAGTACTTTTGGCAGAGTAAGCTCTACACAATCAGAACACTACTTTTCTCACCTTGCCGTAGCTACCATGTCAATACCATTGAGTCCCTTGGGAATCAGAAGCTACCCCTCACAGAAATTTTACATCTTGCAGAAACCAGAGGGTTCCTGAATATGGTAATGGCCCATGTTTTATTAGAGTGAACAATGGTAGCCAAAATTCCCAGCTGGGAATATGGGAAGGCACTGAGCAATCTTGAGCAACAAGGCCTTGGTTCGTGCTTTGGACAGGCTGGAAAGAACAGTAAAGAAGACAGTTGAATAGCTGGGATGTATCATTTCTTTTTCCTGAGAGCACTGAAAAAACTGCTGAGCGACACAGCTGAAAATCCAAGTCTCTGCTGAATGCAGCACGTGGATGACAAACTTAACGAGACACTGTAGCCACGTTAATAAGACTGAGCTAGGACAGAATCTATCAATTGTGGTACAGGTATAGGTCTTAATGACCAAGAGATGCATGGAAGATAATAATCTAAAGGGAGTTTTTGCATTTTCTTAGCTGTTGAGTTCTTTGGAGGGAGATCATCTGGATGTGACAGAAGTTCTTCCTGGCTGCTACACACAGAGAACTAAACTGAGCATAAGCCACACTTTCTCTCTCCCCTACCCATCTCACAGACCTAAGTACGGAAGCACTGAGACACAAGGTATAACCTGCAGGTCTGAGAGATCCTGTTATTGTAAAAATAAAATTAAAGTAATCCATTCTTGCACTTATGAAATCATTCACACTTACCATATAGTTGACTCTCATGTATCATATAACATATAACAACATTATCTCACAAATTTAATAAATTTACATTTCCGTAAAAAACTGACATGTACTAAGAAAGGGGGAGGGGAGATTACAGCCTCTAAAAAGTGTGCATGCTTGCTACCTTTGTAACCCCATAGAAATAAATATGCCCCCATAATACCACAAGGACTTTTAATGGAACGGAGGTTCATATTCTAGGAATGCAAAGGAGTGTAAAGACATCCTAAGGGGATGTCAGCTCGCCCTACTCCATACAGCAACTACACCTCCAGTCTCAAGTAATACAGAATTTAGAGGGGGTTGTCTTGCAGTGCTCCTAGGTTTTTCTACAAGGAATAAAAATCTCAGCTTAAGTTTTGAAGGACAAATGACAGAACCACAAGGGAAATCAGCTCCTTGTCATTCCATTCAAATTCAGCACATTTCAAGTCCCAGAGAAAGCTAGTTAAGGTCAGAGTCTGGATAGGTGAATAACATGCCATTACAGTCAGGAAAGCAGCAACTGCATAATGAGACTGTTCAAAAGCCCTGGCTAGGTAAGCAAGTCAGTGATGCTTTAGGACACTGTTCCACTCTACATGACAAATGCACTTCTTCAGGGAAAATGTTACGTGCTTTCCCTCACTGAGTTTGATGCGACTTTTCTCTCCTCAGCAGCGCAACAAATGAAACCATAGATACCTCCTTTTTTATAGACGGGGGATAGAATAATTAAGTGTAGATAGAGATTAAAAATGGTAGATAGGAACAACAGACTCTGCCTTCAGAGAAAAAAAAATAACATGTACATTCTGATTTTTTAGGTGGTGTGATGTTTTTCTTTTTATGCTTTGGTACAGATTTTACGGTTGTAATATGACATTTATATAAGTTAACAGGACACCTGCATAACTGATTCAGTGAACACATGTACAAACATTTACCCTTAAAAGTTGTATGCCTTCGAGAAGGATATCGCTTGCTGGGCCTTCTTTCAAATGTACTAGTTCTGCGTAATCTTGTCCCATGTGTTGCTTGATACTCTGTCCGCCCACTTAAAATACAGAAATAAATAAAGTTAACTACTGCCTCTTGCTGGATGTTGTACCTGCTCCTTTGTATAGACACAAACATATTTCTGCTGCTTTGCTAAATACCTGAATCTGAAGCGTGATCCCAGCCTTATGAAGTCGGATCTACTAGATTTACTATTTGCTGGGGCTCGCAGTCTGAAGAAAGCATGGTGCTCCACTGCACATTTCCACAAATGTTTGCACGTTCTGGCACTGTCTAACCGGAAAACAAATGTGTGCTCTTGCTCTCTGCCCTAAATACAGAAACAAAAGCTTTGGAAGTTGGCATGCAGGATATTAGTTACTGCCCTTGGCAGGAAAAATACAGCCTGGACCAACAGTGTGCTGAGTCTCCCTTGTGTTCTCACCAGCCTGAGCACACATCACTCTTTGCTGGATCAAGCCCAAGTAAGGCAAGAAAGTTACCTGTTCATCATCTTCTACAACCACAAGTGTTAGTTTGCTCTTTTTAAAGTCCATTTTTGTGATTTTAGGCCTAAACACAAGAAGCAAAAAGAAAATTAATGGAAAAATGGCATTTAATAATCTAGGACTATGCCCCACAATGTATGGGGGATTTGCAATCCTGAAACATTTCAGGAATTGTAATAAAAGTATGATTTCCTGGAAATGTGACTATTTTTCAATAAATAATTCACATTTGAGAGTAATACTTCTAATCAGGCCAATTTACCTTCAGATTTAACCTTGATATTTTAACCTTGTAGATTTGATCTACATTACAAAATATAGTCAAGATCCCATTACATGAAAGATTTCAGCATTTTAACAGAAAGGAATATAATATAAAAACAGATTACCAAAAGAATAAGCCTATTTTGTTGGCTCCTTCAAAGATCAATATGCCTGTTGGTGTCAGTCCAAGAGCATATTCACAACCATCTCTTCCCTGCAAGGAAGCACAGAATCAATAATCAATGTGCCATTAGTAGTATAAATCTTACTACAGCAGTATATCAAAATCCATAGCTTTTAAACTAAAACATAAGGTTTGCATATTTATTTAACATTACAGAGCAGAAGAACAAGCATCTGCATTGGATGCAAACTGGCAAGTTTTGGCAACAGAAGGTTGCAGGGTGCCCTGTGTGAGAGGAGGCCATG
Source organism: Bucorvus abyssinicus (assembly GCA_009769605.1). NCBI lineage: Eukaryota > Metazoa > Chordata > Aves > Bucerotiformes > Bucorvidae > Bucorvus > Bucorvus abyssinicus. Next base: position 29,439,222 of record CM020027.1, read on the forward strand.
TGCTGCCCCAGACAGCTCTGATGCCCATGGAAACAGCCTAGCAACAACACTGCAGCCAGGGGAGTCCACACCTCAGCTCACGTGTGCTTAAGAGGAAGCAACAGCTGCCAGGGAAAGAGACACAAAAGGAAAAAACTGAGGGACATGGGAAAAGGTACGTGGAAGGGAACACTGTGGGAGACGTGGACATGGGAGGTAATTCTGAAGGACCATGGCCCATGGGGCAACCCACACCGCAACAAGGAGACCCCTGAGGAATGACCCACACCAGAGGAGGGATTCTGCATTAATGAAATAAAGTATCACACAGATCTTACCTTCACTACATGCATATCTACACCATACATTTCTAGCCATTTAGCTTTGTTCAAGTAGCATAATTCAGCCTGTGCCGGGCTCTTCCCCCTAAGAACATAACATTTATTTATGCTTCATGGTATGAAATTTTTGTCCATTTTTCATGTTTTAAAATTCATCCCCCTAACCCTTTTCTTTTGGCCCTCAGTGACACTAAACGGTATTTCAAGCTTAGCTTACGTTTTTACTCTCTTTCCTCCAAACAAAAATAAATCAGAGGGACAAAAACTGGAAAAGGTCTAAAACTGCCAGTAAGGAAGAAAGGATGTCAGGAAAGACATCATCACCAAAATGTACCGTATTTATTAACAAAAGACAGGAAAAGGAGTTTGCTACTACCCTGAATACAAAATCTTATGCGTGCATGTGTGAAAGGAGAGAAAGAGAGCGAAGGAGAATTATTTCCAAAATACACAGGAAAAAGATCTCACTGCTTAAACTGTTATGAAATCATCCAAAGGAAAAAAAAAAGTATTAAAAGTCACCCCACCAACCTTCCTGAAACTACTGCTTGACATTTCTAGGGAAGCAGAGAGCTCAAACCCTAGTTACACCACTTCTCAACCGACATACATAATCACCATGTCACGTCTGTTGAAGGGGTTCTTGTGGACGTACTTGACTTTGTAAGAGAAGAAAACCTCCTGTTGTTAGAGACACCACTCCCACACAGGTACCCTACCTGCACTCTTTCCATTTCTGAAAAATGTCAAATTCCATTGCTTCGGTCTGGTTTGGTGCAAACCTGAATTCAGACACGAGTTCTGGGGTGTGTTCTGGGAGCTCACACTCTCCCAGCTCAGCTGCAATCAATCAATTGAAAAGTTAAAAACATAAAGATCATGAGCTGACCAGAGACATTTAATTCCATAATCTCCACAGAGACAACGGTAGTTTGTTAAGTTTAAGTATGTCGTAGAAGAATGCACTTGTGCCAATGTTGTAAGTTAACCATCCCCCACACTCCCCCACTGCCCCCCCACAAACTCAAACCAGATTTTACAACAAAAGTCAGACAAAAGCATTTGCAGGAGCAGTGTAAGGTCGTGGTACAGAATTCTGACATTCAGGAACATTAGAACTAAACCAGCTCAACTAAACCTGCTTCTCTGGGTGTTAATGCATTTAAAGGAAATAAAGTTTCTAATAAAACAAAAATCAATGCACTACTGTTTCAGAAAAGGTTACTTTGAAACTTCCTCTCATTACAATGAGGTCATGCTTTTCATTCCAAAGCACTTTCCATTTTACTGCACGCTTTGCTACATTACCGTTCTTGTCAAAACATGAAAATAATACCTAGTCTCCATAAACCAGTAATAAAATTGTGGGCTTTTCTTTTTAAAGTACCGTGGTGGTATAACATTAAGTAATTTTTAAGGAAAGAAATGCTGAAGCATTACCATAATTGAGGTGTCACTTCCTACTTATTTGCTTAGGGCCTGGTATCTTCTAGGAGCAGAACACTTGCAAACTCTACTGAGGTCAGCAGGAGATGCAAGTGCTGAGCATCTTCATGACTGACGCCTGGAAGTGTCTTGTGCCTGCAACAAGCTTTGCTCCTGCAACCTCTCAGCTATTGAAAGAGGCTGCAATGTCACTGCCTCGGGCCTGTGAGGCAAACATCAGTAGCAAACACACCGTTCAGTAATCCACAAGTCACCTGACAAACGATGTGATTCCAAACCAGGAAACTACCAAAAACCTACCCCAAACAGAGGGAAATTAAATCCCTTGAAGAAAACAGTTTTATTGCTTCCGGGCACTTTTACACATAACAGTTGCAAAAATTTAATTTACTCTCAGTTTTCAAAAATACCAAGCAGGATACATTGGAACATAGGATATTACCTTCAAAAAGCAATCAGTTGACTGATACACCTACTACATGGTTTTGATCACCTGAGCTTCTTGCTCAAACATTTAGCATTCCTGAGGATATTAAACAGATTGAGTTAACTGATCTTCATGTCTAACTACTGTCTCACACACATTGTTTCTCTTCATCAGTAATCTTCCATGGTGAGTTACAGTACTCTTATGTATATGCGTTTTCCTTTAACAGAAATATCTCGGCTCTGCTGCTGAGACTACTTAACACAGATGTTGCTAGGAATTACTGGCAGTTCAGTCTCCAATATATAAGAGGGAGCCACAACAAACACATTAGCAAGGAGGACACTTCACTGGATAAAAAGCTGTCTGGATGGCCAGGCCCAGAGAGTGGCGGTAAATGGAGTCAAATCCAGCTGGCGGCTGGTCACCAGTGGTGTTCCTCAGGGATCAGTGTTGGGGCCTGCTCTCTTTAACATCTTTATCAATGATCTGGATGAGGGGATTGAGTGCACCCTCAGGAAGTTAAGGGATGACACCAAGTTAGGTGGGTGTGTCAATCTGCCTGAAGGTCATGAGGCTCTACAGAGGGATCTGGACAGGCTGGATTGATGGGCTGGGGCCAACTGTATGAAATTCAACAAGACCAAGTGCCGGGTCCTGCACTTGGGGCACAACAATCCCCTGCATAGTTACAGGCTCGGGGAAGAGTGGCTGGAAAGCTGCCCAGCAGAAAAGGACCTGGGGGTGCTGGTCGACAGCCGATTGAACATGAGCCAGCAGTGTGCCCAAGCAGCCAAGAAGGCCAACAGCATCCTGGCTTGTATCAGCAATAGTGTGGCCAGCAGCAGTAGGGAGGTGATTGTCCCCTGTACTCTGCACTGGTGAGGCCACACCTTGAGTAGTGTGTCCAGTTTTGGGCCCCTCAGTTCAAGAAGGACATTGAGGAGCTGGAGCATGTCCAGAGAAGAGCAACCAAGCTGGTGAAGGGTTTAGAGAATCTGTCTTATAAGGAGCAGCTGAGGGAACTGGGGTTGTTTAGTCTGGAGAAGAGGAGGCTAAGGGGAGACCTTATTGCTTTCTACAACTACCAGAAAGGAGGTTGTAGTGAGATGGGCGTTGGTCTCTTCTCCCATGTTACAAATGACAGGATGAGAGGAAATGGCCTTAAGTTGCATCAGGGGAGGTTTAGGTTGGATATCAGGAAAAATTTCTTTACACAGAGGGTCATTAAGCATTGGAACAGGCTGCCCAGGGAGGTGGTGGAGTCCCCATCCCTGGAAGTGTTTAAAAGACGTGTGGATGTAGTGCTGAGGGACATGGTTTAGGGACCCTGGCAGTGCAGGGTGAACGGTTGGACTTGATGACCTTAAAGGTCTCTTCCAGCCAGATGATTCTGTGATTCTGTGACTTCAGGGAAAAAAAGTAAGAAACTAAGTTTGATGTGTTGACAACCATCTAGGAAAAAACATGTGAGATTTCTTTAGTAGTTAACAGAGAGAGAAAGTAGGGAATGAAGGCTGACTGTGCTGTAAAGATGATGTGTAAGGATGGGAAGGACGAAAGACGTGTAGGACAAAAGATACACAGAGAAGATAAGGCAGAAGTCTTAGGTACAAGAAAGGCACCACCCTTGTTTCTCAATAGCTGCACTCTCTGTTTATTCACTTTCAGGCAAACAAACTATGTCATCATATTGATTTCCAAGAAATAGGTCTTGGGAGTAAGAGCCAGTAAGAGTCTCACCAGCACTTCACACAGGGTAGAAAGGGCAGTGGAAGAAGGGCAAAGCGTGGGTTTTGTACCAGGTTGCTCTCACTAGTGCCTTTTCCTTGTGGAATTATGTTTCCTGAATGGCTCAGGAGCACTAACATTTTTCAACAAGGGAGCAGCAGAGTACCCATCTCTTCATTTGCAGTTTTATGACAAAGTAATATGCTTTGCCATGCCCCTCATCTGGGTTTTCTTTTTTTTTGGCGGGGGGAGCGGGAGCTGGTGTGGCGTGGGGAAGGTGCTACATTTCTATATATTGTCTGTGTTCTTTTATAAATAACTGCACAAACTGGGGGACATTTTCAAATGGAGGTTTCCTAGGAAGTTTTTGAAAAATGCAAAAAGATGTTTATCTGTAAATATATTGTTGATTCTTTTACACAGAAGGAAAATCAGTTTGCACTATTCCATGAAGATGTCTTACGATTAGAGCTAAAAACTGGAGATCTGAGAAAAAGTTTTCCTTTTGAGTTTAATTAGTAGTTTCAAAAGTATGCCTGGTTAAATACAAAAGCCACACAAGACTAATGAGGCAGTTAAAAACTTATTCTAACACTGATGATTCAAGTCTGATTACGACCTTTCTGCAGATAATCCCAAAGCAAAACATACGATTATGTAACTGCTTCACAAGTTACCCCATACTGCAAATCGATGTTACTTGCTACGCAGGTTCCTTCATGGGACTGCCAACAAACCAACAGTTTATGTCTGAAAGACAATTCACACAAAACGCCAGCCTTGGAAACCGTTGTTTGAAACCAAGGAAGAATTACTGTAACAGAGCAACTTCCTTGATAAAGAAAACATATGAAGGTTAAATCTGTTCTGTGAAGAGAAAAGGCTTTTCTTTCAGAGAGTTTAGAGTACTAATTCCTAAATAGCCATTTATAACTTTTTTCAGTCTTAGGATAGCCACACTAAGAAGTAAGACTGGATTTTACAGAGTAAAATCCCCCTGCTGAGGATGGAATAATCATTTGACATTTCTTTAAACTCTCCTGTTTAATTAAGTTTCCAATGTCAATAAAATGTAACAGAAGTTATACCAAAGAATGCTAATTGTAGCATATGTCAGCAGAGATAATAAATGACTTGCAAAAATGAAACAATTTTGGAGAAACTTAGAGTGATGATGTCAAAATAGCAAAAAACTGCAACTGAAAAGAAGACAGCAGAAAAGTATAAAAGTGCATTCCCAAAGACAGTGTCAAGAAGTGTTAGTTTTGGTACCTAGTTGGAGACATTATAAACATGACAGATGGCTACTGTATTACATTTACATAGTAATCACAGGTGTCAATTACTATCCCAAATGTTGAGGCATCAACCTAGTATTCTCTGCTTGGTTCTCCTTGCTTAGACCAGGGGTGAGGTTACTGGTGTTTTTATCTGTGAAAATGGAAGTAGTGATTAAATACAGGCTCCAGATTGTCTCCATTGCAAAAAGACAGTTTGCCTGCAGCTGTTCTGAGCACACCTAGCAATCAGAGCTGTGCCAGACTGGTGCAGAAAAATAACCCACTGCCTTAAGATTTACATCTGTTGCTGTCTGGAAGTGAATTCATGGATTTGACTGTCATGTCCGTCTACAATCACTGCGTTATCTCCGCTGCTGTATTAAGCTAAGAGACTGCCTAAGCACTCCAAATGCCACTGCCAACCACCAGCAGAACAGGAGGAGTATTTTTGCTTTCGATTCATTTTGCTGCTGATATGCCTAAAATGGTCCAGCTCACTGCCCTTTCTTTTATAAAAAAGTGAACTTGATTTGCTCGTCATTACACAAGTTTCCTTACCATCTACAAAACAAACCTCTAGAAATGGAATGAATATTTGTATTAACATGTTCGCAGCAATATTAGAAAAAACCTAAAAACCTTTTTCCTACGATAAACTAACAAAACCTAGTGTCCTAGGACTTTTTTTTTAATGTTGCAACCCTTGCTCCTGATACAGAAGTAATCTTAGTTCTTACCTTTCTATGTAATTCTCTCCTCTCCAACCCACTCCCTCCTGCCCAGTGACCACCTCCTGTATCACACCCATGGAGGTTTGCTCTCCCAAGCACAGCCCAGGCAGCAGGAAGCCCATGTTTAAAGCCACACCTGCAAGGATCCACCTGTGCAAAGTGTGTGCTGAAGGGCCAGCTGGCTTTTCAGGCTGCAGTGGTAAACACTGTGCACACACCACAGCTTCCCCCTCAGCGGGGAACTATTTGGGGTCTTTCTTACCTGGTCGGCCACTGGTTTCCACAAAACCTTTGTCTATCGATGCCTTTGAGGCTCCTTCCCCTTGCCAAGTGTGCCAACATTGGCTAACATAGTTCAGGAGTTATGCATGGAGGGAAGAGAGGAAAGTGATGTTCCTAAAATTCTTCCCCTCAGGTAAAGGAATGGCATTTATATATGATCATTAAGAAAGCATTAGTAATAAGGGGGAAAAAAAAAGTTTCTTTTTCAATACATAAGACAAATCACTTTCAAAAGATTGCATACCTTGAAGACAGAGAGCTGCTAGTTCAACAGCAGTTTCATACGGGCATTTCAGTCTTAAAAAGAAAAAGAAAAAGCTATAAAAATCAGATCTTTTTTCCTCAGTGAATTCTTTGCAATAAAGCTAAAAAATAGTCCGATATAAGAAATGGAAACATTAACTTCCACAAGCTATTAATGATATGAAACATCTACAATTAATTTTTACTTATATATGATTATTTCCTAATTTGGTACTTTCTAATTACCACTAAAGACATGATATGCTCCACCATAAAACAAGTAAAAAAAGAGTAGGTGTTAGTTTATTGGCCTGGGTGAGACTATAAACAGAAAAAATTTTTTCAGGGTTGATCAGTACAAAAAGTGTGGCACTTTATCATCTATTCCTCCTCTATTTTACCTACTATTCTGAAAAATATGGCAAGCCTATGTTACATTTTCAAGTCATTAAAATCAAGACAATCTTTGCTCTCTTTATACATTTCCATCACCTGGTCAATTCATCAAGTCTTTACCCATTCTATTTGTCAATAATACAGTCAACAAAGCACACAAAGTCATATTCTGAAGGAAAAAGAAAAGATGCATGTGGAACTGTAAATCATGTTTATAATCTGTGCATAAATATTATAAAGAATTAAAAAGATCACACAGTTAAAGTTTTAAATCACTAAGAGATTAACTATCATAAATACTTTAAAATATAGCTGCAAGAGCAAAGAGGTACTTACTTCCCCGAAAGAATGTCTTGCCGGAGCTGTAACACAAACAGGTACCTGACAAATGAAAATTCATAAAGTCAAAAGTATATATAATGTCATCGTCCTAGCTCTGATGGCTGGTAAAAATATCCTCATTCATTGAGTAGTCACAATGTTTTCATGAACGTGCTCTTAAAAAAACCAGGGCCTTTGGGATCACTCAGATACACCCCACAACCTTCAAAGTTCCCACTGCTTTCTCTAAAATAAAAGAGAACATTTTTCACCTACTGGCTGTGTTCAGGACACTTTCTGAAGTATCACTGTTTCGGGATGCGCTCTACCTGAGCATATGCCACAGCAACCTGAATGTTATCGGCACTCCAATGTTCTCCTGAACTGAGTCTTGCCCAATTCAAGCAAGAATTGAACTACAGGACTTTTAGAGACAAAAAAGCAGATAAAGGCATTGAGACTTCAGGGCTACCTTCTCAAACTCCAGAACACAGAAAAAGTCCAAACTGGGCAAAAGAAAAAGCTCAGACTAAATCTTCAAATAGCAGAAAAGTTCAGAAAAGTTCTGAATAAAAGAAAGCTTAATTGCATAGAGCCCACATATTTATTTAGGAGGCCAAGTCCGAATTTACAGACTTCAAACTGTAGCAGTATTTTAAGCTGTTGCTAGTCTTCAGTTCCAGGCCTGCTTTGTGTTTCACAGCCACCCAGAGTTGGGGTTTGAGGCATACAGAAGTGCCCCAGGTCATGTAAGAGCTCTGTACGGGACAGGATGACACAGGCAGGCTCTGCACTGCTCTGGACGCTGTGGGGGTGAGGCTTGCAATGCTGAGTGACTAAAGAGAAAACAGCATGAAGCACTACTGAGACTTGGCCCAGCAAACGCGAGTGTAAACCTCTCCCATCTTTACAGAGGATGCTAGAAAGACAAATTGTTTTTCATGACAGGGGATGTGCTGTGAATGTGGTGAAGGATGAAGAGTTGAAATCAGAGAGGAAAACAGAAATGAAAAGCACGATTAAAAAGACTTCTCATGATATACTAAAGCAGAATCAGATTTAGCTCTGTCTCACATCTCTGATTCACATACCTGGCTAATACCTGACTTGCCACTCAAATCTGGGTACTTGGATGCATAGATTAAGGGTAGAAAAATGTATTTCCTATTCTTATTGTTTTCCCCTGATGATTCACAACCCTATAAACACTTCTGCATCTGTAAGAAACATCTGGGCAGTACCTCTATCAGTGTCAGCCAATCTGTGTAGCACTGCAGCTCTGCTCGGTATGGCTTTCTCTTGCTCCTTTTCTGCACGCAGACTGACAAGCATTGTCATCTCAATTGTTGATATTCCAAATCAGCAAAATAACTTAGAAAATTCTCCACACCACACGTATACAGGCAGACTTTTCTGTTGTTTTTCTAACTGACCTAACTGATCAGGTTCCATAAAAGGGACAGAAGATGTCTTCCAGAATGCACTGGATTTCAGCTGTGGTTTTAAATTAGACAAAGTCAGAGTGGGTGAAGGGTTTCAACACTACCCCAATTTCTGAGCTAATTTTGAGAATGTGATGTCTACAGCTTCACTAGAAACTGGAGTCTACTAGAAAACAGGTCTCCAGAACAAATTTTAAACACCCTCCATTGAGGCCAGTTCATGGTTACCATTAATGATAATTTTTCTTCCTCCTCTTACTCCCATTCTATTTCCACTTGGAATATCTCCGAGTATATACTTGTTAATCTTCACTTTTTACTCAACATGATACATGGAAATATGGTCCAGCCAGCACAAAGATTCTTAAAACCCAGCAGCACTCAAGATTACTTTCCACAAGAAAAAGGAAAAATGCAACTATTTATTTGTTCACTGTAAAATCAATTTCCAGCTCATTTTCATTTTCCTTCCATAGTTTCACAGTGGTCTTCTGTCAAGCTTATATTTAAAAAAGAATTGTTAATAACACTGAAAATTTAGCTGACTAAAGTGTTTTTCTAGTTAAAAGTCTTCTGAAACGTCACCTTTCAGCAATAATTAGATCACAAAGAATCAGAGGTTAATACTTCCAGAGGAAGTGTCTTACTCGATCACAGCAAGATCACATAGCTCAGAAACACACGTCTCACAGTGAGAAGGATCATATGTTTCAGAGGATTAAGCAAGAAATCTTGTGGTAGACAGTAATGGAATAATTTGACCACAGGGGAAATGTAATACTTGTCAGACATGCACCCTGATGTATGAAGACTTATGTCAATTTTCAGAAAATACGTATTATTCCTACTAATTTAACTGCATTTTCTCATTAGAGATGCCCCAAAATCATCCAGGTTTTTGGATTCTCTAAGATCTTATACTCAATTACGCTAGTGGCAGGGAGTTCTATAGGGTAATTATACCTTCCCTTAATCTATGCCCTTTTATTGAATTAACACTGAAGCACTAAATTGATAATGGATATTAAAGCCTCCGCGTCAGTATCATAAGGTGGTGACAATTAGCTCTTTGATCTCATCTGGGGCAGTGAAAAAAAACCACCACATGGTCAACACAGCAAATGGGAAAGGAGACAGTGATCATAGGTCTCCAGGCATAAGTTTAATGTAAACATCACATGCACGTGAACTACAACAATCTTTATAAACACCTTAGGCTGATTGGGAGGACACTGATTATTGCCAAGCAAATTAGAAGACATAGCAAATGGTTAGAAGCAGAACAAAAAAAAAAAAAAAGAGAGATTACATTAAGATAGATTATTACTATACAAAGAAGGCACAAAGGTGGCAGTTATAAAACATAACGAAACCCTTTTTCTCCAGCTGCTTCTTTCCCAATTTTCAGAATATCCTCTAGATCACACCAGGGTGCTACAAACCCAGCAAGACATAGTCCCCACAGCCCAGAAAACAGCCTACCAGACTGAAACAAAAGCTCTCCAGGTTTCTAAGGTGCCTTTATACAATGCAGTCTTTACACGTTTTGTATCACAGAGAACTTGGGGCATGTGGAAGACATTCAATTAATCAACTATTAACCAAAAACTGAAGCTGTCTATTCCCACAGTTCTATGGCCTTTGTATGATTATTACATGACTCCCAGGCCTCAGAGTGAGGGGGACAAACCAGAGCACTGGCAATGTAGCAGGACACAATGAAAAATCCTCTCAGAGGTGTAAAGAGCTGCTGTTTCCCAGCTGCAGCTCTCCCCAACCAACACTGCCTTTCTGCACCAGAACACAGCATCTCCTACGGACTAAAACACTTGGAGAGACCCATGAAAAAAGATGATGTTCCTCTGACAGTAGAAAAACACCCAAGAAATCAAAGTGACCACTCTCAGTAGAAAAGCTCAAATCACCGGCTTACAGTACCCCCATGCACCTTAGATGCCTTATTTACCCCTCTGCCAGTCATCCAGTTAACCATGCACAGTTCCTACCTTGTAAACTCCTCATGAAGGTTGTTCGGTTCTGATGAATAGTACTTAATTCGAAAATGCAACGTGTACGGAGGTCCAACTGTATATGCAGAGATTTTAAATGGGGAAAAAAAGTTTACACTAGTTGCAGTTCTGCTAAGGCAGAACAACAGTCACCACCTCACAACCCAAGAAACCCAAAATGAAGTATGTTTTTCAAATTCTTCAAAGAAACAAATGTTTCAAAATTTTAAATTTAAAAAAGCATACAATAAAAAAATATATTAGATGATTACCATACTTAATAATACTCTAATCATTACATTAATCGAGCAATAGTCTATTTGGCAAACACATAAACATAATTTTTTCCAGAGGTGTGCCCTGCAGCATGCTGCAAATGACAGTAAGTTCCAGGTCCACTGCCTGTTGCTGGGAGCAGGGGGAGATGGAAGGGAGAGGGTGATGCTTCTTGTTAGCAGGCACAAACAGAACTCCAAAAAACCCCCAGAACCCAGTAGATCAGCTATTGATTGATACATGTGAATAAGAGAAGGTAAATAATGTGAAGAGAGAGGCCTCTGGAAGGCACCCATGGACACAGAAAACTAACAAATTCCATGAAGTGGAGTTGAAGAATTGCTGCTTTCTAATGCAAGAAGGTGAATGCTAGATCTGACTTTCTTTGTAACACAGATAATAAAATGTTACCCAACTACCATGAGACTATGACCAATGCATCCATAACTTCCTAAGCCTTATCTTCAAAGACCAACAGCCTGCTGGAATATTAAGTGCCAGAAAAATTACTCTTTTTCACACATTTCTAAGGTCTTCTGTAACACCACGTCAACACAGTATGTATGTGCCTATTAATGATCCATTCTACTAAACAATGCGCAGCCAAAAGTCTAATAATTAGAGTTCTGACATTGCCTCCAATGATATCCTCTAGAAGACAGGTTATAGTACCCTAGGCTGACACTTAGGCAATCACTGGTAAGGTCTGCATCAGTGAGATAATGACTCTTACCTGCCCACTGCTGGGAAAAAAAGAGCAGTGAGCAACATCCATCATGAAAGAGGAACTCTTCTCAAAGCACCTGCTGAATGCAAGGTAAAGAAAAGTATCCTGTTGTGAGACAGACTTTTACAACACTCATCAAATTGCTTCCCTCTTCAGCGTTCCTCAGGGAAGGGCTTGGCCAATTTTTTTTGAAAACAGGCCCTTCACAGATTAAACATGGACAAAACAGTGCAACTAAAGTGGTTTAAGGTGTTACAGAATTGCTGGTTTTTCACAGAAAAAAAGAAAAGGACAAAGCTATCACAGAAAGTGCACTTGGAAATCACTTAGTCACTTAAGGTAAAGCAGTCTGTGCTGTGATGAAAAGGCGAGAGAAAGCCAAACACCAAAACATTACCCATAGCAGCTATCTTTACCATCTATTCTAGCAGACTGACCCCTACGCACCATGAGGTGAAACCAAACTGTCCCAGAGGCCTTTGAAAAACTCCACCATTTAGAAAAATCATCTAGATATTTGGATACTTATCAGAAAGAAAGGCAAAGCACCACTGAAGCAATCAAGATGCATCTCTGCGAGGTCCTGCAAGGGGGTCAACAATTTCCTTGCAAAATGTTCTACTTTAATCTCATAGAAGCAATATTCTCAGCTGGCCTGTGGCTGTTGCCAACTGCAGTATATTAACAAAACACGTTAGTACCAATGTTGTACTGTACCCACGCCCGCAACCAGATTATTAGAGATCCAGGAGCAACCTGCCTGCCTTAGCCAATTGCCACAAAAAAACCTTGGTGGCCAAACTCAACCTCTCCACCAAAAACTCCCTTTGATGAAACAGCAGGTATTTCTGCTAGTTTTACTTATAATATTCAATAAAGAGGTTAACTGTTACACAATGAAATACTTTCCATTTACTCTTTGAAAAAAAGACCACAGGAAATCTCTTCTGGATCAGCAGCAGTAACAGAAACCATGATCTGTGTCCAGGCAACCTGATTTCACAGATCAGACTAAAATTACCTGGCAACCTGCTCTGCCTCAGACAAACAGCTCATGTTTAATGAGGGGTACAGAAGGCTGGTCTATTGGTTATGAGTGCTCTTGCATTTAGACATGACACAGTCAGCCAATTAGCCATTAAATTAAATCTATTTCTTAAGAAATATTTATTCCATTAAAGGCCGTATTTAAACATTCACGATCACGTTCGAATACTCTTAAGTTCTTTGTTACTTCTTAAGGAAGTAACAAAGTAAACAGGCAGAGACACAGTACTTACTTTTTATTTGCTTCTTAATGAATTTTGAATGGTCCAGCCAGTGCTAAAAAAAGAAAATCCACATTTAGAAGCAGTTTGATTTCAAGATTTTGAAGACACAATAAACTAATTACAGTAAAAATGTTAACAGATAAAAACCTTTTAAAAGGAAATATTGCCATATTTATTTGTTAAACTTCCACAGATTTGCAGAAGTGTTTATTTGCACATTTATCAACTTTCTTCATGGGGAAAAGCTTGACTTATAAATGCATCAATACCACCATGGAAGTTTTACTCTTCCAGAGAGCAAATCTCAAAATCCACAGCCACAAAGCAGCGGTGTGGAAGGAAAATAACCTTTTGTCCCCAGGTTTAACTGTTGCCCAAGTGCCTCTGAGGACAGCAGGCCAAACCCCTGGGTTACATTCTCCTTCCAACTGCCCTGATTGATGGAGACCCCCAGACCTGGTAATTTCTGTCCTGCCTTCCACTGGTCCACAGCCCAGTTTTTTCAATGTAAGGATGCAGATTTAACCCTCACTAATAAAAGCCCTTGGGAAACACTGATGCATAGCCCCCTCCCCTTCTTCAACTAAAGGCAAAAGATCTTGAATAGATGCAAAGTTTATGCACTCAGCAATGCAAGTCGCATCTACAGAAGAGTAGTCATAAACACTCTCTGGTGTCAATTTAGCTTAAATCTTTGACCGTTTATGTGTAACGTCCTACACAAGGCTGCCACCTGATTTGAAGCAACCCCATGTAAATGCTCCTGTTGTGCAAGGTAATAAAACATATTTGGACTTCCCTGAAATGAAATGAATGACTAGTTATCATTCCACCAATACCGCGCTACCATGAATCATTAAATGTGAAAAAGTATTCGTTGGATAGTAATGCTGCTATTTAATTAAGTATGTCCTAAGCCAAGGCAAAGTTCTATTTATCACAGGAATTAAAGGGTATAGATTCAAAGTCTGACAACTTATGACCCCTGAGGTAAACAAATCTCACAAAAAAAGGAGAGAGAAAGAGAGAGAAAGAAATGGTACGATTATACTGAAAGTGCTTTTTTTTTTTTTGGTGAGACTTGCTAGACTCCCTTAGGTGAGGCTGCAAGGAATCCATTCTTACAATCTGAGAAATCTCTGCCAGAGTGGAAATAAAACATTACAGTGGCTCATACAAATATATTGGTTGGAGTTGCAAGTAATTTATTCTGTCTCTACTTTGCTCTCTTATGAAAAATTACACTAGAAACCACAACAGTTCGTAGAAGCTTTGCAAAACTTCAGATTTTTCATAAGGAAAAATATCAACATTAAAACTTTGCTTTTTTAACTGAAATTATACAAGTCTGTTACTTTCATACCTCAGGGCAGATTAATTTTTTATGCTTCAAGTACCTAGGTACAAAAATGACTTTTTCCTCAATATTTACTTTGGCTAAAGATAAACCAGTCAAAAAACAAATATACTGATTCCATTAAAAGAAAAGTTTAGCTTCACATTAAAACTAAACATGAATAACATCTATACTACGGACAAAAATCCTCCAAAAAACTTCTCCTCTGTGGCTCATGTTAGTACCATGTTCAGAAATAAGCACTGAACAACCTGACCTACAATATCACAGCAAGTACTAAACTCATCTCTCTTCAGAAGCAAGAATGAGCTGCCGTTTTACCCCATCCCACACTGCACATCACGGCTGTGTGTGATATGGTCACCACACAGATCACAAACTAAAAACACAGTTAGGACACAGACTGGCAGTGTTATTGGCCCAGGCCTGCCAGTTTTCATGCAGATTTGTGAACCAACACCAGTTTAAAAGTCAGATATTTTGTGCAACTTCTGTGAAAATCAGGCTGAATTTCAAGACTCCTTTGCTGTCAGAGGGCTTCTTCATACTGGAAATTACACCAGCTTTCTAAATGTCCCTCTGAGCTCAAAACATTCGAGGTAAAATTTAGCTAAAATCAGCATTCTAGCTACAGCAAAAAACCAGTTTGGGCTTGGTTACATACTGCTTGCTGACTCAAGAACAGGAAAGTGAAAGCAATGACTTCTGAAGTCTCACTAGGAAGCTGAATAAAACCAAAGGGGACTTTTGCTCTCTCAGCACCTATGACTGTAGCTCTGGCTATCTTATGCTCTGGCTAAACAACTACATCATTCCAGGAACCGAACTCATCAATGAAACTTAACTATGGATCTCACAGTACAGGACCAAGGCTGACCACAGTCATTTCAACTGTACAGAACAAGGAGCAGGAAGGGTATTAACTGCTTTAGGACTGTATTATGACAGGAAGACAGTGTCTAACTACTTTGTCCACAGTAAGGGACAGAACCTCCAAACCTGGTCAAACTGCAGGCAATCAAGATTCCGTGATTACTGTAGAATAGTACAGAACAGAATAAATAGTTCAGCTGGAAAGGATCTACAATGATCATCCAGTCCAACTGCCTGACCACACTATCAAGGGCATTGTCCAAACGTCTCTTAAACGCTGACAGGCTTGGGGCATCGATCACCTCTCTAGGAAGCCTGTTCCAGTGTTTGACCACCCTCTTGGTAAAGAAATGCTTCCTATTGTGCAGTCTGCACCTCCCTGGCAGAGCTTTGAACCACCCCCACGTGTCCTATCACTGGATACCAGGGAGAAGAGATCAGCACTTCCCTGTCCAATGTCCCCTCCTCAGAAAGTTGTAGAGAGCAATGAGGTCACTCCTTTAATCCTGTCAGGTAAACTGGAATTTCAAATGCTGGATTAACTTCCATTTATTTCTGTTTAATACCAATACAATTTCTTCACTTTGCCAAACAAATAATGTTTCCTGTGGTATTAACTGACATATGACAGTAGTCACTGGTTGGGATTCACATATTGAAAATACACACCATCAATTCCACATGAAAGAATCACCATTTTTAAAAAAGATTTCTTAAGAGTACTGGAAGCACATCTTCATCTCAGCATACTCTCCTGTTGATCACTCTCTCTATGTAAAGAGTTAAAAATAAGTACCACAACACTTCGTAAGTGGCAGAAACCAGTATTTTCTCAAAATAGTCACACAGCAGGGGAAAGATGTATTTGTGTCAAGATACAGCATAAAAACTATAGCTACTGGAGCAGTCTATGTGAGGACCACAGTGACTGCCAAATGAGGACTGAAAGGGGGTGTACCACAGGTTGACACAAACCCATCACACACCTGAGCTTTGAAAATTCCATTGCCTCTCTACTTGGTTCCTAAAAGAATGAAAAATCCTTTTCTTGATTTATACAGGCTTCAAAGGTGACCTGAAAAGAAAAAAAATTGTGTTTGACCCTTTTTGGCTGGCTTGCTTTGCTAGTTTAAAATGCATGAAGAGCGTCTTGAATAGACTGTTCTCCCTTATGCTTATTTATATATTTGACTATCTCTAAGAGAAAGCCCATTCTTGCTCAAAGCTTTATTTCTCTCTGAAAAATACCGCTTAAATGCTGTCTCAAGCCTTACCTGGAGGTACGGGAGGGAGTACCACACTGAATGCTCAGGTTCAGAAAAGAAGGTGTGCTAAACAAAAGCTGGCACCTTTAAAACCAAAAGTCAATTATCTCTTCAACTGTCTTGCTGTCTGATTTCCTAGGCACCTGAATCCTACCAAGCCGCCTGCCATTAGCTACATGGCCTTCTAAAAGCAGCGAGGATAAAAACATATGTAATACATGGGAGGAAGGAATTGCCAAAAATAGTCAATAAAAACCCTACCCACCAAACCACAGCCTGGAGACTTCTCTACATGTATTAAGTTAGAAAGTAACAAAGGAGGAAAAGCCCTTTCCTCTTTTCTTCTGAAGGTCACCTTTTAAATGTTATGGTGGTAACGGAAAGCAAAATGAGAATTTGGGTCATGTAGAAACTCAGGGACTACACAGGCATATACTTAGAAACGGTATAAACTCCCTGGAGCTCACAGCTTAAAGCCATGAGAAGATTGTTCTTTACATTTACAGAAATTTCTTTGATCCATCCTAGAAATGTTCTTCTTGAAAATGCAGATGCAGAGAAACACCTGTTTTTAGATAAATTGCTCAGATAGAACTCAAGATTTAATAAATGCTGGGGGTGATGCGGGTTAGGATTTTCAGCAGGAAGCAGGGTGATGGGCAACAATGCACCTCTATAGGGTTACTAATGATTCCAAACTGCAGACAAAATGGCATTTCCAAACAGGCTGGAGAAATTATTTAAATAAAGATTCTGTGAGATTAACACAGACAATCACAGTAATCCCAAATTACAGGTGGAGCCCCAAGGGTGAGGGGAGGAGAGTGCCTGGCTTTCATTGAGCTGCTGCGCTAGGGTGACAGGGGGAGACTTTCAGATGACCACCGAGGTCCCTGGGGCCTGAAGATGGGGTTTTTTATAGTCTGAGGACAAGACAACTATCCTAGGGGTGATTGAAGATGAAGCCAGACCCTCCACAGTGGTGCACAATGAATAGCAACAAATCAAGCAAAGAAGTTAGAGAGACAGCTTTTGCTTTGGTATGGGGGTTTGACCTTGGCTGGCCACCAGGTGCCCACCAAGCCGCTCTATCACTACCCCCTCCTCAACTGGATAGAGGGACCAAATTTGGCAACAGGCTCATGGGTCAAGATAAGGACAAGGATATCACTCAGCTATTACCAGACTCAACTCAGGGAAATTAATTTAACTCATTACCAATCAAACTGGAGTATGGTTATAAAATCATAAAAACTGTAGAATGGTTTGGGTTGGAACAGACCTTCAAAGGTCATCTAGTGCAAACCATCCCCTGCAGTGAGCAGAGACATCACCAACTAGATCAGGTTGCTCTAAGCCCCATTAACCTGATCTCACATGTTTCCAGGGATGGAGCATCTACCACCTCTCTGGGCAACCTCTTCCAGCGTTTCACCACACTGATGGTAAAAAAACTTCTCTCTAATCTAAATCTCCCCTTTTTTAGTTTAAACCGTCACCCCTTGGCCTGGTGCAACAGGCCTCGCTAAAAAGACTGTCCCCATCTTTCCTTTAGGCCCCCTTTAAGTACTGAAAGGCTGCACTAAGGTCTCCCCAGAGCCTTCTCTTGTCCAGGCTGAACAACCCCAGCTCTCTCAGCCTGTCCTTATAGTACAGGTGCTCCATCCCTCTGATGAATTTTGTAGCCCTCCTCTGGACTCTCCCCAACAGGTCCAATTCCTTCTTGTGCTGAGGATTCCAGAGGCGAACCCACACTCCAAGTGAGGTCTCATGAGAGTGGAGTAGAGGAAGAATCACTTCCCTTGCTGGCCACACTTCTTTTGATACAGCCTGGGATATGGCTGGCTTTCTGGACTGAGAGCTCACATAGCTAGCTCATATTCAGCTTTTCACCCACCAACACCCTCCTTTCTTCACAGGAATGCTCACATCATCCCCCAGCCTGTACTGATACCAGGATTGCCCTCACTCAGGTACATGACCCTGCAGTCAGCCTTGTTGAACCTCATGAGGTTTGCATAGGCGTACTTCTTCAGCTTGTCCAGGTCCCTCCAGATGGCATCTTGCCCCTCAGGAATATTAACCACACTACTCAGCTTGATGTCATCTGCTAACTTGCTGAGGATGCACTTGATCTCACTATGCCATTGATGAATGGCATATTAAACAGCACTGGTCCCAGTACAGACCCCTGAGTAGGATAATGAGAAATAAGAACAGATCTTGAAAAACCTTCCCCCCATCCATCCCCCTTCTTCCCAGGCTCAACTCAATTCCTGATTTCTCTATCTTCTCCCCCACAGCACAAGGGCATGGAGAATGGAGGTTGAGGTCCGTTCATCACACTGTTTCTGTGTTCCTGCCACTCCTTCCCCCTCAGGGGAGGACTCCTCACACTCTTCCCTTGCTCCAGTGCAGGGTCTCTCCCACAGAAGACAGTCTTCCACAAACTCCTCCAGTGTGGGTCCTTTCCACAGGCTACAAGCCTTCATGAACAGACTGCTCCAGCGTGGGTCCCCTCCATTGGGGTCACAGTTCCTACCAGAAAACCTGCTCCAGCATGGATTCCTCTTCTCTCCATGAGTTCACAGGTCCTACCAGGAGTGTCCTCCAGAGTGGGCTTCCCATGGGGTCACAGCCTCCTTTGGGTACATCCACTTGTTCTGGTGTGGGGTTCTCCACAGCCTGCAGGTGGATATCTGCTCTACCATTAACCTCTGTGGGCTGCAGGGAGACAACCTGTCACACCATGGTCTTCACCATGGGCTGCAGGGGAATCTCTGCTCCAGTGCCTGGAGCACCTCCACCCCTCCTTCTTCACTAACCTTGGTGTCTGCAGAGTCATTTCTCTCACATATTCTCACTTCTTCCTCTCAACTGCTGTTGTGCAGCAGTTTTCACTCCTTAAATAAGTTATCATAGAGACATTACCAACATTGCTGATGGGCTAAGCTTTAGCCAGTTGGCAGGTCTGTCTTGGAGCTGGCTGGAACTGGCTCCATCCAACATGGGGACAGCTTCTGACATCTGCCAGAAGCAGCCCCTACTGCACTCCCCGCTACCAAAAACTTACCAGACAAGCTGTGGTAAGGTTCTCTCATTTGGAGAAGCAGTTCTGCCAGGAAGAAGTGCTGGATTTCACCCCTAAGGTCCATTCTAGCTGCTTCATTAGGAGTTCTTTTCAAGAGTGGGCAATAAATAACAATAAAATCCCCAAACAAATAAACCAACAAAAAACCCGTCAAACCAAACAACCCAATAAAAATGCTTTCCTCCCCTCTTATTTGGCCCTTTCTGACTGCATCTGCATTCCTGTATCCCTTCCTGGTCTCCTCAGTCCAGGAAAGACACTGATGAGTGTGGTGTGGGCCCAGAGCAAAGCCTTTGGGATACTGAGGGCCTGGGGCTCATGACAGCAGGCTGAGGTAGCTGCACCTGGTCTGCATCAAGAATGAAGGCTGAGGGGTGGACCTGACTGGTGACTTGAGCTGCCTGCTGGCAGGCTGTAGAGAAGATGAAGACTATTCTCAGAGGAGCTCCATGGCAGAAGGATGAGTGGGACCAGAACCAGGAGAAATCCCAGTTAGACAAAAGGAAAATATTGTTACCATGAGGCTGCTCAGACAAAGTAGAGGTGCCTAAAGGGACAGCAGAGCCACCATACTTGAGGGTATCCAAATGTGACTGAACAAAGACCCAAAAAACCAGATCCAACTGGGGCTGCTCTGAGCAGGAGCTTGCATATATTCAGCCTCTTTAACAGGTAAATTTTTCAGAATGCTGCTCTACAACTTCACCTACCTGACTTGATTAAGAAAAAAACCAAAAACCAAACTCACCTTGTGCTCAGATAGCATTCACATCTCTTCTAAGAAACTGTGCCAATAGCATTGCAGTAGCACCCAGCCAGGTCCCTACCAGCAGCCCAGCCTCTGCACCCAACATCAGCTGGGAGAAGTCAAACTCTACAGACCTACCGCAGGTTCAAGAATGGTGTGAGGTCCAGGTATGTTAATCTGTCAAAGAATGGCAGGAGGCCCAGACACGTTTGCTGTCCTGCATAATCCAGAGACTTATCTATACTGAGAAGAGAGGTGGATATGCATCACGGATAGACAGTATCACAACCACCTGTCCTGCATGACTGCTTCTCAAGTCTGTACCAGGGAGATGGTCTCCAGCCCTCTTGGAAACAGCAAGTGCTACTGGAAGACTAAAACCTACCGTTCTTAGTGTTTTGGAGCCTCCCACCAACAGTTCATAGACTGCAATACAGCCTTGGACAGTCACAGCTGGAAGCAGTCATTCACCAGGTGTTCCATGACACCATGGAGTCAGTCTCATTGCCTTTGTCTAGTTACTGAACTGACATCCATATCACTGCCAGTATTAGTAACTGAAGCACCGAGTACTACAGGATAATTACCTGTACAGTTTATAGGACCCCCCAGCTGTGACTGGCATCTATTGCTCTGGGCTACAATCCACAGACACACATCCTGCAACAACTACCGTCCCAAAGAGCTTATCATCCAGAGGAAGAAGATTTATTCAGGGAGGGGAAACAAAGTCACAGATAAATTTCACAGTTTATTCATGGGGAAATGGGATGCTACTAGGAACAGAAAAGGAAACCTTTAGCATTATCAAAATATTTACCAGTCTCCCTTTCTCCCCACATTCAATGTATTGAACAATAAGGCTTGTCCCTATTTTGTTCTGCCTATTGAGCACTTGTTACAGTATTAAGCAGCACAAATGGGAAAAGCCTCACAGATATCACACTATGATGCTAATTGACTGGTTTGAGTTGCTCATTCTTCCACACACCTCACACCCCTAAGAAGTCACAGCAGTAATAACCAAGGCAAGCAGTTGAAACAGTTGAAAAAACTCTTGATTTGAATGACAATGAGCCCTTATAAGAAAATCCAGATGCAGCGGAGGCAGTCATGAAGCACCAAGTCCCTCCAAGGCCCTGACCCAATACCCAAAACATCCAGGTGTCAAGTTCATGAGACAACAAAGGCATTTGGGTACTATTTGCTGTTGACCAGCTCGCTTCACCCCTCACCCTCACCCTGCATTGTTGAAAATCTGTTTCATGAAGCATACATGATCCTGACCGTCCCAGAAAAATCTGGCCACAAGACCACCTTCCTTAGAGGTGAGCATTTCAGTGTGCAGATCAGTGGGTCCTGACACATTGCTGCTGGTTAGGCCAGTCTGGGCAACGCAGTTCTTGCTCCTTTTGCTTTTATTTTCTATTTTTGTATTTCAAACACTGCTTTCATGAAAGCCTATTTTAGTTTCTACACACTCATCTCTACCTCCTCCCTTCACTGTCTCCTCACCTCTCACAGCAAATGAATCAAAACACAATCTTGGAAATGGTCAATATTAAGAAGTTCAGATGAAAATGCTGCTTGCCAGGACAATTCAGTGCAGGCTGGTCCTGGCTCTCATCTCGTCAGGGAACCCTGGCCACCATTGTAGCCATGGGCACCTGCAGGAGGCACGGACTGTCCTCAGACAAACGTCTTGCTGTACACACACTGTAAATCCAATGTTTCCCAATGTGCTGGATACGTGGAGTGCGTGCACACATCCTCAAAAGGGCTCAACTAGCTGCAGAGCACAATATATCTACCCAGCTGGGAAAGGCTGCTCCATAGGGACCTTTTTCAAGCCAAGGGGCCTTTGTGGCATTAGAGATCAGATATAAAGGACTTAGAAGATCACTGAAAGAGACACATGTAATAAAAGTGGCATTTTAATTCTTTTGCTTCCATACATTTCCAACTAAAGTTTCACCCCTCAAGGATTATAGCAGCTCACTTGCAAAAAGAAAAATTAAAATTTAAAGATGTATCTTAAATCTTCTTCCCCCTCAATTACTCCGTAATTGTTCTTGTGATCAGAAGCAAAATCATGAGCGAAACAGAAGAAATTCCAAGTTAATCAACATGGGCAATCCTGAATCCTTCTGAATTCCTATAAAACAGGGGGGGCTGGGAGGGTATTCATGTTTTGCTATCACAGGACAGACAACTGAACAAAGAATGCAATGGTAGAGATGGAGAGATCTATATCCTGAGACAATCCTATCACATGTTACAGCGTATAAGGAGCTGTAAACCACAGAAGCCCTTTTTTATTATGATGATCTAAAATAAGAGACATAGACAAGACAAGCCTGGACAGAAGATGAATAAGCGATAGCTACCAGCAGCCTAAAATAAATGTCAAGTACCCAAACCAACCATATAATATGTTGCACATGACCAGTTTCTGCAAAGATCAATAAAATACTTCCTCAAAGCAATTCAACTTCGATAATACAGACTTACAAGATTTTATTACTGCTATTTCCAAACTTGACTAAAGCTTTCAAGGCTTCCTACTTTGCTAGAACACACGTGCCATAGCAGAAGTAATTAAAAACCCAACAAGCTTTGCATTTCCTCTAAACCCTTGCAGAGATCTCCTACATGAGTGACACTATAAAGCACCCCAAGCACTACTTCCCTGGTGAAGTTCTGAAACAGCTGAACTTTACTTGATTCTCATTTTCCTTCCTTCTCTCCTTGCCCTCTCTCTCTTTTCTCTCTTCCCTCCCTTCCACAGAAGGAACAGAAAAGCAGAGTGGGTTTTTTAATGTAAAACAATGGAAACATCAGAAGGGCTTTAGAATGTTCCAGAATCAATAGAGCTGTCCCAGAGCAGTGGTCTCCAACCTTTTTTGATGGTGCAAAAAGTAAAGTTTTTTGAGCACACACCTCCAATATACCAATATTTATTTATAAATTATACACGTATCTCACTGTATATTACAATATTATGCACGTTATTAAACATACGCAGAACCAGAAATTAAAAAAGGATGAGAATGATGGAAGAACCACCACTGGAGATCAAGTTCTTCCACATGCTAACAATACTTAAGAACCCCTCTCCCTCCAAGTATTTCTACTTCTGGAGTTAATACCAGGTAACTTAAAACACAACACAAAGCTTTACTTTAGAATAAACTACTAGATGATTGTCTATATCCTTCTATTCGTGGATATCTTCAGCCTGTACCAAACAGGCTTTACAGTATTTTCTGCCTTTACTGCTGGCATCTTGCCTTTATGGTTTTTGGTTGCATTTAAAAATTATTTTTGGGGGTATTAAAAATAAGCTGTTCAAACAAATAAAGTTTTTTTTCCTCTTTCAAAGCGGATATGCTCTAATCATGATTTTCTTTTCTAAATCACAGCTATCAACACTGCTTGTCCTGACTCTTTGGTAAAGTTACAGGACTGCAAGAAACACAGTGTGCTCAAAAGCTGGCCTTGAAGCACACAGAAGCAATCTCCACTATTTAAAGACTATTCTGTGCTCTCTTACTTATAATGGTGGCTTAAAGATGTTTAGCAATTAACAATACATAATAAAGACAAAGGCTTAGAGCCTCTAGGAGTTAACACAACTTTAAGCTCCCAGTCCTGCCATTGCCACTGTGTGGCTAGGCTGGCACTAAGCAGAAGGACATGGAGACTGTGCATTAATTGCTATGCAGATGAAATTAGTGGGTCACAAGTTCAAACCAGACCAAGGAAGGCTGTTAAGACCTTTTCTGCACAGGGTGCTGGGGAAGATAAAAGCTTGTGCCTTGAAGCTAAGCTGTACTCTCTGCTCAGCTTGAGCCAGAAAAAAAAAAAAAAAAAAAAAGACAAACTTAAATGAGAGCTTTTGGCCTTGCACTCCAGTGAAGGTGAAGAACTCTGCCCTCACACTCCTCTTAATCCAGGAAACCATAACCCTACTGCCAAAGGCCCGTAACCAGTGTTGGCTTTTTTAGCTCCCGCAGAAGCTGTTCATAGTGCTTATCCCTCTTGAAACTGTTGACAGCATGACTTACTTCCCCCTCTAATACAGAGAAAATAACACACAAACAAATCTAAAGCACTTGCTCGTACAGGCACATTTTGTCCTGAACACAAGGGATAGAGACCATGTATGGAAAACATATTTGCTCACATCTCTGCTTCATCTTTCTTATCACTCAAAAGAGCCCTTCAGTTTTGCAGGTACACAGGAAAATGAGTATGCTGCTTCCTCAGCGAAGTCATCATCTTCTGATTTGCCCTCTTTCTCTCTAGGAAAGGATGTTTCACTCTCCCTTTCTGCTTCCCTTCTTTCAAAACATTACAGAACTCCTTGCTAGGTATCCCTAGCTATCAAGATCCCAATTAGGTGACTTGACAATCAGTAACAACCTTTTTCCTCTTATGAGCAGACTTTTTTCTATTAGCTGCGTCTTTATGATCAGGTCTATCAGAAAAGGACACACAATTTATGCAATATAAATTTTATCAGGAACACAAACACTAAACTTCCTAAAAACCCCAAAGCCATTATAGACATACTTCACTCAGACAGCACTTTCCAGTGATAAATACATACCCTTAAGTTAATTGGGATATGAGGATAATGCTTAAATAGATAATATAAGTTTTCTCTGTCTCAAAACCACAGATTCCCTTTCTCGCTATCAAATCATTAAACAACAAACAGGAAACCTGTCCAGATACTATAAAGTCATTGGTAAAACAGAGATGATAGTGCAGCTGGTAAAACATTGATCTGACCTAACCATATTGACTCAAGCTTGCTAGAGAACAAAGCTGAGAATTCCAAGATGATAAAGTTAGAACTTACGTTTTGCAAGATATCAATATTGCAGCTACATTTTCCCATTATTTTATTCTAATAGTACAGAATACATCTGTCTTCTGTAGCTTTACTGAAAAAATATTCACATACAGATCAGACAGCCCAAAAGCAAATGCTAATTTTCCAAGTTTGCATATTCTCTACCCACAGCCCAGGTTCCTGTCATACCAATACCTCAGCATGTAAGGTGAACAGACAAAGGAAAAGGTTAAATATATAGTAATACAGTTTAACCACAAGGTTGCAGTCTTTTAACCCCATCTTATTAATAGAGCTATCTACCTGCATCGGTAAATACGTTACTTTTTCTTTTACCTGTAGATGCTGGAGGTCATTGGACAGAGGAGACAAGGAAAATTTTTCTCTATTTCACATGAAACTAAATCTAAAGAGCAACATAATCTGCGCATGGAACAGCAAATACAGGAGGTACAAGAAAACCTCGTTTGCAAGAGATTTAACCCTTTTTTAATACCATGACCCTACTGAACATAAAGCACAGTTTTCTTTACCGACAATTATTGCTTTTTCACTTAGTGCAATCAAGTCATGCACATATCATATAAAAAGACACGTCTTATTTAGAGGATTTGGCTTTATGTGCAAGAACCAAACATGGCATCATCTGTTTCAGCAGTACATCCCCTAATGCCTACACCTCTCCACAAAACTGCACCAGTAATACATTCATAAAAGGCCATATAAACTACCGCAGAACATAAAAATTAACTGAAGTTATACTTACTGTAATCTGGGAAGCATCCATGAATTGTAGGCCAAAGTAATCAGTTTCCACAAGGTCCAAATGATACACAATCTGGTCAAACAACTCCTGTCCCTTTGCATTTTTCTGGAACAGAAAAGAAAGTGGAGTTTTTTTGCAGGTGAGTATGGGTTTGGTTGTTTGGGTGGGGGGTTTTTTTAAGTTCAAATGGGGGAGAGGAGAAGCACAATGGAAGATAGTATCTAAATAGTAATTCTATTTATTCTGAAGAACTGTTTCGAAATTCCTTTTTATTTTCTTTAAGAAAGATGTTGTTCCTGTCTGCAGCTATTCCAATGGTATCAGACTTCACTCTCAAAGAAAACTTTAAAAGTTCACTGTAGCTCAAAGTGTAGGAGAAAAAGGAAAGGTTTACATCCTGTAAATGTCCTAAGTCACAAAGCCAACACTTTAAACCCCAGGAAGAAAAATTCTCCAAGAAAAGTTTGTTTGACACAGTGCCTGAAATCTGCTGGCTTTTATCACATACATCAACTGCAGCCATGCAGTGCCATACCACCACTCACGCTGCAAAATAAATTCTGGACAGCTTGAATATTTGAAGAGCACTGTGAGGGAAATTAAAGAAATTTGATAGGAATCTTTAAATAATGTTGCCAATTACACATTTACAGCCTTTAAATGGAGAAACAAACAAAGAAAAGAAAATAAAAGCTACAGTTCTTTCTTGGCATACCATCTGAAATGCATACGCATGGAAACAAAACTAACCCCTATCATGGGCTACAGATACTAGAAAAGGTAGCTGATCGTCAAGCTGGTCTGCATTGGGGTGTGTGTTTGTTCTAAGGTTAAGCCAAGAATTTAGATACCCAGTGTTTCAACATCAAGCACTGGAAGAAGCAAAGCTTGGAGGTTACAGGTGGGTAGAAGGAAGAAGGAATGACGAACCCATTTTTCATGAAAAAAAAAAAAAAAAGTTGAGTTATTTGGGAAAAGAAGTTTTCAAGTTTCTGAGAAAAAAAAAACCCTTGGCTAAAAACACATGAGATGATCATAAATCTCAGCAAGAGATTGAAACTACCAGGAAAGTACAGATCTTGAACCACTTTTGTGCCTGCTGTCCCTCATACATCTTTGAGGATTGTTTTTTATTAATTTTTATTTCTTAAAGCACTAACATATTAGGCATTCTCCCAAATGTAGCAAAACTTGCTGACCTCAGCTGAAGGAGAGCTAAATAGCATTCATTTCCTTTAGTTTGGCCTTCTGCACGAAAGCAGCATCCATCGTAACATGCATTAGAACTCCTGTCCAGGATTCCTAGCTCTCTAAAATCTGTCTTCTCCAGCAAAATACTAGATGAAGAGTTCCATCTCTCATTATTTTGCCAGTAAATTTTATTTGAGTCTTGATTTTTGGTTTTGTTTTTTGGGTTTTTTTACTGACAAAGCAGAAGCACTGAAATTGAATCTTAGCAAATTTCAGGAACAGCACTAGGAGCTCCATTAAAACAAGCTGCATAAAACCTTAAAACAAGCATTGGATTATCGTAAGATACTGCTTCATTGTTTTGGGAGGGCAAGAGGTGAATAACGGACATTCTTAACCAAAGTTCAACATGCTATTGAAAGCAGATGAGAATATGACAGCTTAAAGCCGTACGTTGTTATAAAACCATCATCTTTACATGTATAATAATTGCTACAAACAAAACAAGAAGTTTCCTATAAGTATCCAGAACACACTTTCACATATGCAGTAAATTCAGCGCTTGTTAAAAGAAGCCAAATCAAAGCACAATGGAATTTAAACTGATTCTGCTCAGATAAGGGAGGCAAAAACCCTCAACAGCAATTAAAAAAAATAGCTAGACATGAAGAATTCTCAAAACCAGGAAAAACTGATTTGATGCCCTGTGGTCATTCTATTTCTGGTTGCTTGTTTCATGGCATTAACTACCAGTATGTTTATCTTCGACTGCCACACATCCAATAGAAATGAGAGAGAGCATACTCCACCTTCTGTACCCAAATAGTAGTTAATGTTCAACACAGGCGTTATGCAGAGAATAGCTCTGCACTGCACGGCTAGACCATAAAATGCAGTATTACATACATAGCTTACAGGAGATTATAACATTAAACTTGTGACTAAATGAGCTTTCCCAGCAACTCACACCACTTAGACCATAAAGCTGCTGCAGCCAACAAACTGCTGACAAAACTTTGAGATGTTACACTAAAGGGGGAGATAAAAGTGACTAAATCCTTTCCTCTACTAACAGTAAAGGATGACCTGTTCCTTTCTTCTGTCTGATCCCTGCCTGACAATCTCAGGAGTCAGATTGCGGACTGGTAAATTGGTACCTGTGCACTGAATGAAATGGGTGGTGCAGGCAGAACAGAAGGATTTTTCCTCAGGAATTACATATGCACAAAAGTGGTCTCTAAGGGAAAAAATGTCCATATTATGAGAAACTTCAGATTTTCACAGTCTTCTCCTCCACTTATTCTAGGTAAGACAAAAGCTAAAAAAAAAAAGCTTCCTCTTTCAAAACCTGGTACCACATAAAAATAGCAAACTGATTTCATATAAGAAAGCCTTCATTGTTGACCTAATCAGTTGGAATTTCATACATCACATTTTCTCTACATACCTTCAACGTTTGTGTATGTTTTGAAGATACATCTAAAAAACTCCAACCTTAAACTAAGAATATTTTACAGTCCTACCTTGCTAGACAGATGGTTCAGAACTGTGAGATGTAAAAGACCTGCACAACTTACATCTCAAGAAAGAGAGTATACAGCAACAAACTATATATATACACACACACACTATTTTATATAGTTACTACTTTATTGTTGTGAAAGTTACTGTAACTGGAAACAGTGATGTAAACAAAGTTGCAAAACCTTGTTTGGTTTTGTTGAGGGTGGGTGGGTTTTTTTTGGTCTTTGGGTTGGTTTTTTTTTTCTTTTTTTAAACCAACATTTAAACCACTGCCAGTTTCTGTTGGAGTGTTCCTCAGAATCCAGGAGAACTTGCGTGAGCACCATGATACCTCACAGGCAAACACTGGGGAGGGCATTTCAAATGTCCAGTTTACAAACAAAACTACAGCTGCATCCCAAGGGAAAACTGAACTGACGCAGTCACTTGTGTACCCTTTTGCCTCTTCGTCCTTGAAGAAACATAGAAAGGCTGAATTACAGCAGGTTGGGAAGCTCCATGATAATGAGCAACTACTGAGAGAATGGAAAAAAAACAAAGCAAAGAAAAGGTATTTCTCATGTCATATCCTGCCTGACAGTCACACCAATTTCCTCCAATCTGTATCCCGGAAGCCCTTCTCAAATAACAGCCCATCGTATTTTCTTTGGGACCATGAATCATGGCATCAAAGAAAATTCTTACGTTTAATGAGAACTTATTACTTGGTTCTCCTACAAGGACTCAAATCAGCATGTGTATAAAGCACCTTGTAGAGCTACAGTGATAGCTGTAGGGCCCACATTTCAAGTAGGCTAAATTTTTAGCTACTAAAGACTTCCAGTCTCATGGAATCTATGGAAATTCTTGTTAGCTAAAACCTGACAAAACAACGATTAACTTTGCTAATAAGAAACTCTTCCAGACTTGACAAGTGATTAGGCAAGAGGTTTTAACACGCTTTTGGTGGTCATGAAGGAAAGGGCAAATTCATCAGCCAGGGACATTTCACACCAACTGCCTCTGCCTAAACAGGCTGATCAGTGTTGACTTCAGCTATTCTGGAGCTGTTCGAAAGGTTTTTGCCAAAGGGGACTGAAAAGAGGATATACAAGGCAGAAAAGTCCCATTTTAGTGCAGATACAGCATGAGAACGCCATTGATCACTCTCGGAGGTCACAGAGCAAAGCTGGAGAGTTTCTGTGCACACCTTCCCCAATCTGAAGTGCAGTACATAGCAGCCAAGCACAGTGCATTACGTCAGCCCAAGTGGAGTGGCTGAAATTGTTGAGTCATACTGGCGAGCTCAGATTACAGCATTACAAACAATTAGCCGATTTCAGAAATAGCTATAGTTGTGCTTGGGAAAACAACCCATCAAACAGGCCACGAGGCACCTGAAATAGCCTGCAAGTTGACAAAATTATAGCAAAAAAAAAAAAAAAAAAAAACACAAAAAAACCCCAACCACTAAACTACTGCCAAGAAAAAAGTCAAAGCCAATTCACTGTAATGTGTCCCAAATGGAATAGTGAGCTGTAGCAGAAATGAGTAGGTAGAAAAAGAAACTAAATCTGCCCTGAAGAAAGCACAGGATTATGCATTCTGCAATACGTCAAATATTTTTGCAGGATGGGCTACTATGATCTCATGGTCACAGACACCAGGTTCTAGCTTCTAGTAAGTTAGTAAAGGAGTATTTGTAGCCAGCAGTTCTCTGCTCCACAGGCCTAATATTGCTTTGCTCTGACAGCATCGGCTTTTCCTCTTCTTGGTATTTCCTGGAACAGAGTAGCTCAGTATGTTCTGCTCAGTCCTCTTACACCTGAACTGTTATTAACTCATTTTTTCAAACCTACAGCTACGGCTTTATCTGCTGACCACATTGCTTAGTAGCGAGAATTTGCTTTGCCTTTTAACTGTCACTGGTAGTATTGTTTCCCAGCATTTCAGATGTGCTACAGGCTAAACATGCATAAAGCCCATCTGAGCTTCTCATTGATTTTGACTCCTAGTGCTCCTTATCAACTGCCATTTAACTTGCTTTCTTCTAGACAGTCATGTGCTCAGTTTCTCAAGCACATCCACCTGTATTGAAAGAAAGCTGCATTTGCATAATGGTAAACACAAAAAAGCAATTCTTTTCTATATTCTTATAAATCTGTTCTTTAGGTCCTTTGGGAAGAGGGTGGGTGGAACAGACCCTCTGCACCCTCTAAGCTGGGACACTGCGGCATATGTGACTACAGTGAAGACATCCTTTGGATCATGACTCTTGTAGGCATGTCAGAGCTAGCTCTTAACTCAAAAGAGCTGCATATTGTACAGTTCAATTGCTATATCTAACAGCTTCAGCCAAGTACACATTTGAGGCCGTGGCTGGACTTGCAAAGGGTACATTGAAAACCACGCTTTCCATCCAACAATGCTGCTATAGTTAGCATTGTCAAAGGCAGTAACATTTTTTCAAGTTCCAGTTTCTGTGCATACATGCACAGAGATGATAGATGCACACAGATCCCAGAGATGATAACTCTGCAGAGGGCATGCTGCCCTCTGCAAACTAGCCGTAACCTTGGTGCCTGTCCCACCCTCCTCCCAGGGGATCTATCGAACCGATTCATAGGGATGTGGAGAAAGCCGCTTTTTTGTGCTTGAAATTACACAAGTATTGTTTTCTTTCAATATACAATAAATGTGTATTAAGTGTTCTCACACATCATGCTTTCATAAGGTTGGCTAACTTGCTCAAGCTATGTGAAGATGTTATTTTCTTACCAGTCAACCACTGACTCAAGTTTTCAGTTCTGGCTCCAAGCTTGAAAATGTGACACTGTTCAAATAACCATTAAGGCTCTCGCCCCGTCAAGGCAGTAACACCATCATTGCTTCAGAGCCTGCTACCGCATGTGAATCATGTTTAAATATAGTACAGACCACAGAAAAAGGCAGCACTCCTGAACGTGTTCAGAAGAAAATGCAACTGATGATGCATGTGAAATTGCAGCTGAAGGAGAAAAAAAAATTTATTCAATTTCCCCTTTGAGAAATTAGCTAAAAAACAAGAGCCAAAATCCTCTTAAACTCCCTCTGCAAAAAAAAAAACCCCAAACAAAATGCATAATGCGTACGTCAAATGCATACACACACCACCAAAACCCCAGCCCTTCAACAGAAGACAAAAAAACCCCTGAATCACATTTACTTATTATAACCTTAAAGGCACAAACATTTTGCTCCCAGTCATTTTTGTCAAGGCCCCAAACTAAAATTGCTATTTCCTGAGCAAAAGAAGCTTATAAACAACGTTAAAGAACCCCTCAAAAACCAACAAAACACTGAAGCAAAAAAAAAAAAAACCTCAACCAACAAACCAAGCAATTTCCTTCAAATTACTCTCAAAGCCTATGATAAAACTAGAACTCTCAAAAACTGGGACTCTCACAAGTCACATCCCATTGAGGGGATCGGGGAAACCTCAAATATACAAACAGCACACTACTATTTAAGTACATTCTCCCTGCTGGTAGATTGGCACACAACAGTGCAAGTGAGCTGGGTTTCTGTGACTGAGATGCCAATGAGAATTTGCAGGCAGATATTAAGTATAAGTAAGCCTCTCTATTGTTGCACAGCAGCATTTCTCAACAGCACTCAAACTCTCAGCTCTCCACCAGTTACTAGCAGGAAGAATCAGTGCTCATTCCCAGCTAAAGCAGATGGAAATATGGATTAACGACTCCAAAGACAAGTAGCCCCTCTGCTCCTCTTCGCAGGACAGCAATGATTGAAGGCAGAACTGGTATGGAGGAGAAGCCTGAACAAGAACAAATAAATAGCTCACCGTATTTTATATTTACCAGGCAAGACACTAAAAAAACCCAAACGGCACTGGGTTTCTAGTCAGATCGATACCTTTACCATGCTAGAAAGACACTGGCCAAGTCTCAGCCAAACATATCAGCCTAAGCTTTCTACCTGCTATGTAAGGGCAGTCACTTGCAAGCGGGGAAGAAAAAAAATCCCAAACAACCAAAACCACAAAGAATTAAGGGTGGGAAAGAATAATGTGCTATCTTCAAGCTCTGCAATAGGAATGAAGAAAAGATTAATTATTCATAAAGTATGAACTCATTGAGATGAATCAAAGATTGAAATGGCAGCACAACATCGTAGAAAATATACAAAAAATATAGCAGAAAGGGAATTACCTTACATGCAGAACAATCACTAAAGAGCCCAAAACCATGCCAAGTAACCTGTTGGAAAGATGTCATAGGTACAGCAACATGTAGAACATAAAACAGTTTAAAGAAAGGCAGGTGAGATTTGAAAGGTGAGTATAGGGTTTCCTTGGCCTTTCCCAGTTTGTACATCTCTGCTTGCAGCCACTTCCCTCCCCACCTCTGAAACACATTCTGTCTCTTCCTCAAGTGGGCAGGTACAAGCGGACAAGCTTTGTAAAGTGATCTGTACAACTCTAACTTCTTTCTGAAAGCTGGTTTTGCACAGCTGTTTTCAACTCACACTCTTTCACTAATGGAGCTTTATAGTACAGCCCTTCAAAAACTAATTATTGTAGAATACCTAGAGCCTCTGAAGTCCATTTTGCTTGTGAAAAAGAAGCATAAAACTATGTCTCAAGACCTACATTAACTGGAAGGGAGACTTTCACTATTGCTTAGTTCTTTCAGATAAAGTCCCAGGCTGCACACAGCTGGTTCCAGTCATCTCTACAATGGATCCACTGGCTGATGTAGTGGTGAGAGGGAAGTGGGTACAAAGTCTGGAGTGAGGGAGTGGATCTGAGCCTGGAAAAGAGCTGTCTTTATCTTGACCCATGAGCTTTTTTTTTTCCTGTTTGTTCTCCATATTTTCATTCCCCATCCTGTAGATGGGTGGACTGAATGAGGGGCTGGGTGGGAGCCTGGCTGTTGGCTAAGGCTAACCCACCGCAGTGGGGAAACCCTTATGCAGGGCAATTTCATATTTTGATCAAGTCACAGGTCATCTGAAGGGCATGTTGTCTTTGAAGTGCCTTTAATCTCTCCAAAAGCCACATGAAGGGCAAGCAGATACTATTGCGATGGGTGCTCTATAAGTGCATTATTATTGGCAACATTAATATCAGCACTGACATTTCTATTTATTGGAGTCAGATGAAGGTGAGAGTTTCTGTTTACTGTCCCTATCACCTACATGTACTACTGACAACACAGACCTCTTCCAAGAGCACTGACAACACTTCTAAATGGGATCCTCAGGCAACAGATAAAACTACCATCAGCCACAGAACAAAGTAGTATAAAACATCTTACTTGTAACTTTGTGTTCTAGAAGTGGGTCCAGACTCCTGTTATTTCAGATACAGACAGGTCATTCCATCACATTTCTACACTCAAGAGGCACAATAAAAAAAGATTATTTGTATGGAAAGAAGGTTCTTTTTCACCCTTAGACTGTCAGCTCCCTCTCCTGACCTGCTTCAAATACTACATGCCCCTCAGGTTCAAGCACACAGCTGAGGAAACTCAAAGTAGCTAGAATACGGAGATCAAAAACCTATGCTGAGACTTTTTAACCGACATGATTTCACTCAAAATATAATTTACAGTTCTGCATCCCCAGAGGAAGAGGCAGAACTTGATAAAGCTAAGCTATGAGTGTTGAAGTGGCAGCCACGTCTAAAAGACGATACCATTAAACATATAACGCATAACTTTCCTTGTGTGACTTGCCCATTGTCTTCCTGCACAAATTATGGTGGGACATAGGTGCCACTGTGCTGGAGAGTTAGAGAAGATTCCAGGTAATGACTTTAAATTGCATTTGAGAAATAACACAGAACATGGGCATAAGCTAAGTTGACCTAAAAAAGAACAAGAAGAAAGAGGTAAATGCTATCAGAAGAGAATCCCAGGAGTTTCGCAAAGACTCTCTGGTTTCTTATGCTAACGGTAGCATCAAATTTTCAATAGACGTCTTTACTTTCTTATATGTCTATTATTTGAATGCTCCATGAGTAGAAATGCTTTTAAATAGATGCAGTTTTTTCCATATGGACACGTCTTTCATATACCTTTTGCTTGTTTGACTCAACGCTTCCTTTTTTTTTTTTAACTTGTTCTTAAATCAGACACTTAATGACTGTACAATAAAACAGGTTGCCAATAAGGTTCTACTGACAACCTTCCTCTAGCATAGACACAGCTAAGGCCAGCAGTAATGCCCAGTCAGACATACATGCAATACAAGCCAGAAGTACTTCACGTAAAGGAAGCCTGCAGGGTCCCTGCTATCCCAGCCAGCCAAGGCACAAGTTCCGTTTCCAACTCTTCACCCAAGAGGTTTGTCAATGCAGATGTGCAGCTGTATGCCTAGCAAAGAACTGCCTACAGGGAAAAGTTACATCAGAAGTTAAATCAACTACTACAGCAGAATTAATTTAAGCTAAAAGTGCTTTCAACCTGTCTTCCTCCACAAACATTGACTTACAGGCCACGCTTTACAGCCTGGTATGGGGTCTGTTGTGCCAAAAGCTGTTTCTCAGATGCTGGGTGTTGGGGCAAGGAGGAGGTCACAGAACTGTATTGTGACCGCAAGGCAAAACCTCAAAGAACTGACATCTTAACACAATGCCTTACAGATCATCTCTTTGCGTGTATAGAACAGGATCCCCACCACCATCACCTGCAGATCTGTAAAAGCAAAAAAGTGCTGACTCCTTTAAAAATATCACATCACGTGTGCTGCAGGAATTTACTTTTATCTATAAAACTAAAAGTTCCTTAGGACCATTACTCTCCTCCAGCACAATATTGCATACTGCTTAGGTTCACATAATTCACATTCAATTGTTTCTGTGTCTATTTTCTTTCTGCACTTAAATAATACATATTATTTGTGGCACTTTTCATAGCAGAAAATTAATTCCACGTGCATGCTAACATTTGCCTTAATTACCTATTTATCTGGCATAAAGTCTTATAAAGTGCTAAACCTTCCATATAAATCATCTTAATTATTGATCACTCTGACACAGCTGGTAAACGAAGTTGAAAGATGTGAAACACAGATGCGGTGACCACAAAGGGAGTTTAGAACTTCAGGACAAAGCTCTAAGGTGGTCCTTCCTCAAAAGCTCTATGGATTTAAAATGCAAAGATGAACTCACTTAGAAGTTACCTATTTATTCTGACAGCCAACAGACTCCAGCACTCTTCACCCTTTGTTCTTTCATATACTAAAGTCACAGGACTTAGTCAAGCAACTTTAATTACTTCCTTCTCTCTGAACAGAATCAGAAATCCAAACATTCAGAAAAATCAGTACAGCCTCTTCAACTGCAGGTTTATAAACAGCAGTTTTAAAAAAAAAACAAAACAAAACAACAGAGAAAGACCAGGGATGTTTGCCATTAAAAATATTTAGTGCTCAGCCAGGAAGACATAATTCTTCTTAAACACAAATATAATAAGCCAAGAATATGCAATTAAGGAAGATGACTACAAATTACGTTTCTTTCTAGAAAGACAGAAGCTGTAATAGGAACAGCCATGTGGTTATCACAAAAAAGCCCTCACCAGTATAATTTGAAAAAAGTTACAATAAACAATAGTTCAAGCTTATAGAAATCACCTCTCAGATGATGCCACTGCTCACTGAAAAAAATCTAATGCCACACCTAGGCTTATCATGTTGTAAAATAGTTCAGCACTCTAATGTCCTCACTGCTGAAAAGGAATTATATGAGACAAGGCAAATTCTCATCAGGCTATAGAATTTAACTTTTTGTTCTGTTATAAATATTAAGATCTGAAGGAGAAACGGACACCTTACAGTACTGCAATAGGCATGGCAGCTCAACATTCTGTTTATCTTCATTCTGAAGAATGAACAAGAACTGATGTGCCTGGGTTTTTTTAATCAAAGAAAACACACATTAAAGTTAGAAGTTCTAAGTGTTAATATGAGGAGCAGAACGACTGGGTTATAGCTAAAGTTAATTTCTTATGTTTCATGCCAACCAACAGATCATCGAAACAAGTTAAGTAAGAAGCTGAGAAGGTAAAAGCAGTGATTACTAACAAAACCTCTGACTCCATAGTTAACTATGCAGAAAAGCACATATTGATCAGATTCTGGAAAAGTAGTATTTTCATAAAAAGACAGACAGAAAAGAGGAACCACATCTGCAAATCGTCAGACTTCTTCCCTGTCAGGTTCCCTGCAAGCTGCAACTTTTGCTGCCTGTTTGGGGAAATATCATATGCCAGCACTTTCTTTGGATGTACTTTCAGAGATTGCCTTCAGAATTTTTTAGGCATAAATACACATGAAAAGGAAAATACAAAATCAAAGGTACAATGCTACAAGTAAACACCTTCCAGAGAGTACAGATAGATTAGCAATAGTTAGAAGGCTACCTCGCATATGGTTTGATTTGAAAATCCATTTGCAGCAGGCTGCAGTTTTTAATAATCTGCAGGAAGGTTTGAGTTTTGTCTTTTTGCTTGATGTTTGGGTGCCCTGCCTGTCTCCATGCCATTAAACAGACTCTAGCCATTTACCTTTCAAGGGAAATAAAACAGAATCTGAAAGATTATAGTAGAAATTAAACCCAAGCACCATAAAGGAGTAAAAAACCAAAGCATCAGCTTTTCAACTTGCTTATTTTACATGTATGTTAACACCACCTCAATAGGAGCTTACCCCACACAAACACAGGAAAACTTCGCTATCGCCAGTGATTGCCAGAGATTCAGCAGGACTTGTTAAACTGGCGATGCCCCCAGTTTGCTGTGATGGGTTAATGGGGCATTCCTTGTGGCTGGCTCTTTCCACCTAGGTATTTTACCTCAACAGAAGTTTTGCTATGCTTGACAACTTTTGCAAAAATTTTTTTTCTCAGAGTCCGAACCTTAAGACAGAGCAGATCAAGCACTCTGAACTGGCCAGACACACATGGCTGAACTGCTACCACTGTAGTTGTTTAAAATGGTAACTTGGTCTTTTAGTCTTTTTTAAGTCAGGGAAACAAATGGCAAGAATTCATTCCTCACAGTATGAATATATCAGACCATGGTAGTGTGATCTGATAAAAAAACCACTGTAACATGAAGCCACTTCACAACATAGCTTTTGGTTGGAGAGATAATGAACCGGTTGAAAATGAAATTACCGAGGTGGCACCAGCATAGGCTGTACCACTAGCTCTTTGCAGTTGCAATACAGCCTCCATGTGGATTTTAACAAAAACCTTTGTTTATAAAGTAAACAAAATCACTAAGGGGCTCTTTGTCTCAGAAGAATTCTATTTCACAATGGAAGTAAACACAGGAGCAGAGAATTCTCACAAACTTACAACATTTCAATTAAATACTCATTCAACACTCAATTAAACCTAAGCCACCAGCATTAATATCAAGTGTTCTGACTGTCTGAAAAGCGACTAACTCACTGGAGGAACAGATTTTGCCGTCCTAATTCCCCACTCTATCACTAATCATAGAACACCATGTTGGAAAGGACCTTAAGGATCACCTGTTCCAACCTCTCCTGGCAAAAGCACGGTCTAGACAGGATCACCCAAGTGTGGTGGTTTAGGATTTGGCACGGTCTTGGTAGTGGGACAGGAGGCTGTCACCTTTTATTTGGCACAGTTTCGGTAGCAGGGAATGGGGCTACTAGCACGGCCCCTCCAAGAAGCTGCACAAAAAGCTCCCCCGGCTCCAGTTGGGCTCCACCTCTGGTCAAGGCTGCACCAATCAGCACTTCTGCAAATAAACCCATTTAAGAGGGGAAAGCAGTTTGGGAAGGCCTTTTCTGTTTTGGGAGCGCTCTTTTGTTTTGGAGGGGGTAGGGTGGAAGGAGAAGCAACCACTTGTTCACCAACCATGCAGCCAGCCAGGGTAGTGAGGAGAAGGTTGGGGAGACACACTGGTACAGCCACTTCCCTTTGGCCCATGGTGAGTTGGCGGGCTGAGACCCTGCAATTCTTCGAGAGCACTGGTGGAGAAACGGTCGGGCTGCAGAGAGCCAGAGACCCATGCTGCAGACAGATGGAGAGAGACCCACGACGCAGAGAGCCAGGAATACTGAAAAAGGCCGTGACTGAGGAGGACTGGCACAACTGACTACGGCAGCAGACCTCCCCACTAGCCAGAGACATTCATGGAGCACTGTCTCCTGTGGGGGGGACACCACATGGCCGCAAGGCAGAGGTGTGAAGAGTGCTTCCCATGAAGAAGAGCAAGCAGTAGAAACTGTATGGAGAGAACCAAGACCGACTGTGCTCCCGTCCCGTGTTCCCCCCTGCACCAAGTAGGGGTGGAGGAGGAGATAGCAAAGGCAGGCCCAGGAAGAAGGGAGGGGAAGGGGGAAGATGTATGCAAGAGCTGTTTTCTCTTACTGTCCTACTCTAATTTTAGATGGTGATTTGGTTGTGGTTTTGATATTTAAATTAAATTGTTTCCTCAAGTCGAGTCTTTTACACTGACCATAAGTGGTGAGTGAGCCCACCCTTGTCCCTTGACCCTCAAGTTCTTTGTTCTATTTTTGCCTCCTAAAGAAGTGGAGTGACTGCGTCTTGCTTAGTTGCCAGCTGGGTCTAAACCATGACACCCAGCACCCTGTCAAGCCAAATCTTAACTGTCCAGTGTTGGGGAATCCACCACTTCCCTAGGTAGATTATTAACAGAAACCATGTTTCTCATTTCCAGACTTGAAGACTTGGACAATGGAGTTCAGAGAAAATTCCAGTTCTGTTGGAGCAAAGTTATGCAAGCCAAGCTCTGACTATAGTGACAATTATGCTGCCTAATGGCTTTTAAATGACACTGACAACTCAGCTGACTTCAAAGTCATACACATGTAGCCAGCAGAGCCTTTAACTGCAACCGAATACCACTCTGTACCAATGACGCAGGAAGAACAAGTGTCAACTCACTTGTTCAGCACTGTCAATTCAGAAAGCAGCAGCATGTGGTGAAGTTTATTCAGGCTGAGCAACAAAGCACATATGACTGTTGATACAGTCAGAGAGTCTGCAGACTGAGAGACTCGGTTTTTCATCTCACTATATAGAAAATACCATATGTTGGGGGAAAACAAGCAATTCAGATGAAGAGAGTGATAAGCTGAATGCTCAATCACTCTCCAATCAAACACACTGAAGATCTTAAAATATGCCCTCTTTTTAAATCTTGGATAAAAGACCAGCAAAAGTTGTTTATCTCAACTGTTAGGTTTTCAGCACGGTCTCCCACAACATCCTTGCCTCCAGGCTGAGGCATTATAGTTCAGATAGGTGGATTACTGTGGATGGCTGGATCACTGGGCTCAAAGGGTAGTAATTAATGGTTTGTACACTACCCGGAGGCCATCTGTAAGGGGATTTCCTCAGGGATCTATCCTGGAACCTATCTTGTTTAATACCTTCATCTACCATACGGAGGAAGAGATGGAACACACCTTCATTGACTTTTTGGAAGACACCAAGCTGAAGTGTGCAGGTGACTTGTGTGAAGGCAGTACACAAGGATGGTGTCAAACCAGAGATCATGGAAGGGCCACAGCGGTGTTATGAGGCTGGACCATATGCTCCATCAAGTCAAATACAGAGAAATCACTATTGTGAGGGGCAAAACAAACTCTACTTGGGGAAGATTAATTAATTGCCAATTAATAACAGTAGGATAATGAGAAATAAAAACAGAACAAAAACCATCTCCTGCCCCCCTCCTTCACAAGCTCAGCTTCTCTCCTGACTCTTCTACCTCCTCCCTCCCTCAAGCGGCACTGGGGAGTAGGGGTAGCAGTCTATAACACTTCATCTCTGCTGCTCCTTCCTTCTCATGCTGTTCCCCTGCTCCAGCATGGAGTTCATCCCACAGGGTATAGCCCTTCATGGATTTCTCCAATGTGGGCCCTTTTCATGGTCTGCAGTTCTTCAGGAACAGCTCCAGCATGAGACCCTTCCACGGGGCACAATCTTTCAGGAAGAGACTGCTCCACCGTGGGTCCCCAGGGGCCACAGTCCTTCCAGAAGCCTGCTCCATCCAGTGTAGGCTCTCCATAGGGTCACGGCCTCCTTCAGGCACATCTACCTGCTCCTGCATGGGGTCATCCACAGCCTGCAGGTGGATATCTGCTCCACCATTAATGATCATGAGCTTCAGGGGGACAGCTTGCCTCACCATGGTGTTCACAGAGGAATCTCTTTCTTCACTGACCTTAGTGTCTGCAGGGCTGTTTGTTTCATGTTTTCCTTGCTCTTCTCTCCCACAGCTGCTGTGCAGCATTTTTTTATCCCCTTCTTAAATATGTTATCACACAGGTGCTACCAACATCACTGATGGGCTAAGCTTTCCAGTGGCAGCTTTGTCTTGGAGCCAGCTAGAACTGGCTCCATCAGACATGGGGACAGCTTTTGGCATCTTCTCACGGAAGCCATCCCTGCAGCTCCCTTGCTACCAATACCTTGCCATGTAAGCCCAATAGAAATACCTAGCCTCCCTCACAGACTCCACTGTCTTGACCT
The DNA here is from genome assembly GCA_009769605.1 of Bucorvus abyssinicus. Classification (NCBI taxonomy): domain Eukaryota; kingdom Metazoa; phylum Chordata; class Aves; order Bucerotiformes; family Bucorvidae; genus Bucorvus; species Bucorvus abyssinicus. The sequence continues at coordinate 29,480,320 of CM020027.1, forward strand.
CGGTATCTAGACTTCTCATACATCACGTAGAAATTACTAGGTCTTTCAGTATAAGATTCAAAACAGCCAGTGCTCAGGGGGAGGGTGGAGAGCAGGGAGTCACCTCAGTCACTCTTACTGTCCTAGCTCAAGGCAAGGTTATCTCAGATCTGCCATACTCATCATTACTGAAAGGCAATACTCTCTACTCACAATATGGACCACTGAACTCATGTCCTCAATGAGTGATAAAAAAAAAATCTTTCACTCTGAGAAACAGGATGGCTCCTTTGTCTGCCTCTCCGATCCTACCTCCTCACCCCAACATTCAGGAGTAAATGACTCTACTCTGTTATTCAATATGGGGATTCAATTAAAAGACAAGGTTTTTTTAATAGACTTATTGACAGAAACACAAATCAACCCACCCAAACATAGGCTATTCTCATTTGAGATCGCTCTTTCCTTACTGCTCAGAGATTCCAGGTAAAGTGAAGTGCCAAGACTCCATGGGCCACAGAGGTTCAGTGGGGAGTGAACACATGCCCGGAAGTAAATGCTTTCCAGCCTCATTTTCACAACATCCAGGTGCTGTGAAATCTCATATATTTGAAACTGTCCTTCCCCAGCCTGAACTATCTCATTGCCAGTGAATCCATTTTCCCTGGTGAATCATGAAAACACAAAATTTACAAACTACTATATGACAAATACTTAACACTTTAAAAGCATTTTTAAAGCTTTAGGTTACTTTAAATTTAAACATAGGTTTAGCTTTATTATCTCCTATCCCATGTGAGTCAAACTCTACAACTTTCCCCCACCCCTAACTTCAGCTTCCTGCAAGTGAACAGACATAAGATTGACTATTTGTTGGTAACAAGCCTTTCCTGAATTTGTATGTAACTAATACTGAATCAATACAGTTTTGTTACAATGCAGCATTTAGAAGCAAAGCATTTTCTGATGTTATGTTCCAGCTGTCTTCTAGCTTTTGTCATTGCTAAAGCTGATGGTTGATTTGAATTGCCAGGATAAACCGTGAACTAGGGAGAGTATTAAATTGTAGGACTTTGCTCAAGCACGAGGATAGTAGTAGACATCAAACTCTAACTTAAACAATCATCTCTTATTCTCCTGCAAAGCATCTGTTTAGTCAAGTATAAGCCCATGAAAAAAGGAAGCCTAACTACACAAAGCAAGCATTAAAAAAAAAAAAAAAAAAAAAAAAATCCATCGGTGTGATACATCTGGTGCCCAAAACACACAAGATCAAATAACAATTTTCAGTAAGGTGCATGTCTAATCAATTTATTTTAACCCAACACAGTCAGTACTTAAAACATCATCCTACAGAGAGCCACCAGATGTCTTCAAGATCCTGGAAGGCATACACAGATCAAGAAATGAGTTTCAGCTTGTTTGCCTTACAGATACTGACCACAAGAGCCTGGGAAAGCATCCCTCTGTAAGGTAATTGACATTCCACTTCCCTCATGGAGAGGTTGTGCTACAGGCACTTTATTATGGAGTAACTTCTGCACCTTAGAAAGAGGAAGTTCTCAGGAAGTTGAGCACCCATTTCAGAATAAGAGGTCTGCAAGGTAATCACAGCAGAAAAACTCTCCTAGAACTACTGTGGCTAAGTTCCCTGTGCTGTTTCGTCTTAATACTAAAAACTAGGTTAAATGCATATCATTTCCCACTGCATAATGAGACTGACTCACCAAGATTAAAAAGGGGTTCAAAGGGCAAAACAAAGACATTGCTCAAAATACAGAAATCCCGAAAAAAATTTACCAACAGTCCTGAATATAACCTATCAAGACAAAGAAGAACTGAGGGTAGTATGTAGACTACTCAGTGGTGTTTTTCACTAGTGACGTTTACATCATACTTAGACATGAGCATTTACATAAATCACAAACATCTTCCTCACTCGTATGCTGCACTATTTACAGAACTTCATAAGGAAACTAGAACTGCCTTACTTACATGTCAGAACAAGCTATTGCCCATGTAACACCACGTAATGGAACAGACATATACTGTATTTTTATCATGCATTAAAACCACATCTTAACTTTTTTCAACAGGTCTAGATGGCATCTGTATTTTTTTGCACTTTGTAGCAACACAGCTATTGATCCTGTATTCTTTTTCCAGCATCTTGATCATCATCATGGCTTGGCTTCGCAGACGAAGATTTGGGAAGGGCTTTAAACGTGAGTACACCCTTCAAGCCTGCGCGGTGGATTTTTTAGGTGAGGCGCAGCGTGCGCGAGACTGGCCCCACCCTTTACACCTGAGGTTCATCTGCCAGGGCCTAGCGAGCTTGGACGGTGACAGCGAAGTCCTCAGGTCGTAGGTTTGGTTAGAGTATCCTTCTCTTAGATGGATGGCCTTACAGGGCTAAACGAGCTCCATCTGCCCGGGTTTGGAGTTAGAGTTGTCCTTCTCCTAGGATGGTTGCCCGAAGGCTAGTGAGCCCATCCTGCCCGTGGACACACTTTGTCTGACCCTTCAGTTGAGACCTGTCAGGCTTGGGAGACCCTACCGGAGGCATATGCCACCACCAGCATAGCTCTCAACTTCACAAGGGCACGCAAGCTCTTTCCCCACGGCAAGGGGGTGCCTGTGAAAGAGAGCATCTTGATACACTGATTAAATATTACTTGGATGTTTTCAGACAGAGCAGGGTCTAGTAGAGCCAAATAATCTTTTGTTTATGTAATGTTACAATATTCATACAAAAGGAGTATTTTTGTCTGTATTAAACACAGCAGGTAGATTAGCTACCTGGCAAAGAAAGCATGCAATACCAGGAGTATACAACTAACATATCACATGTTACTGATCCAGAAACTGAACAAAGTCACTGCTGTGAAGTGGAGGAGAAGGACTTTAACTGAAAGAAGTCAAGGCTGCAACTATGTGGAGCATTTAAGAATCGAGACAAGACAGCAATAGAAGTGAGAAGAAGGAAACAAGAACCACAGAAGCAGATATAAATTTTGACATAAACAAGGTACAACTGAGGAGTGCAACTTGGGGAAGAGTCAAATGTAGAGAAAGACAGGAAAACAGCCAGTCAACTTCTACTAGCCTGGAAGCCACAGGGATTGCTAGCATTCAGAAAACCAACATCTTTCTCTATTAAATGGTGTACACACTTTACTAAGTCTTAAAAGATCTCTTTAAGTTCATGAATTTATCTTGCTGCCTGATCCTGCAATGTCCAGTAGAGCCATACCTTAATGGTGCCTGGCTGGGCACCGTTAACAAGATCTAGATATTAATACTATAGACCTTGCACAGCCATAAGACTCTAGAGGAGACTTGTTATCTAACTTTTGCCTAAACACAGTTATTTTAAGTTTAAGCTACTTAAGAAGAACTTCCTTAACTACCAAAAAAAAAAAAAAAAAAAAAAGGAAAAGCCAAATCTAGAGGCCCCAGAAGTGGAAGAAGATGGCATTAGAAAAATAAAGCAGACGTGATGTTCATACACAAATTTAGTAAAACCGATAAAAATTTTCCAAAACTTACAAAATTCTTGCATGTGTAAATAATTGTACTAAAGAACAGATCAGAAGACAAGAATCAAGGTACAGGAGGGAAACGAACTGGGCAATCAGTTGGCAGAAGGCCCTGAGTGAACAGCCCATACTCCAAAGATTACCCAAGCAACACATTGCCCAGATAAACAGCTCCAGAAAACTGTGTACCAAACGCTGAAGTGCCAGTGTTCTGTCTCAAATTAAGAGAAGGAAGCACAGCTTTCACAAAAGCCACTAGCCTGCTATGGCTTTCAAACACTAACTCATGAGTAACTCACTCAGATTTTGTGTTTCAGGTTCACAACCTGTGCCCACTACAGAATAGTTAGACTTAAACGTTTCTATAGAATTACTATCAGTTCCAGAGGTATGGCGTACTAATTCTGAAAGATAATAATCAAGCAACAACTACGATGAAGGTAGGGGGATAATCAGTGGTGAACTGGTCAGAAAAGAGGATTATTTCATATTAAACATACTAAGCACAGAGATTTGGACTATGTTGCTGCAGCAAGCCACTGTTTATACTCAAAAAGTAAACTCAGTCTTATGGTATGAATATACATAATCTTTGCTAACTCTTGGAGCCACAGACAGGGATTACTAAACATACTTGAAGCATTCACAAGCTCTCTACTGCTTTCAAGTTTCTTGCTTCCTATTATGCTGAACTTGAATTGCCATCCATCAGCGACAGAGAAACCCCCCTGTGACAGAGATGCTGATTTAGTGAAATAAAAGGAGCTTAAGACAAAACTACTTCTGAGGAATTCCCAGCTCCCCTAAGTAGTCAAGTGTGTGCATGGGTGCACATGTGACGATACCCAGGTACACTTAATACCCCACTTTGTCAGCCCCATTTCAGTCAAGAGGCTGATTTGAAGCAATGAAGCCTAGAAGGATACTAAGGATTCCCCAATGGCGCTATTAAAATTCCATTACTAGGAGAGAATTTCTCATCATTATGGGCAAGATTAAAAGAAAAAAATCCCCAAAAAACCTTGCCTAGTAGGACTCTGCCTAGATTCCAGATCGGAAGAAATGCCAGACTGCAATCCTGAAGCCAGAAAGGTTATCATGTTCCCCTAGGACAAAGCCTAAAAGACTACTGGTGCCAATGCTGAACAAAGCATTCTTGTTCAAAGGGACACAACTGCGCTTTTTTCTTTCTGCACCTCTCCCTCTACACAGTGGGCTTATATTAATTAACTGCAAAGCATGCTGCTAGAATGTGTTAAAGCATCTTCGCTGAATTCAGAGAGGTTTTACATCTCTACATACATACTCCCAAGCAAAATAGAAGAAAACCAAACCAAAATAATGTAAAATTATCAAAGGACAGGAGGCTCAAACACATCCTTTGTCTTGCAGATCCAGACCCAATAAGGATGGATAGCTAGACAGACAGACCAGCCAAGTCCTGAAAACCTTTTATGGGTAGAAATCTCATGGATTCTCTGAATAACCTGCTCTAGCACTACATTACCTTCCCAATGGAGAAACTTTTCGTGATGTCCAGTGTGAACCTCTCAAACTGAAAAGAGGCCTGTGGTCTAGTTACATCATCTACCACTACCAAGACATGCTTGTCTCCATCATCTTTGTAACTGCCCTCCCAATAGCTGCAGGCTGCTATTGGATCACCCTTTAGCCTACTCTACATCAGACAAAGCTCACTCCCTCAGCCTTCCTTTGCAGGTCATGTGGACCAGCCTAGTAATAATCCATTGGAACATCTGCAGTTTCTTGACATTTGTTTTAAACTAGTGGGCCCAAAGGGAATGTTCCTAGTGTAAGCTCACCAGCGCCAAGTACAGAAGAACAGTAATTTCCCTTGATCTGCTGGCCACACTACTAATGTAGCACAGTACCAGATTTATTGACAATAATGACAGCACACTACTGGTTCATATTTAACTTGGTTTCAATCATAATTTCCACTGCTTTTGAGCAAAGCTGACAATTAGCCCAACAGTTTGCAGCCTGTACTAATTCACAGTATTGTTTTTGCTCAAGTACACAACTTTGCACCTAGCGTTTAACTTCATGAAGCATCTGATGGCCCAATCCTTAAGTGTCTCAAGATCTCTTGGGATTTATGCTTTGCCATATGTCATCTCAGTCACTCTCACTAATTTAGTATCATTTGCAAATACCTGTCATCATCCAAGTCACTAGGTATTGAAAAATAGGGACCCCAGAAGCAGCTCTTGACATACTGCACTCAAGTCAAATGCCAGTGCATGTCGAGCTATTGATAACAGTCAGCTGATTTACAACCCATTAAGCAGGTTGTTCATTCAGCCCATACCTCCCTCAACTCCTAAATGAGAATGCAGCTCCAGACAGCATCCAAAACCTTAGTAAACTCAAGAAGTAATGTATTCACTGTTCTTCTGTCATTAATATAGCCAGCCATTTTGCTACAGAAGGCAATGAGACTGGGTAAGCATACTCTCGTTAAACACACATGCACACTCTAAGTATTAATTTCTTGATGGAACTCAAGTGGAGACAAGCCATGATCCTTCCAGGGCCTGAAATGAGGCTGACAAGCCTACGACTTTCAGAGTTTTGCCTGCCTTTCTTGCCGATGGGTGTAGTATTAGCCTTTTTCCATGACAGCAAGCTTGACGTCACGTTGCCAACTCTTTCAGCTTCCTAAGGTGAATTAGATCCAGCACCATGGATCGCAGTATATCCAGTTGCTTTAACTAGTCTTTAACCTGTTGCTCCCTAATGTGATCTGACCATCTCTTTCCCAGTCTGTAAAAGTACACACAAAGGTATGAGAACTGGCTCTTGCCTGCAAAGATGAAGGCAAGAAAGGCACTGAATACACCAATCTTTCCAGCACCATCAATCACGAGGTTGTTTCCCCTACTTCACCAGTGGATCTGCACTCTCCTTGAATTCCACTTTCTACTAGCATACCTATAGAAGCCCTTCTTGTTAATCTTTACTAGACCTAACTCTGGCTGGGCTTTGGCCTTCCAGTTTTCATCCTTAAACACACAAGTAATTCTTTTACACTCCTCTTCTGTTGCTGGTCCGTGTTTCCACTTCTCATATGCCCCTTTTCTGCTGTTTTGTTCATCAAGAAGCCTCTTGCTCATCAAGTGGGCTTTCTGTTCAAGGTCCTGATCTCCCTGGAAAATGAGATGGTCTGCTCTTGAACTGTACATGCATTTTCTTTAACAAGATTTTTAAATTTCCTTTAAGCCCCTTACTGACTACCTCCCCAGGAATTCTAATTTATAGCAAATCCTTAGATAAGCCACAGTTTGATTTTACTGCTAAGCTTCCCAGCCGTCTCCAAATCCTGAACCCAGTCATCTCATGATCACTTGAATTCAAGATCCACTAGCCTCTTCCATCTTTGTGGTGAAATAGATCGAACAGAGCACTACCCCTGGCTGCTAGGAATTCATTATCTACACCTTCTAGAATCCAGCATTGTCTGTCTGAAGTTTTGAGGCCTTCCCAGCTGATGTCTTGATGGCTGAAAGCCTCTGTGAGGACAACAGGCAGGAGACCTCTAGTTGTTTACAGAGAGCATTAATCACAACTTCCACCTTGTCAGGCAACCTGTAAAAACTCCCAAACATTGCTTGTGTTCCCTCCTCTGTGATTTTGCACATTGATGAACAAGGATGTCTCTTTTCTCATACTAGAGCTCTATGCAGACAAGGAGCTAACTTATGAGTGCAGCTTTCCCTCTTTTTTTCCTTCTGATCCTTCCCAACAGCCTACACCTATCCATGACTGTGTTCCACCCATACATGCTACCTCACCAAGTCTCTGGGATTCAAACCATGTTACAACACCACAACTCTGCTGGATAAAACTTCAGTTTTGGCTTGTGTCCAATTCTGTTAATAGAGAGACTTGAACAGAAAGCCATGGCAGAAAGGATTTGTGCTTTTTAAAAGGGAATGACATATAACATTCAGATACTTAACTGAAAGTATTCTGAAAGTTTTCGTTTTGTCACTAAATTTAATTAAAAGATACTTGATTTCTCCACTGTTTCCTTTGGCCTGTAAGTATTTCAAAGCAGGAAACAGTCACCACAGATTGGTTGTACAAACAAGCATGGGACAAATATTTTCACGAAAAAGTTTCTGACTCTTCCATTCACTCAACAGATGTTTCAGATCCTCTCAATAACTCACAGTTCTTGAGACACTTTGAAAAGGCTGTGGAGACTGGAGAAGATTCCAATGATTATGGAAAATCAAATGTTGCATTAATCTTCAGAAAAGGTAAATAACCTAGACAGGCTGCAAGAACCAGCCAGTAGGAATCACATGAAATCCAAACATAAATGAAGTTATGTGCTTGGGACAGGCTAACCCCCTGCAGTGGTACAGGCTGGGGTCTGATTAGCTGGAGAGCAGCTCTGCTGAAAAGGACCTGAGGCTTCCAGCAGACAGCAAGCTGAACACAAACCAGAAGCATGCCCCAGCAACAGTGAAGGCCAAGAAGCAATAGTGGACTGTATCAACAGAAGCATAGCAGGTAGATTGAGGGAACTCACTATTCCTCTTTACTTGGTCCTTGTGGGATCACACCTGGGAGAGATCATCCATTTTTGGAACAAGTATAAAAACAATGTTGATAACTGGAGTATGTTCTATGAAGGGCCACCAGCCACTGGGGATTGTAGCACTTTCCCTGTGACGAAAGGCTGAAGGAACTGGGTTTGTTTGGTTTAGAAAAAAGAAGGATTTGAGAAACAGAAGAGCAACCTTCTGATACCTAAGCAGAAGTAACTACAAAGACAGACAGAGCTAGGCTCTTGGCTGAGATGCACAGTAGGAAAACAAGACACAAATTGAAATAGGAAAGATTCCAACTAGATACACAAAAAAATCTCACTAGGCTGCCCATAGAAGTTGCAGAATCTCCATCCTATTAAGTTTAAGACAGGACAAAGCTCTCAGTGTGAATTCAGACAGAAAAACTGGTATGAATTCAGTTTTGACTCTGCTTTGAGTAAGTGCTTGGACTACCATTCCAACCCACATGACTATGAACTGAAAACATCTGGAAAAGTCTCTGACAAGAATAATATTCTCTAGTTATAATAAGCATATCCCTGTTTCATTTTCCTCTGAAGAGACAAGTTTTGGACAGCAACTTCACCTCTTTATGTACTATATCATTTTTACTTCCACTGGAGAAATTCAATTGGTTTTATAACTTCAGGATTTCACAATTCATTAGTTTACAAAGTATCACCTTATGATACTAGTTCAAGGTCATTCTGCAACAAAAAATAGATCAGAAGGATCTGGACCATTATCTCATTGCAATTACAGAGACCGCATGACTGGAATGCTGTCATGGATGTAAACAAGGCCAGCAAGGCGAGGTGGTAGAGTTGCTCTTTATGTGAGAGGGCAACTGGAATGCATTGAGCTCTGCCTGGGGGGAGATGAAAAATGAGTCAAGAGCTTATGGGTAAGAATTAAGGGACAAGTTAATATGGGTGACAATATTCTGAGTGTTTACTACAGGCCATCTGATCAGGAAGAGGAAGTTGATGAGGCCTTCTACAGACAGCTGGAAGTAGCCTCACAATCACAGGCCCTGATTCTCATGGGGGACTTCAATCACGCTGATATTTTCTGGAAAGACTACACAGCCAGGCACACACAGTCCAGGAGGTTCCTAAAGAGCATTGATGATAGCTTTTTGACACAGGTGGTGGTGGAGTCAACAATGATAGGTGTGCTGCTGGACTTGTACTACCAAACAAAGAAGGTCTTGGTAGGGATGTGAAGGTTGGGGGCAGCTTTGGCTGCAGTGAGATGGTGGAGTTCAGGATCCTATGTGGAAGAAGCAGGGCAGTAAGTAGGATTACAATCCTGGACTACAGGAGACTTAACTTTGGCCTCTTCAAAGACCTACATGGAGGAATCCCGTGGCTTAGGACTGTAGAGAGCTGGTTAATATTCAAGCACCATGTCCTCCAAGTTCAAGATTGGTGCATCCCTATGAGTAAGAAATCAAGCAAAGGAGCCAAAGATTTGCACAGATAAGCAAGGAGCTTCTGGAAAAGCCCAATTAGAAGAAGAAAGTTTACAGAATGTGGAAAAAGGGACCAGCCTCTTGGAAGGAATACAGGAATGTTGTCAGAGTATGCAGGGATGCAATGAGGACATCTAAGGCCTATTTGGAATTAAATCTGGCAAAGGAAGTAAAAGACAGCAAGAAGGGCTTCTTCTGGTACATCAGTAGGAAAAGGAAGACCAAGAAAGATGTGGGCTCACTGATGAATGAAGTGAGTGCCCTGGTGACAGAGGATACGAAGGCAGAATTACTGAATGCCTTCTTTGCTTCAGTCTTTACTGCTAAGACTCGCTCTCAGGAATCCCCGCACCTGGAGGTAAGAGACAAAGTCTGGAGAAGGAAGGACTTCCCCTTGGTCAAGGAGTATTGGTTTAGAGATCATTTAGGCAAGCTGGACACCCTCAAATCCTTGGGTCCCAATGGGATGCATCCATGAGTGCTGAGGGAGCTGGCTATTGTTATTGCTAACCCACTCTCCATCATTTTTAAAAAGTCATGGAGTACAGGAGAGGTGCCTGAGGACTGGAGGAAAATCCATGTCACTCTAGCCTTCAAAATGAGCAAGAAGGAGGACCCAGTCAGCCTCACAGACATCCCTGGGAAGGTCACAGAACAGCTCATTCTGGAGGTCAACTCTAAGCATGTGGAGGCAAAGAAGGTAATTGGGAGTGGTCAACATGAATTCACCAAGAGGGAATCAGGCCGGACAAATCTGATTGCCTTCTATGATGGCATGACTGTATGAATAGGTGAGGAGAGGGCAGTGGAGGTTGTCTACCTTGACCTCAGCAAGACTTCTGACACTGTCTCCCATATCATCCTTATAGGGAAGCTTAGGAAGTGTGGATTAGATGAGTTGACAGTGAGGTGGATTGAGAACTGGCTGAATGACAGAACTCAGAGAGTTGTGATCAGTGGCAGAATCTAGTTGGATGCCTGTGGGTAGCGGTTCCCCAGGCATTAGTACTAGGTCCACTCCTGTTCAACATATTCATAAATGGCCTGGATGAAGGGGCAGAGTGTACCCTCAGCAAATTTGCTGATAGAAAACTGGGAGGAGTGGCTGACACACCAGAAGGCTGTGTTCAGAGACCTGGACAGGCTGGAGAGTTGGGCAGAGGGGAACCTAATGAAGTTCAACAAAGGCAAGTGTAGGGTCCTGCACCAGGGGAGGAATAACCCCATGCACCAGCACAGATGCGGGGTTGACTGCTGGAAAGCAGCTCTGTGGAGAAAGACCTGGGAGTCCTGGTTGACAACAGGTTGATCATGAGCCAGCAATGTGCCCTTATGGCCAAGAAGGCCAATGGTATCCCGGGGGTGCATTAAGAGGAGTGTGACAAGCAGGTTGAGGGAGGTTCTCCTCCCATTCTGCCCTAGTGAGGCCACATCTGGAGTATTGTGTACAGCTTTGAGCCCCCCAGTTCAAAAAAGACAGGGAACTACTGGAGAGAGTCCAACGGAGGGCTACAAAGATGATTAGGGGACTGCAGGATCTTTCTTATGAGGAAAGGCTGAGAGACCTGGGTCTGTTTAGCCTGGAGAAGAGAAAGGTGAGAGGGGATATTATCAATGCTTATAAATATCTAAACAGTGGGTGTCAAGAGCATGGGGCCCGTCTCTTTTCAGTGGAGCCCAGTAACAGGACAAGGGGAAATGGGCATAAACTGGAAGACAGGAACTTCTGAACATAAGGGAAAACTTCTTTACTTTGAGGGTGACAGAGTACTGGAACCGGCTGCCCAGAGAGGTTGTGGAGTCTCCTTCTCTGTAGCCTTTCAAAACCCACCTGGACACGTTCCTGTGCAACCTGCTCTAGGTGCACCTGCTCTAGCAGGGAGGTTGGAATAGGTGATCCCCAGAGGTCCCTTTCAAACCCTACCATTCTGTGAGTATCTGTATCTACTGATAGGAGGGCTTTGAAAATATTTCCAATATTTTAAAAGCACTTGTGTTCTGTACTTGAAAAGTACACAAACAACAGTCAATGTGTTGCAACACAATAAACGTGAGAACACACACCATAATATCTCCCCACCCCTGACAGAGGATGGAGCACTCTTTCAATTCCTGATCTTTTTTTACCAGAGTAGAAAGGCTAATAAAAATACTGCACTGACCAGCAGTCAACAGAACAATGCTTAATACATGCTCAGAGATCTCTGCAGTAGATGGCTTCTTCTGGAAAAAAGAAATAGTACTTCTTGCAGAAGGCTGGAATAACTAATTCCAAAATAACGGCGAAAAACTTGTGAGTTATGTCTTGATTTGCAGCCACTCCATGAAGTATCTGCTTTACTGTGTCTATAGTTATGTGCAGAAGGGGCAAAGGTGGGAATCTTTCTGCTTTATTACAGACGGAGGGTTCCACAGGCAATTATACCTCAGCAACATGAGCCTTGAAAATCCCTACTGGCTTGCTTCTTCCAGAGATGCAGAGTGCTCCAGGACCCTGCACCTTACCTGCACAGCCTCACTGTCAAGCAGACAGCAGTTAGAAAGAAGCTCTGCACTGCTAATGGCAAACCAATCTTCCATATGCCATTTTTCAAGAACTCCTACTACTAAAATAGAAAAACCATCTATTTTTTTTCCTTTATTAACCCAGAATACCAGAAAAGCAAAGCTGCTTCCATAACCAATTCTCCTGTGAGAAAAGTTACCACTGAAGTGGAAAACAGCACTACCCAAAGTAAATCCTCATAAGAACACAATGGCACTTCAGTGAGATAAATACAAAGGGAAAAGCACCCAAAATATAAAATGGTCCACTCCAAAAAGGAAGTTTAAGTAAGCCCTTCCACAGCACTGGATCCTACCTCAACTCATTACTCGCAAGCACATCCACACTAAAGAGAACAAAGGAAAAAAATCCTTCTGATATACAAATCAGGTACCATGTTTCCTTAGAACAAAGGTCCTGGACAAATATTTTTTTAAATTTATTAATTTATTCTCAGTATACATCAGAGTGGGGTTGATTTGTGTAGAAAATGTTATAGCAAATAGCATGAAGAAAACTGCATTTACAAGCTAGGAGCCTGTTGATATACTAATTCTTGTATCTACTACTTAAATAAAAAGCCAAAACTCTTAAGTGTTGCTTTCTCCAGCTTGCAGCCTCTATCAAGAGTAGAAGAGGACTGCCTTCTTTTCATAGTTAGAATGGGTTATTTCTGAAAATGCTCAGTATTTCGAGTTTCCCTGTAAAATTCTTGCCTTCTCTTCATAGGAGAAGTACATCACAGATGTTAGGTTACTCACTACCCCACCCCACCACCCTCATCAGACAAGGGCATTTCAAGTATTTTCACAGGACTTACTTTCAAGGTCTCCACAGGGATCCAGGTCTCCCTCTTAAAAGTCAAAATGATCAAAATACAGAAGGGGAGAATTAAGATGGATGTTACCTCAGAGCAAAGCCTATTCTTTCTATTCCAACAGAGCAATTAACCCAAAGGATGAAAGGAAAGCTACAGGTGACGTACAGTTTTATCTTAATAGGTTCCCAACATAAATTTCCCTAAATACTCTCATAAACAAGTTACAGAAAGAAGATCTAAAAGCCAACAATGTGGGGACTCATCTGGCTGATGAACTTCACTCACAAGACAGCAGCTAAATAACCAGCAGAAGGGCATTTTAAGTTATTTCCAGGATCTGATTTTTTCTAACAGTTTTAATTAGTGGTTTGGATGACAGAATGGGTACGCTTTTAAACATTTATAGATGGCATCAAGACAGTAGCTCAAATAACTTAGGTAGAAGCGTCCAAAAGAAACAATTCTGTACCAAGAAATTTTTTTTAAAGATTAGACAAAAACATCAAAGCAGTACTAGTAAAGTATCAACCAAAAAAGGTTTAAGCACGCACACACATGAAAAAAATCCATCGCATATAAGATACTACACAAAGGGGATAAATCAATGAAGCAGCACAGCAGAGGAGAATGGGGTGCTCACAGTGGATTAAAAACCTCACACGGTCAATACTAGACCGTTGCCAAAAGAAGCAAGTCCCATTTCTAGGAGGTTGTTATGCTAGATGATCAGTGAGGTCTGGAAAGCAATTATAGTTCCATGGTGCTAATAAATCACAACTGGGATCCCGTCCTCACTTTGGGGCTCCATGTTTTAAATTGCTGACAGATAAAGAGAAAGCACCCAAGAAAGAATTGCAAGGATAATAGTTTTAGCGAATGAGGCTTATAAGGAACAGGTAACAAGGCTCTTTGGAGGTTTGTCTCAAAAATGCAGAAGGCTATCCTGCCTATCACCTAAGAACCCACAGCCCAACCACAACAGTCTAAATGTACACTCTTTCAGTACACAGAAGTGTGTTATGAACATGACAGCAATCAGCGATGTTCTGGATAGAACAGGAAAATTTAAACTTGCAGATGAGATTATTTGGATTGGAATAAAGTTTTAATAGTTAGAACACTAAAACAAAGTAACAAGATAACTAAGGATGTTATGGGATCTCTTGCTTTTGATAATCTGCAAGAACAAGACTGACAAATAGTCCAAAGAGATTTGATTCTGCCCCCGTATCATGGGTAAATGAACGCCATCACTTGCATTTCTGTGGTCAAAAATGCCTTTGAGGTATTAAGCCACCAACATCTTCAGAGTGAGTTTGTTCTTTAATTTAAAAAGTGCCCATGTTAGGAACAGAATCAGAATCGTTGAGGTTGGAAGGAACCTCTGAAGGTCATCTGGTCCAACTCCCCTCCTCAAGTAGGGTCAGCTATAGCAGGTTGTCCAGGACTGTGTCCAGATCACTTCTGAGTATCTCCATGGATAAAGATTCTGTGACTTCTCTGAACCTGTTGCAGTGTTTGGTCACTCTCACAGTAAAAAAGCTTTTCTTGATGTTCAGAGTGAGCCTCCTGTGTTTCAGTTTGTGCCCACTGCCTCTGGTTCTGTCCTTGGGCACCAGTGAAAAGAGCCTGGCTCTGTCTTCTTTGTACCCTCCTTCCAGGAGTTTATACACATTGATAAGATCCCTGCCCCAAGCCTTCCCTTGTCCAGCCTGAACAGTCCCAGCTTTCTTAGCCTCTCCTCTCATAACATACACCAGTACCTTAACCACAGTAGTCCTTCACTCGACTCTCTCCAGTACCTCTGTACCTCTCTTGTACTGGGGAGCACAGAAATGGATCCAGCACTTCAGGTGTGGACTCACCAGCGCTGAGCAGAGCGGAATGATCACCTCCCTTGACCTGCTGCCAACACTCCACCTAATGCAGCCCAGGATGCCATGAGCCTTCTTTGCGGCAAGGGCAGGTTGCTGGCTTATGTTCCACTTGGTGTCCACCAGAACACCCAGGCCGTTTTCTTCAAAGCTGCTTTCCAGCCTATCAACCCCCAGCATGCACTGATGTATGGGGTTGTTCTTCCCTTGGCACAGGACTTGGCACTTGCCCTTGCTAATGGACAGGAACAGGAAGGTAAGACTTTCTACCAAATAACAAGTCTATTACTCTTAACAAAGATAACAGATTGAATAGTTTCTAGATTCTGTCTCCCTACCACCGCTGTAAGAATTTGACAGAGAGCACATGCACCCTTTCCGTGCTTTAGTGCAAGAGTTAGGAGTCACAAAACGCAAAGAAGGTCCTGACACATCAGTTCAAACCACTGAAGTCTCACCCACACATACACCAAAATGGACAATTCTATATAGCATTTAGGCATAGTGTAAAAGAAGAAAAGACTGAAATACTATTTTCTTCTTGTTTATTCCTTTTTAATTTCTATTTCACAACTTTTATTCTTTTTAATCCTTTTTAGTAGCTTCGCTTTAAGGTAAATAGCAAAACTTTTCTTCTGAAAGATATATTCTTCTTTTCAAGATTAACTTGAGCAATCTGTTTCCCAACTGTCTTATTTTATGCTTCATCCATTCTTCCACATTTTTCATTTTCTATCAAATCTTTCTTCTGTTCTCTGCATCATTTCAACAACTCTTAATACTGCTCTTCAGAGGTATAAACTCCTTACAGATCACACTTGCCTGGCTACAACTTACACTTCAAGATCTTGTCAAGCCTGTTTTTCAAAGCGCACACACCTTCAAGCTAAACGAAATATATTTAAATGAAGTCCAAAATTACTACTTGATAAACAGCACTGCATTTGTACAGTGTGCACTTGTACAGTGTCTCAGATGTGACTCATCTCTACCAGGGATCTAATATTTATGCATGCCAAGATCGAATAGAACAAAACAAATGCTATCAAGAGTACAAAGAAACACACATACACAGAGGTTGGTATTTACAAGGCAGCCCAAAGGACTGTGAGCCCAATTGGAATGAAGTGAAATTTGGGCACACACCACCCTTCAAGGCACATACCCTTCAGCTATATTTCAAATGAAGAACGAATAAATTTAAAAAAAAAAAAAAAATCAAGGCAACAACCAACAGAAAGAACTCAGTGCTGGGAGGCAGACTTCTGATTTTAAGCCCTAGATCTTGCTATTGCTTCAGCTCCTTATTTTTTCAATTTGTTAAAAAGCTGTCTGTGAAGTTTTGAGACGTAAACAATGTAGAGCAGAGGCAGGGGTCTACACTGCTTTCAATTAAGCCTACACAAAGTCCAAATAATTTCATTTGGAACATAGTTTATAAAAATCTGCATTTGTTCCCAATATTATCGCTAGTAAAAGCGCTCCTTATTCTGGTTCACTGTGCATGTCTGTCTGCTTCCAAGTATGGAAGCAAATTCTCAGTTATCACTCTGCTGTTTCAACACCCAAAACTCAGATGGAGAGATTCAAGTTTGTAATGATTCTTTCTACATTAGTTTCTCCTGTGTATTACACTCTGCTACAAGCAAGCTGTGACTGGTAGAAGCTTGCTATATTCCAGGTTATTTAATAGCACTGAGTTGATATTTCCTCCAACGCAGGAGGAACATTTCTTGATAATACATATCAGATAATCCTGGAACGTGGGTTCAGCATTCACCTGAAGCACTGCTGCTTTATTACAAGCCATCAGGCCAACTTCTACATACTCAAAATGCTTTAATTTACTGAAACCTCTAACTTCTCTGCTATCTGGGATTTTGGCACCTTTACTGGCAGAAAAGTATTCCATAACCTGGTTAATTCTGGTTTATTCTGGGGAAAAACATATTTATTTGTGATAGCTATGTCATTGTTCCCAAGGCTCTAATTGCTCAGTAATTCATTCTCATACATGAAAGCCTAACAAAAAAAAATTAAAATGTTTGGTTTTTTATATGCTATGAGCTTTCAGGGAAAAGATTTACACATTCAGAAAATCTAAAGCAACATGTAAATATTTATGTGGAATTAGATTAAGGGGCTTTTATTCTAAGAGTGTTACTCCTTAACATCTTGGAGTAAGTACTTCAAGAAACTCGCTAAAATGAGTTTTCTTCAAAATTACATAAGAAAAAAAAGCAACCCCTCCTGGCATGTGTGTCATTCAGGAGTAGAAAACGAGAACAATCAGGAATCAAAACAGGTGTCACTAGTAAGAGCTGTAGCGTAAATGTCTTTTTCAAATTGCACATGCACACATGCACAGGAACAAACAACATTCCAGCCTTATTCAAGTTTAAATTAAGATTCAGAATACCTAAAGGCTGGTATGAAAGCATCCATTAGCTCAGCTGTATTTGATGGGAGGAGGGGGTAAGGCACAATCTCTCATTTATTTAAGCAGCTATTGCAAGAAAACTGATTATCTTCCTCAGGGAATGTTAATTCCTCTTTCTTTTCATTCAGCAACTGAACAAGTCATACATACCTGTATGACACAACAGGATTGAGGCAGGCACTCAAAAAAATAAAAACCTTTTAGGATGCTTTCTGCAAAATTTTATTTATATGCCAATAGATTAAAGAGATGGAAGTGCTTGTATTACTAGCTCCTTTACAGTAGATCATAGCACAAGTGCACAGCAAATATGTTGGAGATTTGTCAGAACACAACAGAAGTAGAACACTTCTAGAAATCTGCGCCTTCTCTCGAAAAATAGCAAAAACTACCCTGTAAGTACATATGCAGGTTCTGAAACCCCATCTCGTTATCACAGGCAAGCATGGTACCTGTGCAAATTACAAAATTTCTTGCCAAAGGCCATTTGTGATGGCCACACAAGGCTATAAAGTCATCTGCAACTAATACATCAATTTTGTGTGGATAGTGCTGTGATATTTTTTGTTTCCCCTCCATACACAATCATTTAGCCATGAAATAAAATTAAGTCTGCAGCACAACTAGCATAAAAAACATTATGTGCTTCTGTTATGATTTGGATGGTTAATTAACATACAATAGATTAAACTATGACATGAAAAGGTATACACCAAAGGATAGAATTGCAAAATTTAGCTGCAGTTCCTGTATTTGTCAGAAGGCAAGCAGGAGATTGGAGATACTTCTATTTCAATGCCCTGCAACACTCCTCTGTTCTGAACTCGTGCTCACCACAGCAGCTTCTATGACCTCTCTCACCCTGGGAAACTGCAGAATATGGTGCCACTTTGTAGGCAGGAAAAAAGCTCCCTGCCATCACCTCTCTTCAGTAACTGGATCTCTATTTGTCTCTGTGGATTCCATGTCTCCTGGGTGAGCATTTCAGACTCTTCAGACAGTTCCCAACTGGCATTGTCCATAGAGACTGTTCATTTGTGCAGAGTATAGATTCTAAAACTTCTCCATCACCCCAAATGTGTGTAGCTTCTAAAGGTAGTTGAGCCTGTGCTGTTCCACTTCCCTTGCCTCATCTCAGCATCAACCATGCTGAAGAAATGGGGGCAGAGAAGGAATGCAAGCCAAGTAAAACTTGCACAGAGTCCGAACAACCACAGGTTGTGTAAGATCTGTTCCCTCACATTCTGCCTACTCTCAACCCACTTGTGGCAACAAATAGTAAATCTCAAAGTCTGCAAGATAAGAATCAGTTGAGTCTTAGCGACCTTTAGCCACCTAAAAAAGAACAAAAGAACGGGGCTCCTGCTGAATTATTTTGGGGAAAGGAACACCAAGGGAAGCAGCAGCCCTGCAGACTTCCAATACACAAACACATTTTTATGCAGACAGAAGCTGCCATGACTTCTTTTTGAAGTGGAAAAGAGCACCTCTGTTAGCTAGCTGTCTCCTTGGAAAAAACAGGAACAAAGTCCTCATTTGCTCATGCTTTTCCCCACCAACAAAACTAATGGACCTAAAGATCTCCCAGGCATAAAAGTGACTCAGGGAAGAATGGGCACAGCTAACATTCTGGAAAAGGAGGTAGAAGGATCACAGCAGCACCTTAACCAGCACCTTAACCCAAGTTAACTAAAAGCAGATAGTGCTTTACCTACCTCTTCAGACTGAATTTATTTCAAGAAGCAAGCATCAAGAATGAGCAACTGAAGACAGTACATTAGCAGGGCTCAAAAATGGCTTAGTATATAGGCTGTAACATCAGCAAGAAATACGAACTGGAGCTAGCATAAAACACCTCTCCTAGAAATTTTTAAATAGTGAAATGTAAGGGGTGAGCTCAGGTGAAAAACACCTACTTTTATCAGTAACGCAATCTTGCAAAGGTTTATTGCGTGGTGGACCAGTCTTGGTCTATTCTCTCAACAAACCAGTTTCCAAAACGGAAGATAGTGAATCTGAGGGGCATCTAATTGCTGTTGACTGCTAGACTTGCACTGACTCTCTACTTTCTCAAACCCCAACCCCCAAATCATAGTTAAAAAGTAGGCATAGAGAAGACTGAGACAACAAAGGCAGTCTGAAGTTTGACATCTGTTTCGGAGCACAAAGCATGATATTTACTGTATAGAGAAACAGATGCACACCAAATCCAAACTATGGAAGAGAAATTCATCATGGCTGGCTGCATACCATCTGCCAAGACAGTCTACCAGATCTATGTTTGTTCTGGGCAGGTGAAAGGCCTATAAGGCCTGTATTACTAAAGGCCATATTACTGTTTGAAATGTCTGCTTGTCTCCTTACAAGGGTGGAGCACTGGAATAAGCAGGTCCCAGCTTGCTGGCACCACAGCAAGCTCAGAAATACTCATCTTACTCTGGTTCTGTCCAGAAATTTTAGCTGTGTCTTCCCATGTTTCAAGCACAGCGTTGTGAAGTCAAATGGCTCTCTGGGACCAAGAACTATAATGAAATAGGACCTGAAACATGGTTTCAAGGAGCAGAATGCAAAAGCATGTAAGCTATATATATGATGTTACTGGACAAAAAGAACACACACTCAGTATGCCCAAAGTGTACATCATCAAAAAATGGATCCATGCAGGTAAAAATACCCGGTTACACACTACTACAATTCACTGACATTAGCAATGACATACTTTCACCACAAGCCCCTATTTAAATAGCAGTCCTAAGACCACTCACATTTTGTATCAAGACTGATAGTATGTCACCAGATAAGCTTAATTAAAGGGACACACTACAATTTTTCCTTAAGTATCTTTTTCCCACCCTCCCACCTCCTTTATCTCACACCTTTTGTGAAAATAAAATCGTCATGCAACAGTTAATCCTTCCAGTGTCACAAGCAGCTATCTTACTTTCTCAGTATGAATCAACACTGGCCTTATACTAATTTCTAAGGCTCATTTACAATGCAGCTGCATCAGTTCTTTCCTAGTTCATTTGCTTTCAATAGGGGCTTCATTCTCCATTCAAATGACAAATTGCTCCAGCAACCACACATGTACATGGCTTCCTCAAGCCTGGCATTTTTAGGTTTAATAGAGCCTTTTTGAATTGCCGATGTTTTAATTACTATATGACAATATATACACATTAATTACACTGGAAGACCTGTGCAAATTAGACAAGCATTCAACTTTAATACATAAATATTGCATAAATAAGAAGGGTGTTTTAGCTATTGAATAGAGTTCATACTGTTGATTTGTTTCACCTTTGATGCATTTTTCTGGCAAAAAGCTTCTAAAAACATGAACTAAAAGAACATAATCCCTTAAACATCAGGAATAAACCCAACTCTGTTGACCTGAATCTGTTCCCATCAGCTTCCCTTATCCGAAAATTGCATTCATGCTAAATGGACAATATAAATAACAGCATTTAATGATTGGTGTTTTCTGGATAAACTGCTTCTGCTTTTCTAAATCACTCTAGAACTGTTTTGGTTAAAGTAATGATCTTATTCAGATATTACACCCTACTAAATACTTTCCTTCTTGCTCATTTTGGGCTGCCAGAATTCTTCATTTCAGAAGGAAGATGGCAGAGTCATCCCAGATTCTCGACAAAATAACATCTTAATCTGTATCTTTGCTGGACTTTTAAATTGTACAAAGTGCTTGTGAAAACCTTTATTGCTAGACATCATGATTACTGCAGGACGGAGGGGGTAGGAAGGAGACTCAGGACTGGAGTATATTACAGATGTGTACCTTGCCTGCATTTGTTACTAGCAAAGCGTAACATTCAGTGTGATGATCAGTCAGGAAGCATGAGTCCTGCTTCATTCTATGACACTGGCAGAAGTGCACTGAGGTGATGACTATCAACAAAGCCAGCTTGTGATCTGCAGCCATTAGAGGTGCACACATGCTGCAGCCAGCCTCCAAACTCTCATTCTTACTGCCTTTGCCCTTCCTCTCACTTTTACTGCTCTTTTATTCATGTGACATTTTAAATTAACACAGGGTTCGCAACCTTTACACCACACCTTCCACAGCAGAGGCTGTAGTCTCATTAGTTTCCAGAAACCTTATGTCAAACCTGATTTTAAAAACTAATGTTAGCACAAAAATTTTAAGAAAAAAAAATTTCAACATTAGAAAATGCAAGCATGACAGTTCAACCTAACTTACGTAAAGGAAAGATCCTCTGGCTGTCTATAACAGAATCTCTGTAATAAAGGCAACCAGAAAGTATTTGACTACTCCTTCACCCTAGGGGATGATTATCCCAATGGCAGCAGACATGTTTTCCCGTATCAAATAAAAAATTCTTTCTTTCAGGAATGAAAATCTGGCTTTGACTACAAACCTTTTCTTTCTTTCTTCCACTTTTCCCTTCAAACTAAACAACTACATTCTCTACACTGGAATAACAAAGGCAACACGATTTTTTCCTTCTTGTAAATAAAATCATCATTTATTTTCCCAAATTCAGGTTTGCTTTTACATCAGAGACAGTTTTACCAACACTGCACTAAGTACTGTTGCCAGTTTATTTATCTAGTGATTTAAAAGTAAGTTTTTATCACTCTGTAGATCTTTAGGTCCCAGAGCTTACTTGGAGTTTCCTTTGCCCAAAGCAAGTACAGAATACACCAACATACAATTAAGATAGGAAGTCAGGAAACAGTCATTAAAAGTTCACGTGAAGGGCACAACAGCTTCAGGAAGAGAATGTAAAAACCAAAAACTGTTAAGTGTCATGAGTTTGGTTTGTCACCACAGCCCATCCCCAAATAAGTCATGGTAACTCAAAACAAAGATCATTAGATAGTCACAAAGCATACATAATGAAGTTTTAATAAAAAACAGGTGCAATTTAGCATTATTAGATCAAAACCACCAAGTTACTGCATTCCGTGAGCATAAGATCCTTGAGAAATGCAGTAGATTTTATTCAAATTTACCATGTGTTTATAAATTTTAAAAAAAACCTTACCCAACTCACATCATCTCACATTTGCACCTATTTCTATGCAAGTTAGCAAACACTTTCAAATTCTTAAGGGGGGGGGGGAGACACACTTGACAATCTCACGTTGATTAATTTTCCTAAAAGAATGCAGCAAATTGAAGATACGCAATTTTTTTTTGTCAAGACTGCTGCATGAGCATGCAAATTCAATGTGTCAAAAGGAAGAATGACTATGTTGAGTTGCATGGTTTGTAACATTCTTTCTTACTATTATAAACAAATTATGATAAATTACACAGGCTTCCAGTAAAGTTCATGCAATCTCTGCCTTTAATACAAAAATATAAGAGTTCACCCTTCTTTAGAAAAATGCACTTCGAATGGATTGCTATAAGCTGTTCGGTTTCTAACTTCAGTATTTTGCCATTAATCTTTTCATGTGTTAATGCTTAACATTCCATTTAACTAAATCCAAATATCACTAAGGTTATAAAAACCAGTTTTTTACTGAGCTTCAAGACATGGTCTTATTCACTAGAAAGCCTAAGCAGAACAACTTGTCAAATCTTTTCCCCCAGGTTAAACAAACTCTGCACACTGAAGTAACCAAAATCCAGAGCATCATAAAGGTCTCTAATACTTGACTGTCTGAGTAATACTTTATTTGACAAGTCTCCATAGAAACCAGTTTACAACATTTCTCCTCATCTAATCAAAACAAATACAGCAGTCCTACTTCACTTAAAGTGTTGTTGAAAATTACATTGGCTGTCTGAGGTTGGCAGCATCATTCTCCTGCCTCTGTTCTCAAAAGATGCTTTACAGATGATAGTCATAAGGTTTTTCTTGCATAGAAATAAAATTTCCTCCACAGGTTTAGTTTTTGAAGGACCCAAATTCCTCAAAACCAAGGTCCCAAATAAAGTTGAGATATGGGCTGTAAACACTTCTTCAACACACTGTCATCAAGTATCAAAAACATGCTTCATATCATAAAAAACTCAAGTTGTAGCCTTGAGACATTTCTAACAACAGATGAAGTTCAACACAAAGCATCAAGAGAAAAGAATAAACTTCTCGAGACAGGAGAAGGTAACTACTGTTTGATTGACTCACTCCCCACAGTACTTATGCAAATATACATTCTGTCCACTAGGCTGGAAAACAATATGCCACGAGCTTGGTGCATTAGAACACAGAGTATTTCAAATCCAGAGAACGAAACACAAAGCACACAGAACTGGTGCAAGAAGGACCATCACTGGGGAAGGCAGGTTAGCTCTGTTACAGGCATACTAAGACAAAAACCCAGCTACAGCACATCACATCAATGCGCAGTCTTGAATATATTGGTTGACACAGTTGAATCTGATGGCAGAGGATTATCACAGCAAATCCCCTGTGTCAGCAGCATGACATTTGGAGAAAGCTGCAGTGATCATTTGGCAGATTCTTAGAGGTTTACCTATCAAAAGAGTGGAACATCCATGTCTTTTAAGTGCTGCTCAGGAACATGCAGAAGAAGAAAGAACTAGAGAGAACACTAAGCAAAATTAAGTGGTGATACCCCTTCCCTTCCAATGAGGAAAAAAAATTGAAAAATGGTGGACCAGCCTGAAAAGCAGCTCTTGACATGGTATCTTTGAGAAAGGACATGATCTGAATTCCTTCTTTAGAGGATATTCTTTAAGTTCTGTTCAATCTGCTACCCGCATACAAAGCCACTAACAATTCAGGTTACACATGTCATACTCATAGCAAATGTGAGACTCAGATGATCGCTGAAATCTTGATCATAATTTACTGTGACAACTTCATACTAAAAGTGTCAAGGAAAGAAGGAAAAGGTCTAGTTTGAACAAGCTATCAGGTTGAATTTGAAGGATGATCAGCTTAGAAGAGGAGGAACAGAAGAAAGGGAAAGAAGAGGTTGCCCTTCCTCTAAGATTCAGTTAACGTTCAACTCCACAGCACTACAGGAATAGCACTTTTCAGACCAAGACTATTCTTGAAAAAGCATGTGAAGATGATAAATTAAAATATTGCAAGCAACACTACTCTACTATTTTCTACTCTGTAGCTAGTTACTGAACTTAGGAAGCCCTACAAAGCTTTTATCCTTGGCACCTAGTACACCCAACTAAAGGCAACAGTTTTCTATTCAAATGTGGAAGCTTAAAAGCTTTTCTTTCCAGAGGAAAGCTTAGGTACAGGGTTTTAGCAACCCTTAGGGCCAATGAAGCTTGACCAAAAAGTACACCGAGATTTAGTTGAGATATGTCAGTTTCCTACCCTTAAACACATTTAAACATATGGTTATTATAAAACATATACAAGCTTATATAGATATACACCTACATATAAACAAAGTTACTAAAACACAAATAGCAGAGTGGACTGATTTATCTCTATCATAACTGCAGACAGCTCTCATGCTACTAGTTTATCCGAACTGCACACTTTAAACAATTTGATAGAAATCTGCCAATTTACAAGCACACTCCCACTTCATCAAGACTAGTAAAGCTGTAAATAAAGTATATTAAAGCATTTTAGATGATGCACAAGATACAAGTATTGCATTTAAACTGCCTATTTTGGTTTGGTTTACAATGACAGGATGAATTAGTAATTTGTGTGTTTAGAGAAGTCATAAACTTACATAAATTACATAAATTCAGATGAGGACTTCGTTTCCTCTCCTTCTAAGAATCACCAGAAGTGTTTAACAGAAGTCTCAATGCAATCACAGAGCTTAGCTTCATTAATCTGTAATTGCCTCCCCAACCCCACCCTTCCATCCAGTTAACGTAAAACACTTGGGCTGGGGGAATATCAAACCAAATTTTATCCACCAATTTGAAAAGTTCACGACAAATGTCTTGTTTTCTATGATTACAAGGGTGTAACAAGTCACTAATACATACTTAGAATACCTATAATTCGTCTCGATCAGTTGTAACACAGCAGAATTGTACTTCAGTGAATTATCAGCTTTGTGCTTTAGCACTGTTCTTAACTAAATTCTTCACAACCAGCTTCATCTAAAAAGCTCTTAAGTTTTTAACTTAGGCTTATTGGGTGTTCCACAAGGAAAGCTCATCTTTTCCACCCTACAACGTTATCACAAGATAGACCACTCAATCCAATAAAGAACATCAAAGCAAAAGGAACTTTGTACTGTAACAGTGCAATACCTTTAGTCAACTTCCAGTATTTGTGTAAGGTGAAATTCTGCTTCTAGAACAAAGTCCAGATAAAAATGAACTACAGCTAAACTAACTTCCTCAATCTCACATAGTCAAGAAGCTTTTAATCTACAGACTGTCTTATGTTTCTGCAGTTTATCCATGAAATTTCTCTTGCAAACAGCGTCCCAGATTCCATTTTGGCCAGTATAAAACTCAAAATTTGTTCTTGAAGCACATTTGCAGTAGTTTCTGGCTTTCCAGACATAAATCTCTACAGAGGAATACTGTGGCTGCAGAAAGAGCAGTCCAGAATCACACCAAGAAGCCTGACAGGGCAAGTAACTGCTGGATCCAGCTCCTCAGAGAACAACAGGGCTCAACGCCCATGACATCTGTCACACTACAGGCATAGAACTGCTGAACTGAAACAGCAAGCTCACAGCAACAGAAGAGCAAAGGACTTGGCGGCTCAGTGCTAGAGAAGCATGCTAGAAGAGCGGACTTCTCCTTGTTAAGGTGGAGGCCCAACCTTGCTGCAGCTGTTGAACAGGTCAGTGCTCTCTATAAAGTGTGTGCTCCCACTATGCTGCTAGACAGCCCCATTCCCTCCATAACACAAAACATATTTTTATCTCAGTCACTGCAGTGCAGTATCTGGTGGTTTAAGCTCATATCTGGTTATCCAACAGACAGGCTAAGATACAGGCGCACACACATCCTTCTGCCACTTTAGTCACACAGCAAGACAGCTAAAGGCAAAAACGTCTTAGGCAATCTCCAGTAATCTTTTTGCAACCGTTTATCAAAGCCTCAAGTCTTTCTGTCCAGATGGGGATTACAGATATTTTCACCTTACTACCCAGACAGTATAAAACCTCCAAAGATGCTTTGGGAGTATCACAAGAGGAGCAGCAAATGCCTGTGGCTTAAAATAAATAAATAATAATGAAAAATTAAATCAAATCTTAAATTGGAAACCTTCTCCCATGAACACTAAAACAAGACCTCTCAGCTCTCTGGTCAGCATGCATTCACCCTTTAGGTTCCTACAGCAGGAACTCAAGTTGATTCTCCTCACCCTGCAGTTGCAGCACAGCATCCCCGACTACGTGGATGCAGGCATACATGTACACAAGGCAGCACCAGATGGCCTGGGAACTCTGTTTTCTCAAGTATTTTGAAAATTGGATTTATTCCACAAGCCATCAGAAAGCCACAACTAGCTGATCATAAGAAAGAAAATCCTGAAGCAAAAAACTTTGTTTCTCTGGTTTTCCTGGAAAAAAGGTATGTTTATACAAATATCTAAAATAGTTGTCATTCTGATTGAAACTTGTCTTTCTAATGTAACTTGTGGATTTGGAGCTAAAACCATATTTTCCATTGGAACTTTTTCAGCAAGATTCAGAACTGTTCGTTTGTGCTTTCAAGACATAAATAATCTTCCACTTGCTTCTTAAAAAGTGTTGGTTTAGATCATGTTCTTAAACTGTTTCTTTCCATAAATGTGATAATTTAATTATTAAACCTTGTAAGGTTAATTTGGAAAATGCAACATGAAGTCAAATTTATCCACAGCTTAGTTTCCAAGTGAGAGAATAAACTAAAAATAATTGAGGAATTAGAAATGTCAGTTCAAATTTTTTATCTTTCTATTTTATTCCCAATAGAGAATTACTGAATTTGTACTAGCAGCAAAACTCATTTCTGGAATATTTATATTTACAATTAAACTCTGACCACTTGAATTTTATGGATCCCTGACAGGTTAGGAAACCAGACTCTGCTCAATGCAACATCATTTTCCCTCAACAACATAGATGTCTTTCACCTTCCTTACAGTCAGCCTCAAAGGGATAAGCAGTGTAGGAAAAGTACTCCATTACAGGACATCCACATCCAGTAATAATCATTAAGATCTTTTCAGCCCTGGTTCTCTTGGTGGAATCTAGAAAAAGGCAACCTTCTCAAACTCCTAAAATCTTTCTAATTTCAGTATCAGCATTGTTATTCTTATAAATTCTGGCTTCCTGTTAAATACCGAAAATAAAAAATAGAGATGTCTGGGTCCAGTCAGCAATAAATAACAGCAGCAAAATTTATACCACTCATCATGATTTCAATAAAATTAAGGCTCATAAAACAAGTCTAACTTCTTCCTCCATAAGACTACACTTCTAAGGTTCCTTACTGCTGCAATCTATAGAATATCCTTCTTCAAGATATCTGTGCCGAAGTCAGGTGAGATCTTGCCGATCTAGTTTGAGCTACTTGCCAGGATTTCTGTCACTGAACCACACTTGCTGCAGCAACTAAGCATTTCTTCCCCACTTCATCCTGCCATTAGTGGGGCAGACAAGGAGCACTCCCATGATCAAGCTATGAGAGCACTAAGTACATTAATCAAACAATTCCTGAAGTGATTATTTATACCCTCAAGACACAACAACACAGGCTTTCACAGCACTTTTGCCTTAAAAAGCTCCCATGAGCTCTGTCAGGTTTTCCCCTACTGCTCAGCCCCTTACTTATGCCATACCTCTAACAAATTTCTGACATTCAATGCTGCAAAAGCATTTTTTACAGTGAAACATCCCTGGACCTGATCCCTGACCTGTCTTTCAGCACAGCCCCACAAACTGCTGAAATGGCATATATCTGCCTGCAGCACCAGGATGGGAACTAGAAGCCAAGAACTCTTTGAACTCGTGCTGAGCATGAAACACCTCTACTCTCAAAACACAGTCTATGAGACAGTTTGACAAAAGTAAGCCTAAGTATTCTTAAAATAGATGTATGTAGTCCATGACAGGCAGATTAAAAAAAAAAATATATATATATATCCATCAGGAAGGGAAAGGATGACAGGAGCCAGCCAGCAGCACTGTCAGTGCAACCCTGAAGGGCTCTGCTCACAGTCACTCACCAGATAAGTTTTCCCTGGGAGGCAACTAATAAGAAAACTCCTGCTGAATTTCACAAACCTGGCACAGTAGCAGAGGATGATGGGTCTTGTTGGGTGTACAAACTGATTTGCATCTCTTGGGGGTGCAGAACTTCATCAACAGACTGTAGTTGAATTCAGTGAAATCACAGGTCACACACAGAGAACAGGAGTTTCACTCACACTCGCTAGGTCAAAGATAGCACCCTGGATTTCAGCAGCACTGTAAGAACTGGTGTAACAACAGAATAACAACTGGCCATGAGCTCTCACTGTAATGCTACAGCCAAGAAAGTAAATATGAGCCATGAATATGTAACAAGGGAACGTTAAATAGGGAGCGATGCCATTTCATGTAACATGCAGCAAACCATCGTACCAACATTGCTGTGCCCAGCTCAAACATCTGCACATTATGCATAAAGTCAGAAAAAAGCTACAAAGAATAATCTTGAGCCCAAAAAGTATCTGGAAATAAACTTTGGTTTTATCTCTTTAGACAGTCAAAGATAAGACTAAGAGGTGGCTTGCATGTGAATTTCACATACCTTCCTGTGGATAATATTTTTCCCCATAGTCCCAGGACCTTTTGTCGCATACCTGCTCAGGTACCAAGACAGGGGATGACAGAGACCATAAAAATATCAGATACAGTACAAGGCCTGTTATTATTCTGAAAAGTCCATGTACAACTTGAATAAGTACCTGCTTCTCATTAAAGACTCTTAAAGGCAGAGAAACTAATGAGATACAAGGAAAAACTGATGCTAAAAAGTGACAAGCTTAAAACACATCCTTGGAAGAAGTTCTAGAGACTGATCACGGAAGGGAAACAGATTAAGTGTTCACAGCGATCCTTTCTGACCTGAAACAAATCTACAGTTCAGAACCTATTCAATTACAAGCCATCCATACGATTCACTCTCCAATATAAAGAGTGATAGTCCAAATGATATCGAGGCAGAACAGTCAATTGACTTCCATTTAACATCATCATAACAGCCTTAACAAAAGGTGCTAATAGGAGTAACAGAAGGGAACAGAGACAGCTGGCTCTGCTAGCCACTTACCCAAAGCAAATTTCTTTAGCATATACCGTAGCTCTGTCAGAAGTGGCAATGAAACTGCCACAGCTTTGGGGGCAGGGTGGGGAGACACAAACAGGTAACAACAATCATATTAGTGATTTTCTGCAAATCCTTCATTCTAACAATTCCCTTTGAAAAATAACTGCTGGTAAAAACAAGAAGTCCTGTTAGTACGTGTAAGTTTGTATTCATTCAGGCCATCAAAAAACCATCTTGCCTGCTGCTTCCCTACTGAAACACGAAAGTACAAAAAGGAAACACGTGTCATAAATCCCAGCCACCCTAAACATTAATTCCACCCTTTAATGCCACCTGGAACCAGCAGCCTCACAAGAGCTTTTGAGATAGAAAAGTTCCTTTGAATAACACTGTAAATTCATTTAGCTCTGAAACCAAAGCTACTTGTTTGCTTCCTAGCACTGACTATGGTGCCTGTTTCTGCATTTATAACCTATCCTTTAGCGATAAAACCACTACAAGTTTGTTAGCACTGCAGGTTACTTCCATGTATAGACAGAAAGAGAAGTACACTCATGAACACATTCTCATCAGCCCTGCACCCAGTCTCCCACTCTTTTGTTCGTCTCTCGAAGAGCTTCCACTACCATCTCTGCAGAGGCAGAGGTTTCCCAAGGCTGGAATTTCACAAACATATTTTTCAAGCAAAGCAGGTGACAGTCTTGGAAATAGACGAAGTGGTTGCATCTTGTCCCTCTGGAACTGCACTGAATTAATATTTTGCCTTCAGGGACATTTCTTCAGCACTACAAACTGATGTTGGGTTGCACAGTGTCAGTCAACTATTTGGCTGTTTGCTTCCAGCAAGTGCTCTCACTTGAGACCACAGAAGCAAAAGAACTTTGTATTCCCTCTCGCCCGTATCCACTCTGCAGTGCAGGCTATTGCACCCTTTTACAAACTAGTTCCAAAATTCGCAGTTTTCTAAGCCTCACAAAAGGGAAAGTGGGAGAAAAGGTTTCTTCCCAGATACATACCAGGACTTGGAGCCTGATCCAAAACTCCCGCGGGAAAGCAGGCAGCACTGTTCAGAGAGCTGCTGTCTGTAGGGAGAGCTCCCCAGGCCTGGGACTGTTCTCAGGATCTATATTTGGTAGCTCCCACAAGTCATTTAGTGCTGCCCTAGTCTTGACAGCCTTATCCTGTTAATGAGGTTAATGCCTATGCAATAAAGAGGAATTTGTACTTTTAAAATATTGCCCTATCTTCCTTAAACCTAACCATTCATTTGTCCCATAGCTTGCAAAAGTGCAAGCATTTCTAGCACTCAGCTTACTGAAGAGCTGGGAAAGTTCTCCACTCCTGGCATTACACAAATGCTGAGAAACTGACAGATGTAACAGGGAAAAATCTGCTTTCTGAAACATTCTGATTAATAATATTTTCTATTTATGAATTACAACAACTTTTTGCTTTGTCTAACAATTTTTCAGACTATGATCATACACTGGAAATGTTATCATATGATCCGTTTCGTTCTGTCAAAGTAAGATGAAATTCTTCTAGAAGAAATATTTCTATCAGTATCTAATACCATAACATGTAGGGGAAGAAATCAAGGTCCCTTTTCCTGACCATAACCATATTCTTAAACCAAAGTCTTTGTGAAACAGCAGAACTTTAAAAAATACATTTTATGATCAAATTATAAATCAAAATGCATTGAGTGTTTACTGTGAAGACACATAAAAATCTGAGCACACTAACTAAAATGAGAATATCTGCTGGGAAATTTCAATAGCAGCAAACAAAACCCACTTGTTTTTGTTTCACAGTGCTGAACTTTTCTATTCTCACTCCCCTTCAGGAAATTCAGTCATCAACTACAGTCTATTTTTTGCTAATATACAGAAAAATGCTCAAACTCTTCCCTTATTTTCCCCATATTTTGTAAACACCTATACTTTCTAAAGGAAAGGTTTTCCTACAGGATAAATTTATAATGCAAATCATGCATCAACATGCTACAGAGGAAAAAAGCAATTGTAAGCGATACCAACAAAAGAGGAGATGGCTCCGAGAATTCAAGAGGGAAAAAGTGAAGGCGGTGAGTAACCTTAGCTTGCTTCCAATTCTAAATTTAAGAATACTACAAAAATACTTGTTGTGCAGATCATTTCCTCATAGATCAACCTCTTAAAATATATTAAGCACCATTCATGAACTACCAAAATCTATTAATTAAAAAATTCCCAAGTGCCTACTGTTTACAACAAACAATCTAAGTACTGTGGCAAATGTTTTGATGCCCAAAACGCTCCGCTGTTTTCACAGTTAAAAACAAGGGCTTGATTTCCTATTTTACAAGTTTTGCCACAGTTCATTGAAGAGAGAAAAGCCAATCATGAAATATCACCGTATGAGGGGAGGGGAGTGAAGGGAGACAGAGCAGGCATACAGGCAGATGACAGCTTAAGCAATCAGCTTAAAGGCAAGATAGGAAAGTGCTACCGTCAACATTTAATGGCTTCACTGGCCTCTGCAAAAGGAATCAGTGATCTCCACTGTCTTAGTAAGCAGGTCCCCCCATTAAAAATAAAACCCATCAAAATTAACATCTTCTAATTAACTGTTAGACAAGAACAGAACTCAAATGCAGTGCTGAGAGCTGTGGGCAGAATTAATTGTGCAAGGCAGTCACTGGGCACGTGTAGAGCCACCCTGCAGCTCTGTGTTCCAACCTGCAGCCCACAACATGGCCCTGGCAGACGAGACTCACAGGCTCAGGAGCAGCCACAACGCAGGGCTGGGAATGCTCCTCCTCGGAGAAAGGGGATGGTGGTAACACATAAGAAAACATCCTGCCACCTCCTCTCTTCATTGCTGAACAGCAGGGAAAGGAAAAAAAACCCACCCTAAATCATTGCCCTAAATCAAGCCCAATGCATGAAATAGCAGGAAGAAAGAGGAAATAAAGGTTTTCACACAACAAACTAGTTACATTGCTGCTCTATTAAACCAGCTCTTCCCTCCAGAGCTACAGCAGGACTTCTGAATTCACATAGACAGACATCGGCATCCAAAGATCGAAACGTGAGAAGGTAACCGGATGCTGTCCTCTGGACTTTGCACTTCCAGGGCACTTCCTATCCTAGCAATACGACCTATTTTGAAGAATACGACCACTCTTCACTTATTTGCTTAATTCAGGGAGATAACAGACTCATCATTCATCATCTCTCAAAGCAAAGCACTCATGGAAGGGTCATAATTCGGGAAGAATTTTTACTCAGTAAGTAGCCTGAATATAAAACCTACATACTGGGGATTTGCATCTCCACTGAATAGTGATCTTTGTTACAATACGACGACTGTACAGAGTACTGGTGTTTTCAGATCTGCTTATAAAAATGGAAATTACTGGGTTTGGTCTTTTTATATAAATGCAAGCCCTCAATTTAAAATCATACCATATTACAGCTCCAGGAACCAGTAACAAGGTATGAGTTAATTAAATGACAGAAAAGAGCCTTGACCGATTCTGAATGAGAACAAGGGAGAAGAAGGAAAAACTTAATAGAACTGTTCCTTTTCTCAGAAAATGTGGAACACATTCACTTGCATAGTTAAAGCAGGCAACATTTAGACATGAAGTAATTTTGTGCAGACTTAACACCAATAAAAAAGATGTAATGCGGTTAGCATGTTTATTTTATCAATATTAAAAGTAGAATTTGTTCACAGCCTAGGGTAATATTAAAGCTTAACACAGCCAACTGAAATTGCTTATCGTCTAATCCATAACCTACACGGCCCCACACAGTGAAATGTATACAGTAAGAAACCCTAAACTTCAAAATGGGAAGTGGTTTCCTTGTTTAGTCTCAATTCAGGCAGAAAAAGAAACAGGTGTTTTCCCAGCCAAGGCTGCTAAGCTAGAAACTTCTCAAGTCTACATTTATATATATATATAAACCAACAAAAATAACACATATAATCGATCACTAGTACTACAGACAACTACTGTGAAAAGCTTTATTTTCAGACAGTGATAAAGAATTCATCCTTGGATAAGTTATCCTTTGAAATAATGTTGCGGTCTACAATAATTTAATTACAGGTCACAGACCCTAAGTTGTAATGCTGTGATTTTCTAACTGCATATTTGGTACTGGTATGTTCATATGAGTCCAAGTTTTTCAGAAGAAGGGACCTACACTCTACAAATGCTTGTTTAGAATTACTTGTTTTACTTCACAAACATTGAATTGGATCCTCCATTAGGATTTCCAAGCTCTATCATATAAACTGTACCACATGTTATTGTATTTCATAATTTTAATACATCTCAATGTGTTTGTCAGTATACTAAAAAAGACGACATTTGGTATTTGTTTGGATAAACTATCTGTGGTTCCATAACAACAAGGAAGGGAAATAATCTGAATCTGTACAGATCAAAATCAGCCAATATAAATTAACTCTTAATACTTTTCAGGCTTCATGGCTGGACTCTGAATCTGGAACTTCAACAAATATTGCAAAATAATCTCATCATAATATGGTTAATGGTCCAGGACATATTTAAATTGATGCATAGAAATAAATGGAAATAGCAAGTCAAATGAAGAGCAGATGGCCACTCTGAACACTTCATTACTCTCCAATCCTTTTATTTCTAATGCAGAAAGAATAAAAGAACACTTACCATAGTCTGCACTGGAAAACAAATATTAAAAAACCCATGAGTTTCTCAAGTAATTTAAAATACTAACACAGCCACACTGTACATACCGTCGACAGCTGTTGACTTCACCCTTCTAGCAAAAAATAAATTATTTGTACTTATCCTTACATTTTGCTTTGCAAAGGGTCTCCAAATTTAATGACGTATATTTTCTGCCTTCTTGTCCCAAGCTCCTTCCCACCCCATTTGAGTTTTTGGGTCCATTTTTGTTGTCTGATATGAAACATGCATTTTTAAAGCAAGGAACTTTATCCTTTGAATTAACTATTTCACCAATCACTATCAATGTTCCCCTAATACTTGCTCTACAACTGGGATCGTTCAGGACACGTGGTCACCTGCACCATTTGTGCCCTGACACACAGCACTTTGCTAGTCAAGCAGCCTGAACAAGTTGCTGAGCCAGCAACAGATCCCTGGCCACAGCTGGGAAACTGTATTTTCATGGGGAAGTAACGGAACTGAGGAGTATTTCAAATTTCTGACAACTGCAGAGAAGCACACAAACGATCTAAACGGGTAAAAGGGAAAGGGACAGAGAACTGTGCTCAAGGCCCAAACCAGAAGGAAGCAGACCTCTAGTGCTCTTTAAAGTGCCTCCCAGAAGAGATCCTCCATGGTGAACTGTTTCACAGCTTGTGTAACTGCTCCTGGTATGCAAAGAAAACTGCTTAAACAGATTGGGAAAACAGAGTGGGGTAAAAAAAACCCACAAAACTAAAAGAAATCTGCTCCTATTAAAAAGGAAATTCAGTAGGTATTATGCTAGTACTACAGAAGATATCCACACATACACAGAATTGCTCAGGAGAAGGCTGCACAGGAGAAGGGTGGGTGGAAATGGTTGGGAATTTAAAAACAGAAGCCCTGAATCAGAAAATGGACCTGTGCTTGGAAAAGGACACATTAAATGAAGCCAGCCTCTTAGAGAAAGTCACAGGAAAAAAAGGAAATTTACAGAGGCACTACAAGTAGAAGCACAAGGGAGCACATGATGAAGAAAAGCATGGCACAGGGCAGCAGGAATAGAGGTATCTGTCCCCTCTCTATTTCAGAAAAGAACTGGATAGAAAGTACATTCCATATTTTATGTAACATTTCTAGTTTCTTCAGCACTTCAGCCAGTTTCTTCCTGTACCACCTTCTGCAATCCAAACAAAACTAGTCCTCTGCTTGCTCTTCCATATGGGCTGCACTTCCAAAGTCTCTTTGTTCCTATTTCATGCCTCATAGGAACTTTTACATGTCCAGACATTCTTTTTCCTCTTCAGGACCACTACTAAGAGCCTGAAACTACAGGTTTGCTACCCAGCAATCTACCCTAGAACACTACCACTGGAAAAAACCCCAACATATTAGGTGTACACTGTTTACAAACACCCCATATCTTCTAACTGTCCTGAAAGTTTCCGTATTGACCATCTCCATTCAAATCCATGGTGGTCTTCAGAGTTTCTCCAGTGTTCATGACATGTAAATAAAGCCCAGTGCAAACAGCTCCTACTGAAATGCATTTTTGTGCTAACAGACAATAGGCCCAGCCACACTGACATTTCACAGGGTTAGTTTCCTAAACATAGCTGTGTTCTAGTCCATTGTATAAAGCTTCCCACAGAATGCATACAACAACCTTATCTTCTTGCCATCTCTTCAAACATAAGCTCTCCATCACAGAATTAGTATCAGGTGCTCATACTTCCATCTTCACAGTATACTACTCTTATCATTGGCTTTCTCTCCCTCACTGGCTGTCAACTCTTTGCAGCAGCAGTCCTGTTATGCTGTCTATCTGTAGTGCATGGAAAAATGGCACCAGTTTCCATAAATAACTAATGAAACTCACAAGCAGCATTTATCTAACATATGCCAGAACAAAACACTGTTCACTGCCTCCCTCTTTTACTGTAGATGTTGAAACATCTTTTATCTTCTTGTAGATTTATTGGGGATGCTTGGTGAGCACATCAAGAGCCTAAAATGCCCTCTTTTCTCTCAAGACACTAACACCATGCATTTCTGAAGCACAGCTGCAGTCACAAGTGCATACCTCATCTCATTCCGAGGCTGTGTATGTCCCTGATTCTGTGCGTGATTCTACTATGAATGCTTTCCCCACACCTTCGGTGTACGCAGCATCGCATCGAAGTATACGGTACCTGGATAACATAATTAAAGGCTACTGCCAAAAGACAACACATTGGCTTCTAGCTACTGTTACCTGATCAGAGCTGTAAGGTAATGAAAAAGCATCTCAATATGAGCTGCAGAAGCAAAATGCCCAACCCCTTCTAAAAATGAAGCTTGATCAGTTTATGAAGGGGATTACAGGTGCTGGTGCCCACAGCAGTTCATGCACGAGAGACCTTTCCAGTGCTGCAAATATGCTTTTAACATTTTCCAGCAAGTACTCCAGTTTTATGTTATTGAAAGGTAACTTCTGCATGAAGAAGGCATATTATCAATCCCATAAGTGATAAAAGCTTTAAAGAATTAATAAAAAATCCTATTCCCCATCTGATGTAATATACTTGTTTGGTTGGGGGGTAACTCTTCAGTTAGGAGGCTCCAGAGAATGAGTTTAATCTCAGTGTCTACAGGGATATTAGTGCATTTCTCTAGAACTAATATTCCCAAAATGTCATTAGGAAATCATGTGATATGTAAAAGAAAGAAAAAAATGAGTTGTACTTCTCTCCCAATATTTATAATTTTAACAAGTCAACTACATTAACCAATAATTACAAGATAGAGATGACTACTCAAGAGTTAATTAACATTTCTATTTGATGTAAGTGTAGAGGCCAGATAGCAAAGTTTGTTATATTTGTGTTACTCCAACAAGAAAAGGATACAACACATAGAAGATTAGAGATTAGAAAAGGATGTTGGAGAACATTTACTATCCCTGACCTGAAGTGTTTCCATAGCAGCCGAAACAATTATTAAAACAGATGGACTAAAAGAAAGGCAAAGAAATAATACAAAAGCTACTCATCTGCAAAAAAACCCCATAGATTTAAGGAGTTATATTTGACTTGTTCTTTAATTTAATCATTAAACATCACCTACTTTCTCATATGTCGGACAGGTCTTTGTAATGATGTTCATAGCAGCACAGAAATTTATTAAAGCAAGGAGATTTTTAGACAGGAGTATTTATGACAGACAACATGTTGACTGCTGTGGCTTCACATCACAGAAAATGTTAAGGTACCCTATATCTGCTTTGCAGTATGAGGATTTCCATAGTAGAGTAAGCTTACTATTTGTTCCCTCTTTTTTATCCCAGATTACACAAACCAAAGAACACCCTACATGTGTTCATTTCCCTCCTGCCCTCCCTCAACTTATCACAGAACACTGTTTTGAGTGGCATTAAGAAAAGAGACATTAATACTTACTACTCTGGACAGTCCCACTGAATAGCCATCTTTCATATCCTCCCTTTAAGGTTTCATAAGATGCACTGAATTAAAAATCAGAGACTCCATTTTTAGAAATGCCAACAACCATGTCCTAAAGTCAACAAAAATTTGGCTTTTTGGCCTCATCTGAAAGCCATCTATAGACTGTTCCGATTACATATTAACTAGCAGGCATCATCACCACTGTGTAAATGTCAATGCTCTTTCCCTGCATTCTTTACATAAGAACACAGCATCATCCATAACCAGTTTTTCTTTCATTAAAGTCATGAGTCCTCAGGAAAAAGAGAGGCAATATTGTTCTGACAGCAGCAAGCAAGTGGCCTTCCATCTGCCTACAGCTGAGTTACAAAATCTAAGCAAGAAACAGCCTCCCCATGCAAGCGAAGATGCAACACAAGAGAAATTAAACAGGTTCTCAATGGTAAAAAGAAATACACTGATACCTGTGTGAGAGTGAGGAATGGATACTTTCTAAGGTAAGTAATTTTCTCCTTGTGTCAGTTCTTATAACTAGATTGCAGATGTGCAGACATGGTCGCAGGTCAAGAGAAAGTAATAGCACCATTTATGTTCCCCTTCCCATGGGAAATCACCCCACAGCAAGAGAACTAGTCAACTGTCATTCACTCCTATACAACTGATCCAACCTTAATAGAATCTCACATTGAATACAGGGCCCTGAGGAGCTCGTGGGTTTAAAAAGCCATCCAGTGCATTATTCTATTTAGAAAGAATACTTTCAAAGTACATGACTCTTGCCTTAGGGGTGAACAAAAAAGCCAGCATCATTAAGCAAAATTTCATGTGAGAAGCTGAGCGTAGAAACCATTATCCAAGGGTATCTACAGTGCTCAGAATAATTTTATGTTGACATTTGTATGGGCACAGCTGAGTAGGAAACAAGTTCAGGAAAGCCGGAAAACTCCCACAAGTGAAAGAGTACACAGCACAGCTGGAGAGCAGACATGCAGATGGAGTATTCTGAGGGCGCAGAGGACACGCAGTAAAAAGAATAAAGTGCAAATGTCCCAGAAGGAAGTGGGCGTGGAAATGCAGATAGAGAAGAAAGGTGACTCTGGTCACAATATTGCTATACAGCCTAGAGAAGAACAAGCTAAAGAAGGACTCATAGATCAGAGCAGATCTCTATCTCTGTTACCACCACAAGCAGACAAGAGCTTACCAGATGTGCAGTTTCTAATATAAATGCTATCACATAAATGACATTAACCCCAAAGATAGTTACCAACCTACCAAGATAGGATTTATTTTTCCAACACTGCCATCAGCTTCCACATATGAGAAGATACTGTGGAAGAACCTGATACAGCTAACCTGGAAAAAAGTTTCAGGGCTTTAGCTTTACTTGAATACTAAAAAAACCAGAACCCTAAGAAGTTGTATGTAAGAGTATCATGTCCTAGTATCAACAAATTCCTTTTTCCTCTGGAAAGACAACTGGTATCTAATATGAGCAGGCAGTAGAAAGAGCACATTTGACACATGCCAGTATCTCTTGAAGTAAGTGCTTGTGAACACAATCAGCAGCATGGTAAAGTCCTCTGCAATTATCTACATACTTGGCTTCATGGGTAAGCTGCTCACTGGTGATGAAGCCCACACTCCCCCCTTTTCCATAAAAATCTGAGCTGAAATGAGAGAAACCACCATACACTATTTTTTTTTAATGGAAAAGATGCTACTCAATTTATTCAGCTTAACCAGTCCTGTACCACAGCTTCTCCGTATTAAAGTACATTCTGTTTGAGGCCTTAATTTCATAAGATCTAGAGCTGCAAAGCTCAGAGAAACTTTACTGATCAACTTCTATAAATGGTGCAACGCCTCTTTCAGTTTTTCTGACTCTCAGTGTGGGTGTTACTTTCTGTGAAAGAAAGGGAAAAAGCTTGAGGAACAGCTCTGTAATTCAACAGAACAGTTTTTAATCCTCAAAACATTGTCAGCGCTCTGTAGTTCAACAGAACAGTTTTTAATCCTCAAAACATTGTCAGCTCTTATGTGCTCCAGAGTCCACAACCAGCCTAAGCATTTCAGTGAAAAAAACCCACCAATTTCTCACTTTGTCTTTGGACAAATGAACTACAACCACCACATGTGCCACTCACATTCTGAAAACACCAGCAGTCTAGGCTTCCTTTGGAGGTCAAATTCAAGCAAGAGTGCTCCACCACTGCTTTACTGAACCAAGGAGATCCTTCCATATACTTTCAATACTCAAGGACTAAGAAGAGTGACATTACCTCATTTTCTGATGCTTCAAAACCTCAGACCATCTTAAACAGGCTCTACAACAAAACCTGAGCTCTGATATATCAGAGGGAGTATAATCTTACGCAAAATATTTACTGAGCTTATCTACATAGACCTCTATAAGCAAATCCTCACCATGCTGATAACATTCATCAAGTCTTCTTTAGAAAAGATTTGTGCAGAGATGTTAGAAGGACTGCAGCAAATTGTGAAGGAGATGTGAAGAGAGAAAATATATTAGCATTTCTAGTATCTGGAAATGTGTGATCTAGTCAGTAAGATGAGGGAGGCCTGGTAATTGTGCAGCAATTATCTCTAGGTGGCTCCATCCACATACTTCTATATTCACTTGTGTGAGTCTTACTCCATCTTTTCGGTTTCTTTTAAGCAGAAACCATAGGGTTGCCAAATTCCACGTTTCAGTGAAATGATGCCAATACATACAGATAATTATTAATATGAAAGGCACCTAACAACATTCAAAAGGTACTCTGAAAAAAACACTTTTACACTACTGGAGATTAAAGTAGTGCACAATTTAGTGGGTTGTTAATGCTATTAGTAAAGTTCCCCCACCCGTTTTTGTAGAACAAGCTTAATGGGTGGTGATTATTTGGGGTGAAACGGAAAGATTAAATGTTTTCCAAGTACAGTAATCTTAAATACTATTTCATGGGAAACTTGGTTTTCAAGAGGGAGGGAAAAGGTCAGCAAAAAAGGACAGGTGTCGAGTATTTGCAGGCTGTGTGGAATGCCTGTGTGGCAAACCCTAAACTCCGTAAATTAGTAATATACACCGTGCAACTGTCTTTAAGAGAGAGAGAAAGACACACAACGGGCTCTGGAGATGCCGAAACAACTACAAACGCGTCCCAACTTCACCAAGCAGGCAGAGGCGCACACAGCTCCCCAAGCCGGCGCCGTCCCTTCCTCGTTCCTCCAGCACAGCAGCAGGAGGGGGAAAAGTTCAGCGCCGGCACCGTCCACGCACCCGCCCAAGCCCCGGCCCGCCGTCACCTGAGGCGCTGGCAGCCCAAGCGCTGCTCACGGCCGGGCTGCCGCTCTCGGCCAGCAGCTGGCGGGCGGGTGGACCCGCGGGAGCCGGGCCGGACTGCCCGCGCGGGCGTGCCCGGGAGCCGCGGCCCCGGGCCCCCCTCCCCGCACGGGGCCCGACTGGTCTGCCTGAGACGGGGGTAGCGCCTCAGGCATCCCCCAGGCAGAGGGCAACGCCGGCTGAGGCACGGTGGGGTCGTTAGAAATTAAGGAATAAAGAGGCGGTGCCCCCGCAGCCCCTCCGTGGCCTCACAGCCGGCCTCGCTCCGCTCTCCCCGCCGGCGCCACAGGTGCTGCCGGCCTGGGGGCCGCCCCTGCCGGCTACAAGCCGGAGGGCAGCGAGGCCAAAAGCACCGCACCCCCGCAGAGACTCTGGTCCCTGCCCCACCCCCAGCACGCCGTGGTGCCTCCAAGGCTGGTGGTGCCGTCGGGCGGGGTCTGTGGGCAGCCCCCCGCTCCGAGCCGGGGAAACACACAGGCAGCGCCCCGCTCCAGAGGGGCGGCCCCTCCTGGGAGAGGCGCCGCTGAAGGCATCGCGGCAGGGAGCTGGTTTTTCGCTGCGAGGGGGAGGACAGCAGGTGCCCACCTCCACGCTCCCTCCAGGGGAAGGGAAGACGGACGCAGACGGCTCTAGCCGGCAGGAAGGGGGCGGGCAGCGGGTGGCGAGCGGAGCGGCGGTCATGGCGGGGAGGTACGCCGCGCACCTGGCAGCAGGTGCATGCAGACGGGGACGGCGGCGAGGACGCCCGCGGATAAGAGGAAGAGACTAGCGAGGCTTGCCCGTAGAACGGCGCATGTTGTGCAGCCGGGGGGGAGGGGGGGACTGGCAGGTGCCTGTCACCAGGAAGGGGGGGACACGATGCGGAGGAGTGAAGAGGGGAGATGCGAGTGCTGTTTTGCAGGCAGGGGAGGCAAGCGCACGGTACTCACCGGCAGCTCCACGTTAACCTCGGTCCCGTCCAGGAGAAGAACGCGGCACTGCAGCACCGGTTTACTGCCGCCGGCGGCCGGGATGTGGACGGGGGCTCCGGCGCTGTGCACGACCCCTCCGGGGTGCGGCGAGGAAGGGAAGCCTCCCGAGCCGGCGGCGGCTCCTCGCAGCCCCCCGTCCCGCTCGTCCCCCTCGCCGCCGAGCCCACCTCGCCCGGCTCCGCGCCCGGCTCCTCGCCCGTAGCGCTGCATCGACCGCCGGCCAAAGGTCCTGCGCAGGAACCGCAGCATCCTGGGGGCGCCCTGCCCGGCCGCTCACACCCCCGAACCCGCAGCTCCGCGCCCGGCCCCACGGCGCCTCCCAGGGCAACGCAGCAGCGCCGCCCGCCGGGAACCAGCCCGCGCCGGGCGCCGGCCGGCCCGCCCCTGCCTCCCGCTCCGCCCTCTGCAGCACCGCCCGCCACCGGCACGGAGGGGCGGGCCGGGCCGCGGCTCCTCCTGCCGCCGGTGAGGCGGGGGAACGCGAGCGGCGGGCAGGGGGAGCTGCTGAGGCGGGCGGCGGGAGACCACCTGTGGTGCTGGCCGCGGTGGCGGCACGGCCAGTGCACTGGCCCTGGGTCCGCCGGTTCCCTAGGCCTCAGCACGGCTCGCCACCAGCCGCGGCCCCGCAGCGCGACGGGGCGAAGCGCCGAGCCGCGCCGCTGCGCTCCGCTCCTCCAGCAATTGCCCCGGCTCCACGGTGGTTGGGACTATCGCAATAGTCGTTGGGGCGGCATCTGCGTGGTGGGTGCCCCTCGCTACCACCCCCGAGCCGGGGAGGGGAGAGGAGCAGCTGGGGCGCGGGGCCTCCCCCAGCCGGCCTTGCCTCCGGGCGCCGCGCTTCCCTCCGAGGGGCGGCCCGCCGGGACCTGCCGCCCGGCCGTGCACACGGGGGCTGGCCCGTCCTTCGCGCCAGGCTCGCTGCTCTGCCTCCGCCCCGCGTCGTCGTGTCCCACCCCCCCCCGTCTGCCTCCTTCGCCCCTTCGGACGGGCTGAAGAGAGGGTGAGGGAGGTGACTGGCGAAATAAAAAAATGACAAGGAGGAATGGAGAACTAACAAGCCCGAGCACAGGCGGAAGGAAACGTCTCGCCTGTGCTGGGGAAGGCCGAAGCGGCGGGTCCCGTGGGGAGGAGAAGAAGGAGGGCACCGCACCGCTGCTGCTACTGCTTGTATCCCTGTCCACAAACACGTCTGCCCGGCGTGTGAAAATGCTCCCGCGTTTGCCTTTGCAATCACCGTGGTGTGGTGGTTTAAGGAAAGAGATACGAGAACGTGGTCCGTGGAAAAATCAGACCATGCATCACCTTCCTGGGGTTTCGCTCCCTTTTGTTTCTGCAGCTGTGAGAAAGGAGTATGAGTTTACTTAAGTGTCATAGCAAATTCAAAGGTACAAATACTCACTCATAGTTGCTTTGCCAGTAAGTTGAGTATGTATTCTGGCTCTGGTGGGAGCACTCTGACTGAATTGCCGTGTATGAAATACTGGACGTGAATCATGCCTCATGGAAACAATCAGAAGGACTAATTCTGTCACCTTATGGTCAGATGTGTTCTAAGGGACTTTGAACTGAAATAATTTGCTGCTTCTAAAGGTTTTTCTGCTGTGGATTTATTTCTGTTAACCTTGCTTCCAGGCCAGTGTACACAAGCATTGTTCTATTAGGTATTCAGAAAGCCTGCCAAAATGTCTCAGCTTGTCATTTTTTATTGAGACCTGATAGTATTAGGTAACTGCCTGGTGCTTCAGCATCCTTTTCCATGTTTCTTCAATGCACTGGATCAGGTCTTACAGCATCTCATCAGCCAAGACTGTCACTGAACTGCATGATCTTTGGCGGGGATGCATCCACGGCCCTTCTGCTCTGTATAGCTGCATAAAAGAGCTTTTATAGAAACACAGTGGAAAGGTGCTAATCTTTGCCTACTAACACTCACAATTGAGAGTAGACACTTATTACACATTATTTTTTCCTATTTTTTTTTCTTTTTTTGCATCAGGAGCAGAATTTGTATTTTTTTTTCAGATCCAGAATGGTGCAGCATACCTTCAGGTTCTTTCACTGCTTTGAACACTGTGAAAATATCACAGTCCCCTAATGCTTGTTTGCACACTATAAGCAATACATGATCTTAAGGGCTGGAAATTCAGCAGAATACTGTTGTCTCTTGAGGGAGCTACAGCAATTCTGGTGCAAAGGAGAGTGGGTTGGAAGGGAGGTCTTGTATCGATCAGGAGTGGCCTGGCAGAAAAATGAACAAGTCTTTTGCAGTGCTAAAAAGCATCTTTACTCAGCTGTGAGGCTTCATCCCTTTGTCTCTTTGAAATTTTGTCATGAAAACAGAAGTCTGATGTTTTAAAATACGTAAGTCCAGGCTTGCTTGACTTGCATTAGCAGCACACACGATACAGGCCAGTGACCATACCCCAGAGGCAGTCCTGTATTTACAGAACCACTGTAGAGATGCTAAGGTCCCATTAAATCTCCTGTTAAGCAGTACAAGATAATGCTCATGGAAAGGATCTTCTGAAGGAGCTGGTAGGGAGGGGAAATAAAGCTGGTTCCTTAGTACCCAGCCTCTCTTGGAGTAAAACAATTCCACCATTCTTCTGTCTTGTGTTACCAGCAGAGCTATCTTTAGCCCTGAAACAAGAGCCTGGAGCAACTGTGGGTACTGAGGATGCCATGACACATTCATTGCAAGATGAGACGTATTTAAACTAATATTTACATTTGGGTTTGTACTTCTATGTTCCACCCATCTACATCCTCTCCTCATTTTCGGGTGGGCAGGCCCTAAAGTGATTTGGTTTGCTGGTACCTCTGTCCCACAATCCCTCCTCAGAGTGCCTGCTACTTGCTTGCTTTCCAATGAGAGGCACAAGCAGAAACTGCTGTGATCCTCATTTGTGCTGTGCTTAAGGGCATTGCTTTTAAATCTTTA
Source organism: Bucorvus abyssinicus (assembly GCA_009769605.1). NCBI lineage: Eukaryota > Metazoa > Chordata > Aves > Bucerotiformes > Bucorvidae > Bucorvus > Bucorvus abyssinicus. The sequence goes on from CM020027.1 coordinate 29,525,173, forward strand.
TCAGCATAGCCCTCCACTGCAACATCTACCTCCCGTGGAGTTCTCCAGTCTCCCATGGGAGTCGTGATTTGATCACTGCCACAGGAAAAGTGGTGACCTCGGTGAACTGTTTGTACTACTCCATACCGCAGTTCCGGTAGCAATATCTGCAAGTAACCAGCCTCACCCATGGTTTTGCCATAATGCTAAGCAGGGTGTAAATGGGAGAGCATTTATCAAAGCCCTTCCTGACATTGGTGTAGTAGCAGCAAGGTGGGGGATCTGTAACCACTGGAGACACTAATGCTGCTCATGGCTAAATAACGAAATAACAGTGTGATAAGCACTTTATTCTTGCCCTTTCATTCAGAGTTGGGTTTTGTTCAAACCTTGTCTGATTGGTTTTTGAAAGCTTCGAAATGGAGGCAGCTGCCTAATGGGGATGGGGAGTAAACCACTGGCAGTCCCTGAAGAGATGCCTCCCGCACTGGGTACACACGTGCTGCCTGGGCATCAGAGACCTCCTCCTTGGTCTACTTTCTGTCACTGCAATCACATTTATGGATTTTTCCTGGCCTGCCAGGCTTTCACTATCTGCAAAGGAGTGATCTAAATTTAATTTGTGTGCAGCTGGAGTTTCTTTTCCTGCAGTTTTGAAGAAATGTTATCTTCACTGAGTAACTTAAACAGGCTTATATTTTGCAAGCTTCTGCCAGGATATATTTTGTTACAGTCATTACTAAAGGAAACTTACATAAAAGGATTCAAAGAGCTAGTACTTGTGCAAACCCAGATGTCTGTGTTAATAAAACCAGGGGAAAATAGAAACTTGAGGATTTATGACATACTTTCACTCAGGCTCTCAGATATTAATTTATTGGATTTTGTTTTATAAACTTACAAATGAAATTAAATTGTTTTATCAAAAAAATCATGAAAGGAGATAACATGAAGGTCCATTGGATTACAACATTCACGTAGCAGTTGGCAGTTCTATCTGTTTATTTTCCCCTAAAGCATGTCAGTTATATGAGCAGGCCTAATGTCACTGACTTTCAGGATTGCTTTGTACACAGATACAGATCAAGAATAAAATACAAAGGTAATGCTGAGTTACGCATTTCTATGCCATCTAATTTGCATTTCTATGCCATCTTTCAGCTAGAGAGATCCCAAAGGACTTTCATTAAAAACAGGAAAAGTATATGTAGAACTATTTCACCAACACTGAAATGTTGAAATGCTGCTGCTGTTTAACAGCAAATACTAAGAATCTCTCTTACACAATTGTAATAGAAATATGAATTTGAATAGGCAGAAAGTTATTCAAATCATATGGCCATGATGCTGGGACTGGTAGATTTATTTCTGCGAAAGGTACCAAGCGATCGCAGGTAGCCAGGGTTTTCCTTTATAACACATCAGCTATCTCCTCCAAGTGTTACGAAGGAACTGCTTTAGGAAAGAAATGTAGTTCTTCTCCATGTGGAATAATACCAGTTTTACAGTAGACATGGATTTTGGTAGCTATTGCTGTTCATGTTAATCCTTATATTCTGGAAAAAAGTTTCTTTTTTCTGCCAGAATAAATTAAAAAGTAACTCATTCCAGAATAAGTGTGTCCTCTCGAAGAGCTATTCTAGCATGTCCAGAGGCGTTTGTTGATAAACATGTAAGAGCAAAAACCTTGCCATTAGAAAATCTACAGAAGGAAAATGTTTCTTGCTAAGTTAACACTTTGCAATGCCTCCCGCCCATCTAATAAACAAATTCAGTATGACTTAACCAGATGTTCTTTCATTTAGTGAGGACTTTATCAGGTTTGTGCTGACCTCAATGCATGGAAATTATTTATAGCCGAACCTATGATTAAGTTTAAAGCATTAATGAAAAAGTTTTCAATGCTGTGTTAAATTGCAAAGGTATCAGATGTTCAGCTGAAAAATCAAGGCATCTTCCCATTGGTGAACTGTTTTGATTTTAATCTCAGGGGAACCTAGAAGACTGCTCAGAATATTATCTATAAACAAACATCGCATGCTGAAGCACTAATGTTCCTTTGTAATATTTTCTAACAGAATTATGTATCTTTTAATTATATCTCCACTGAAAAGATACAGCCATAGCTTCATGTGCTGTGCAGGAATTAATAAGATCTGAATTTTGCAGCAAAGATCCCTTTGACTGACAGAGCAACACTACATGGCACCTTTCATAGGTATTACAGAGCGATGAACCGGTTATGAAAACCACTGGAAACTTTTAACATGTATTGAAAATCATCCTAGAAATAAAACAAATGTGAAAGTTGTAATGAATAAACATCACATTAGGTTTGGATTATTAAAATAAGTTTAAGTCAGATGCTCAAGAGTTATTACTGCACTGCCAGGATGTTAAACCAGCAGCAGCAAAGAGACCCACTCCTCAGGTAGAGACTTTGACTATTCATCTCTTGGACTGTTACAGAGTCAGAGAACAAGCGTCAGTAGAAGGACAGGACGTGGTACTGGCAAGAGGAAGAACTTGGTGGAGTCAAACTAGTCAACAAATGAAGAGTTAAGACAAGAAAAGTAAGTCTATGGGACCATAAATGGAAAAGCACTGTGTCTACTACTAGCAAGAACACAGGAAGGAAAAACTAGGACTGAAAGGCTGAACCATCAGTGCCAATAGTTTAAATAAAAATAATTTTAAAAAAATACAATTTTTATTCCCAATTTGTAAACCTACTTTATCTAGCGCAGGTTTTGCTGAAACCTGAGGGATGTGGAACCAAACTGTTGAATTATTACCAAGTTGCTTCATACAGTAGAAACGTTCTGTAACTGTTATTTTTTAGGAACTACATTTTCCTAGACAGCAAACAGCTCATTTTAGAATATAAAATATATATTAATTAAAATGTAGTCTGAACCTGTCTGATACCCTGAATATAAAATGAAATAACACCATCTACCTCCCACTACACTAGAATCCACCACACCAGCAGAACCTGCATTGATATTCAAAAGAGGAAAATCAGGGGACTGAATCACTTACCCCTAGCATGACTTTTCCTTTCTCTTTTATGGCATATCAGTTGGGAATTGGACAGTCCTCTGTGGTGTGTATATGGACTTTAGCTTCCAAGATTGATTGTGAGACAGAAATCCAAGTTTATTTTATAGTAAAAAAAAAATCCATGATAGGGTTGGAGAGCAATATCTCTCAATAATATATGAGGTGGAAGGGAAGAATATTTTAAAGTTGAAGGACTTAACAGCTACTTGATCACCTAAGTTTTCTGACGTGCTGCTTTCCTACTGAGTTTGTGGGAGTTTTGTTTCATAAGAAGTACAGCAGCAGCTGAAGGAAATCTTTTCTGAATCCTTCTCCTCTCCTTCCCCTCCGCCATCAAATATTAATGTACTATATTAATATATTCCTTTGTACAGTAGATTGTACATATACTAAACAAAGAGTTTCCTTCTTCCCCAACATTTTCCTCTTCTTGTTGCCTCTCTCTGTGCTATGGACACTGCCCTGTGCCTTCTTGCAATGATGGCATGAGAATGCTCTGATGTTCTTCTGAGGCTATTTTCTTTCACTTGTCAGATAAATGTATTTTTATTCTCTGTAGATCCTCTGTCAGTGGATGGCAGTGTAAGGTGAAAAAATGCTTAAACCACAGAAAGAGCCATGATGCTGCTGAGGGTAGAAAAGCGTTCATCTCATCTCACCTTTCTCTTGAGATCTTCCCGTGCTTATGGCAATTTACCGGTTTGAGTCACTGGGAAAACTTCTGGCAGCTTGGCAGAAATGCCTTCCTAAAACCAAAAGTAAAGGTATGTACACTGGCTGAAGCATGCAGAAAGACCCTCCTTATGTCACTGGAAGGAAATTTGTATCCTGTGAGTTTCATCAGGAGGAAAGGCAGTGAGTCTCAAGCATGAAGAGAAATTATTTTTCTCGTCTTTCAAAATCAGACAGAAAGTGATACAGAAAGACATGTTTTCTCTAAAAAACATACATCAAAAGGCGTTTGATGAAGGACTGCTTCTGCTCATAAGGTATGGCTGCATAATGACATATAGCAGGCCATTGGGCACCACCTCTTGATCAGGGCAAGTTAAAAAAAAAAAGGATAATTAATGTCATACGTGTCCCTTATATGTGTCTCAGTACTTATTTATAAAGAAATGTTTCTTATGCTATTTTCAGAAGAAAGCCTGATAGCTTTGGCAGTATTATAACACATTGCTGAAGAGACAGATAAAACTACTTCTTTGTTTAGCTGAATTTCCTGTAAGTGTAGTCCAAGTTACAGCACACAAGAAATCTGCCTAAAAATTAAGTCACTCTAAAAACAAACATGAGTGGTAAATAGAATTCTGCCTGAAATGAACAAATCCATTTACACACCTTCATTTTTTATAAGAACAATAATCTCCATAGGTATTTTCTCAGAAATACTTGGCATGTTTTCAGCCACACCTGAACTAGGTTGACTGGGTGCAGGTATATTTCAAATGCAGTGGCCTGACTGCTTTATCAGTTTGAACATATGAACTCATTCTAACAGCTGCAGTGCAGAAAACATCTGTCTTAAACCCTGATAGGTGGGGCCACTTGCAGACACGGCAAAGCCACTGGGTAGCTTTAGATGAAACTTGGAGATTTGGGGAGCATTCCTTTCTTGTTCACTGGTGTGAAGCCATGCAGAGAGACATTTGCTGGGCTAGACGAGATTTTTTTAACCCTGGCGGCTCATGAAAGAGTGAGGCATGTGTCATCCAAATTATTAAAGTACAGTGAGAATAATTGTAAGCCTATTTAAATGTAAGTATTGTGTGTAGGATCATTGTGTTAAAACTCTTAGCAATTAAAAAAAAAAAGGAAAAACAAGCCAAAAATAAAGAAAATGTTAGTAGTTGTACCTCACTGTATTTCCTTCTCCTTCTGAAAGCACAACAGATGTTTGATTCCCATGTTTACAGTTTCGGAGGCAGGCGTAAAAAATTTGTGCTAACAGGCAGGCAACCGTAAGTATTCTCTGTTTGGATATTTAAGTATTCTCACCATCATAGATGAGCAAAGTGAAATGGGAAAATAGACTGGGCTGTAAACACTTGTCCATTGAGATTGCCCTGCATGGAGCAATGCAGAGGATCAGTGGTAGACGGGAAAGATTTCTGTCTGCCTCACTGAAACAGGGCCCGTGGTGGGCAGCTGAGGGTTACCAGCTGCTCCCCTCCTGTGCTGTGGGGATGGTGAGGGGACCTTTCAAAGAGAAGTGGGAAGAAAAAAGGACATCTCGACACTGCTAGACCTGGCCCTCCACAGGGCTGTAGCAGGGATATACTCTCTCAACCAGGGCACCAGTTGTATAAAACTTATCACAGGACCATCAAGCCACACATTAGGGGCGATCAACCTGGAACCTTGTAACATTCACTCGGCAGTGCATTCAGGCTGGGATCCTATTTAATGGAGAACCGGATCCAATATGTTTTATTTGACCTGAATGAAAAAGAGTTTCAGTGCACTACTGGAATGTTTCTTGAATGTGGAGAAATGGACTGCTTACTTTTTGTCAGGAGCTCTAATGTCTTCTCAGACTTTGCTAGGAGATTAAATTAAAAAATTTAAAAAACAGGGGTTTGAAAACTGGAGCAGAGAGACCCTCAAACACAGAGCTGAAACAAGTACATCTGGTGACAGAAGCTAGCAAAACCCAAGTCAGAACTGAAGAAGAGACAAATGCTGATCATGGTGATCCGGTCTTCAGTGGTAGCAGATCACAGGCTGTAGGCAGCTGCTGGATGTGGTGGGAAGCTGGGATCGGGTCCCTTGCCAGGGTGTGGGAACACCAGAGCTGCATTTGCATAATGGTGCAAGCTAATATTAGTCGCGGCTGGGCTCCCAAGCAGGTGCTTTCCAAGGGTTCCTTCACTGTGGGAGGAAGACTCACCTCTCAGGTTAAAAAAAAAATATGGGACAGAGATGAGTGTTTACTTGTTGATGCACAAGTTCTTTGAGAGAACAGCTTCTTGAAAGATTGTGTTTTGCATGAACATACCTGCCCCCTTCAGCCAGTCAGAAGGTGTCTCTGGAAGACCTGCTTAGGCATGGTGAGAAAAGGTGATCCCACTTCATTTTCCAAGGGCACTGGAAGAAATGGGACTGTGCATAGCCATACCTAGTGTCTGGATCTGTCACTGTGTGTTCTCTCTGAACATTGTGCCATAGCCTCACGTGCATCATCCTTCCCTCGAATGCTGAAACTAAGTATGCATTTTATTCTTTCCCTGGTCCAATCATGAAAATTTGATGTTTTTCATAAGGATGAAAACTCAGAATTTTTCAAGCACATTGAACATTGAAAGATCATACTTTAGAGGCATCAGATAACTCAGATAGGAACATTGCCAGGTATAAGCTGGAATTGAGATGTAGGTCTGGAAAACTACCTCTTATCTACCTACATAACGAGGGCCATCTCTGTCTTCCCTGGTGAAGTAACTCCCTACTTGACAAGATCAAATGTGTGGCTGAGGTATTTATTTAGTTCCTAAAGTGTATGAACACCTGCCTGGAGGCACATCTACACAGACTACAGCATTGTTTACATAAAAACAAGAACAGGAACCTGGAGTAATATAGCCTCCTCTGGTAAAAAGTCAGACCAAAAATCCCACTCTCTTGTTAGGATGGAAAACCCTTTAGGTCTGGCTTCAGGCAAGAAACCTCTGCAGATAAGATAAGTGTGGCAGCAGTCCCAAACTGGATCCCAAACTGGAGCTCTGCCCAGCCAACAGGGAGATCTGGGAGCCATCCAGGGTAATACCTCTCACTCTGATATATGGAGCAAGTGTCAGAAGGGGTGAGAAGAGCTCCCCGGCTGCTTCTGCAGCTGGTGGGGGAAAAGGATGAGCAAGGAGGTAGCCACAGGCCACATCATAAATAACCTTACTATGGAGTAAATCCACCAACTGAGCAGACACTGCAACATGTGAGACAGCAACGCTGAGTTTTCCACAGCAGGAGTACATCATGACAGACAGGTAGCTGGGCTGCTGGTGTCTGCGGGCAGTCTTGAAGTCCAGTTCCAGGTAAAGTGCATCCTAAATGCTGATGCAGGAGAAAGTTAATGATCATACTAACAAGAACGGTGTCTGCGTTTGGCTTTCTGTCTTGAATCTTCCTACTGCCTCCTTTGGCAGGCATAGATAATAGCTCAATTGTAGATCTCAGCTATCAGTTAATGTATAATTTTATGAATCTCAATCAGCAGTTGATGAGAACCTCCCCGCCAGCATGAAACCTGGCTCTCCACCCATCAAGCAGCAGGGTTGTCTAACTGGCCACGTCACAGCAGGAAAAGGGTTCATTCTAGTCTTCCTGAAACAGAAATTTGGAGGAGATATTTGAAGGTATAAGATCATTCAAAATGAAAGAAATTCAAAATAATTCAAAATAAATTCAAAATAATGCAAGATAAAATTGAAAACCATTCGAAATAAAAGAATCAAATTATACTTAAAATAAGTAAAAATAATTTAATCTGACAATATGAACATGGCAAAGAAAATAATAAAGCTAATAAAATTAAAGAAATAAAAGACTGCTTTTCTGTTCTCCATCATGTCCACCTGGTGTTGTTGTAGCAGCATGGAAGACAGTTAAAGCTACACTAGTATTCCTCCCTGGAAGTGTCAGGAGAGATGGGTGCCTGTTGTACCCCTGTGCCCCTAGAGAGCTGTATTGATATTGCTTCCATCTATTCATAGGTGGGCAAGGTCTGATAGCCCATCTACAAGTGGAGGAGAAAGAGTCATGGTCAAATTGCTTGTGCAACAGGGTGGCCAAACACTCTGAGTTGGTTCAGAAACAGCATTATTTGTGCATAGGGTAAAGGAAAGGTTGCACTCTCAGAGTCTAGTGGGTTGCTAGGACAAAACTTGTGCTGAGCTTCAAAGCGGCATGCCAGGATGTGTCACCTCATCGGGCCTCTCTGCTTGGGAAGGTGGGTTCTCTGCCTCCCTCCAGCTCTGCTTAGGAAAAAGAAGGGATTGTGTGGGTCTCCCTCTCTTGTACAAAGGAAAAGGGTTCTCCTGTGTGGCCATAGAGAGTTATCATTCTCCTCCTCTTCCTTCTCTCCCACAAGTACAAGAATAGATGTACATGTTGTGGAGTGAAGGGTATGCTTGAGTAGTAGGTCTCTTTTGTCAAGTACAAAGAAAATACAGCTTCGGTATACTTCAATTTGCCTTATTTAGGTGGAGTTAACAGAGTTCATGTACACCTCCTCCCTCAGTCTATTTCTGGGCTTTGCTAGTTTATGTAATAAAACTTTCACATCAGTTTGGGCTCAGATCTCCTAAGAGTATTCTGGCCAGATTTGAAGGTTTGGTGAAGGTCACGAGGAAACAGAAGTAAATATACAGTTGGGAGCACACCGGTGGCAAAAGAATGGAGCGGATGCCTTTGCTGATGATAGGATCTGCAATTTTATCTGGCTTAGCTGTTCAGGGGAAAGTGACAGGGACATACCTGCTCAGTATGCCAATATGCGGACACCTTTGTTTTTCTGAGCTAGAGCTCTGTCATCTGATGACACCCCAAAATTATAAAATAAAATTAACCCAAACCCAGATATAAAAACTCACAGCAGCACTGAACTTTGCACAGTTTAATTAAAATGCCTAATTGGATTAGCAAACTATAATTTGGATTATTGGATTTGCCACACAATAGTTTTCAAATGCATGAAAAATCTCAACAAGTGCAAGTACTCCCTGTTAAGTGGGGCAGCAGTTAGTGTTCTCTTATTCTTCCTGAATCTTGGAAACATTTTCCTGAAACCTTCTTTAAAAACAAACAAAAATCATAAATGTGGATCAGGGTGTTTCTCAGGAACACTTTAAAAAAGCCCAACTTGACAGGAACTTTGCTCTAAGTCCATGACTATGGATAGCATCTACTAATTTGTTGTGCCTGACTTGTAGCTCATTTCAGCAGCTTGATTTTTCAGTCTGATCTAGGCATCTCCCCTTTGAAAATATGTGTCCATGTGTACCATGTCAGGTATCTAAACTGAGCTGCAACATCAAACATTTAAAATCTTTAGTCTTGGTCTGTGGTCATTGCTCTGGCTCTGTATCCACTGCTTTGAACAATCTTGCCTAAAAATTAAGAGAAAATACTGTGCTGATGCTTAATCTTGAGAACACCTGTGAGCCAAGGTGTCTGTAGTAGAGCCAGCAAACAGACAGCCTGGATTTAGCTAGATTAGTGGCTGCTGATCTTTCCAGACACTAATCTTTCGTATCTGACAAAAGAAAAACTGATTTAGATGGCTGACATTTTGTAAACATGGTTAAAATTTAAAGAATGGAAGCACAGTGAGGAAGTCTGTGGCTCATCAGAATACAGAACCCCAAAGCCAGTCAGATGTCTAATTCCTAAAGAAATGCCTGGCAACTGGAAATGCAGACTGGAAAAACAGATTTTCACTGTAGAAGCCTGCTGGAAATGTCATCAAAATATGATTTCCAGTAATTATTTGTAGCCCTGGACAAGTATCATTGTTCCTGACCAATAGTGTGAAAGTAACATAAAGTGAATACGTGGAATTCTGTCTAAAACAAACAGCTCAACATTATTTGATCAGCTAGAGAGGAGTATTGTTTCTGTGAATACCAGCCATAATAGAAGTCTGAGCACAATATTTCAATAATAGCTTAAATAATCCTTGATTAAAGAGCAATGGGGTGGTATTAAAAGCAAGACTGATTAAATCTTTTTCAGAGAATAATATGGAGTTCCAGGCCTCACTGCTGCTCCAGATAAATTAACTGGAAGGACTGGTCCTTTCTCGTTCTCCAGCAGGATGTAAGCAGGCAGCGAGTGAGCAGGGAGGGAGCAGGGCAGCGCCATGATCCCCGGGCAGGACTGCAGTGGCACCTACAGCTCTGTAGGTGTAGAAGGGGGTTAGTGAAAGGTCTCCACAGAGGCATATTGTGCCCGTAGTGTCCCTACAACCACCTGCCTCCTGCAGTCTGAGGGACCAGAGGCACAGCTTGGACCTGAATTTTCTTTGGCTATTGGCTTTGAAGGGCTGGTCCCAGTCCTGCCTCTCATGAGGATGCCTTTCTCCATCCACTCACTCATTGATTAGTGCAGCTCACAGCAGTTAATTCTCTCCTGTCCCAAAAGATAGAAAAGGAACTGGAAGAAAGATGAGAAGAAGACCGAGTTGTAAGGACCCTGCTGGAAGGTACAAAATGAAAAGTGGTATCTGGATGGGCTTATACCTGAAATACTGTATTTGAATAGATTTATGTGATAGTCACCCCGCTGCTGAGTACTGCCAGATGCTCAAAGCCTTGCTGGCTGGCTTTCCAGCATAGGGCCAATAGTGACATGAAGTCTGAGTGCGTGTGAAGAGTTGGAGACAGCAGGCAGTTCATTCCCTTCCATCTCCCTGTTTCCCTGTAAGAAACTCTGCCTCTGCCACCTTATATGAGTTACAGCCCAAGGCAGAGGAGGGTCTGTGCCTGCATGGTGACAGCAAAAGAGAGCAGCTCCATCATAAAACATTACTCCCGCCCACACGGTAAGGAAAAGGCATTTGGATGCAGTGCTGTTGCCTTGTAATACCTGCCATAGCAGTACAGAAATTGTTCAGTTTCCCAACTGCAATGTGTCTGTACCTGCGGCTTTCCCTATACCCACAAACAGGGGATCAGAAAGGACTTTCTGCATTCAGTATTTCAGACTATCCCGCCATCTGGCTTTGTACCTCATTTTAAGGTGGCTCTTGGTAAATCAAAGTTGTTTGTTGTCTACAAAATAAAGGAAAGCAAGGTGGGCAGTGGATGTAAGTGCTGTACACTAGTCTGCTTAGGAAGAGGCACTCTCAAACTGAGTCCTGCCTGCCCAAGATGCAAGCCCTGCAATGCTTATCTTTAAAGGCATAGAGAATAACAAACTCTAGTGTGTACATACAGATCCTGAGTTATTTGGGCAAGTCTGGCAGCACCACTTCAGCCAGCTTAACCAAATAGTCTACTCATTCTTTGTGCTTTCCCTCATTAAAGCATTTTACAAACCCCTCCTTAATTAAAGCTCACAGCAGTCCTGCAAGTTAGTAAAATGTCATTATTCCAATTTTACAGATGAAAAAATTGCAACAGAGGAGTGAAATGCTGTGCTTGAGGCTGCAGGAGACAGTTTTAGAGGCAGGATTAGCCATCAGGAGCTCTTGGCTCTGTGCAGCATAGCCAGCCTCCAAAGGCACTGAACAGCCTCTCAGATGCTGAAAACACTGCTCCCCACTTAGGGCTCCCTTGCAGCCTCTGTATGCTGGCACTAAGGTGGCAAAGGAGGCTGATCTGGGTGCTGATGTCTCCTGTTATCCCATACTTGCCTTCCAGAACTGGACTATGCCAGATATGTGCCAAGGAGAAAGAGGAAATTGGTAACATGACTTTGCTCAGGCTGTTTTGGAGTCTCAGAGAGCTGCCCTGTGAACAAAAAGGGGCTGCAAACAAGTTAGAACAGCCTCTGAGGCTGGGCCAAGCCACAGCAGGTTCTGTACCACCTTTGACCACTTCTGGATTCAGGGGCAGCTCAGGACTTAATCCCCAAACCATGCTGCCTCACTGAGACAAAAACATAATGATGACCACAAACATACCAAAGATGGCTAGCAAGCTGATGCAAGCACTGATCCAAATGGTGTGCCATTTGCAACCCATCTGGAGTGATGCAGGGTGCAAACCTCATCTCTGAGTCATGCAGCAGAGATGTGAAGCTGGGTCTCCCATCTTTTGAGCCACCACCCTAGCCAGAAGGCTCAGATGGGTGCAGCTGACACTCCTACACCTTCCATTTTCATGTAAATGTACAAAAGGTTTCATTTTGCCCAATAAGAAAGGAAAATTGGATTTCTACATGTTAAAAAAAAAAAAAGCTGCACAAAGCAGGATCATTACCCACTGCTCAGATGAATGTAAAACATTTGGATCTAAAGACAACTCGCGACATCTCTAGTCCCACCTCCTGCTCAAAGCAGGGTCAGCTCTGGGATCAGACTGGGTTGCTCAGGGTTTTTTTCAGTTGTGCCTTGAAAACCTTGAAGGATGGAGATTGCACAACAACCCTGGGCAACCTGCTCCAATGCCTGATTTTCCTCATGTCATTTGTTTTTCCCTATACCCAGTTGGAACCAGTTGCACTGTTGTCCTAGAAAGAGGTGTGTCATTTCACCTGGTTGTGGCCACCCGCTGTAATTTTTGCCTTTGTTTGAACATCTGCTTAAAAACAATGAGATAAAAAAAGACCAGAGAAACTTTTCAGTATGGATTTTAGCGCTGTAGCACTGTCAAGATCTCATGCTGCAGGCTCCTGATTACATCAGAAGTGTGGTAAGAACATACCTTTTCTGTGGCAGAATGTGGCAGCTTTTTAAAGACTCAAGTGTTACTTCATTTTCCCCCGTTGTTTTAATGAGACACTGCTTTCAGATCCCTATAATGGAACACAGATCAGAGGTCTCTCAAGCTCTCAAGTTTACATCACGTCTTAATACCCTAAGGCATAGGTATCATGATTGTGATTTACTGATGAAATTCACCTATTATATTCATATTTCATCTCTAATATTAGTCACTTGTTACTTTCTGGAAATTCTGTTATAGAAACATAATACTCAAATTTCTTGTGGAGTTCTTTCTATATTTGCTTCGGCGGTGGGGAGGGGGGGGAGGGGTTGTGAGAAAAAGGAGTAGTACGATGTCTAAACTTCTCCTGAATTACTCTTTAGTAATTATACATACACCAAAGCCAGGAGCTCAGTATGCCATGCAAGTGAAGGAGGAATGTGGGTCTCATTTGGCTTTGACTGTGGTAACAAACTGCACCGTAATTCTGTGTTGGAATAACCCTAACATCAATCTGATTGTGCTTGTAACTGCGTATCACAACGCTGTGAGATACTCTGCTGTGTGTACTTTGTCCGGTGTGCAGGAGTTACGGTACCAGCTTGCCAGGAGGCAGTGCTGTGGTTCAGTCCCAGCCACCCACCGTGCAGCTGAGCATGCGCAAGAGCTGCAGCCACAGCCAGCTGTGGGAGGACTGCTGATGTTTGGAGAAGTGCCAAAGGGAGACAAAATGACTTGTTTAGTCCATTGGTAAATACGAGAAATGTGGCATGGACTGTACCAGAAATCGATCAACAAGAGTGTGAGGAGTTGGGTGTAACTGATATGGGGGGGGGGAGCAAAAGCGAGGACAGACCATTCTGCCGTTGGTATCTTCTTGGGACGGAGGGATCTTAATGAAAGGATCCTTCCCGTGGAATGAAATACAGAGGGACACTGTGCTAAAGCTGTTGTAGTTCAGCCTTCAGTCACTGCTGTTTGCTCATGTATCTGGAAGTCCATGGCCTCCTCCACCTCAGACACTGCAAAAGAAAGAGAAGTAACCAGAGGCCACACTTAACGGCGAGCACTGAAACCCCAGTGAGTCACCCAAGACCTTGCTCTGCTTTCTCCTCCCTTGTGAGTTCCTCGCTGTCATTGCTATCTTTCCCCTCTCAGCTTTCATCTGATCTGCGCTGCATCAGCAGGAGGAAAGCACGCAGGGCAGCCAGCTCTGCCACGCCTGCAAGGGAGGAATGAAGTGGGGAAGCCTGACCAGACCAATGGACTGATATCCCTGAGTAGCAAAGGGAGTCAGAGGGAGTCGGAGTCCTGAACAGTGGCCCAGTGGTTAACCCAGAGCAGCTGCCATGACTGCTCTTGTTCTGGAGAACACTGATTTTTATAATTTTCACTGATCCTTCCCCACCCCCACCCCCCTTTTCTTTTTCCTATGTTTGCACTGTTTCTTCACCTCAGTTAGGGTCAGAAAGACAAAGCCATGAGCTGGCTTAGGCACTGCTTAGACCATAAGTGCCGCAGCGATGCTGCCCAAGGAACCGGCTGATTGGGGAGGCAAAACTGCATTGAACTCCCTGCTGCAAAGGCGGGCCTGGGAGCCGTATCCAGCCAGCGAGTTGAAGCCTAACTCAGGTTTGCTCGTGCAACTGGTGGCTGCAGTGTAGACATAAGGTCTGTTTTGCTGGAGGCCCAATAGTGACAATTGTTTATATCTCAGTCTTAAGCATGGGAGTGCACTCTTTTATTCTTCACCAAGCTGAGTAAGATGGAATAAGAGGCTCTTATTCTCATCCTCTTTCTTCCCCTCTCTCTCCCGAAAGAAAGATATTGGTTGGTTTCTGGTATGTTTGTTTTGAACAATCATGTGGTTCCAATGTGAAAGTGTCTGATATGAAAAACACCTGTCAGTATCTCAGTAGGGTGAAGTCTCTGCATTTGTAAGCACAAGGTCGGTGTTTTCTGTTAGAAGTTTTGCAGGGAGACAGCCATATAACCACTAGAGTATTTTACTGAAAATACAGCAGTTCTTACCTGCTTCTGGGCACACACCCCCTTCAGACAGATTGGTCAAGGGGAGCCCATGTCCTGTTGAAAGCAGGCAGTCACTGTCTTGGAATGACATCCTGGTAAATGGGACATACGATGCTATCGTTTTGTTATCCTACAGAATAAAATGAAATTAAGTAATGAGAAGACAAAAAAAATCAAGAGTATTCTGGAGTTTCCCCTAAACTTGGCTGTGAGGATCTGATTTGTGCTAAAAGCTTCAGCCTGCCGTCCCCAGCATCTCACTCTGGAGCCCAGAATGCATGTAAAGCACAGGAATAACTTCACCAAAGCTCATAAATGGGGCAGGGCAACACACTGATTGGGACGCAAAAGCCTGCAGCCTTAAGAGATGAGAGCAGCGCGCACAGCGGCTTGTGAGAAACATGCTGCCGGTGCTCCTGATGGCTCACGCTGCCTCAAAAGAAGAGTCGATGCTTATTTTCCACCCTCCTGCATCAAGAATAGCTAGGAAGCAGCACCAAACACACGGATGGCTGTCGCCACAGGGGTGTGCAGGGCTTTCCCCAAACACAACTCAAAATGAATTTTTGCTGTGATGATAGACATTGTACCCGAGGGCAGGTTTTGACTGCTGAATGGGTCCTTGCGCTGTGAGCAGACTCCTTGAAGTCAGTGGGAGTCCCCGCCAAGTAATGTGTTACCCACCACGAGTGAATGCATCGCAACATGTTTCAAATAATATCCAAGGGCCCAAACACAAAAAGCACATCTCCAGCTGCCTGCGACTCTATCAGGAGGGAAGTTTCCTTGATTTCAATAGCATCACCTGCACGGATAGAATTGCCCACATCTGTAAGTCAGATCAGGGCCTTGAAGCGTACGTCTCCTGGAGCAAGGATTGCATATCTGCATTTGGTGAGCGTCATTGGATATTCTGCCTGTGCTGCAATCACAATAATAGACCAAATCTCTTGAATCTGGAAGAAGGCTCACAAGCCTGCTTTCTTGCCCTGCCCTATTTTCTTAGGCCAAATACCTGCCGTAGAAAAATACACAAAAGGAACGGCAAAACCCCGTACCTTCTGCGCTGGGTACTGCTAGAAAAGTTTCCATTTCCAAAGTTTTTTTCCATAACCAATAATTAAGTGCACTCTCAACCCACAAGATGTATATTGAAAGCAAGAAAATTATACAATAACATGTCTTATTTGTTCCTCCACAAAAATAAAGCAATTTTTTTTTTCTGTAAGCAAACACAGCAGCGTTGGAATCCTACCAATATTTTATTAAAAGTATTATTTGTATTCTGCATTATTTTCATTTCAGTGGAGAAATATTTTTAGTTAGGAAAGAAGGTTTATGTAACAAAGTGCTTATACCTGTAAATCTTTAGTGCTGGCGCATATAGGATGTATTAGTCACTTTGGTTATTGAAGTTATAGATTCGCTTCCTCAGTCTGAGGAAAGCATGTGTTATCAGCAAAAGTATCTATCACAAAACGACAGCTCCAATACTATATTAGGAGTTCCAAACATGAAGTTTGAGAAATGTGATTTCCTTTTATTCCCTGTCCCAAAATTGCCACCTATTTCATACCTATTCAAAGGTGGGAGGTATCAGCTGCCTTTGATCTTTAACAGCAAAACACAGAAGCAAATGACAAGATATAAAGGACATGTTTAATTGATACTTAATGATTTCCCAGATAGGTGCCGCCTGGAGAAGTAGAGGCCAGCAATGAACACGTGCTCTAGAAACCTCATCTTCCTGCAGCAGTGCATAATTTGCATTAATTACGTCTGTAGTTTCTCTAAGCAAATGGGACATGCTGTAGTCGTATCAAGAGTTTTGCTTTCTCTGTCAGTGAATTGTGCTTTCTCTCTTTGAGCAGAGTGACCTTTTATCAGGTGTTCAATAGCCATTTTTTTGAAGGCTGATTTCACAGCAAAAGCTCTCTGTTTAAAATTTTTAGCATAGCACAGAGAGCATTCTGCAACCTGGAAGTAATTATATGGTTGAAGGTATTTAAAAGACGTTTGAAATGCTGAATTGTATTTTGATATGTAAGGTTTGCAAGTTGTGGTTAGTTATACATACCAAAAATAGCTTTTCAAGAATGTTCAGTGAAGTAGTTTGCTTCTATTCAAGAATATAGACAGAGAGCAAACCTATTAAATTTCAGATTTAGTCAGGATGTTGTTGCTTAGAAGTAATTCAAAATCTTCATATAATTGCAATGTGAACTGAAGAAGTGATTTTGCTTTGAATCTCTGTTAGCAGTCCTTTGAAATCTTTCCTTCTCACCCTGGATAATTGTGAAGTCCTGCAAGACAGCTGCCTTGTTATACTGGTGAGTGTCCTGCAGCACCCCGTCTGCACTAGCCTACAGTGCAGAACTGCTTGGGACTTTCTGTCCTGAGGCAAAACAAGTGTAACAATCATTTACGTGCTTCACTGTTAAGTTTTGTAAAAAAATATTAAATATATGTATGTAAAATGTGTTTTATAATTATATATACTATCTGCAATATATAGTATATTCTTTGTAAAATATAAGATTTAAAAAATCACTCAGAGAGTTGCGTCCACTTTCTGCAGACCTTCTAAAAGAGGAGACTGTTCTGACACACAGGAACTTCAGGAATCCCCTGTTCTTCAGGAATCTATGTTCTAAACATTTGAGTGACTATCTATCTCCTCAGTGGTTCTCAGGCTAAAAGTGACTAAAATGTAACCATTTTTACTACTACCCGGAATAGCATAATTATTCCCCATCAATTTCATATACTCATGAATATGCATGCACTACTACTTTCTTCACAAAATGGGATAAATGTGAGAAAACGAACTTTTGTCTCCAGAATGTGTTTAATTTTTCACTTACAGGAATCCATGACGACAGATTTTTTTTTTCCTCCTGGATTCTACCGACAACAGGAATTGATTCACTGTACTCTCCTTGGAGAAGAGGTGATTGGCATAGCTGCGAAGTGGGTCTGTCTAATAATAATGCATACACTGATAATGCGTCCTTGCATATATATGTACAATAAAGTGCCATTGCTCGGGAAAGCTATTGGAGATATATTCCGCATTCTGCTTGAGCCTACCTGACCTAGTACTGAGAATAGCTGCTGGGGAGAGTCCCACCAAGAACGGCAAAACCTCCAGCGGCACCATCTACCAGTTAACTCTCATTGCTTATGCATGCTAAAGAGAACTTGACAATCCTACGTTGTATCAGTGAGCATCAAAGCAGGTGCAAGCTGATGGATTGAAGGAGGATATGTTCTTATTTCTTCCCATCCACCAGGTTTCTCCTCAGCTGCCCGCCCCCGTTTGCTAGAGACAGAGAAACTTGCGCTGCTATTGTGGGAATTGAGAAACAGGCTATCGCCAGTCCTGGCAGGAGCTGGCGTTGCCTACCTGACCGGCGTACCAACCATCAGGGACATGCAGCACATTGTCGGTGCTGCTGCTGACAAGAGGACAGGCAGAAGGGATTTTACGTGGCACCATCAGTGCTGACTGCCTTGCTTGTTTAAAAATGAGCCTGCAAAATTTATTAGGTGGAGCCATCTGCTTCTCAGTCATTCTCCTACACTACCCCTGACAGTGACTGTCAGGAGAGAAACAATGAATTTACAGCAGTGGGTGAGAATCGATTGCATTTCTGATTCCCTCTTCCAGAGTTGCTAGAGCCCTTACAGTGCAACCTGGAGTATCCAGTAACATGTATCTTTTGAACTTTTAGAGTGTAGAGTAAGTATTAATGGTCCCTTTTACTTTGCTCCCTGCAAGAGTCGGTGAAGAAGAGCCTGCAAAGGAGTTAAGTGTTTGCAACCATTATTGTTAATTGAGATGAGGGGGGAGCTTTTCGTTAACAGTCCCTGGTTTTCTTTTGTTTTTAAAAGAACCTGTTCAAAGGTCATTTGGATCTTATTGAAATACAGCTGCTAATTTCAATAGGTTTTGAATATGACTATGAGCTATGTTCTTTGAATAAGGAGTTTTCATTAACTGATTCCAGTCTGGAACACGCATTTTTTTGTCACAAATACATAATCTTCATGGCAAAATGACTTTTGGTTGTGAATGCTCCTTTTGACTATGTTTATTCCATTACTAATGGAAACTGAAACATTGTGGGGTCTTTATGATATTTACCTGATGTGAAAATGAAGTGAAAAAAATTATAACCTTTTTTTCAAAACAAGAGAAGAAATTACTTTGATTCACTTGTATTGCAAAAGAAAAGTATTAGTTATGCTCCTTCCACTCCAGAACTGAAAGAGAAACTGTATATCTCAAACCTTGGCTACTTTTCAAACTATACTGGTTGATCTAACTAACAATAATACATACTTTTGCCTATAAACCTCTTGATGACAAAAATACGGACTCGGTTGATGTAAGGCAGCAGGGTAGCTAATTTGTTTCAGGTACTCCAGCGGATGAAAGAAACAGGTGAAAGAAGATGCTGCCATTTCTAAAAGCTGATTCACATGTCCTCAGGAGTTAGTGGGTTACCTGCTGCATCTGCTGTGTATATTCTCAGTAGGTGTTTATGGAGGAAGCTGTCCTTCAGCAAAGAGAAGCACCAACAGTAGCTCAGCAGAAAGAGGAGCCCTTGGGCTATCTGCTGTGTAAGGTTCTCATAGAATGCAGGCGACTACACTTGCAGTTCTTGCATGCTCAGTGGCACACACAAGATCTGCTAAACTGGATCCAATTCTCTCATAAGCCTGCCTGCCCTTGCCAAGGGTCTGTCTTCACCCCAGACTGGCTGCACTGAGTGGGCTTCCTTTTCTCCTGGCAAGCAGCACCTCACCAGCATCTTGCTGGCCAAGCAGCCACCAGTGGCCAGATGACCAGGGGTGAAAAGTCCTGAGACAGTGGATTCTCTCTCTTGAGCAGGGTACATCCTATTGCATGGCTCATGGGCTCTATCTTTCCAATGCCTTGCTGGTGCTACTGTCATGGCCTCCCACTCACAGCCATCCTCACCACAGGCTGAAAAACAGTGAATGCAGGTAGGCCAAAACTGGGCAGCATCCCTTCTGCGTCGGCTGCCACCACCACTGACGCAGGGCTGCCTGTATGACCAGTGCTCACCCTCTTGGGGGCTTGTTTCATGTATCACTGAGGTCAGCTGCTCTTCTCTATTTTAGGATCCTCTGTGAGGGGCAGCTGTGCTCATTCACATTTAAGAGGGCCCAAGCCCAAGGCAGGGCAGTGCCAAGGTTGACTTGGTGACCCATGCAGGAGCTGTGTGTTGTCAGAGGAGTCAGCATGCCAACAGGGAGGCTTGCCAAGTAGCCCAAAGAAAACATTTAGAATAGGGTGTGCCTTAAGCTGTGCCCATCTCAGGGCAGAGTGCCAGGAGCTACTGCTCTCTCAAAAATTTCCAAGTCTTTACTCTCTTCTGGAGATGGATGCCTAAAACCCTTGTATTTTCCTCCCTTTGGCATTTCTGAAGTATTGTGGTGTTATAAATATGTCAGTTTGCAGGCAGGTGGCAATACGCTGTTCCCTGCTCAAGACAACTTAAGTCAGCATCTCCTGCCTCCCCAGGCTGTAACACACAAAGAAATAGGACTTGGGGTACTCATGCTTCTTCTGGAGAAGTTGTCCCTCTTTTCACGGCACTGCTAAACACCAAGTAGAAGAGAGAAAGAGATCAAGGGTGACAAAGGTTCCTCTGGATATAGGGCTGTGCTCCAAGCCCTTGCCCTCAGGCACATCTCAGATCCTGCCTCCTCATGCACAAGATTGCCAACTTTAACCGTTGCTGTACAGAGACAAGTTCATTCTTGTGCTCTTTCTTGCCCTCAATAAACATTTATTTATCCTACGCAAAGGGGAGCAGCATAAATAGGGGACTGTGCCTTCCTGGAGAAAGGCAATTGAACCTTCCTGCCCACATTCCTGGGCAGGAGTTTGATGTCACCCTGAGATGGGCTCCTGCTGGTGGGGCAGGTGAAGGAGCACCCGGCCTGCGACTCCTCAGGGAAGGGAGATGTGTGATAAGACACCAGCACTCATGCTGCCCATTATCGTTAAGGCAGAGGCATGTCAGGACATGCTGAGAAGCCAGATGTGATGACCCTGAAAAATGCAAGTTTGGGAAATACCGGCATATTCAAAATGAAGCTACTATGTCAGTTTTGGGGAAAAGAAATGCTACAGAAACAGTTAATCTATTGTTTGTGAGTAGTTTGTGGTATCAGGAAGTACAAAGTAGATACAGTGAAACCAAGAAGTATTTGCATAGTGTTAGGTTAGGTCATCAGAGAAAGTGAGAAAGAAACATAATGCTGTACTGGGCAATGTTGACTGGGCAATGATTATATTCCTAAGCCTACAAGACACAAATGAGTGATTTATAAAAGAAAGGGGACAAAAATGTCATGTTATCTGTTGGAACTTCTGCAACGTCATGAAAGCAATTTGCAGAACTACCCACAACTCACCAAGAAATACCGTTTGTGTCTCATCCTATCCATAGCAGAAGAAAGCTGGCATGTGCAGAGCTTCTTGTGGAAAGCACTGAGCACATCTTCCTCCTTCTTCTGCCTCACCCAGTGGTGTAGCAAGGCGCTTTAAATTTTCACTGAAATCAAGACATTTGACATCTACCTGAACTGCTTTGCATCTTGAAAAAATAGGTACTGTGGGCTTTTTTTTTGTTTCCTCGTGTTGTGCAGGGTACCTGCTAGTCTTGCATGAGAGCAAGTGCTAGAAAGCAGAGGCAGAAGTGTTTTCTGGTATTCTCTGGAGCAGTTCAGCTCTAGCTCCGGCAATCTGTGTATTCTTTTTATAACAGCACCTCTCCCTTAGCACTTGCTAAGAGGTAATCATTGAGAGGTACTACATGTCCACTCCTCTGACTTGCCTGGATTGGATTTGTCCTTTAATTCCATGTTCTGGTGGGATTGCTTATGTAACACGTTTTTTTTTTTTCCTTTGTTAAACTAAGGTTATAATTCCATGGTATAGAGAATAGGCAAATGTTTCATATCATAAAACTACAGCCTGTGGGTGTGATGGGCTTTGGGCCAGCATCTCTGAACAGACAAATGTTTTTTGTCATTTTGAGGACTGAAGGAAATCAGACAGATCACACAGATATGAGAAATAGTATATGTGTTTCATTAAAGATTATTTTATCAAGATGGTTTCAACAAAAATATTGAATACTGGAAATGTTGTAACACCTTTTACAGCCTTCAAAATGTAGGCCAGCAGGCCTGTTTTAAAGGAATGAGAGGGGGAATAAGTAGAAACAAAAGTGGATAAAAAGCTTCCAAAAATCCCAAATGTGTATTTATTTCTTAGGGAAACAATCAGTTTAACACACGTGTTGATGGAGAGGACGATTTCCTAGAAAAAACCCCACCACACTTTCTGTTCAGAAAAAGGACTTTGCATGCAGGACTGAATGGCCACATGAGCAACATATGCATAGTATCATTTTGGTGTCCCTTGTTGAGGTGGCTTACCAAGGAGCAGTGAAAACCACCCATGAGCAAGCCAGTGAGCAAGCTCTGATTCTTCCTGGAAATGCTCATTAGGTCAACTAAAAAGGTTAATACGTGTACAGGAGCATCCTCATTATGTAGATCTGGGCAGCATCTGCAGAGTCTGAATGGGAGCAGCTCCTCATACAAAGAGGAGCATCCTACCTATCCCTGGCAGGATGTTTTCCTCTAGTACCCCTATTCTGTCTGTTTTCTTTTAACTTGTGCACAAAGAATGAAATTAGCACAAACCAGAAAATTCCACTTGCAGAAACACTGCTCTGGCCAGACCCACAACTAGAAAAGTCAAAACTTTGGCTCAGAGTGGAGGGGCTCTGTGTCATTCATCTCCTCTGTAGCTTGGAGACCAACCAGCCCACTGATCTGGGGTTGAGTATGAGGAGGGCTGATGGAACACTTGGCATAGAGAGCCAGCATCACCTCCCAGAAACAGCCAAGCCAAAGGGGCACGTGAGCATATTTAGAGTGGTGTGAGGCAGGGCTGACACTGCCTTGCAAAGAGGAGAGAGGTGATTAATAGCTGCCCAGGCAGCATTGTTTTCCTCTGCAAAGTAATCTCTGCTTTGGAGCTGGGAGATGCTGCTGACGGTGCTTAATCATTCATTCAGGACGCCAAGGTACAGGCTCACTGCAGCCCTGGGAGGACAATTAGGGCTTGAGAGGATAATGCTAGATTCTTACACTGTCGTCCCAGCTCTGGCAGGTTTGCTGTGGGGCCACAAGCTGGTCACTTATGTCTTTCTGCCTTCATTTACCCATATGAATTAGTTGAAAGATGGGCTTTGTGGATTAGTTAATAAATTCTATTGTGCTTTACATATGCAGTACATGATTTAAGAATCCCTGTGGCTGTGCAGAGTCATTAAAAGCCCGGGAGTGGTTGTATTACAACAGGTGAGCATTTTTCGGCAGCACCAGTTTCACGGACGCATCAAGCTGCAAACAGAATTTAATGTGATTTCAACTAAACCATCTGAAAATGTTACGAGCTTTCCCATTTGTTTGGATTAGCATAAGCTCTTCCTCCCCTCATCTCATTTCCCACATGTTTAAACTACAAATAAAGCTGAATTTAAATGTAATCCTCATGTCTTTACCAACTCATCTTCACTGACAAAAGCACATCATTAAGAAATAGTAGTGTAAGGGGGAACTAGCCCTCTCTTTCCAAATGTGATAAAAGTAAACCCATCCAAAACTATGCTAGTGATTTCATTTTATCCCCTAAACTCAATAAAATTGGTATCTCAGAGCTTGCAGATAGATAGAAAAAAAAAAAAATCTACGTTCAAGCTTACCAAAGCATTTCTGTAATTTTGGGATACCTTCCTCAGTCCATAAACACTCATTACATGAGCAGACCCGGGGCCTAAAGAAAACGTGCAGTTTAATTTATTATTGATTATTTTTACAATCTTCAAAAGCTGCTGGAGTGTATCTCAGGGCAGAAATGGAGAAGCATACCCTGGGGAGCTGCCAATGCCGGTTCCACCTGTGTACTAACTAGGGGTTGATCCACGGCCAGTGCACCTGGGAGAGGAGAGCGGTCATAACGTGATACCCCAGTTCAGTATCCGTGCGCAGTCAAACAGTGTACGTTTGTTTTGGGGCTGGGGTTTTTTTCGTTTTTGTTACAAGTATTAACCTTGTTAATACAAGCTTCTGCAAGAGCCATTACTTTCAGCCAGAGGAGTGTCTAGGACCTGAAGCAACTCATCACCAGGAAGTTGTAGAGAGAGCCCTGAAAAATGATCCAGCTGTGGCTTGCTTTGCCCTGGAGGAAGCTGGGACTGTGGGAACTACAGCAAAGGGTACCACGACCGGACCTGAAAGTGATTTTCAGAGTAAGTGACCCCAGCAGAGGAAACTAAAAATCACTTCTCAGAAAGACTTCTTACCAGAAGGAAGATGTAAGTGCCAAAATCTTTAGAAAAACTCTCCCTTTTCCTACAATTTAGATACTCAGTTTACCCTTTGGAGAAGATTCCCTGCCTTGGAGAAGATAGCGACCTCTGAAGAGTCAGTCCCTGGAGGCACAGAAACATGTAACTTGATCATAACCAGCTGTCTCAAAAAAAGCAGAGAAACAAGGCACCACGAGTGGCCTGATGCAGCTCTTGTGTTGTGGCAAGAGGAAATCTACAGGGAAACCTGTGACACAGATACATCATCAGAGATGTCAGAGTGGCTATACTGAGTCAGACTATTTGTCAGTTTGGCCCAGTATCGAGCCTCTGACCACGGTCATAGTGGACACGTAAGCAAGAGAACAAGATGGGTTTGGGTATGTTTTCCCAGAATATTCTTCCAGCCTTTGAAAATTTGCAAGTCCTGATCCAGAAGAGTTATTCTGCTATTTAAAAGCCTGGATGTTTGTGAATTCACCCAGTTGTTTTTGATCCAAAGACAATATTTTACCCCGTCTCTGCAAATAACCATTTCCTTTGCCAGTTATGCCCAGGCCACCCTCTGGTGTCACCAGATTCCAGTGGGAAACCAAGCTCATTTGGGACAACCAACAGTCATTCCCTACCCACCTTTCCACGCTGCTTAATCGACATCTAGCATCCTTGGACACATCCTTTCCTGAGCTGGAGAATCCTGGGCTCTGTGGCTTCTCCTGGTGTAAAAGCTGTGCCACAGCACTTAAGATTCTGGTTACCCATTTGTGAATCTTTTCCCACCCTCTCTTATTTGTCATAAGGACAGATGTGCCCTCTGCCAAACAATACTGCAGTTACGAGCTGCCAGCACTATCTCTGTAGCTGCAAGACCAACTTTGCTTCTAACACTAGTCAGAGCAGGCCTGCCCTGCTTCCTCTGCCCCACTCCTCCCTTCCTTCTCCTCTCCTCCAGCCACTCAGCTTTACTTGGGGCTGGGCAGGGGATGCTGCACTTGTATCCCCTTTTCTTCTGATGATGCCCACCACCTCTGCAGCTGAGGAGCAGAGCACAGCTGGGCTGCAGGGCACTCGCCAGCTCCTCAGCAGGAGTGGATGGATGGTTGTGCCACCACTGCTCCTCCTGGGAGGGAGTCGATCCCAGGAGCAGGTCCCTTCCCCGAAAAATTGGGTAAGCTGGGGCTGGGAGGAGATCTCATAGAGGGAGCTCTGTAAGAGATAAACCCTTCACCCTGAGATTCCTGGCCCCTTCTTCACAAGGTTAATACTTCATGGTATAGCAATGTTTGCGGTTTTTTTCCCCAACCTGTCAGCCCTGTGAGATGAATGTCACGCTTCTCATGTTACCCAGACTTGCACCCATGAGCCTTACTCTTACAGCCTGTCCAGCCTTACTGCCGTGCCACACTGCGAGCTTACAGCTGGTTTTCTGCTTTGTCCCACATCATTCCACCCAGCACTTTTCCAGAATTGCTGCTTTCCAAACACCTCCAGCTCCATCAAAGAGCTACACATGTTTCTTCATTTCTTCTGAGTGTATTAGCTTTTGTTGTCCAGGTTGGATTTTATTACTATATCCTCCAGATAAGGCTACTGCCTGCATGATAGAGTCTTTGCCTCCTCCTATGAGATTAGCTGCAAATTTAATTTGAGAACTATTCATCCCCTCTTGATACCTACCATTAACAACAATAAAAGTAGAACTCAACAACTGAGATTCCCATCACCCTTTGGGCACCTGTCCGCATTTCAGTATCTGGTTGTTGATTGTTTGGTTTTATCTATTGACATTGTTCAATTAGTGTTTGGGATACAGAGCAGCTCTCTGACATGCTATTAATCACCTTCTTTGAAACAACTGTAGAGAAGATACTGGGCTGTGAGCCAGTGCTTTTGGGATCATGTTAATGGTTTGCTGTCGTATTTCAATCACTTGTGCTGTGCAAAATAACCCAAGATGTCCCTCCCTCAGGGTATTAAGTAAAGATTGCAGCCCCTGTGATAAGGGAAGATTCTGACAAGCATTAATCTGCAGGGAGCAGTTCAGCAGGAAATAAAGGGCAAGAGCATCGCCAAATGGCCTTTTCTTGTGCAGGGTGTACTTTACAGAGGTGCACACACTTTTTGGGAGGAACCATGTTTGCCCAGCAGTCTCTCTTTGCTACAAATATTGAGGTGTGTTCAGGTGGTTTTCAGCATCCAGATCTTTCAGTTTATGCAGATTTAGAAAATCCTTAATTAAACAACAGAAGGCATATTATCCTGTCTCTTTTCATCAGCTTGGTATCCATCAACTACAGCTGGCACAAACCAACTATCCCTGTGGCAACCACAGCTTTTGACAGTTCTTGACACAGACCACTTTCAACTTGTAGGGACCCCATGCTATTTCTGTGCATGTGCAGATGATTGAAGGCTGAACTGTGCACTTCCTTTCCTTTGGGGAAGAGTTGCTGGACTTCTGTGGCAATGGCAGTCAGGAGAGGGCCTTCAAGACTGCATTCCACCAGTGGAGGTGGTGCAGTGGCCTACAGCGCCGTGTAGGAAAAGTTGGCCATCCTCGTACTCAGGAAGGAGGATGCTGCCATCAGGTTGAAGGTGGTGCTCCAACTTTCTTTTGGTGGCTGTTATTCTCTGCAGCCCAGCACTGCCAGGGTTGGTGACAGATGAGCTAGTGTGATGGGGCAGCCCTACTGTTGTATGGTAGGAATATGATGCACATCCCACTGTGTGGGGTTTAAGAGATGGGATATTGTCTCAGGCTGCCTATGAAGCGCTGTGGTCACCTGTAGGCTGTGGAGCAGTACGCAAGGCAACAGAAACTTGTTGCAATGTTTGAGATGAGGAAAAAAACCCAATAGTACCAGGAGGTCTTTCAAGGCACCAACGTCAATTCATAGCTAATTAGAGGGCAGGAAGCTTTCTGGGCTAGTGACCAGACTGGCTCTGCTTCATGACTCCTCTGCAGCTGACAACAAGCCTTAGGTGACCAGGCGCTCAGGCGCTGGGCTAGGCAACTCCACCCCACTCAACAGCAAAGCCGGACAGCAGCCCAGCAGTCACTTCCCACACAAAGATGGTCTCCTGGCTCGAAGGGAGGTTTAGCATTTTTCTTAGTGTGATCGACTTATACTTCTCCAAGTACCCAAGCCAAAAGGTATTGACTTAAGCGAGCTTTCCATCCAGTCCCTAGTTTGGAATAAGGTACAGATTAAATGGTCCCAAACAACCTCATTTATGAAAATATTACTTATTTTCCCTCTGTGCTTAATTTCATCATTGATCTAACAAAAATGTGAAGCGTGTAGTAGGACATAGTCACTATGTTAAGGAAAAAAAACGTATTTTTCTTTGCAACAGCTATCCACAGATTTTTAGTCCAAATCTCCTCTCATGGAAATCAATGAACCTTTTAGAAGCAAGATCATAGAGGATCCAGAGCAGAGTTCCTCAGCACTTCAAAAGCTACAGCTCTGGGCTGCAAACCTGGATTTAGGCTTGCATGCTTTTCTACCTTCTTTTAACAGAAGCCTTTGTTGGCATAATATATGAATAAATCAGCAATATACAGACTTTTAAACAATCAATATAGAGATTGTCGAAGAGTCAAGAGTATGATTTCCTACACACACAGAGGTTGGATTTTTTTGGGATTGAGAAGTAGAATACCAAGAACCAGTCCAAGGAGCAGGAGAACAATTTTATTACCAAATACAGAACATTTTCAAATTCCTTGAGTTTACATTTAAAAGGAGATATCTAAGAACTTGAGGCTGCTATTTTATGTATTGCATTTGGGGGTGTTTTCTGAGAGGAACTTCTAAGGAAATTTTTCCCAAAGTACCTCCATGTGTATTTAACTGAAATGGCCATTTAAAAATTGTGTCTTCTGTAAAAAGGTAACATTTTGTAAAATTCTGTGTTAAAATTGTGTGTATTTTTGTGAAGTCTGGAGACACCATTAGACGTTTGGATACCTCTTTAACACACTGTTAATTTAGGCTTTATAATTTTAGCCACTGGAGGGCTCCCCAATTTTTAAATTAATTTAGTGGGACATACATTATGAAAGAATGGAGGAAGGAGCTAAAGCAGGGTGGTCCTAGTCACTACCACAGTCTTGACAAAGACTAAGTCTCATGCAAATTCGAGTTATGCTGCTGTATATTCCTCTACCAAAATAATGGAAGAAACTAATTTCAGTGTTTCTGGTAGAATAAACATACCACTATGAGCTGGCCAACCAACAAGACTAGGTGGTGTAACTGACTAGCTACATATGCATAAAAATATGAGAAAATTAGTGTTTCAGGAATTGGTAGCATCAAACAATCAGGCAAACTCCCTACAAGCTTTACTTCAATATATCAGTCATTTACTTTAATATATCAGTTTTTCATATGGGTGATTTACATTATCATTGCAGCCCCTCATACCATTTAGCTGATCTGCTCCTCAGAGGCAGCTGACAAGAGGGACTGTCTTGTGGTTTTGTTGTTTGGTTTTTTTTAAAATAATTATCTATGTTTTCTATACTGAAGATGGTTGCTCATGGCTGGATCAGGTTGAAGCACATAACAGAGTCTACTTCTGTACTCCTGCATCCTGCTCTGGCTGTTGTGCTCTAAGCATTGAGCTAACCATCTTCCAAGATCCTATTCTTCACTCAAGGAATTTCTTTCCTTTAAATGGAAGAAAGAGAGGAGAACAAAGAGAATAGAGGAGATATCTCAAGGTGAAACCATATTAAGAGTGCCTGGTGAACCAAGAACATCCCCCTTTTCCAGAAGTGGAGATGTCCCAGCCTGCAAAGACTCCTTCAGTCATGTATACAACATCCACTTTGTTGTATATGGATGACTACAGATACGGCACCACCACCTCATTTCATCCCTCCGGATGCATAGTCCACCCAAGAAAGTAACGTAAAGTTTGATTCCACAGAAAAAAACAGAATCTCCCCAAATGAAAGTGCTTACCCATACCTGCTCTAGTCAAGGAACTTGCTGGCTGCCCTACCACATACGTACCTGATTTTGTCGGAGACCTGGTGGTGTGTCACTTGCCAGGGCTCACTGTGCTTGTGCTCCCTACAGAAGGAGAGGCCAATAACCCTTTGCAATGAAACATTTGCTGGTGAATACATGAGGACAGTCCGTGTGCATGCCTGTCCCACTGGAAGCTACCTTGTGAGAGCTACGCTTGAACTATTTTTATATATAGCATTGCAAACCTCTCCATCATACTGGCCTGCCAGCTGCCTCACCAGCACCATCCTGATCTGGCACAGACCCATCAGTCTGGTACGGCTAGGATGATGCAGCTATGCTGAGGTTGGTATATATTGCAGAAAGTAATGTGAATGGTGAACAGACTGAATTGTGTGGTGCAGACCTGCAAATCAATGCACAGAGAATGAAGGCAACCATCAATATCAAAGCGCTCAGTTCATCCTTCAGAAAGAAGAAAGGAGTGGCATCAATGTTTCCCTCAATGTTTTCCTGTCTTGTCTTTCGTAGTACCTTTGTGCAAGGCCCCACGTATCTCCCCACAGTGAGCAGTAGTTATAGACTCCTTAGCGGAGAGGAATATTTGCTGCTAATAAAATATTAACCCAGATGAAGGGCTGGTAAAATATTTAAATATCAGACATTCCTCTACTCTTCAGCTTCGCACTTGGCACAAATTACTGCCACAATTTGGAATCTGATCAAACATGTTTCATAGGTACAAAGAGGCTAATTTATAAGGAAGGATTAATCCTTCTACAAGACCGAGCTGGTTGGAATTTCTTTTTCCTCTTTTCATACTGCAAGGCTCTCAAAATTTTTTCCACACAGTGCTTATGAGGAGGATTTTTTCGCTAACATGACTTACAACCTTTTGAGGGCGTGTGTTTTAATTCAGAGACCTGGCAGCTGAAAATTCCTATTTACCCACAAGCAAGTACTGTTTTGCCCTGGGCACTATGAACATCTTTGCAGTAACCCTTCAGCATACTTTAAGCTTGACCCGCAGAAGGACATGTAAAGTCACAGCAGGACCAGAAGAGACGAGCAAAGATGGCAAGTCATGTCAAATGCAGATACCTAGAGGTGGTGCAAATGAAGTTCCCCTCGGACACGGAAAGTGAGTGGAAACTCACCTCACCCTCACCTTCACCTCACGTAATGGAGGTACATGTACCATGGCAATGAAAGCCACATTTCAGTTACAGGTGGTGTGAAACAGAGGTGCTTTTTGTTCTAAATGTGCTGCCCCATCATTTCAGTTGGTGCCCCTTAGCACTCTGTGAGAAATTGTGAATTATCATTTCCTATGCATCTTTCTCCCACCTTTTCTGTCACACCTTGCTCACTTCTCTGTCAAGAATCCTCATAAATTTTGTATGTCCTCACTGATGGCATCAGAACAACACCGAGAAAACACAACTTCAGTTTTAATGAGAGGGGTTCTGCACTGTGGAACTAGAGTTTGGGGTTGCTTTCTCTTACCCAGCTTATCTCCTTCCTCAAATTACTATTTCTCACTTCAGACAGCAGCTAGCTGACTTCAGAGCAAAGCTGTGTTAAGCCCATTGGCTTCATCTACAGAGACACAGTTCATATGCTGCAGATTTTTTCATTTAAATAACCAGAGACAGAGGGGTGGGAAAGGGGGAACAATAGTGTAGCTGCCCTGGGAGGGGAAATGACCTCAAAACTGTGCAGGAGGCAATTTGCTAGAGCAAGCTGTGGAAGTTACTGTGGATCTTTATCTGTTTGATAACCCTTCCCATGCACACCCTCATACTGCTTGCCCAAGTGGAGTTCTCTGCTGCGATGCCTTCCCCCAGCACCCTGCCACTGGCACAAGCTCTGTCCCTTCTGCAAGGGAGCTCCTTCTGCCCCACACATCTGGGGGCACATCTGGGGGTTGCAAGTTGACATCCCTGTCTTGTCTTCCCCAAACTGGCAGAAGCCAACTTAGCTGGCACTGAAACACTAAAATCACCCAGCAATGCCTTAAGCAAAATCCATTTCTTCGTTGCTGCAGGCAAGTCTGGGCCTTTTGTTGCCTTTTGAGGAAAGATACTCTCTTAGTCCACTCTGGAAGCAGACCCAGTTAGCACCAAAGAAACAATATCAAAGTAACTTCGTGGTCTGAAAGTGACACTTTTGACCTCATCCAGAGCCAACTGCCTACCTGTCTTGTCCTGGTGCCCTGGGATAAGCCCCTTGTCCCACTGTGTTTGTTGTTTTAGTCACCACCGAGGTAGAGCCATAAACACACACAAACAGAGGAGCATCCTCCAGACACATGTGTTGATCATTAGTTAAATTAATTTAAACAACAATTTGGCATTAGAGCTATCATGGAACTTTAAAATCATTAAGTGTTCAATTATTTCCTAGAAAAGCTTTGAAGTGGTGATTTTAAATTCAGCTCTCCAGCTGCTATCAGCAAGCTGCAGAATAGAGCATTTGCATACCCCTGGCTTGGATGCTGGCAGCCTTCCTGTCTATTATTTTACTGGGCCTAGATGCAGATTGTGGCAATAATGTAAAGGTTTGTCAAAGTGTTTTTTACTGTTTGGTTTTAAATTTACATTACAAACACCTCTTTAAAAAGATCCAGTTAATCTCAGTTTGGCCTGTTGCCTGGGAAATTTTCTGTGTGGTGTTTAATATTAAATATAGCTCTTGAAGATTTCTTTATTTGCTGAAGTGTTTATAATTACTTCTGTTTTCATCACAGTTTGAAATTGGTTATTTCGTGAGTACACAGGTAAGAATGAGGCTTTTCCTATGCTTCATGCAAAAATCACCATCATTGTGTTAATCGCTGAAAAGCTATTGCTAATGCATTAGGCTGCAGAAGATGAGAAAGGGAGAACTGAGAGGTTTCTGTAAGAATGCCTAAAGAAATGGCAGAAACACGATACAGCTTTCAAACACAGACAAGGCTTCATTCTTTCTGTCTTGTTTGATAAAAAATGAACCACATAGTGAACGATGTAGCTTCATGTTACTCCTGTCAAATCTTTAGTAAGTGGGTGTCCAGGGAATTAGATCATAAGCGGAGGGAATGTTCCTCTCATTCGAAAGGTTTCTCATTGTGTTTATTAATTTATCTGTTGACTTTAAGAAGGCAAAATATGCTGTTTTCAAAGGGATTCAACAAAGTGAGGTCTGCCTGGCCCCTTTACAGGCTATTCTGAGAGACACTTATCCTATGTATCAATGGAAATATCCAGATAGAATACATGTAATATAATTATTCATAAAAGAGAGCTAAATCACTGAGCAGTTACACATCACTTAGGCTGAAAATATCTTCAATTAAGGTAGGAATGAAGTAATATCACATTTTATGCAAGTTTCCATCAATAAGCCTGACACATGCCAGCACCCATTTAATAACATATTTTACTTCTAATAATTCTCCCTTTTTTCCTGGTTCAAAAAATATGCAAGAGGGCTCAACTGTTCACAGAAGGGAAATGTGATTGTAAGAGGCATATAAGGTTTCGTGTTGTAGGTCACAGAACAATCCCCATCTGAAGAGGCTAAGATGTATTTTCCTGTTTGGAAAGGGTCAGCAGCATCACTGGGATGCCTCATCACTGTACACAGGCGATGGGACAAGAGAGAGCATTGGCTACAAACAGCCTGACGTGTTCTATGATCCATGCACCTCCATTTCTGTCCCCAGAATGTTTGGGAGGTCCTTTCTGTGTGAGCCAGTGTTAGCTACCTCCTGTAAGTAAACCAAAATGGGCATGTATTGTGGCACACTAGTATTTTCAATGAATTAGTCTTTCTCAAATTAAATGAATAAAATACAACTTCATCCTGAGTAGCAGCTGGGAAAAGACAGAGGAGTTAAAAAGCAAGGGGCAGGAGGTGGGTCAGGATTGGGAAGTCATCCTGAGTGGTGATCCCTGGGCAACCAGAGCACCATTTCCAGCCCAGGCAACACGTTCTGGTAGAGTGGGAGAGACGAGGCTCTTTGCCTCTGTTAAGCATCCTAAATACCACTCTGCATGGATTGCAGGGATGTGCTGCACATAATCCCACCTCCCAGCATGTGGATCTCAGTGTCTGCAGCACGGAGAGAAACTAGGCTGGGAAGGGAACCAGGAACACCTAGAAGCCATTTCCATTGGGAGCCTCACTAAATCCAATCCCACACAAGCACACTCAGTCAGGAAAGAGTAGGGCTGCAGCTCCTGACAGGCAGCTCTAGCAGCAGTGTAATCAGAGAAGGAAGCAAAGCCACCCTGCAGCAGCATTTAGGAAGCAACTGTCAGGCTGCAAAAGGAGCAGTGTGGGCAGCAGCAGCAGCAGCTAGAAACCTGAATTTCCCTGTCACTGTCTCATGCTTCTCTCCCTTCATTATTTCCCTCAGTGAAGGGGTTGCAAATTTGGATTCAGCTGTTCAGGTGTCTCTGCCATTTTGGGCACCCTCAGGTTGCAGAGAGGTCTGCACAGCAGTGGCAGGTCCCTGGGAGCTCTGCTTATCAGGAGCAGCTGCTGGAGGCCAGGTGGGAGAGCAGAGAACATCTCAAAAGCCATCATACCCTCATGTTAGGGAACTAACTCAAGGTAAACTCGAAGAAATCCTGACAGATGCACAAATCTAGAATTAAAGGAATGAAAGGTAAAATCCAACCAATTATTGTCAACAATGCTCTAAATTTAGTTTGTATAAACACAAACATACAAATATATTTATATATATGTATGAAGAAATGCAAATAAAAAGCAATATGTATTTTATAAAGTAGTGTATTATTACATGTTGTGAGAAATAACAATTTAAATCAACTGAATGTGAAATACAGCAAATTCTGCATAGCAAACACCTTTGCTGAGACATTTTCTGATGCACCTAACCAGTGCTAACCTTCCAGGAGACACCCAGATTTGGCAAGCTGTGTGGCAGGAATGCTTTTGCTGGTCTTTTTGGCCATTTTTTATGTATTGTGATATGACAGACCCATGTAGAGCCTGGCCTCATTCATCTCATAGGAACAAATTTACTTCTTAGTCCCAATGAGTGCTGTCAAGTTTCTTAGGTTTTAAGGTACTGGAAGAGTGGGAGTAAAACTTGAGCTTTTCTTCCTGTCTTGCTAAAATCTATTCATATTGCTATGCTTTTATTTGATATCACCCACCTCTATCTTGCTGGTGTTTTGTAACAGACTAGATCTCCCAGTGCTCCATAAAGAGAAAAAATGGAAGCAAGAGGGACCAAAGAAAATGCAAATTAGTACTGATGAACACTTAAGAGTATAGAGGGTATTGCAATAAGACATGCCTATTCCTCTCAGGATGTGATCACACAGAGAAATAATCTGACCCTCCTAACTGCAATCTAACAAGTGCAGTATTCATTTCTGACTATAAACTACACAGAAAGCCATTAGATGTAACTCTGTTAAGCATGTAAAGGATACTAGCCTTCGGGAATGTGATGATTTCTTAAGCAGATACTGTTTGCAACAGGTCAATATGTTTAGGCAGAAGAGATTCCCACTGAATGTTTTATGGGAATTTACATTACATTTCATATGACATGTCTGTAAATTAAACTAATCACAAAGATAAAGAAAAACAAAGGTCTTTATCATGTTGAAATGAAAGGCTTAAACTTGACTCATGAGAAAATTCTTAAGTACCAAGTCAACATTTCCCAGAAATTTTAGGTAGCGTATAATTTGAAATTTTTGCCTCCTGGTTCCAGTTTAGAAGGATTTCCCCCCTGCCTAAAATGTCAGGACTGTCCTTGGAAAAGACATTCAGGTTCCCAGCAAGCTCTGTTATTGCGTTGTTCACCTATACTTCCCGTGTCCTGACCTCAACAAATACAATTATCTTTATTGACTGTGCTCTCATTGGTGTGAGTTGGTTGCCTTTAGCTGTTCAGAAGGCGCTTAGAAAGTATAAGTTGTCTCTGAGCAAAGGTAGTGGCTTTCCTCTGTCATTCGATATACCATACCTTCATGAAGGGTAGAGGAAGAAATTTCAATGTTATCCTTCTTGAATAATGTTAGAAAGCTTTATGATCTGCAAATATACACTCACCTCTCTCTGTGCAGCCTCCAGATACAACTATAATGAATATACCTTATTTATTGACCTGTAAACTGGCTTTAAAATACACCTAGATAACCCATCCCAGCTGCCCTTCATTGCTGTTCTCAGTTATATTCATGTGGTTAGGAACAAATGGTCCTGATTTCTCTGGAGCTTTGGTATCTGGTAAATGAAGTGTGAATGTGATTTTGCACTAAATGTTTGAGTCTATAAAAGCAGTGACCTAATGTGCGACTTTTGTTTATACCTTAAAAATATCATAAACCTTTGTCCAGATAGCATGGACAAAGCCCACAAGGACCAAGGCCAGTGTGTTGCATCAAGCAGAGCACAGAAATGGGGTTGCCATAAGACCAGCTGGGAAGCCCTGGAGAGAAGCACGAGGGCACATGTGATGCATCGCAGGAGCTGTGGCCTCAGTGCATTTCCACTGCAGTAGCTCAACTGTAGATACAGGCAGCGCAGGACACATGCCGTACATCTGATCTGCCCGCCAGCATCAGATCTGCTGCGAGCATCCCTGTAAGCTGATCAGTGCAGGCAGAGCGTGCCTGCCCAGTGTTTATGGTCCTCTGCAGACAGGTCAGAGTAACTGCTGCCGCTCCAATCAGTTTGACAGGTATTGCTGGACAATGTGTCCAGATTCTCCAAATGCTGCTCAGAGTTTGTGACTGGACATGTGTGGGAGAGTTCAAGCAAATGGTAACACTGTAGAGCTGCAAACAAAATGAAAAGTAAGCTATGACACATGAAATCTCATGCTAGATGCCATCATGCTTAACAGGGGGACAGCTATGGCTGCAGTCCTGGTTCCTGTGTAGAAGGCCCTGCCTTCTAGATGTGGGAGAGCCATCTAACTAGAATAGACTGGGTTATGCTGGACTTCGTATGGGATGGGGAGACAGCTGTGCATCAGGAAACACTGAGGAGGACCATGAAGCCACAAAGCAAAAGGGCATAAACTATTGCGGGAATGCACAAGACATTTTTCACCTGTGTGAGGAGTCGGTGCTGCACTCTGCCACCCTGAGCTGGTGAGTTTTTAAGCAACCTGGGTAAAGAAGCATCTTCAATCCTGCCAGCAGCAGATTAAATGGGAGGGGTGAAACAGCTCACCTGGAGCTGGCCGCCCTTCTCCCACAGTGCCGGCCCGGCAGGGATGGGGAACAGCTCCTGAAAACGTGACTGAGTGGTTGTGGGTTTTCAGCCTGGCCTGCTAAAGCAGAGATGTGACGAGTGGCTGGGAGGCAACAACAGCTTCAGTTTTAACGTGCTCTCTGTGTGAGTCAGAGCCCTTACAGAGTCACAGAGCTAATGGGGCCAGCACAGTTCTGGTCTGGCCAGTAGATGAACAGGGGAGCTGGAGAAGAACCCAGAAAATGCTGGCAGAGGGTGGTGAAGGCAGCAGCACTTGCACTTCTGCATTACTGAGCTGGGGTGAAGGCACTTGCTTGCAGCCATTAGAAGGCACTGGCATTTCCCAACAGGACCCCTAAGAGATGAGCTGGTGCTTGCTCCTTCAAAGCAGGATGAACTCTCGGTGTTTCAAACCAATACAGAGATGATGAGGATCGGGTGCACCCCCTGATGGAGGGAGGGGCCGCGTATGTGAAAATCAGGCTCCCAAGGAAAGATCTTGGTTGGAGACTTTGCCATGGGACCGTCCTTTTTGCCCAACTGCAGCCAAAAGACTGAAGGTTTATTTCTGTAGAAAATACTGGTGTCCTTGTCGGGAGGACCCCATCCACAGCGGTTGCCTTGGCTCCAGCAAAAGCCTTTGCAGTTCACTGCCAAGGGAAGCTTTTGGGGATACAGAGTGCTGGTGGCTGCTCTCATCTGGGGCCCAAATGGCCAAAAGCTGAAAAAATAGGGAATATGTGACTCAGAGTTTAAAACTGCTGTGGTTCTGTGGGGTAAACATTATTTTTAATGTAGTGGCTGGTTTTTTTCATGGGCATTGCACGTTGTGAGAAGTTCCCGTATGAGTTCACTTACCACAAATCGTTACTTTAGTTCTGATGCAGCATATTATACAAACACAGCACACACAGGATCTACAGTGAGAGAGTGCAATCCTGTAACTGGTTTTACGATAAAGGAAAGAATTAATAGGAACAGCAAAACAACTCTTTAGAAATCTCATGAAACAAAACCATATTGAAAAGCATTAGTGATAATACCAATGCAATTCCAGTTTAACTCCATTAGAACTGAGAAATTACCAGTAAATGACAAATAAGTGTTTGCTGCACACCAGAAAGTCCAGATAACGTCAGATTTTGTTAGTTTTTCTCACATTATCTGTATATACTACTGCTCAGCCTCTTAATGGAAGTAAGGTCTGACCCCAAGTTCGCTCTCTTCCGGACAATAGTATCTCCCATTGATGTGGCTTGATTGCTAGGTATTTTTCACTTAATATACACAGTTGGATCCTTCTACTGTTACGTTTAAAGGTTTTATGGACAAATACAATATCCTGTAAAGTGGTACTGTAGAATCTGTGACTGTGTTTGAGTTCACACATCCCCTGGTTAACAGTGAAGGATATTTGGTTGAGGTTCAATAGTCACGACATGATTCATTTATTACCTGTTGGCAGATTTGTTTGTGCTGCACCATAGAGTGAGCATGAATGCCTATTTTACATTTTCTGAGAGGCTGCATTTTTATTTCAGCAGACCTATATATACTGTCTCGCACCCAAATTCAGCTGGAAATTTCTTTCACATCAGTGGATTTTCCTTTGTTTTCTTTTTTTATAATAGTTCAGAAAAAAACCCAAGAGCACTACAGTATACAATGGGCATACATCAGCACATGTATCTTGTCAAGATTAGAAAGCGAGCTCCGGAAAGCACTCAGAAAGAAACAGAGAGACAAGGCTATCCTTGAATCAAATTACGACTCCTTTCAGCAGTGTTAGCAAATACTTTCCTGAAGTATGAATATTTTGCCCTTTTCCAGGACCATTTTTAAAATGTTTGGTTCTGCTCTGAAGATTGCCAGATACTAGGCTGATATCTAATTTATCCAAATCTAATTTCTCCATCATGAATGTCACCTGTTTGCTTCAGGAAAAAAGAGATAAATCCAAGTTTTGAATAGCAGCCCTCTAATACGAGCAGGCAAAGACCTGCTCTGTGTGTGTGTGTGTGTGCGCAGATAGGTGCCTGTGTGTTTGTGTAGGCAAGGGGACATGGCCAGAAAGGTAACTAGAAAATTAAGCAGGTGGGGAAATAGGTCTATCAGCCCTCTGTCAGGCGTTAGTCATCTCCTCTTGCCCTCCCCACTGCTACTGAAGCCCCAGGGTACTGGTACTGGTCAGAGCAGTTCCCCCACATAGCTGGGAGCAAAACTTACCACAGACTGCCAGGAGAACTCACCCATGGGCTGGGGGAGTTTCAAAACCCATGATGGGAAGCCCGCAGTGAACATTCTGTCTGATCAAGGGTTCAAGCCAGGAACAGAAAATAGGGAAAACAAAAATAGGGCACAAAATCCAAATCTGCATTTGGTAGTTAGTCCAAGTGCCATAACCTAACACTGGTCATAAATATGTCAGGTCTCCAGCTAGAATTTAAGTGCGTTTTAGGGACACGTTCAGGAGCTGCGTTTGGAGGATAGGGATCACATGTCATCACTCAGGGAACACCCTGTTCGAGTACAGTGGGTGGGCATGAATCTAGGTAGGCTTTTGCTCTGTAAGTTGTATTTCATGGAGGCAGGTGTGCAGTGACCTTACACCAGCTGCTGGCAGCCACAGTCATCCTGATGGGAGCAAGGATATGGCTGGTTCCATCAGAGGAGGACCAAGCAGAGACTCTTCCCTGAGAGGGGTTAATGCTCTTTGAGCTTCTGATTTTGGACCAATGCTTTCTTGACAGCTTCACTGGCACCATGTAATTTTCAGTCCACTGGTCTAAACAGGGGGGAAAACGTAGTGTGTCAAAGAGCTGCCACCCGTCTGATCCCACTTAGCTACCCAGGTCTCAGTACTGCTGTAATTCTTCCCCAGAGGCAGGGGAAATGGAGAGCAGACACTGGTGGCTGGTGGCTGCTCAGAGAGTTCATGTGACCTGTTCTAACCTTCAGTATAGGTGTCACTCATAGGTGGGCTGATGACAGATCATGTGTA
This sequence comes from Bucorvus abyssinicus, assembly GCA_009769605.1. NCBI lineage: Eukaryota > Metazoa > Chordata > Aves > Bucerotiformes > Bucorvidae > Bucorvus > Bucorvus abyssinicus. Next base: position 29,564,252 of record CM020027.1, read on the forward strand.
GGGAAGGTACTTGGAGCAATCTTCATCTTAAATTAAGATTTTTTTTTTTTCCTATAATTACCAATTACCATAACAAAGAAACTGAAGGGGCTGATCTGATTTGTATTGAGAACAGTTTTGTTTCCACCTCTTTTCTCTTGTCTTGGGAATAAAACATGCAAAGTACCAGAGAAGAAACTTTCTAATAAATTGTTGAACTAAGCATTTGAAAGATTATGTATATATCTATGTATACATATATGTATGTCTGTAGGAAAGCATAGAAAAGCACCAAGTTGACAGATTATATTTTTCTTACCTTATGACTAACAATCCTCCTGAAAAGGGACAAGCTGTGTCTTTTCCCTTCCTATATTTTGCAATAATAATTTCTCTTATCCTCAACTACCTGACCCTGCAAGCCAAGATAATGACCCAAAATACATAGTTCCCCAAAGAATCCCAGTCGCTGTGCCCTACCAATGACCCCAATGCAGCCACTTGCACTCTGTGACACTCCTCAGGTTTTATCCCAATTATTATAATAGAAGTAATGTCAGAGTCCTACAAATACAGATGAGGTAATACCTGCCGCCTCCTCCTTTTCTTCTGCTTGACTTGTGATCAAAGCAATCCCAGTTTCCACCTGGACCACTCTTAGGAGCTATCAAATCTAATATAGCACATGTGCTGTGGACTTGCCACATTCTGGCACGCTGCCTCCGGCTCTGGTTCTCTGAAAATGTTGCATCCATTGTGCAGGGTGCACAGTAGACATGCAAGTCACTGTTGGGTTTATGTGGCAAGGTTTTGGTAGCGGGAGGCCAGCATGAACTTTTCACCTGGTGCTACCAACCTAGGCTCTCTGCTGTCAGGAACCTTGGGGATCCTGGTGCATCTGGCCAAGCCAAGCAAAGTCCAAAATGTTGAACTGGTAAAGCCCTCCACATCTAGATTTTTTTAGGAAGAGGAAAGAAAAGGGTATACCCAGAGGAATATGGGCAAACCTGCCTTTTTGTAACCTGTAACTTTCTTTCTCCTGGCTTCTTAAGCCCTGAGACATTTGAGCTGCATCAAGGATATCTTTACTTTTCCATCACTGACTTTTCCATTTCATTTTGTGGGTCATTTTAGGTCCACTAACTAGTTTTCCTTTTCCTATCTAACAGTCAATGTAACTTCAAAGCATTCAATTAGGTTTCTGTCCTTGCTTTCTCCTCTACCTTGCCAGCTCACAATGTTTGTTCCAGGCTTTTCTAACTTCTCACTGATGCCCTGCTCTTGCCTGTCACTCCTTACGTTGGCAGTGCCTTCCCTAGTAATTAACTCCTGCTATGTACCTTAACTTCTTCTCCCTCTCCTCCCCCTCCAATTTTTGTAGATCCACCTGCTTTAGGATGCCATTCTGTCACAGAAACTGTGCCTCTTCTGTGCCCCTCAGCATTATACCTCATGGGCTTCCTTATATCAAAATGATTCCAGGGCAAAAAGCTTCTCATCACTGCTCTGTATGCTTTATTCAGGAATGCTCCAATCCACACCTGCTTAAAGAAGCTGAAGTAATTCATATATGGGCAACAAGAGCACTGTAAACATCATTTTTCATAAAAATGTGTACCAGGGAGCACAGGGTTTGTAGGTAGCTCTGCATTTGCATTATTGGAAAAGTGTGCTTAAAGGGATGAGTGATAAATACTCACAGCTCTGTAATGAACTCTGGATTTGCTTATTTTCCTGCACTAATATGTCCATTTGGAGCAGCTGAGCATGAAAAGTTGCCTGGGTGTAGGCAGGTGGGTTTTGTTCATACCAAACTCTGTCTTCTCATGTGACTGCATATACTCATTCTGAGAAAACTAATTTTCTAAAATAAGTTGTGAAAGTGGGGGAAACATCAGTTTGTTTGGCACGAAGGATTAAAAAAAAAAAAGCCATTTTTTTTTACAAACTTTGTCAATTTCGCCCTGTTTTCTTTTGAAGGTTCTCATTAACTAGTAACCACATTTGAAAAGTAGTCCAATTAAGAAACATTCATGAAAGAGAAGGGGAGAGAGAAAGCTTTGAAACAGTTGATAATTGTTAATAGTTTTTCTACAAGCACATTCTAATTCTGCATCATTTGCTACAGCTGTGGGGTTGTAACACCTGAGCCTTGACTTCTATGTGAGAAGCAATCCTACCTTCTATTCTTGCATAAGTGGTGAAGAGTTTATTTTCATTTATTTTGGTGCCTAACCAGCAGTCCCTCGGTACTTTCTAGGCTTTGATGCTCATCTCTTTTCGGCAGCAGCTCAGAGTTCAAGAAAACAAATCTTTCCAGAGGGGAAATATAGCAAAAGTAATTTCTCAGCCACTCCTTGTGTATAGCATCTAAGCAGAATCAGAAAAAGCAATTGGAAAATATAGTGTGATCTACCCAAATATATCTATTAAAGTATGCCACGAAAATAGATGGCTTTCTCATGCAGCATATATGAAGCAATACTGGAATGGAGTTATTTTGTAAGCCTTTCCCAAGAAAAACTGTCTATTAGGTGGGACAGAAGAGTTCATGGAAAGGTTCGATTAACTCAGACCCACAAGGCTTACCAAGCCCAGAATTGATTCCAGAAGCTGAAAGAGACTGAGGTTCGTACCAACTGGTACTCAATGATTAAAACATTCTCCTGAAATGTAGGACACCCAAACTGAAATTCTCACCTCTTTTTTTAGACTGGTAAATATTTGGCTGAATATATAAAATAGGATAGTTCCTTTTGGGAGAGAAAGATATTTCTTCATAAATCTGTTTGTCCAAGAAGCTGCTTATGTTTTGGTAAGCTCAGACAGACTTATTTGTGTTTCCATCACATTCACCTGATTTCTGATCACAGAGTAATTTCCAGATTATCATTTGTACTCAGGTGGAGATGCTCATACTCTCTTAACTGTGTTCTATTTTCTAAGCACGACAGTTTTCTTTTCACTCTGTTCAGAATGGAAAGTTTCAAACTCCCAATTTTTTAAACATAGCAAAGCTCCCCAGTTTCCTTGCCTGATCAGGTTAGATCTATGTAAGTGGCTAAAGCCACAAGAATACCGCATTTTGCTGGTATAAACCTGCACAAGGCTGGACCCTTGAAATCTGAGTAGCATAACTCTCTTTTCTACAAATGGGATTGAAATGGGATTTCCATCTTTTTCATAATACTTACGATATCTTCCTTTCTGCTGCTCCTTGTTAATCACATCAGTTTTACATACTGCTTTCCCTTTTTCCGCTGGCCAGGATGAACGCTGCTGATAATGGGAATGAGGAGTCTGTGATCCTTTCTCACAGCTGATTCTCCCAGTTCTACGTGTGGCCCTGGGACATATGTTCAGAGAGAGATCTTGTAGCAAGTGCAGACTCACAGGGATGCCCAGATACTGGCAGCACATGTGAGAGAATGCATTTGAAAACAAGATGGGTGAACCCATTACTGGGAAAAAACCTGCAGTATTGGGGACAAACACCTTCCAAGAGCTGATGAGTCCTTGGCTGGAGTAGCAATCATATATTTGGTTCCTATGCTCATAGTTGTCTAAGGGAAATCCTCTGTTAATTGAACCTTTGTTTTTGGTGTTAGCATTACCAGACTCAAGTATGGAATGAGGTAAAATGAATTACTGACACGTTCAGTCACTGATCTATTATTGAAAAATGTGCCTCTCCCCACGTCTGATTGATAGTCATCATGTATTTCAGAGGTAAATAGCACCTGTGTTGAATGCTGAATCCAGCCAGCAGGAGCAAAGAGTGTTCGTTAAGTGCTGAGGTGCCCCAGCAAAACCAGGTGGATGAGTTCAGTTGTCCCATGTGGGGCCTCTCTTGAGGTGCATTAGATGTGCACCTAAAGCCCTGAATTATTAGAATGACCCACATGATCTGTTGAATTTATATTAGTATTTAAATTGTTATTTAACTGTATTGACGTGTTGGTAGTTATATCACAGGCAGAACCTCGATCCCATTTTGACAATGGAAACTGAAAACAAAAAAAGAATGGCTTAGATCTATTTGATAAGACTGTCATTTTAAAAGGTACTTGTGTTTACATTTTTAGAATAGGGGTAAAAGCCTTACCATACTAGAGTGGAAGTCTTCATTCTCCATTTTATAGATCTAGGATGAAGAACGCTAAGGCAAGAGCATGTCTCACTGTACACTGGCTGTGGACATAAACCCTACCCACTGTCATGATAAAAATCACCATTCTGTACCTGGTTAGTTAGCAGATGGACGTTTTCTAAGTGTATTAACATGGAAATAAAATCTAAGGAGATAAAAGCCATACCTGCTTGTTCATGCATGGATCTTTCTGCTTTCTGAACGCTGTCTTTAAAATAAGCAAACAGAACTACTGAGTGTCTTAGTGAACAGTTTATCAGAAAAGCAGAAGGATATCCCAGTTTCCAGTCCCATTCTCATTTGTCATAGTAGACTTTGAGTGACTTTCATCAAAATGCTTCATCTTCCTGTGCCTCATCGTCTCTAAATAATCAGGATAAAGAGATCTTTTATAGGATGTTTGAGGCAAAGATTTGCTGTCAGTCTTTACATTACTTCATTAGGAAATACTGTTTTTTTCAAAAATGAGCATTCAAAGCATGTAAAAACTTTAAGTTCCTGTCAAGAAACATAAAACATTGTTTCAGAAATAGTCAAGACTTTTTACAGAGCTGGAGTTCTTGTGAGGATGGGGCTGGGAGTATTTCTTAGGACCAAGTTACAGAAGTTCCCTTATTTCTTCATGACTATGATTCTTGCTTTGTTGTGAAGCTAAAGATGATGCCTGTAGGTGTAATGAAGTGTCAGAGCAGGATGTGCTCAGGGATGAAGGTGGCTTTCCCAGGGTACTCAGAGATCACATAGCATGGCTGATGGCCTTCATCTGCAAGTACGATTTGATATCTCCAGTGAGAGCCCACCTATGGTCTGAAGATCAGCAGTTTAGCAAGATGACATGATGGAGAAGGAACAGTGCTTTTTTCCTAGCGCTGCTGTGTAATCCCTGGGTCGCTGCCCTTGAGTCACTGTGCACCCTTGTGGTCACCTTAAAACATGCAGCAGGAGTTCAGAGTGATGGTGTGCCTGCAAATATAGTGAGTGGGGAAGGTTAACATGGGCACGAGTAAGTGGGGACAGGTCAAAGGGAAGTAAGTTAAGGAATGTCAGACAGAAGGTGGAGAGGTGACAGGAAAGCTATGCAATGAAAGAGTTCAGGTTGCCGTTCCCTTAATTAGGACGGGAGCTCTCTGCCATAAGAACTCAGTGAGTCATTCACGAGACAATTGAGCTGTTGTAGGTGGCAGCTTTTGGAAGAGATACAAAACCTGTTTCAGACCACAAGCCAATTTCACATTACTGAGAGCCTGCACCTAACAAGGGTGCCGATTGCTCCAGATTTACATGGTTCTAACACACCAAAACCATGCTGCCTCATCTATGACAAGACCCTAAACCAGAACGATAGCTGGACTGATCCAGACAGATCACTCACAGAGGGTGTAGCGATAGCATTTTAGGCAGCAAGGATAAAATTTGGGTGAGTAACAGAATTGGCTTTTGTCATTACTTGCAATGAAATCCAGGTGACTCATTACCCTCAAAAAATTATTTCCATGGTACTCTCAGTGTCATTTTTGACTGTAAAAGGTTCAAGTGAATCATTTATGAACATACTCCATCAGCTCAGCCAAGGGATATTCTCTCAAGCCTGGTTTCTTGATGAGACAAAAGTGAAAAACTGCATTCTGATTGAACGAGAGCTTTATCCAAAATTTCACCTGAGCCCAGGAAAATTTAGTTCGAAGATCTCCTCTGGTCTGGAGCCAGTGATTTAAACTTAATGTCTCTGCCTGTCAGAAAGGATAACATATAATTACTTACCTCACCAGGGCATTGCAAAAATTAGTCACTATTTGCATAGAGTGGTTGAATAATTTAAGTCTCCATCTCTGCTTTTGTGAAAGACTGCCTTTCTAAAGCAAAATAAAGTATTAGTATTTTTGAAGTGGTAGTAGGTGAGAAGGCAGTCTCCAGAGCACATCTTGAGTAATACAGTGATGCCAAAAAGAAAGAGGCAGGTGCTAGGGAATGACTGGGACATCACGCAGAAGGACCGGACAGCTTGCTTCCTTAGCAGGCCTCCTCTTGCACGATCTGGTACCACCTATTTGTCATTTGGATGGAAGGAGTCTTCCATCCAGTGAAGATATGCTACACAATATGTTGAGACGACAGAACCAGTAATTAAAGAAAACATCAGGAAGTTTATTTTTTTTGTTTTCCTTTTCAGTTCATCTGCCCTGCACTTTTATCACAGCTTTCCCTCCTTTCTTGGATAACCATACCTAATGGCTTCCCTTTGTCCTCCCAGGTTTCAAAGGATGCCTGTGCCCCAACTGCAGTGAGAAGGTGTTTGTTCCCTGCTCATCTCCCAAGATTTTGTGTTGCTTTCGCCTTACACGGCAGAACTGCGGTGACAGGGAAGCTGTAACTTGGCTTTGGTATTTGGATTGCACTTATCGAAACTTCATTTGCATTCATAGTCTCACCCTTGATTACACCTGACATTTTAAGTCCATTATGTTTGAAAACGTCTGATCTGTCACTTGCAAGACAGGAGAAGCAGGGTGTGCTGGGTTCCCAAAAATTGCAAGGCAAAGATCTCTTCTGCACACAAGCTTCTTCAATTCACCTTTAGTTTGTGCTTCCATCAGTTGTATGGGGGTAGCACATCAGGACTGAGCAGAGCTATGCCACAGAGACCTGCTCCAAGTATTTGTTAAGTGCTGTACTGCAATGTCAGCAGCTGCGATCGGGACCCCACGCACTATGCACCACACGCACACAGGCCAAGGACACTTCCTGCTTTCACTTCTTTGGGGTAGGGACTTTCCCGTTGGACTATGTCCTGGCAGTACAGTGTCAAGAAAGACTTCCTAGATTTTTTCCTTGGATTGTCTGATTTGAATTCTTATACTCAGAATTCAAATCATAAGGCACTTCTGCTATGAATTGAATTATTTAAAACTCTGGTATCCAGGTTTCCTCCATCTTTAAAATAGGTGGCCCTTCATCTGCATAGGGTGTCACTACTTGTTTTGTCCAGGTGAGATAAACCACACAAGGTTGCAGATGCAGTGCCTTGGATAGGTTTGCAAGAAGAAACAGAATGATGGCAAAACTCATCACAATCTCAGTGCTTTTTAGGTTTTTTTAGTTATTTTTTTATTGCCGCAGTGTTCATTAGTTCCCTAAACAACCTCAAATCCTACAAAAAGGGTGGAGGGAGAAAGGAGGAGATCGAAATGGAATTACCCACAAGACAGGGTGTTGAGGAGTCTCTCTGAGGTCAGGGAAAACCAGTTTGGTCTCTAAGGCTTGTGCTGTCCACTCAGGTGTGGCCCTTTGTCATTTCACGTGCAGAGCCACTTGGGTCTGTAAAAAGGAAAAAACAAACGTACTAAACACAGACATTTGATTTTTACTTCCCAGGGGAGACTCACAGATATGGTTGGGGTTGGTCATAATACACATTTATGTGTACCAAACCATCTTTCTGTCTAGGAGTTTCCTGACTGAGGTAGGCATGTATTATGTACCATGGCATGGTGAGGCACCGCCATATGAGCATGAGGTTTACCTCATGCACGCAGTCTGTGTACTTGCACTGTTGTATTTGTCCTTTGCTCCTCAGTCTAGGATTTCTGGAAGAAATGAGAAGATGAATAAAATGGGAACAAAAGGGGACATATGGAGGAGAAAAAATGAGCTATATGCTAACCCTGCCAACCAGCAGGGCATGTGCTTTCCTATTTGCATAAGTATTTTATTATTTTAACTCATTGCCTCTCTCTGTCTACTTAGCTTTGTTTGGGGCTGGGATTAACTAGCATAAGGTGTTACAGACTACAAACTTCTGCTTTACTCCACAGCTGGGGTGACCAAGTCACAAAAAAGTAACTTCTCATTGATATTTCTGGGAAAAGATTCAGAAAGGATTTTAGTCAAGTTTTCATGTGCAACAGGAACTACAGGAAAAATTATTACATAAAAAGAAAAGGATGGCCTTCTTTACACACCCAGTCTTTCAACAGTTATTTTGCTTATTTATATAATGAAAGACAACAGTTCCAACAGAGAGAGCAATGTACTATGAATTTTCCACTTCTGCATATATACCCCCTGTGGTAAAATTCATACAAATGGCAGAGAAGCTACTAAAAAAAGCAACTTTTTTTCCTAGTTTTTTTTACATTCAAAATACCATTTATAACTACAATCCTTTTGAACCTTATTATGAAATTCCATTAAACATTTTTTCTTCCATTTCCCACTTAAATCAGCCCAAAGGAATAAATCAGAAGCAACTACCTTACGCATATAGATGTCCATGGGAACGTGCATTCCCATGAGAGCCCTAGGTCTGCGGAGATACAACCAATGGACAGTACGGTGGCAGAAAGATCTGTAAGAGTGCCTTTTGAAAAGCAACAGCAGCTGAATGTGTGCTCACCAGTAAGTGTTGGAAACTAGATTTCAGAACTAGGTCTTTTCTTTTGCAACTGTGTTGGTTACACAGAAATCTGTGGAAAAGGACATGGAACCCCAATTGTCCCATTCCATAAAACGTCCCTTTATTCTCTTCCCTTTCTGACAGAAAGCCATTTCTCCCAAAGCCATTTTCTCCCTCTTCTTTCTATCTACAAGTGAAAAGTGCACTCATTTAAACCCATGAGATCTACATTTCTTCATTAAAAGTGTATTAAAAAACACACACCGAAATTACATTGTGCACAGTATGGTCCCTAATAAGAAATATTGTCATCAACACTGTCTTATTTTCATTAAGCAAATACTGCTTGAGACAGTGCTCAGATTTTCTTCATGTTTTCTATTACACGATCCATCAGACTTTATTTTCTTGTGATTATGGAAACAACTGAACATTATACCTATACGTTCTAGTTGCTTGCTCTATCATTTTCTTTTAATAGGTTTCAACAACAAAAAGAAAATTAAACCAGGGAAATCTTGTAGCAGAATATGAAGAATACCTGATTATGTGCATACAGCAAGTACTGAGGGAGGGGAGCTCATTTTAAGCTATGCCTGTAGGGTACTTCCACCTTTTTAGTTCCTGGGCACACAGTTTACCACTTAGTCGTGTTTTATGGAGACATTTCACACAGAAGTCCAACTACTTGCAAGATGGTGCTTTGATGCATACTTATCCAAAAGGGAACAGGAACAGGGTTTGGATTTTATCCAACATACGAGAACGGACATAGGCTTCAGCAATTAATTTCCAGCTACAGCCAAAATGATACCTCTGACACCCTGGTGTCAATGCCTTGATGGTGTCTGGGTCTGCCCTGTCTGACGTGAAACTGCTCATGCAATGGACCTCGCCCTGTGCCACAACGTACTCATCTCTTGGCTGGGCCAGGTGATTGTGCACTTTGTTTCTGCTGAAACCTGGAGAAATCCAGGAGCTGAGGGTACTTCTGCCCATGGGAAGTGTTGAGCTCCCTCCAGTCATTATTGCCTGAGCCTGCAGGATGGATGGGACAGGGCGCAGCACAAAAAAGCAGCTGACATTGACAGCAGTGGTGACAGCTGTTGCACTGTCCTTTTTCATGTCCCTAGACCTTTCCATGGTGAAGGGGTCACAGTGTTTGCTTAGGAGTGGGACAACTGCTCTCAGGGATTCAGATTCCAACAAGAGTGTTTTAATCAGGAGTGTGCATCTCCCTGTGGAAGCAGTGCCACCTTGCTGGAAAAGAGTTTAAGATTAACCAAAATGGGAAGGATGCAAATATCTATAGTGTCAATGGGGCATTTGACTGAGAAGGTGCCTTTGATTCATGAGGACTCCCAGGACTGCTATTGGATTTTATGCGGTAACTGGAAAAATAAACAAACATACAAACCCAAACAAAACCCTGCCAGTGAGCAACTCCTGCTGTGCTCTGGATTTTTCTTTAATAAGGCATGGATATAAGGTGCCTTCCCCCATGATAATTTTCTAGCTGGCAGATAGAACTTCTGCCCTGTAGCTCTCAGTAAGTGCCTAAGGCATTGGCTGCCGACTGATGCAGCAGGATGCAAAACAGGCTGACTGTAGGTGACTTGCTGCTCCCAGTCAGGCTAGAATAGATGCTGTTAACTCAACAGCATAGGAAGAGAGGCACAAAAGTCTCTCTTCCAAGGCAAAGAGGTTCTTTTAAATCAGGTGCTGCAAAGCTCACATTTAGCTTTTGTCCTGTTGCTACTAACCTCTGAGGCATCTCTGGCAGCACAAAACTACCTTAAAAGTGGTTGCAAGTGAAATTTAAGTTCCCTGTGAGTAGCTGCAGCAACATAAAGAAGCCTGACTCTAAATGAGAGCCAGGCACAAGAAGACATATATGTAAAAGCTCTGCAGGTAAAGAAAGAATTCTTTGTTTCCACCACAGAAGCTGGAGATGAACTAGTACCATTCAATTGTTTCCAGGGCAAAGCCAGCCTAGTTAATCTGAGCTGCCCTCAGTCCACATCCCAGATGGAGGTATTGTGCTGTAAGGAATTGAGATGTTTTGTGGAGGAGAAAATAATTCAGCTACAGATTGACTTGTCTCTATAATAGCAACTGCATGCTGATTTTTACCTCTAAAATTGTCACTGTTTTAAGATCTTCTCAGAAGCATTAAATGAGCATTGTGTGGGCTTGCAACTGGAAGGAACAGGGTCCTACCTACTTCATGAGGAGGAAGCACTAGGCTGTTTGTTGCTGGCAAATGTCTCACACAAGAGAAGGGCACGATGTCAGAGTGGCAGAGCTGAAGGTAGTCCTTGGTCCAGAAAAACATGACATAAATTAACTCCTATCAGCAATCCTCTATAGAAGACAGAAAGGAGGAGTTTGTGCTAAAGCAGATTTCTACCGTACATCTCAGATTGCCAATCTCACTTTGAAGCCTTTCAGTGCTGCTGACTAAGAGACAGAAAGAACAGCTCACAGGTAAGCAGCCTCACACCACTGAGGTTTTTGGCCACCCCACTGGAGTAGGGCAGATTGGTCTGAAAACCCACAGACATCAGCAAGGGTGTGACCAGGGTGACTAAGACTTCCAAGCGCCGTGCTACAGCCTGGCTATGGAGAAGCGTGATGTCCTGAGATCAAGGCGGCACAGTGCACGTTTTGTGAGCCTTCCCACCCTGTCCTCGGATGTTGCAAGAACTCCCTCCATCAGGCACATGTCTCCAGGGGGTGTTCAAGGACCATCTACGCAAACAGTTTCCTTACAGAACTGCCACACTTTGCAATTGGGAGAGCTTGCTCCTTTATTTTCACAAGTAGGGAATTGTTAATGCACATTACTGTGGCCATGTAAGAAAAGGAAAAATTCAGTTCAGAGCATACAGGCACCCTTTCCTCTGCCACTGCTGTGCATGAAAGCATGAGCCACTGTTTCTTTTAATTGCACATGACCACAAGCTGTTTCCCAAATGCTGCCTTTAAAATCAGCTTGTGGATGTGGAGAAATACAGGGTAAGCAGCACAGCCAGCTTTGCTGGGAGGATTGTGACTGCCTAGAGCACCAGACTTCAGCACAATCCCCTCTCTTCTGCCTCCTTCCTCTGTTGCAGCTGTAGCAATATCCTGCCTCCTGCTCTGTTGCTATGCCAGCTTCAGTCAGAGGTTATCTGTATGGTAATACACAGCTAGTTATGCATAGCAGCACTACTTTTATAACACAACACAGAATAAATGAGCAAAATAAGCTAGGGAGGAACATATGATGCAAGGTCCTTCTTGGAGCAGCATAGCACTTGTCGCTTGGCCGGATGACCTGTGCCATGTCTGGTTGCTTTCCCTGGGCATAGGTTTGCTTGTAACACCAGTATATCCACTCAGCTTGCAAGGAGAATATGTGTGTCTGTCTGTGTGTCCCTGCCCCGGGGCTTTTGGTTTCCAACCTACTTACAATACCTTGGGGTGTTCTTCTCATCCCTGTCATGGTACAACAGTCACTCTGTGGGTCTCAGGCCAGCGCCTGTGTTGTATAATATGTAAGAATTAGGGCTCTGCCTTGCAGTCTCAGGAGATTGTGGCGGCTGTGATTTAAGGGCTTATTGGCACCTGTGCTGGTGCCTCTACCAGACATTACTGTGCCAGTGGCAGAGGCTGTACATCTTTCCCAGAGCCCCAGCAGTTCAAAACCCCAGGCTGACATAAGCCACTACTGATTTCAGCTTGCTCATGGATTTTGAGCAACAAACTGCAGTGGGTGAGGAGCAGAGGCACTGCCTGTTCTGCTGCCTTATCCAGCACGCAATAACACCTGGGTATCGTACAACCTTTATCTCCCCTCCAGCATGAAACCTAGCCCCGTGATGGCAGAGATGCACAGTGAAATCATGGAATTTGTTTTGTTAAGAATGAACAAAGGAACAAGTGCAACACAAAGACCAGAAACATCCAGTGCCTCATTTTTGACCTCAAGCTTTCAATGTGACCCAAAACCACATACTGGCTTAGGCCACACAGGTGGCAGGATGTTCTCTCTTCCAAACTCTGAAAGACCAGCAGATTCCTAGAAATTACTGCTGTACATGTTTCATCTTGTTTCTATGTGCCCCATCATTCTTCCTGGTTTGCTTTTGCATGTCCATTTGCATTCCTTTATCCAAAATCTTTTCCACAGTTGGTGGTGTCCAGTACAGCGTAATAGGGCTTGATGGGCCCACAATCAACTCCTTATAATAACAATCATGTACTATTGTCAGATATAAGTCATAGATAGTGGAGAATGATTTACTTCTTTTTCTTTCTCTCATACCAAGAAATTTGAGGATACTTTGGTAATCCTGCCATAACACGATGTGTCACTTCAGAGACCTTCAGAGGCCACTGAGTTACAAATAGCTATCAATTTGTGAGACTTGAGCAAGCTTTATGTAGCAGTTTGGCATGTAGTATTACTGCAATCAGCGCTAATTTCACCTATAAACAGGTGCTACTTCCTATTCTTGAGGGATTTCTTTTGTAGGAGGAAGTATATTAAAAATAGACTCTCTTAGTTTTGCAGTTATCTCAGAAATCAAGTTAAAAATACAGTTTTAAGAGTAACTCTTTACTGACAATGGATTTTGCAGCAAACTGTCTCCTCTGTTCTTTGTAGATTCTGTTTTTAAGCAGTGTGGTATGGTATGAATCTCTGAGGTAACTGAGCTTTTTTGAAATTAAACTCCTTTGCTGTGTAACTTTCCAAATCCTCCTCCCCATTTCCTTGTTCTTCCTACACTACAGGCTGCCTTTTCCAGCATGTTGCGATCTTCAACAATCAGACAATACACTTTGGTGGCACCAGCACCACAAAATTCAGATATAACCTTGATAGTGTGAAGAGGTATCAATCTCCTTTTTTAAAAAAAAGTTAAACTGTACACCAAACAAATCATACTTAGCTTGGAAATTCATACTAAAATAAAAGAAGCAAACCTCTGCACCCCCAAGAGTGCTCTATTACTTAAAAGCTGCCATTGCTTAGGGAGACAAAGGAGCAATGATTTATCCCTCATTGCACAAAGACTATAAAGGCATCCCATGTGAGATGCTTTGCCTACAACACTTTTGCATTGAACATCTGTAGACCTTTTTCCACCAATTCCTTCTTGAGTGGCACTTTGTGGTTTCTAGGAAAGGTGTTGAGCTGACACCAGTCTTTAAAAAGTAACCTTGCTAAGTGCAATGCAGTCAAGGTGAGGTAGGAAGGAAACTTATCTTCTGGACATTTAGTCAGCAAGAGCAATACTGTGAGAGGAAAAAGCCAGACACCAGTCATTATGGCTTAGCCTGATTCAAAGAGTGGAGTAAAGCTGGAGAGTTAGCCAAGAAGTAAAGTCATGCTGAACAGCCCAAGGTCAGTTTCTAAATGAAAGCCTTATATGCCACCGTTGCTAGTATGTCCCATCCAGGTGTGGTGGTTCTCCACCTTGCCATCCTGTCAGAGGTGTTTCTTCTTGAATCCCATGCAGGCTAGGCATTAAAAGGCCTTTCACCACAGTGAACAGGGCTGAGCTGGTCCACAAGCACTAACATAACAGAACTTTTCAGAGAGTTTCCAGAATTTCTGTCTCACTTTTGGAAATGGCTAAGCTGTGTCAGCTAAGATTGTGTCCCTCCTTTCACCAAGCAAGTAAATACACTGAGGCATCCTTGCAGCACAGAAAAATCCCATCCTGATGTTTACTGTCAGACAAGGCTAAAATAATTTTTTGTTTGAACACTAGAGAGAACCTAACCAGTGGGATATGCCTTTGACGACAAATGCTAAATAAAAAGTCCACCAAGCAAGAATGCCTATTAACTTGTCTCCCCTGCAATTAGGGTGATCATTCAACATAGAAATGTCTTGTACCCCATTTTTTCTCTGTTACCTCTGTGCTTAGGCCAGCTTGTGCATTGGGTTGAGAGCAGTGTAATCCCAGTGTTAGAGCCAAAGTTAGGGCCAAAGCTGCCCCTATAACTCAGGCAATACCATCAAGCCCTGCTGCTGTTCATCTCCATTAATGATTTCTGGCTTTGGCTGTTGGCTGAGCAGAAAGGGCCTCACTGAATTAACTTATCACTTCTGCTACTCCCTGCAGCACCAGGCAGGATCCTGCTAGATCTGACACTCACCAACAGAGTCACCCCAGTGCCACCTTCTACCTCAGATCCATCCAGGATAATAGATCCTCATAAAAGACCAAAACGAGTAGAAATCCAGAATTTTATTCCCTATTACAATTAGTCAAGCTACTAAACCAATTCTGATTTTGCAGGTCTTGCTGATATCCTCCCAACATAACAAGCAAGAAAGCTTTTGAAAAAATCTTTTCTCTAGTTGTCTTGCTCAGTGCTCACCAGCTGTTGGTGGCAAAGAAATCTTTATCTCTCCAGACCATGTGGCTTATCTCAGCAGTCAGTTCTCCAAGCCACAATTATAAGGATCACTAACTAACTACTCGTTGTTATCTGTCACTAGATATTAATTTGGGGGCAGAGTTTGTACGTTAGAGTGTTTTGGAGGATGCTAATGATGTAATGGTAGGGGAAGGGAACCTTTTGATGCCACAGTAACTGAAGAGAGAGAAATGAAGCCAGAATTTTGTACATCAATAATAAATCTAACAAACTAATACAATAAAGTGGAACAAAAATCACTTTAAGTGTCTTTGTATTTGCATTAACCATCAAGGTCTCATTTATGCAATTATTGTTTGTAATATTGTATTGATCCTCTTGCAAAGGAAGAACTGTACCGATTCTTTTAAAAATAAAAGAATAAAAAAATAATGTTCTTGTAAACAGGGTTGTGTTGGACAATTTCAAAAGCATTTCACTGTCTTGAAGGATGGAACTCAACTATTTCCCAGCAATGGCTCAGATACTAAAACTCATTCTGCTCATCCAAATCACTTATGAGAAGGAATTAGTTTACAGAAAATTCCCTTCCTTTGCCTTGGAGCTGTTTCCTGCATTGTATAGGCATTTGTGGATATGAGAATTGGAAAAGATTTCTGGAAGCACTGGGTTCCTAAACAAACTGATTATGCATCTAAGAGGGTTTTCTGAAGAACCTAAATAGCTTGCAATCTATTTCTGTGGGTTTCAACTCACTGCGATACCTCTGCAGACCTCACCAGGTATGCATTTGAATTCCAAATGTCTTGGAAAATATACTGCAACCACTTCTCCCAGTTTGTGACACTGAGCGTTTTATAACTTATGTGCATTTTGGAAATTCTTAGCATACATTTTAAGCAAATTTATTTCCCCAAAACAGGCTCCAGAGATGAGATAAGTGCGTTCTTGAAAAACTGTAAGAGATCCTGGGCAGATCTATCTCAAACAGACCATGCTTGTTGCCTTTTCACAAAGACAAATGGTACCAGGTTGTGGTTTCAGGCTCAGGGCATCTCCTGAGACACAAGGAGTTTGTGTCCAACCAGTATGCAGTGCTTGCCACCGACTCCACAGAGTCAGCATATATTTTACAGTTTTTAACAAGTGGTAAACTGGGCCTAGATCAAAAATTTATGCTATTCCATCAAGTCATAATGCAAGTCAGTCTGTCAATCAAGCCCCCACACAGATTTATTATACCTTTTGATTGCCAGATACAAGCGAATTGAAAACTAAGGCTCCTAAAATGGTTTCATTGCTCTTCTTGTAATTAATCAATTACTCCTAAATTACTTAATAAAGATATGATTTTATGGTGTGCCTTTTACAGTCTCCCTCTCTGCTCTGTCCAAATGCTCAAAATATCCACCTTCCCTATAAATCTCCCTCTTTCTTGCAAGCAGCACAAAATGATCTTCAGCCAGCAGCTGAGATTGCTTCCAGCGCAGGGTAATCTTGATCCAGCAGTGGGCTTTGATCGTCAGCTCTGATCCAGGCAGTCCTAGCAATGCCTCTGTGCAAGGAATTGATGAATTTCAGATGGGGCTGTGATGAACTCTATTCCTGTCAATGTGCTCAGCGGGCCCTGACAGTAACAGTAACTGCAGTGCTGTGGTGGCGATGAAATATTGGTCCTTCGGTTAGGCATGAACAGAACATGCTCAATGCAGGATGATTGGTGAAATAGTCATAAACCAACATGTTATTGGTAATTGACAGATCAAAAACTGAACTTCATACGGATGTGACCTTCCCCACAAACAAGGTCATAGCTCAAGTGGACCAATTCTGCAAAGTATCTGGGAATAGCATTTTATTGGTATGGAGGGTGTAACTTCTGTATCAGTTTAAGTTGATCTAAGACTGTACTGCTGCTAAAAAGGCTGTCTTATTCCCTCTTCTGACATGTGGTTTCAGGTCCCTGTGCCTGCCTCACAGTCATACAAACAAAAGGGCAGGAAAACACAAGGTGGGGGAGACCCCTTCTGACAGGGGGGTTGCTTGGTGCAGAGCAATAGTCAAACTGCCTGCTGAGAGGACAGCCTGGAAGGACAGAAGTCCTCTGCTGTCTGTGGGCCAAAGAAGATCGAATACACAGAGAAGAATCTTACTGAAAGCTTTC
Source organism: Bucorvus abyssinicus (assembly GCA_009769605.1). NCBI lineage: Eukaryota > Metazoa > Chordata > Aves > Bucerotiformes > Bucorvidae > Bucorvus > Bucorvus abyssinicus. Next base: position 29,581,316 of record CM020027.1, read on the forward strand.
AAATTGGTAATAGCACAAAGCAGGGGACACACTGCAGGAGCACTGACATCTCCTTTGAGCAGTGAGCACCCCTGCATTGTCTAGAGGGTGCTGGATAGGGAGAATTTGTCTCAGCAAAGCAGCAGAAATGCAACAGCAGCAGAAATGCAACAGCAGCAGGTAGGCACTGAACTTGACTGTCGTCAATAAATGAGATCTGGTTAAGCTTGATGTCTGAAGATCAACCATCTTGTTGCGGTTTTGCCTGTGAAAGTTCCACCATGGAAAAGAACGACAGGAACAGTCTGAGCTCACTTAGGAAGCGTGATGCCAAATTATTCTATACAAAGGAAATTAAGCTATCTCCTTCCCAAGTGCTGACGTAGAAACATGTCCAATTTTTGCCCTCCTACCACATAACTTCAGACCAGAGCCATGTCTTTCCACTTCCTCAGTGCTCTGTTTTCTGACTTCCTTTTGTTTTGTCTCTGCCCAACAACCACACCCCCAGGGTGAAGCACCTGTGGGAGTTTAGTCCTGGCAAAGGACCACTCAGAGCAAGCACAGGAACCATGAGCTACAAGGGACCGAGTTAACACATGCAAGCAGCCCCATGAGAACTGCCTGCAGCACCTTTCTCTTCACATGGAGCATATCTGGGCAAGGTAATTTAGGAGCTGAACTACCTTTCTGTCAGCTCAGAACAAACGCCGGGGCAGACCAGTTTCATGGGATGATGTAATGCCGTGGAGTGAAGGCTGCCTGGGCTTCGTGGACTTTCGTACAACCACAGGGACACCCCATGTCTGCCTAAAACTAGCTTTGGAACAAGTCAGTCCTACAGCAACAGCTTAAAGGCCTCAGTGCCATTGACACTAAATTTGAACTTTTCAGTGGCAGCACATCCAAGCCTTATCAGAACACAGCTTCTTTAGCCCTCTCCTCATGAAAAGATTGGGTGTTTAAGACACCACCACCAGCATAAAGGACTTTCTCCTTGACCAAAAAAAAAAAAACCAAACCCCCCAAAAATTGACAGCAGATATCCATATTCTAGAAAGATTTCACAGAGGCTGGAACAGCAGCTCAGACACTCATTGTACATCAATACATGGACCTGTTGTAGTAGTTGTTAAGTTTTTTGTACCTGGCCTGCTTTGCTGTCACTTGGGCTTCAAGAGCTCTCTAAGCTTGCCTGTAATAAATCTTCAGTGAGAAACAAGGAGAAACAGGAAAGCAGCTGCAGTTGCATAGAAAGGTTGAAAGCCACAACAGCAATGCAGAGTCTCTGATGTTGATTCTCAGTCCAAAGCGTTCATTATCTTCTGCACGACATTTTTCCTATTCCTACCTGCTGCTGCAACCACTGCCTCGTTCATCATTCAGTTACTGCACGGTGTTTGGGAAAGGGTGTTTATGAGGTAATCCATCTTTCTTCATATGCATAATAAAAATAGATTAATAACTACATTAATAAAGCAGTGACAGTATTTTAGATTCTTTCCTTTATTGTTAGTGTAAATCATGAATCCCCCTCTGCCCAAATTATACCATAGAGCACAACTCTTACTCACAACTCAGAACTTTCAATTATATTTCTTTTCAGTTTATAACAACTTACCTTCTCTACCTACTAGTATAACCCTAGCTATTCTAATGACTGAAGACACTAATTAGGAAAAAAAAATGCATTACATTTTTTGGAAATCACATTGCTACATCAAAATTTAAGCAAAGGGTTTACAAAGTTATACATATTAAGATAGCAGGTTAGCACTTCATATTTCTTCTCAAAAGACCATGCAACCTTCAGACTTCCTTACCAACAGCTGGAATTGCTTTCATTATTACTTCCTGGCAAGTATTGTGACATTCAGAACTTTGGCATGAGGAAAATTAATCTTAATTTTAGGAATGTGGAAGCAAGGAAATGTGAATTTTGATGTAATTAAATCTTGCTAGTTGGGGAATGTTGGGCTTGAGGCTTGAACTTAGAACTAATGTCACTTTTTCATGTTGTGAAAAGCTGTAATGCATGTGTATAGAGAAGAGAGAGGCGCTGAATTCCAAAATATTTAATATTTGCAAATATATATCATGCTCCCCCTGTGTAGTTTGGTGTAATTCCAAATGAAGCTACCAAAACCACTTCTATCTTATCTTGTACTCAGGATATTTTACCTGCCTTTGCATCTACATGGTGCATGACTGCTAATCCCAATACTAGAGCTGAGGGCAAGCCATAAAAATCTGGAAACATATTCAGTTTTCCTCATTGTCCTCTATTTTTATTCTGGAACTCAGAAGGGGATTTCCTCTTCCTGATTTTCTTTGCCTGTGGCCAGCAGGCAAACCTAGTGCATCAAAAGAAGACATTTCTCACATATTAACCTAATTTCAAACATAAGAACTATATTTCTGGTAAAAACTGTTTAATTTAACACTGTAATGACTAATCTTTTGCAACAGGGCTAGAGAAATCCAAAGAACATCAAACTCCTTTCCATTTGTTCACCAACATTCCTCATTTGGCACAGAAGACAGTACCTGACTGTGTCACAGGATGTGAGGTATTCAAACACTGAAATACTTGGAAACCCTCAATGGGGGACCAAATTTATTTCCAAGGTAAGGGTTTCACAGTCAGTTGTTGCATACCCAAAATACCTGTTGCATACCGAAACCAGCCTTTGGACTGGCATCTGCCTGGGAGAACCTGACTTTTGGTTTTAATTCAAGCATAAATGAATTCTCTGGCAGCTGAAGACACCCAACATTCAATTCCCAGCTAGGAAAGAACTAGTTCAGAAGGAAACAATCTACTGTTGTCTTTCAAGGACAAAGGCATGCTGTCCCTGGGGTTAAGTGCATAGTTATACCAAATATTCCGTTACTTTCTCCCAAATCAAACTGGTAAGACTATCTAGGTGCTCAGGAGGGCCCCATATCTTCAGTAGGTTGTGAATTTAGGTCGCATTTCTCTGATATACTTGCCTTATAGGTGGTACCTCTCTAGTACTCCCACCCAATCACAGCTTCTCCCCTTGAGCCTCGGCAGAGAAAGAAATGTGAATGAATACTGTCCTTTGAGACTGAAATTGGGATGTGACTTCCCTCAGCCGTGAAAGAACGGGGAGGTCTGTGAACCTCAGGCTCAGCCTCATTTTTCTCTTCCTTTCTATATGTCAGGGAAGATGACAGTCAACAGGGAAATACTTACCATCAACCAGCCCAAGGCAACTGTAGGGCACTCACACCTTGCGGGATCTTTTCTTCTCAAGAGGCTTTGGCACTCTCACTGCCTCTCAAACCCTTTGCTCCAGTTCTGTAAGGGAAGAGAGTGAAAACATCACTTCTCCAGAGAGGAGGCAAGAGACTGCTCCCACCGTTCCTTGAGGCCAGCCTTGAGGACACATCCTTGTGGTAAAATGAAAAGCATTTTGCCGTGTTACCGAGGTGTGGTTTTTTTCATGTACTTAATAAAAAGGAATCTATTAATCTTCAATGTGCATATCTCCAGAAAGAAAATATCAGGAACCTTTTAATTTTCAATCAGCATTTCTGGTGGATGAACACAATTAAGTACCATCATATAAAATGTCTGTGATAGCTTAAGGGTGCAGGGTGAAACTACATGAATAAATAAAAGAACCAGTGAATGAATCATAAAAACTTACATCTAAACCACAGAATTCTGCTTTAAAATAATAAATCAGGATTAACCTAAGCACATATCTATATTTGTTTGTGCACACCTGTGTGGTCAACCTGCATTTCAAATCACTTGAAAAACATCCACTTCTGTTTGAAGCAGTGGGCATGCTAGTTGTGTGGTGCTATTCCAAGCAGCAAAGAAATGCAGGTAATCCAAAACCCATGGTGTGATCTGGCAAAATCACCTCTGAAGCCACAATTACAGCACAGAAAACACTGAGCCCATGGTGAAGAGTACTTGATATTTCCAGGAAGTTGAGGATAAAAGCCCAGTTCCTGAGATCATGCACACTGTTGCTGAGTATACACACAGAAATGGGGCATCAGACAGAAAAGGGGATAATGTGGTGCAACATGCAGCTTGCACTGAACGCAGGTGCCTCAAACAAATTGCTCTGGAGAACTCACATCCGTCTCTCTCTAGACAAAATTTGATGGAGAAATGGTATTCCTCCCCAAGGATGGCATATAGGGGGAAATATGGATGTACTGATATAATTTCAAAAGGATCTGGCAATTATTAATAGTCTTTAGATAACAGTTTACATTTACAAACCTCAGTACAAGCTGTATTTAATTAATAAGTCCTTAAATACACTGGAGTTGAACTAATGCCACTTAGAATGACTGATGCATGCAGACAGAAGAATTGTTAACCTTATTGAATCATGTTTGGGACAGTGGATAGAATAAGTATTAGAAATATACATGGACAGTGTGTGACAGGCTAGTAAGATAAAAATTTGGTCATCTGACACAGGCTGTTTCATAGTCTTCCAGGTTTTGACTGTTTTCCTGGTAGATCGATAGCCATGAGGTAAGCTGAGATTGCAGTGTGCAGTAATAAGAAGATACGCAGTGCTTGCTCATGATGCCAGAGGCACTGGTTTTCTTTGTATAATGTCAGTACTGCCAAGGCAGTTACTTGCTGATTCCTGATGGTTTTAGCAGATGCAGAATCAAGTCTACAAGTAACCATCAAATCACTGTCACTTTCAGGCTTTTGGAAATGAACATACTGTAGTATTTCTAATTAACAGGTATAATTTTAATATCAGTAACACCAACATAGTAGAGCCTTACTGAAAGACCTGAAAGAAGACCATCACCTGTTTGAGCAGAATACCATGATGACTTTGTGGTATGAAATTACCTGGGGTGAAACAGTTACCTCCCCAGTCAAGCTGTGAGTGAATCTCTTCTGGGTAGAACAGCACTTCAAAAGCTTTGACTGTCAGCACCCATTAGTTACAGGCACTGAATCCTCACAGAAACCCAGCAACTCACTGGCTCTGTGCCCTGTAATGCTGTTTGGGAATACCCGACACTATCTCGATATCATATATTTACAATTACGTTTTGAATATCTCTAGAGTGACTGGCAGAGAGATCAATTTTTTTGATAAAAGTGACTTTTCAATATTAAAAAAAAAAAATCTGTCTAAGCAGTCGGCATTTAAATTTTGCTTTAATATATTGCTGTTAAACTTCCTGTGTCTGCTTCAGTGTTTATAAGTAACACCATTATTCCATGTCCAGATAAGCACTGTTTATTTTCCATTGAATTTTCTCATCCTTAACCCCTTGAATTGAGGGAAATGGCAGGCACAGCTGCTTCCTAGCTAGGTTGCTAGCAAAGACTGCAGCAGAGGACCAAGCCGTAGGAGCACTGATTACCCACCCTTGCACCCACAAGGTGCCTGAAGGGCTCCTTCCAGCCTTGCTGCTTAAGCTTACTTATCTCCACTGAGGCAAAAGCTGAATTTAACTGACATGTTACTGACTCCAGAAGTCTTGCAACAGCATGAAAGTCCCCAGAAGGTTGTAAAAAAATGCTTTTCCAGCTGCAGAGTTATTATTTAACTGTACAAAAATCAATGGCCTACACCAGGACAGCAAGGTGCAGGTATAACCAGACCGAATACTGAGGTTAGACATCCCTGTGTATCAAAGATATTATGCTATTACTAATAGTATCATAGAGCATCTTGATTTTGTTCTTGTTCTGTAAAGCGATCTGCCACATTAAACCTGTGTTTATTCTTTCTGTCATGCAAGACGTTGAGACTTTGCTCCTTTATGCTCACACCAATTAGCTTCCCCCTACAGAAACAAATGAGAAGAGTACACAGTTCTTGCTGAAAGTATAGGAAGCCTGGTAGCTATGGTAGCAAGCCCTTGCAAGAGTGAGCTGTGTTTTGGAAATAACAGTGCACAGGTTACAGAGTAAAATAAACACAGATTTGTTTGCTAGTAACCTGCTGTGAGAAAGAGAAATGAAAAAGATTAGGTGTTCCTTTGGAAATGTGTCTCTTCTTCATATTAATTATGCTGACAGTAGCTCATTAATGCTGTGTCAGCTTTTGTTTACAGTTTTCACAGAAAAAAAAAGAGAATTGATACAACAGAACTTGAATGTAAATATACCTATTTGTTTGCTTGGTACATGTTTCAGTGGGTATTTAAACAAACAAATGCAGATACCCTCACCATTATGAGACAAACAGAACAACTAAACTAAAATCACAGCAGAAAGCTGTCAAACCCTCATATTTTGCTGCTTGGGGAATGCATTATAGATGTAACATTTTCTTCGTAGAGTCAGAAAGTCACGTTACACAGCTCACCTGCGCTCTCATTTTCCTCAGTGAGGTTTGGGTTTAAGATTTTTGAGGGAACATGAAGAATTCTGGATCTGTGAGAAGCCACAATTCTTGTTCTATTGCTCAGCTGTAAAAATAATTATAAAATAATCTAAATTGCCCCCCTATGAGGCGTTTGCATTCCAGAGCCCTGAGGAAACTCACCCAACCCCATTCCCCAGCAGGGGAGGTCCATACCAAGGTCGTGCTCTAACACATACATTCCTACCAAAGTGAGCGAGAAACAGAGGAGACTGCTTGGGTTTTATAAATAATGCAACAGCTAGCAGTTTTTTCATTTAAGAGAATGAAATAATAAGGAAAGGGATAAAGAAATGGTTTATGTTTGAAATAGAAAAGAAACTAATGCTTGATCAGACCTCCGTTGTAGTATATGTACAAGAACTTGATCTTGCTCAATTTTGTGCGTAGCTGTGACAGCAGCTCCATTGGGATTCTTAAGACAGTAGTTGAAAAAGTCAGTGTTCAAGAGTGTTACACCATAAAAACCTCCTTTCCTTCTTTTTTTTCACTTAATTCTTCTCAAAGTCCCTCGTCTTTTATTTTCTCCCCCAGGAATTTGTTGCTCTCTCTTCCTTACCCTGCCTCACCCTAGACCGGCGTACCAGGCATCTCAGTGGCAGGTACTTCACTCACTAAATTAGGTTCTTCAAACTGAAAAAACAATCTGTAGTTTTTACAGCATTCTGCCCTGCTTGGGACATTAGTCTTGCATTGTCTATGGGGGTTAGGATTTGATATTTTATCATGGACCAAACTCTAAAAATAAAAGTATCAGTAATAAAACCTCCCTGGCCAGCTGGGATATGCTGCTGAGGCTCACAGTCAGAGGTACAGGGAGAAGCTGCTGGGACCAAAGTCCATCACCCTGAGGTGTCCCTGGCACGTCACCCCTGACACTCCTGGCATCACAGTTAGTGAACCACCACTCTTATATTGCCAAAACTACGTCAGTTGCCTGGAGTTAGTCAGAAAGAGACCAAGGGAGAAGGCTGGCTGTCCCCAGATGCCATCATTAAATAGGCTATGGCCCTGAATAGAGTGGCCCTGCAGTGGAAGGGCGGCCAGGCCTTCAGGAGGCTCTAGGAGCCCTGGGTGATGTACTTAGATGATGGTCCACAGCTTCACTTAGCCTTCTTGTTCCTAATTGCCACTCTCCTGCCACCTCTTTCCTGGCTGTGACACAGGGTACCCCAGCGGCTGGACTGCCACCAGCCATCAGAGACACAACCTGAAAGCAACATCCCATGCCCAGGAATGGGCTGGGGTCTCAAGACCTTCATGGCTTTGTGTTGAGGCAGCTGGCATGCCAGGGTGCACCTCCATGATGGCAGGGCAGAGTGTCCATGCCTGCCACCCTAACAACTCACAACCTGGCACCCCCGGCACCAAGGAGATGCAGGCTGATGCGTCGGAGACAAGACTGGGGAGGTGCACCCCCAAGTCTCGGAAATCTGACGGGCCTTAGCTTTCTAAAGAGATGCCCTTTCTCTAGAAACACCCATGTTATTCTGGTGAATAATACAGCTACCTTTTAGAAAAGCTGTGAAATGCAATAGAGCCATGTGTGTGTTTGCACACATATGCTAATAATATAAAACAGATGCTCAAAACCCACCATTTGATCTCATATAAATGTTCATAATGTTCCATAGTTAGAAACAGGCAAGATTTTTTCCTTTGGCAATTAAACGCATGTTTGGCTTCATTCCTATACATTGATAGCATCTATTGTTCACTGCAATAAAGAGCTGGGTTAAATAAATAAATTAAATCAAACAGGAAATTATTTCTCTACAGCTTATGCTTTAGCCTATTACATATCACATGCAGCAAGGAGGCTTTCAGAGGTCCTGTATATGCTGCTGGTGTTATGTTTAAACTTTCGAGAGCCTTGTTTAGTGCTTTGTTATTTTAAGCATATACAGACATAAAATATCAATATAGCAATAATGAGTATTTACCACTTCTGTAGTTGGTTTCATTTATAGAAGTCCAGCTGCTCAATTTCTATTTTACTCATACTTGAGTGGATGTTCTGGCACAGATTAAAAAACCTGACCTGACCATACCTCAAGCAGCTAGGTTCGGTTCTTCTACGTCTGGGCTGACATTTATTACGTATAGGAAATGCAACATGGATTGTAAACCTAAGTTTTATTGCCTTAAGCTGTCATTTGTATCCATAGCGTATGGAATAAGGAAAACTTAAAGGTATGGCTAGAGAGTACACACTGGAAAGTGAAGAAATGTTAATCTAGCTAAAACCTCAGAAAAATCAAAATATTTCAAAGTAGAAAACTTGAGAAGTCAGATCCCGTCAATGACAACACAACCCCATCAATGACAATTGCTCCTGAGTAGTCTCGTTAAGGAGAATGCCCACAGAAGAGTACTCTACCCTCTTTTTAGATGCAGAACAATCTGGTCATCAGGCAATAATGAGCCTGACAGTAATGACTCCAGCTAGCTGAGGGAACCTTGCATAGTGCTGTATGGAAGAAGCAGCCTTCTGATGCTCAGCATTTAGCCTTGCCGTTGTCAGGGTGACTGCAAAAGAACTGCACACAGAGTGGGATAGAACAGAAGAAAATTGATAAAACTTTTTTTCACTGAAAATCAATTTTACAGAAACAAACTGTTGTTTTCAAGTCATACCATGCCAAAAATTACTAGAACTATTTGAAATAAAATGAAGTCTTTGATTTCATCTGGCCAGGAAAGAATACAAAATTTAGGGCAAAGCTGAAGTTTGACATGACAAAATGTTTGCAAAAAGGTTTTCTTATTCAGTCAGCTTTAAATGAGGGAGAAAAGGAAATGCCTTCAGTGAAGGAAAAGTGGAAAAATAACAGATTATGACATTTTCAAGTGATTTTTCAGCTGGGCCAATCTTAAGATCTCATAGCACCTAGTCTGCAGGGATTTTGCTCTGTGACCAGCATGGGCAGGTCCTGTGCAGCAAGTTTCACAGGTATCGGGCTGCAGATCAGGTGCTACCATGGTGCTGCCCCACTACTGGGTGTCCTACCCTATAGCTGGTCTAGTGCCAAATGACTCACATGAAAAGCTGTAATGACCCTGCATCTTCCCAGAAAGGCATTTCCTTGACTTCAGGTACTAAATTAGAGCAAAAACATTGTATTTAGGGCCCAGAGCTGTAGCATGTGGATTTGAATGAGTCACGTATGTGAGTAGGACCTTGTTTAATCCCTCAGCAGTGGTGAAGGGGAAGAGAAAGGGCCTCACGTTTTCCCATTCAAATTTTAAAAACCTAAGACATGACTTAGGTAATAAGTAAAAGGGTAGAACTAATCTGTACTCTAAACTAAAATGAATCTTGTACATTAAAAAAATAAGCTTTCAAAGTGAAATGCCCAATCTCAGCTGTGCTAACACTGAAATCACCAAAGAAATTTAAAATTTCCTGCCGCATAGCTATGAACTAGCTTGCTGATTGTCTCTATCACATCTCCTGGGTTTTTCAAAGATCTCTGTTCTTATTCCCCACCCAGGATGGATCAGTCTGTGGAGATGCTGCTTTTAAAATACAGCTTTTCATCTCAGATAAAAAACAGTTTGTAGGAAACCAGCAAAGCCACGCAGGGGGAGAACGGTCCCCTCTGCCCTAGTCCATCTCTTGGCCTATGTTGCTGAATGAAGTCCTCAAGGGCTGGTTTCTCTCCCTGCCTCTGACAAAGAAGGCAGCAAGCCAAGCTCTTCTGCAGTGGCCATGAGCTGTGGAGTAGCCGCTACCAGGGTGCTGAGCCGGAAATCCCAATGTCTGCCATGGGCACGTGCAGGAGAGGAGGCTGGAAGGCAGCCTTGCTCCTGCTGCGCCGGGGCCTCGCGCAGAGAGAGGTGCCAGCACTGGTAGTCAGCGGGACGCCAACATTTGTGCAGGTCTCAGCTTCCATCTCTCTCTGCCATGCTTCTCTGGGTAGGAGTGAGGATGGTCCCTCGCTGACCTGAAGGAACATGTCAAAAATAGCGTTTGTCAGGTACTGAGGATTGTAGTCATAGATGTCACATAAAGGCCCACAAAGCAAGGAATAACTCATTTTTCGGAACTGAGCTTGTACGGCTTTTGGTAAATAACCCCTTAAACAACAAAAGAACAACAAAAATTGAGTGTTTGCTCATAAACTGGGTACCATCCGCTTCGTATGCCAGCCAGAGCTTTGTGGGAATAAAATTCTGTGGTCATGCAATCAAAGGTTTCATCACCTGCACAGGGGAGAAGACAACCCCTCACTTTTTATTACTGTTGTTCTTTACTTGGTGAGTATCACGGCTTTTTAGCGCTGCCTGCTACATAAAATTGCCTTATATATTGCCATCTTCTGACTCAGCGCAAGATATGCAAACAATGTGACTCACTGAAGGAATAAATATTGTAGGAAAATATTTTTCACCAAAGTGAAAGAGAAACGGAAACAAGCATAGAGAAAAGATGCAAATTTGTAGGGTACCTTGAAGTGACAATGGTCTTGCCAGGTGGCTGTCAATATTGCTCCCAGATAACGTGTTCTTGCTGGGGGCTGAAGCCGTGTCCAGCTCCTGGGGAACTGAAATGATGTAACGATGGATGAGGAGGATAGGAAAAGAGAGTTGGGTTTGGTCAAAACAAACTCGGGTTATTTAAAGTGCATGGTCTGTTTTCATTCTTTGGCTAAAACACCTCACTGAAAGGGTGTTGTGTGATAACAGAAGGAGGGAAATTGCCGTCTGCCAGTATCCAATACAGCCAGCAATATTTTCCTATCCAAGCCCCAAAACTGCTTTTGTGCCATATATACTCGAGCAGCTGGCAATCCTAGAAGAGCAATGAGCTGCTTCAGTGCTTTGACACTCAGGTAAATGAAAACAAAAGGAAAAGAAACAGTGAGAAGATATTGGCAAATGATTAGAAACTGGCAAGTTGTTGAGTACCTATCTGGGTCTAGACCCCAGATCCTTCATAGCTCTGGGATGAGTAGATCTGTGGTTTGGTATGCTCCTTGCAGGAATGCAAAATTCAGCTTCCTTCCCATGCTTAAGGTATCCAGCTAACAGACATTGGAATCACCTGCAACCCAGTTGATTTAGCCAGTCTTTGTGTATAGGTATATTTATGCTCCCAAGTGACTGGTATCAGGAACTTCAAAAATTTCCTGCTTACCTCTGAAGAAGATCTCAGTTGCAAGGCAAGAGAATTGCAGTTTGCTCCTCACAAGCAAGTGTGGCATTCACTGGTCTTAACTGACATTAGTTACTGTGAATGATCAGGAGGCCACAGATGCCCCTGCAGTATCATCTCTGTGTCTCCATCAGTGATGGTTGTACAAGATATGCAGGATGAGGGCAGGTGGAGACTCTGGAGAAGAAGCTTTTGCAAAGCCTGTAAGTGAGGAAGAGCCACGAGGCTCTTACTGGCATAGATGATGGATCAGTAGATAACATCTAGTATGTCATTCACATTTCAAAAACTTTTCTAATTTTGGGACAATCTTTGTAAGACAAGCCTGCTTGGCCATGCTTTTTCTGATAAATGTTTTAAGTAGCAGGCCTGGTTTTGTTTTGATTTTTTCTTTATGAGTGTTCTAGAGATGTTTTTTCCAATGCTGGTGGTTTTGATAGCAAATCTCTCTGAAGTTTCTTATTTGTTTCTGCTGCTGAGATCTCATCTCAGTAGATCAGGTATGTGTTTGCATGTCTGTGTCTCTGTACTGATGTAGCCAAAGTGCCTTCAAGCACAGGGTGAACTTTCAAAGCTGTTTCTTTCTCCACTTTTTAGCTGTCTAACAATTTTTGTTTTCCTTTCATTCTTCTCTTGGTTCCCCCAGTGACTTAATGTGAACTTTTTTGACATAATCTAAGCTAGTTTTTTTCTGAGAAAAGACAAGTTACAAAAGGCATAACCTGAAAAAAGAAAACTTTTTTTTTCCTTTACATATGAAAGAGTAAAATAGGGCCAGTTTTCACCTTCTTCAAAGGACGATACCACTTGTTGCTTCTTTTATGCTTTTGCAGATGTCAAAAATACCTGAGTATTGCTTATCACTGATCAAGGAGGACAGGGTGTTAAGGAAGATGGTGAATTTTGGCTTCCCATATCCTTTTGTTCACTATATCCCATTTTCAGCATCCTGCTGCAACACGATTTTTTCTGACAGATGATGAGAGATGCTTTTATGCACAGTTCCACTTTTCAACCTAAATCCCTTCCTAAACATGAATACAAACTGCAGCTATATCTGGGATTTCAAATGCTATTGTGGAGAAATCTCCTATTGACACAGAAACTAAAGAGAAACCCTCTGAGTCTAGAAAAAAAGGTTTGCAACTTGCAGAGCCAGAGTAACAGAAGCTTTCAAAATATGCCATTTGCTGTCATTTGTAAGCCTTGCCTGGGTCTGTGTTTCAAACACTTGGTATATGTGTTGGGTTTGTGTCTGGTGGAGTTTTGATGGGGGGGGGGACAGCTGCTGGCTTCTGTCTGGCACGGTTTCGGTAGTGGAGGAGGGAGCTGCTCGTGTGGCTCCTGTAGGAAGCTTTGAGAAAGCTTCCCCTACTCCAAGTCAGCCTCCGTGTCTGGCCAAGGCTGAGCCAATCAGCACCTCCGTGACAAGCAGTTTTAAGAGGAGAAACCTGTTTGCCCAAGGGCATTTTGTTTTGGGACCTCTCTTTTGTTTTGGAGGGGAGTAGGACAGAGAGAGAGACACCCAGGTTAGTGAGGAAGAAGATGGGGGGACACTCCAGAGCAGCCATTTCCCTTCATCCTGGTGACGAGATGGCAGGCTGAGACCTTGCAATCCTCAGAGATCACCAGTGGAGAGAAGGTCATTTTGCAGCCTGTGGAGGAGCTCATGCTGGAGCAGGGGACAGATCCTGAAAAAGGCCATGACTCTGAGGGAGATCCGTACTGGAGCAGTTCATCCCCGGGAGAACCGCTGCCTGCGAGGACCCCCCACGCTAGTTGGAGGAGTTCTAACCCTTGGCACATATCAAACCCGTGCTCCACTTTTATACTGATTTCTAGTGTTCTATAAGTTGCAACAGAAGTCTCAGATTTCAAAGGCAATGCGAGCCCTCTGCTTGTGCTTTGGGAAAGTCCACAGTTCTTTAATCCATTGCCTTGCTAACTTCATTATAACCACTAATAGAAATTTAGATATATCCATACAAAACCTTCCAGCCCGTTAGTTAAAGTAGGTGCTTTTATACCTTTACAAACACAACACAATGCTCTCTCTGCAGGTGTTGATTAGACCTTGAATGAGAAAGAGCAAATTGGGTTTAGATTCTTGGAATGATATGCAGAGCTTAATTTAAAAAACCTCATCTATGAAGTGAACACCTACTTTATATTTCTTGAGAGGCAAATTACATTTAGTGAGCAACACTAATGGCTGTTTATTTCAAGTGGTCATTCTGGCATGCTTCTTGTGATCTTTAAGGTTTTCCAGACTATTAGACAGTGACATAAGATGCATGGAGGATTGGGCAGGTTTTAAGTGTCAATGTTTTTACTTACCAGCACAGAGTGAAATTATCAGATGCTTCTGAACAACATAGGAACTTATGGGCTGTTTTGAAAAGAGATGCAGGGCTCAGATTCACAGTTAAACACTGATGATTTAATAAGCTTTGCTGCTGTTTATTGCAGGCCAGGGAGGCACGTTCAGCTGGGCACGTGGCTCAGCTGATGCACGGGTGCCATCTGAACGTGTATCTGAACTCTCAGCCTCCCTGGATCATGAGAGGCTGTGTGGATGAGTTGGACTCCTCATCAGGTCTAAAAGTGGAGCCTGGCATTCCAGAGTGGTGAGATGCCTAACTCTACCCTTGATTGTTCAGGCATTGTGATTGAAACGGAATTTGTGTTTTACACTTGTCAATAGATCTGGCATGCAAGGAACTCTTCCATCATAAAATCATGCTCATGCCACAGAACTGCAGTGCTCATAGGAACCTCTGGCAGATTTTAGCCCATCTTTAAGCTCTGAGGAAAGACTATAGACCACTGCTGATAGATGTCTCTCTGCAAGATGATTCTCAGAGAAAGTCAGTAAATAAAAATGTCCCAAGTAATAATCCCAAATAATCTTTGCTAAAATAGGAATAGGAATTAAGATGACATGATTATTCATAATACATTAATTTTGAAAGCAAGAATAAAAGTGTTTTGCCGAATATATACCATTTCATGCAATGGCTAGAATTCACATCTACACAGTATATTATAGGAACTACCCACACCAAGTGGCTTTGGCCCATCAGTTTCATCCAGACTTCAGGTCACCTCGATAAATGAAAATTAATTTATATTTTCCACATCCATACCCCCTCTTTTTTTTTTTTTCTCATATGATTCTACTGAAAGTTTCAATTTGAGTGATCCAGATGTTTGCATCTGGATGGAAGGCAGCATGTGTAACAAACAGACATTCACCTGTCTGTGATTTTACCTGTGCAAAAAGCTGGCACACATCTTGCACTACACTTCTGTAGACTCTGGCTTTGCAGCAGAGACTCTCAGCTACGGGGCAGGGAGGTCTAACACTAAACAGATTATTCCTAAACAGGATTGGGAAAGACTGTGCTGAGTAAGACACCATCCACTTCAGTGAAGGTTCAATAGCTCCACAGATGTAGGTAGAGACAAAAATGTCTACAACTCAGAGGTGGAAGCACTTCACAGTGACAGATTATTTGTATGAGAGGGTATTTTTATGGCATTGGCCGAGTGAATTTCGTAGGATACAACACTGAATATAGCTCAATTCACTTAGTTACCTGCCTGGCCTAATTGTCACCTTTGTAATTCATTTGTCACTAACTTTTAAGATGTTTATGCTAGGATGCAAAGGAAGAGAAGAAATCACCTTGGTGCTCACACACTGACAGATGTGACTCACCCCTTTTTGGTTTTAGTAGACAGAAACTCAGTATATAAACTCCTCTCTCCCTCTGATAATAAAATCTACCATCCCTTGAGGTAAATATTGACCCAAGCTTTGTCCTACTCCCTCTGCACTCCCAGGCTGACTACATTCTGATATTGCCCTAAACATGTCAAATAATTGCCTCCTACAGTCATTAATTTCTGATGAAAGCCTTCTTAAAATTACACCACAAAAAACCAATGTGGATGGTCAGTAGCTGATTCTGGCAAGCATTTTCTACTCAAACAACGACTATCTGCTCAACTACAAACTTTCACATTAAACTCCCGGCCATAGAAACTTTTTCCCAGTTTTCTCTGCAGCATGAAGTCTGCAATGTTTGTCAAAGCAAATAAATGGGAGGAGTTGCGAAGCAGCTAACAGCTTATATATACATACATATATATATATACATATATATATATATATAATTTCCAGTAATAATCTCTTTCTAAAAAGGTCCTCTCAGGAAAATAAGTCTGTCATTTACTGAATATAATTATCTCAGAGTTTGCCTTGAATTGCTATATTGATAAATGCTGTATTGGCAAGTGCACTAACACACAGGAACATGATACCTTACGGGAAGCTATCACTAATAATGAAAACCTTTCAGAAAAACAAACAAACAAACAAACAAAAGGAATAACTGTAACATGTACATACCCATTGTCATGTGGAATAACTAAATTCAGGAATATCATACATATAAACTGGATAGGTCTGTGTGAAAATAATGCGTTGAATTGTAAAAATGCTTTGTGGTCATACCAATTATTTTTGATAGTAATAACAATCAGACAAGCAGCTGAATCAAAATTGTTCTCCTTCCCACACTTCTTTTTAAACATATGCAGGATCCCCAACAATAGTAAGTATTTAGACACAAAGTATTGTGCTGTGTTGATAAGGCTTGACTGGACATCCACTACCAGTAAAAAGGAATGTGGACCTGAAGCCACCTGATAGCAGGCACTTGCTTTTGAGTCAGCCACACAGAAAACCTCTTTCCTAGCTGATATGTGTGCTGTACCACTTTCCCTCTGCTCCATTATGTTTCAGGTGTCACACCTTTCAGCAGGTTCTTCCTAATCCCAGCCTTGTCACAGGCAGAGCAGGTTATTCCTCCTCCCCATACCATTCTGAGAAATCCAACTCCTCCTAGCTCAGAGGTAGTGGTGCTGATAAATTGACAGTGAGACAAGAGTAAAACATGAAGTACAATGTAGGGGGGCAACCAGTGTCAGATAGAGGACTGGAGTGAAAAGGATCCGGTAAATTAACTTGTTAGATATTCACTTGTGTTAACCTTGGCCAGGAGCCAGATGTCCACCCAGCAGCTCTCTCAGTCCCCCTCCTCAACAGGGACAGAGGGAGAAAATAGAATGAAAAAGTTACTGGGTGGAGATAAAGACAAGGGTATTGCTTACCAGCTACCATCATAGGCAAAGCAGACTCAACTTGGGAATATATTGACAGTTAAAATAGATTTGGGTAGTGAGAAACAAAGAAAAAAAATTAAAACAACTCTTTCTCCCTATCCTCACCTCCCCTTTTTTTCCAGGCTCAGCTTCACTCCTTCATGCCTGACTCTTCTACATCCAGTGGGACACGTAGTGCAAGGAGTTGTGCTGTCCCCAATATGCCCACCCGTTGCTGATGGGTTCAACTGTGTCCTGCAGTGGGTCTGTTGCAGAGGGGGCTGGAACTGGCTGTGTCCAGTGCAGGGCAGCTGCTGGCCTCTTCTTAAGAAGGCTTTCATCAGATAATAGCCCCTCACCACTGGCAACACCTTCCAACCTACACCAAATACACCCTGCAATTGGTTTTACTTAATGTTTTCAACAGCTGAGCCTTAGTTTAGCAAAGTGGTAAGTGGAAAGAGGTAGAACACTGTATTGCATTGCTCTAACACAGTAGAAATCTCTAGGACACAGCATGGCCAGTATCAGCTTATTCTTCCTTGCTGACCTTCATTGTCCTTAATAGCCATAATGCAAAACAGCCGTTCAGCAGCCTCATACTGCTATTTACACCACTCAGCTTAAAAAGAGTTTAGAAACTCATCATCTGCTTTTTGATTAACCTTACTGTGTCTTTGCAATGAGACCTGTCGTTACCATTACTGCTCCCTGGCAGAGAACCCAAAGTGCCATTTGCAAAGGTAGCTATGTCTCAATCAAGGCAGGGTGCAGCCAGAAAACTACAGAAAACAACACTAAAAAGTGCTGAATTTGAGTTTATTATGTGCAAGACATGCAGAATCCCCTTGAGCCCTGCAAGATGGAGTCCTCCTAACTCCCTTCTGATTTAGTGCCTCCCCCTCCTAGAGCAAAACCAATTATCTGTTACCTCTTAGATGAAGCAGATGGGAATTTCTTGGGTTTAGGGATCTTGAAAAATATACTCTAGCTTTCCCAGTGGGATATCTGCGGTGGTTTATTTTTTCTTAAATGAGCACTCATGTATTGATTTATATTTACAGCATCTGGCTATGTAAATTTTTAACATAAACCCGTATTGAGTAGGAAACCAACAACTATCACTATAAATAGGTTTGCAGGGATGCAAAACATTCTCTTTAAGGATTGCAAGTATGTCTTATTTGCAGTCTGAGCAGGTTATCCCTGTGGACCTCTCCTCTCTGTAATCCTGAAAGAGGCTGGAGGTTTCACTGGATTAACATTAAGATACATGGGCAAATGTAGTCAGGACTATGCCTGAATGATTCTGATTTAGAAAACTAGGTTGGAGATATTAATCTGCCTCTGGAGGAGTGAACAGCAACTGTTCAACAGCAGCTTGTCACTGCTTTTAACATTCCCCTTTCTACATAGGAGGTAAATACATTACATTGGATGTTGCAAGGTGATCATTTATAGCGAGGAAACATTTTGTTTCTTTATGAGTATGTCTCTGCTCTTGAGTGAGCTCTTGGGACAACGTTACTTAATCCCAGTGAAGTATGTTGTTGGATTTTTATTTTTCCTTCAGCTACACACTTCTCTTCAGCTCATGTTCGCAAGTGCACCTATTTCTCTCCTTTTATGTAGGCTTTAGAAGTCAAACTCTATGTTCTTTGAGTTTCCTTCCACAGCTTCTGGAATAGCTGTGTTTTCTGGTTCCTCTGGACATTTGCAAATCCTATTGTTTGACCAGGGGTAGGTTGTGCCTACACTTATCTGGGCTTTCAATAACAGGAAAAGTATTTTAGAAAGAAAGTCTTCATTCCCACTGAAAAATGAAACCTAACATCTGTTTAAAGAAAGAGGGGATCCAGATGTTTGGTACTGGGAGCTATGCTTTGAGGTGCAATCAAATGGTGCAATCAAATGGGAGAGAGGATCTTGCTTCCGGAGAGAACTCCTCCTGATTCAGGCTAAGTCCATCCTGTGTAGGCAATGCAGAGGAAGCATCACCGTCAGGCAATGGGCCTTGCAGAAGGAGAAGGCGACTGTCTCCTGCCTGCAGGATTTGTACACTGTCTACCATTCACTGTGCACTACCTCTCCTTTTCTTGCACGTGCTCTCCAATGAAGATGGCTATAAAAGAAAACACAGCTGCCCTTCTACTGTAATTTTACTGATTTGATGTCGTTCCCTGTTTTATTGCTAGTGCTAATAATGAGCCATTTGTTGTGGCACTGATATTAGAGAGATCTTTTTCTGAAGAGAAGGAACTGCTTATTTGAGGATTTTTAATTGTTCTGGCCAGGCTAAACAACCAAAGTTGTTATAAAGCTTTTATGTAGATTATTACCAACAACATTAGCATATTAATTATTCCTCACTGAATTCCTAAAACGTTAATTCACCACATACTGCTAATTAAAGAGGGCACAGCTATGAAACAAGGCAGAGACTGCAGTCCCATATCCAACAGTTTTCTGTTACATGACAAATAGATCAGCTTTCATTACTTTTTTGATACTGAGCTGAAAGGACAACCTACCTTGACTCACCAACACATAGTGGCTTGCCACAAATAGCTCAGCATCCTCAGGATTATTTCTGGTTTGCCCAAATAGATATGGATTCCTGCATGTTGCTATATACTCTAATTTAACTCATTCCAGGAATGGTTTGACCTGGAATTGGAGGGCCAGGGAAAGCTTTCTAGTTATCTTGTTTGGACCCTGGATTAGGCCATTAGCAATTGCAGACAGGCTGATCTTGGATTTGACTTCTGTGTCATGTTTTATCCCAGTGCACTGATCTCCCACTCAAAAGTCAGTTCGGTTTTAGGGTGGGTTAGTGTTACGACTCAAATTTCATTTACAAATGCTTTATCAATGAACTTGTGAGAAGAACCACTACTGACATAACCAGGCTGCAGTGAGCTGGCACTCCTGAACCTCCCTTTTACTTTCCTGTTCAGGATATGCCGGAGCGTGGATGTGCCTCAGTGTCTGGCAGGACCACACAGAACTGCTGGTGGCCTACAGGACTCTGTGCTTCAGAAGAGAGAAATTTCCCCAGCCTGTAACTTGTATGTCCCTAAGGGATGTTTCCAGATCTGCGCTGGTCAGAAGGCTAATACCATGCCAGAAGGGAGACCCAAGCTCAGGTCTGAGGCTTGGCTTCAAGGTGCACTTATAGCACAGTGTTCAGGGACTCTTGGTTCTCGCATTTATGACCGATAGGTGCAGAGAATCCACACCTGTTTCTGATCTGATTCCCTCACTTGGCGAATTGTCATGGCAGACTAGGGTGAATGCACTTCCCTAAGATTTGCTGTTTTACTGCTCTAGGTAACCAGCTTATTTATTAAACTAGTAAACTTTGTGAAGAAAAAAACCAGACTGCTGTGACTCCTTTCTGTAGCATGCATTGCAGGAGACAGAAAGTCTGATCAGCAGCTCCACGTAGCTGCAACGTAGACTGCATAACTTCTCACTCCAAATCTCAAAGCCTGATTAATCAGACTGCAGAGGAAAGTGTATTTGGGAAGCTCTCCAGAACAAGCTTTGTCTCAATATGCAAAAGATGGACTAACTAGGTAGGAAAATACTGTTAATGGGAACCATGAAAGAAGAGGAAGTACTCAGGAGAAGAGTGTCACTGAGTGTGTAGACTAGAATGGCTGAAGTCTGAAGAACAGAATTTAATGGTCCCTTTGGCTTCCCGATCTTCGTCAGATATGATTTTAATAGAATCAACCCAACACCACCGGGTCACCACTGAACCATGTCCCACAGCACCACATCTATGTGTCTTTTAAATACCTCTGGGGATGGTGACTCCACCTGGGCAGACTGTTCCAATGCTTCAGAACTCTTTCAGTGAAAATGATTTCCCTAATATCCAACCTAAACCTCCCCTGGTGTAACTTGAGGCTATTGCCTCTTGTCCTATCACTTGTTACTTGGGAGAACAGACTGACCTCCACCTCATTACAACCTCCTTTCAGGTAGTTATAGAGAGTGATAAGGTCTCCCCTTTTCTCCAGGCTGAACAACCCCAGCTCCCTCAGCTGCTCCATGTAAGACTTGTGCTCTAGATCCTTCACCAGCTTTGTTGCTCTTCTCTGGACACACTCTAGCACCTCAATGTCCTTCTCGGAATGAGGGCCCAAAACTGGACACAGTATTCAAGTGTGGCCTCACCAGTGCTGAGTACAGGGAGACAATCACTTACCTTGTCCTGCTGGCCACGCTATTGCTATACAAGCAAGACGCTGTTGGTGTTCTTGGCCACCTGGGCGCACTGCTGGCTCATATTCAATTGGCTGTCAATCAACAGCCCCAGGTCCTTTTCTACTGTGCAGCTTTGCAGCCACTCTTCTCCAAACCTGTAACATTGCAGGGGGTTGTTGTGACCCAAGTGCGGGACCTGGCACTTGGCCTTGTTGAACCTAATACCATTGGCCTCGGCCCATTGGCAGATCCCCCTGCAGACCCTCCATACCCTCAAGCAAATCAATACTCCTACCTAACTTCTTGTCTGCAAACTCACTGAAGGTGCACTCGATCCCCTCATCCAGATCATTTATAAGGATATTAAAGAGAACAGGCCCTAATACTGAGCCCTGGGAAACAACACTTGTGGCTGGCCTCCAACTGTATTTTACTCCATTCACCACCAGTCTTTTGTCCTGGTCATCCAATTTTTTACCCAGCAAAGAGTAAACTCATCCAAGCCAAAAGCACCCAGCTTCTCCAGGAGAATGTTGTGAGAAACAATGTCAAAGTCTTTACTAAAGTCTAGGCAGACAACATCCACAGCCTTTCTCTCATCCACTAAGCCTGTCACCTTGTCATAGAAGGAGATCAGGTTGGTCAAGCAGGACCTGCCTTTCATAAACCCATGCTGATGGGGCCCAATCGCCTGGTTGTCCTGTATGTGCTGCATGATGGCACTCAAGATGATCCGCTCCATAACCTTCCCCAGCACCAAGGTCAGACTGACAGGCCTGTCCTTCCCGCAATCCTCCTTCTGGCCCTTCTTTGTAGATGGACGTCACATTTTCTATCTTCCAGTCAACTGGTACCTGCCTGGTTAGCCAGGACTGCTGGTAAATGATGGAAAGTGGCTTGGTGAGCACTTCCGCCAGCTCCCTCAGAATTCTTGGATGGATCCCATCCAGCCCCATAGACTTGTGTATGTCTAAGTGGAGCAGCAGGTTGCTAACCATTTCCCATTTTATTATGGGGCATTCATTCTGGTCCCTGTTGTCCAGCTCACGGGACTGGGTACCCGGAGAACAACTGGTCTTACTATTAAAGAAGGATGCAAAAGAAGGTATTAAGTTCCTCAGCCTTTTCCTCAGGATTTGTCACTATGTTTCTGCCTGCATCCAAATTTTCACTTTTCTTTACTCAAGGTAATGTGAACTTGTATTTAGACTTGCTGGTAAAGAGCTCTGGGATCCTCTGATGAGGAGTGCTGTAAAAAGTCCAAGTCACTCTCAGACTGAAAATTATCTAAATCATAGTGAATTAACTAAAGATAAAGCTATTAAACACTCCATAACCCAGTTGTTTTAGAGGAAATGCTGAGAAATAAGTATTAATTTTTTTTTCAGAAGATAGGAGACTGAAGAAGTAAATACCACTAATAAGTCTTTTGACCCTTAAGTAAGAAATATAATGTGTTCAGGAAAAGCAGAATTCCTTTTTCTTAGAACTAAAATAGCAATAATTGCTAGAAAAAAAAATCCACATGCATGTTGTGCTCTTATAATTCCTAAAAAGACTTGAAAGTATGGTTTGAGAATTTTGGTTTTTTGGTAAAGATGCAATAATCTTTGCAAATTCATGCCTTTATTACAAATTCGATGGAAAGATCCCCAGATTTAACATCATAGGCATATTGCTTTGGGGTATAGCTTTGCTTTGCCTAAGAGTGAGGAATATTGTTTCCATTGGTCAAACACACCTAGTTTGATGAGAGCAGTGGAAAAACCAGACGTGCACACATAGCTCCCATAAAATTTCAGTAGGTTGGCATACACAGCTCTACCTGAGGAACAGAGGAGGATTGAGTGAGTCCAATTTTTAAAAATGGATGTTTATGACAGTACTTGATCACTTTAAATCATTGTTCATTTCCAGGTCTTCTTTTGGCTGCAGTCGGTATTGTACTGACACCATTCCTACATAAGCGTTACAGTTTGAAATGATGTAGAGAATCCTTATTAACACTTTATGGGCAAGATAACTGCAGTTCTTTGTTTAAGCCATTTATCTGAGTACCATGTTCCAGTGGGTGTTTAGCCCCAAAGCTGTCTGAGTGCCTCTGTTTATCAATTCCACAATACATTAAAAAAAAACAAACAAAAAACCCCCAAAAGAACCAAACTAATATATCTCTTCTCAAGTATTCAACCGGTTTTGAGATCATAGCCAAAGGACATATTTTCAGTCAAAGCTGTGTGCAATCCTGCTGAAAGATGTAAACCTCCCTAGCTTTAATTTTTCTGCCAGAGTACCCTTATTTATCTGCTATGAAAGCATAACATAAAGGCACTTACTGGGAAGCAAAGTTTATATCTGGCTCTGTTCAGCTGAAGGGACCCCTTGGCTCGGCACGGTTAAGTTGCTCTCTGTGCTCCTTAGCACTGCTGTGGTTTTGCTGCACCTCCTCCTCTCCCTACAGCATGCAGAAGACAGAAACACAGAGTCTGTAACAGAGGAGATGAGCAACTGTAAATGCCTCTAATCCAGGTTGTAAAAGACAGAGCAACCAAAATCCAGTTTAAGCATGACACAGAATATGGGTCCTGGAGCACTTTTGGAGCCCACTTTCTTCCCTGCATATGAAGTCTCAACAGGCAACCAGTTCCCACTGGCATCAGGAGGAGATTAGCTTGTAAACTGCCTGCTCAAGACAACAGAGAAGCTGGATTAATGGTGGTCACATGATTCACACACTAATAACTAGCATTTGGTGAAGCCTGACAGTATGTTTAGTCCCCGGATTTCCCTCTGTTGGTCCTGTACAAAGCTACCGACACCAAACTTGCTGGATGCACCCTGTCTTGGGCATAACCCCTGAGCAAGCAAGCAGGCTGTATATAAGGAACCAACCGCACCTCTGGGATTCGTGGGATGCTCCTGCTCCTTCCTTGCTCATACCTGATGTAATTTGCTTTTCTGCCTGCTCCCTGTGCTCCAGCTTGGGGGAAAGGCAGCTAGCAGAGTTTGCCCTCTTGCCTTCCAAGGTCTGAACACAAGGTCTAAAGGCAAGCCATTTCCACAAGGCAGGCTAAGAGTGCTTCTTCCCGCAACCCTCAGTTCCACAATGGGGATGTATCACTTAAAAATAGTCCAGCCCTTGGAGCATATCTGTTCAGGAACTACAGATGGAGGGACAATAGCCTCAGCATTTGCAGAATGATTTTTTTTTTTTTACTACTAAATGAGAATATATTTAGAGTTAGTTCTGGAAAGGGTGGGGGAATCTGATGACGAAGAGACAAAACTGACACAAAGAGGGAGAAGGATACATCTAATGTGTTTATAATGCAAGCCTTAACTCTCTCTCCTGGGACAAACTGAATATGAAGCTACCCAAAGCAAAAGAAAGCAGCCAATTTACGCAGCAAGAATGAGAAGACCTAAGCATGAAGTGGTGTTTTATCCTCTTTCAGGGCTCTGGGTAAAGGGTGGTGCACCGTTTCCACTGGTGATGGCCGGTTTAAAGTTCCTCATGGAAGAAAAGAAAGAAAGAGGGGGGAAATGAGACATATATCCAGGGAGAATTTTTTTTTACTACCCCCTCTGTAGGCCTCAGCTTGCAAGTGAACTTCCTTCAGTGACATGTGCCTCTTCCAGGCCTTGCTTGTGCTCTGGGCTGGGAGTAACTTGGCAGCAGATCAAGCAACCAAGAACACTGTCATTAATTCAGGGCTGAGCTGCCTGGCCATCACTTCTAACCTTGTCCTCAGATACAGAAAATCTCCCCCAACCCCACATGCCCTGGCAGCATGATGGCCTGCCACTTGGCACTGGGAAGGATTCATAAAATTAGAGTCCGTGTTCAATAAACACGATGGAGTGGAAATGGCCTGAGTGCATTAGTAGCACTGCCAGTATAGGTTTCATGGAGAACAGCAGTTTTGTCAACTTTGAAGCAAACAGCAAAACTGTCACTAATGGAAAGATCATCACGCTGTCTTCATGGTGAGTGTCGTGACAAATCAAACAGTTTAGCATTTTGAGAATGGTGCCCAGGACAAGACAATGCATCTGGCATCCAGTGGTGAGCTTGTCACTGTCTGTGGGCTTCCCACCATGGAGCTGGCATCACTAGTCCCCACATTTCCAAGGTGAGGCCACATGAAAGACTTGGAGAAGATGGTCAAGGACCAGGGTAACACACTGCTGGTGAGACACATCCAAGATCAGCTTGACGGCCAAGCACAACATGTTGCATAGCTGAAGGTATGTTGCTGTGGTACTCTGTAAGCACTATCAGCAAGAGCTCACCTCAATGCAGTCCCACTTAATTAAAGTGTCACTAAACCCAGGCTAAAAGCCTTTGCATGTTGTAAGAGGTCCTTGTGCCTGCAAGATATGATTTAGACCTAGACTAGATCAGTTAATTGCAAATTTCAATCCCAGCTTGGTCTGCAAGCATGGAAATTGCTGTGCATGGGTAATACAGAGGTTCTTCGCAAGTCTATAGCTTGTGGCATCTTTTGCACTTGTATAGAATGGACCCTTTCTGTTCTGGCAGCATTTTGCCCTCATTTGCATGAGTACCGAGGACTACAGCAGAGATCAAGTCAAAGAAGAATCACTTTCTTTCTCATATGTGATTCAATTTCCCTCAGGTCTTTCTTGTTCTCATCAAATAGCCTTTAGAATTTTAATTTCTGTTCCACTTTAAGGAATCAAAATAAATACTTCATGGCTCATGATAGTCTGTGGCTCATTTTCCAACTATTTGCTGTAATGAAATTAGAGTCTGGTTTTTTTCTTTCTGGTAATTGCTGAAAGCTGACACTTCTAAATAATG
This sequence comes from Bucorvus abyssinicus, assembly GCA_009769605.1. NCBI lineage: Eukaryota > Metazoa > Chordata > Aves > Bucerotiformes > Bucorvidae > Bucorvus > Bucorvus abyssinicus. The sequence continues at coordinate 29,607,060 of CM020027.1, forward strand.
AATAGAACAAAACATAAGTCTTAAAATAATTACTGCCATAATAGCATTTGTAGTGTGCAGCAAACACCTCCCAGCTGTAGCCCATCCCTCCTGCTTGCCCGCAAGGCTACTTTGACCAGTGCCAGGACCACCTTCTTTTCAGCATGGAGGGCACTGGAACACCCTGATTTATTGCCATTTTCAGGTTTATTGATGAATTAAAGTATCAGAAAATACTTTATGGGGATCAATGAATGTATCTGTTTCACATAGGCCACTTCTCCTCTCCCAGCCAGTCACATATAGACTATGTTCTGTATGGAAAGAAAATTCATATTACCAGTGAGGGACAGTGTGCAATGCATCTGAAATCCTGATAGTGCATGTGCTTATTAGGCAAATCCCAAGGATAGCTCAGAAGCTAATGAGAATGGTTACAGATGCATTAACAAGGTCACTGATAGGAATATAGTCACAAATCACCTAAAAAGGATGGGGGGTGGGGGGCGGGGAAATCCAGGCAAGCTCTTCTATATTTCTGTTTTACAAGTGACCCTCTGCAGCCAGCTGCCAGCAATTGCTTCTCTCTGCCCTACTTGTATGGATGGCCACCAAAATACCGCTTACAGCCTTGGGGCCTGAGAAGTGAGGGAGGAGCAGAAACTCCCGAATTCTGGTGTTTTGATCCGGTATGGAGAATTCATTTCTCATTCTGGGCATATCTCTTCAGGACTGCTTCTCCTCTACCCTGAAGAGTTGCTCACATCCATCTATTCCCCTTCTGGGTCGGTCTTGTTTTGCATTTGAAGTGTGTCAAAGGACACTGACAGGGGTGCAACGCTCGCTGTACTGGATGTAAAACCCACAGAAACTAAGAGAAACATTAATAATGTTTTAATCAAATCAAACTTCAATATATGAGAATTAGGGTCAGTGAATCACACTTCTCACACCATTAGGGAATTCTGATTTCTCCAGATTCTGTTTGCTTACATTTCTGTTTGGTTAGAACCAGGACAGAAAAATAGACACACTGGTATTCCTTATGGGACTATATAAAAATTACACTTCTTCAACCTGATGAAGTGAATAGGATGAAACCCCAAAGTTACATGATTCTGTCATTCTATAGGAAATGTAAAGCTGACATAATCCATTCCAATTTCATCAAACCTTCTACATTTTCACCAGGTCAAATATAAGTCTTTCAGCTTATATGAATTGTTTCAATTCAAACTGGAATCAGCACCTTTTCAGGAAAAAATATGCTTTAAAAAAGTTTTGACAAATGACAAAAACGTGCAAAATAACTAAATGTCCTGAACTTGCAGCTGTACTCTAAGTACCACCTTTCTCATAAATGGGCAAGAGATTTATTCTACTCCAAAAACAGAGGATTTACCTGTTAATATGTAAACTGCTACAACCTTATTCTGTTATGGGTTTATAATACAAATAATTTGCAAACTAATAATGATGCAGTGTATACATAGGTACAATAATATGTGCACAGACATGTAGAATACTATATATTCTGAGCACATGTATTCATAATAGTCATAAAAATATATGCCTAGATATAAAACTCTTACACCAGCCATACTGAATGTGTTTATATAAAAGAAATATATATATGTATGCTATCTATTTGTGGCAGAAGGCAATGCCTTGAAAGCAGAGGTACTATACATTCAGAAAATGGCCTTAAAATAGAGATTCATCATTCTCTCCATTAACATTTACTAAATACTGCTCACTCTTGCTCAATACAGCAAATTTCCCTACCATCTCCCATCCAGTGAAGCAACTTCATTCTCTCTTGGCAATTTCAAGGTTACTCTCTGCCTGAACAAATGATACCCATACTATCTTTTCCCAACTTCAACAGAAATCATCTTGTGCTTCACGATAAGTGTGCAAATGTGTGTACACTAATAAATAACAACACTACTCATTCAGTGTCCTTCACAGAAGCGCTCTTCAATCCACTAGAATTAATAGCAACATCAAACAAAAACCCTGCCAGCTGGGATAGAAAAGCTAAAACCCACACTGACAGCCTGAATATGAAAAGAAATCAAGGTAGGGAATAAACATGGAAAATTTACTGATACATGGAAATCCTTTGTAGCCTGGCAGAGGCAGCTGTGTCGAAACGTGATCTTTTTTGGGTGCTCTGGAGCCGTGTACCTCCTACCTACACAGGCTCAGGGCATCACATGTGCTCTGGACTTGCTGGTGGCAGGGAGTCCCCCCCAAGAGACAGAGGTTACCCGGTCCTCCAGGTAGCCAGTGACATACAGATACTGTCCTGGAGTATTAAGTTAAACCTTGTCCTCAGGCAGCTCCTAAGCCCTGCCTGGAAGGCAGGCGTGGGGGAAAGGAGCAGGGACGATGCCCTCTGCAGGTGCATAACAAACCATTACCTGAGGTCCACAAGAGTGGATCTGCAGGACTTCCAACTCCTGCTGTAAACTGACCGGGTGCTCGGTTTGGTATTGGTACACCAGAGTCTTTGGTAGACAATAGCCCTGATGGTCTGTAAATGTGCTCGGTGGGTGTACCACAGTTTAGGTCTGACCCTGCTGCTGGTTGCAACTGAATTTTAAAGCAATAAGAAAAGGGGCTTAAAAGGTAGTGAGAACCAATGCAGTGTTAGCAGTGCTTCAGAGCCAAAGTCTCAAGTGTAATAGAAATAAATTAGTAGTCTAAGAAGAAAACTGGATATTTTTTTCCATTTTCAAAGATCTCCATGCCTCTAGTGGTGCATTTTAACTAACAAGTACACTATTTTGTTCTAGACTATGTAGGAAAAAAAAAAACCTTTAGAAAAACCATGTTTGTCTTGAACACCAAGTGCCACAGTTAGTGCTCCTCAGAACTGCAGTGGCTTGGTGGAGTCGCAGCAGCCAAAAGTCTCCCCTGCAGCAAACAGCTTGATGATAAATGAGGGAGCCAGCCCAAGACCCTGAGTGAAGCCCATCAAAAGGTACTAAAGAAAGGATGGTGGAATGATGGAATAGCAGTTTGAGAAAACATAAAACATAAACAACAAACCACTGCCAAGCTTGAGTGTGTTTGGGTGCCAGTCTTGAATGTCCCTCTCTCCACCTTCACAGACATCAAAAGTTAATACAAGATTTTAAAGCTGTAAAAAACACACTCCTAACATGTGGCCCAGATTTTCCAGTCCTCTCCTCAGCCTCAGCAGCAGCTGCTGGCCAAGGGTATGATGCTTTAGAGGGCGGGAGGGGGAGGACAGGGTGATGGAGGCAGCACCTTCCAGAGACCTGCCTTTTGCAGGGAGTTTGTCAGCAGCAACTTGCTTGGCAGACTCTAAGACACCAGGCATATGAATAAGTAACTCTGCATATGATTATTTCTTCTTCAAACTGTGAGCTGAAATAAAGTAGGAAGTTCATCGGTGCAGAATAAAACAAAACATGAACAATCATGCCTGACAGTTTCAGGTTTGTAGAAACTTCTTGAACTGTTGCTCTGAGTTACTTGCAGAGGCTTGCACCCACGTCCCTTCATCACTACTGCGCAGCTCCCAGCAGAGTTCATTTCAGAATGCCCCTTTTATTCTCTGTAGTTTTAAAGAAAACTGAGGCGTATGGAGAGGATGAGGTTCCTGCTGATATTGTTATCAACTATCCTTTGGGTTTTAGAAAAAAACGCCATTATATATTGGAAGATTCAGATTGTGTTCTCCGCGCTCTTTCCTCTTGTTATCAAAGTCAGCGTATGGGCCTTGGTGGTTTCTGTAAGTGCTGCGCAATCAAAGCTTTTTGCCTGGTTTTGGAAGACAGATGTGTGAGCCAAACAAAAAGTCTCCAGGGTGCTTTTTTGTTCTTTTTTTTTTTTTTTCTTAATGTAGATGTTTTAAACAATGTTATCTATAACACTGGAATAAATAGGATCTCTTAAGATCTCTCCCTTGCAGCTGGCATGAAATAGAAATGATATATTCTGATTTAATCTGTTTGTCCATTTCACACAATTCTAGCTAATCAAGTAGAAAATAAAAAGTAATAATAAAAAATTGGAACTAGAACATTGGTCCTTCCAACTTCCTGCTTTCTCTCTTCCTAAAACAGTGTGGTGGCCAGGTGAGACCTGTCAAACTGGTGAGACCACTTATTTATTTCAATGCATACCTTACAGTTTGAAGGGAAAGATAGGATTTGCTCCTGGCTCTGAAGGAAAAATACTGTACATTGATAAGCCCCTTGCCAGCAGGAACAAATTCAGACTGCACGTTAACTGTAGTGCTGAAAAACACTGGTTAAAAACAAGGCTGTCGTGTTCTTCCAGTGTGAAGAATGCCCTATTCTTCAAACTGAATCACATTTATTTTCACAGGTGGGTCAATATTTTATCTTGATTTGCCATCCCAGAATGAAAATGCGTAAAATAGAAAATCCTCTAATTGTCACAGATTCTGTGCAAAGCTACAATGGCTGTACGTCACCTTGATAAACCGCTTACCCAGTACAAGAAAGCTGCGTTCACAAATTAATGTAAATTACGTGAAAGCACCAAGAAGTGGAACACAGGGCTATTATTCGCTGAAAGGAGTGACTCACAATATTGCCGCTGGAGTAGAGCACGGAACTGAGCTCTTCAAAATCCCAGCTTTGGTTTCATTTCACAAAATGTTGTAATTCCATTTTCTAATGAAAGTAGCTCTGGCCTTCAATTCATTGGTCTTGCTGTATTAAAAATTTATCAAATACAATTTAAATTAAAATTTTATTCCCTTTAGTTCCTCATGGCCTTTCTTTTCTGGAGGTAGCTGCCCTTGGGCATCGTGTGCAACAGCAGTTCCCTGTAGGCACCGTTCCATCCAGGCTGCAGGAACATAGTGCCACATGAAGACAGAGCTCCTGCCTGCTGCAGAGACTCTGGAAAGGGCCCCACATGCATTTCACAACTACGTGGCAGAACACGTGCAGGTTCATCCCGATGTCATCTTGCCTGGGAGGTACAGTTGGTTGTGGGCTTCCTGCCCTGGGGAACACAGAGTTCCCAGCCCACGAGGCATCTTACAGGGTTTTGGGCTAGCCCCTTTCACTCTAATGGGAGGTAAAATGAGTCTGGGGGAGTTTTGTATGCAGCGGAGCTCAGCCTGGGGCTTCCCATCATTGCATAGGACTTCACCCACTGAGCACCAAGTTCAAAATTTTGACCAACGCAAGCTGTGTTTTGGAAGACCTCTCCCAAGCAGCAGGCCTCCAGAGATAGGTAGTCATGTCATCCAGGGACCTATGTGAACCAAGGCTACTTGTGTCTAACCCATCACTTAGCCGATACCACATGGTATCTTTTTTGTTTGTTTGTTTTCAGTTTCGCTTTGCTTTTTTCCCTGAATTATAAAAACAGTTGGAAAACGTTGTAATCACAGCAGTCGTGCTTTCCAGACAGTTTGTTATTCATGTTCCATTGTCACTTATTTAAATAGGAATGCCTTGGAGTTCCACAAATGCACACAGTACTCAGAAGCTGCAAGCAGTTCTCTTCCCTCTTCTGTTTAGAAATTCAGTAACAGCTGGAAAGTAAGTCACTAACTTTTCTTTCAAACTGAAAGGAGAATTTAACTGCGAATGAGACAGTGTTTATTAAGCATGATTTGTCACGATCTTATAAGAAAAAACAAGTTCTAAATCAGCATGTTCCAACAAGTCTATCCATACTTGTATCTTCTGCCCTCAATAAGAAGCACTTTCATGTTGTTCTCAGTCTTAAATACTGCTATCTTTATTTTAGGATTGAGCTTCAAACTCTTCATGGAGAGGATACAGATCAACTCAAGACTTTATCCAATATTTTTGCCCTCCAGACCATGCCTTGCCTCAGTTCCTGCACTTAGACATGTTGACTCTGGGTCAAGAGGCTTTTTTCTGGTTAACTCTTGTCAACTGCACAGTGTTTTTGTGCCTCCTCAGCTCTCCCACCTGGCCTATGTTTTTAATTTCTGTGTAATCATATTTAACTTTAACTTTATATGATTCAGCCATGCAAAAGCATTTTACAGCACAGTTTATTAGGCAGACATTTCACAAAATATAAAGCTGAAGTGCATTTCTCAGGAAACAAAAAAAAAATGTTCAAAGATGGCATGGTCTCTATTTAAGTTATTTGCCGTTTTTAAAATGCTTTTTTCTCTGTGGCAAAAACTTCACCCACTCTTGTATTCCAGCCCACAGCCACTGTGAATAGTTTGGAGCACCCACCCACACATTCAACTTCCACAGGTCTAATCACAGAGTCCTTTTCACAGAGCGATTTTCAGACCAACCTAAAAGGAAAAAAATAAAGAAAAATTTAAAATCACAGTCCATTCAAAGTCTTGAAAATTTCCAGGTGGTTCTTTAGAAGTGGAGTCAGGCTTGGCCACGAGATGAGTACTGTCACAGGGATATGATGTTGTACCTACCTCCCTGGCATCAGCTGCCGGGGCTTTCCAGTCTTTGATCTTTGTGCACAAATTCCTTGTGACATTGCTGTGGACAGCTGACACCAACGAATCAGGCTCGTTATTTCATTTTTATACTCTAAACTGTCTTATCTTTTTACCAATGAATGTAATTACAGACAAATCAGCTCAGAAAGTAATGGCAATCACTCTCTTGCACAGTGGGAGGAGAAATGAAAGATAAGATCGTTTTTCTCCTATCTGTCTTTTTAATGACCATGAAAAAAAGCCTCTGAAATTAGTCAAATGAATCTTGGCACTTCTTTCTTGGCTGAGTTCGTAATTTCATGGTTAATTATTCTGTATCTAAATTCTCTCTGGTTGCAGCTTCCATAAACTTTTATTACTTTAGCAATATTCCTGGTTATCAAAAGCCTCAGTTTCTGTTTACCGGGGCAGTAATACCCAGGCTCGGGACAATGTCTCAGCTTGACTTTGGACTGTGTAACTTCGGAGTTTCTTTTATGTGTACGAGATAGCAGGTCAGGTTACATATTTGTTCTAGCTGCGTTATAACTGTTGAGCAGCATTAGTACAGGAACAAATGAACTTTTGTTTCTCTTAAGGGTACAGTAGTTAACTGTTAAAATTAAAATGCAAGGAACAAGTTTGGGAAGTGTCTGTCTCTTCTCTTTGTCCACCATGGTGCCAGCTGTGCTTTGCCATTCTTTAAAATACTTTTTTCTTCTCTAAAGCAAGGAGGAACAAATTGGAAATTTTGGATAAAATATAATTAAATAATCTGAAAAAAAATCTGAAAGTGTGGGGTTTTTCCCTTTAATGTCTTTCAGTTAGAAGATATCTGCAGTAATAATTGATTTGTTAAAAAAAGAGCCTAGTAGACCTGGGATTTTAAGCTGTGTGTGTCTAAAACATTGCATGCAGAAACTTATACTTTCATATAAGTACTCATGGATTGATGTCAAAACACACTTCACACAACAGCTAACCATACAAACACTCTCTGCACCAAAATGATGTAGCTTTTGGATTCAAGTTCAAGGAACAAAAAATAAAACGTCCAGTCATTCTCCACTCATCCTCATTCAGAAATGTTTTTTCCTTGGCAATACTATTTACTGTGGTATTTCAATGGGAAAAAAACAATTTTCTGTGTGAAGACAGTAATGCTGAGTAGCTGGGATGTGATCTTTTTCTTGAGTGTTGTTCAGGAAGGGCTCTTACTGGTTTCAGCTGGATTTGTGGCTCATGAGTGAACACAGTTCTGGCTCATGGAGCTGCAGGCACTCCCTTGGCCTTCAGGCGGCTTTCCTGCAGCATTTTTGCATTTACAAAAAGCACCAATAAGTTGTCACAGGCTGGTGTCCCCACACTGAGGAAGCAGGAGGTGTCTCCCATTCATCCTTGACTTCAGCATAAGCTGAGAGTGCTCCACTCACTCTGTGTTCAGGTATTTAATAGCTTTCCTCATGATTTACAAAAGAAAATGTTTATCAGCACCTGGCACTAAATGTCCCTACCCCATGCACACGCCTTGGTTCCTTGTCAGGCACCAGCGGAGATTGTTTTGACAACATAGTTATTCATTACGATTCCTCCAAATGGGAACATTTTACAGCAAAGTTATTCATGTTCAGAGTGAGATTTCTGAGCACAACCAATGTGGCTTGAACCACTAAGTAGTTATTCACTGAATGACGACAAATGAGTGACTTGGGTTTAAGTCTGACACTGTAGCAGGATGGAGTGGAGAAATGAACCTGGATATTTTCTTGTTAGATGAGTTTACTAACCACTGGGTAGTTCGCCGTACCGGGCTAAGAAATGTTCTCACTTTTTGAAGCTATATTTGCAGGTTTCTAGACAGGTAGAAAAGGAAATGTATTGAGATTAATATAACTTTATTTCATGGGATGAGGTAGCCTGTGTCCACCCAATCTCTACAGCAGAAAAATAATTCTCAGGTGATCTCTGTAAGGAAATATACTGCGTGGCTAATATGACCATGATAAAGATAATACAAACATGGTATATCAGCTTAGGAGCACTGGTCTACTGAGCCGCCCAAGCATTAGTGTGTCCAGCAGACCGGACATTCTTGTGCTGAGATGCACTGATGTGCTGTCTGAGGATGTGCCTTCTCACCATGTAACTCCTCACTGTTCTCTGAACCAGATTTTTTTTCCCCCTGTGTGAAAATAATAGATTTAATAGCTTTTTTTTTTTTAAGGTAATATGGTAGATGCTGCTTTATAATCCTAAGCATCTTCAGGGTGCAAATGGACATCAGCAGCTCAGTGCATCACACTGAAAAGTAAACTGACTCCAAGAGGGAAGTGCCAGCTAAAAATAGTTATAAGAATGGAGTACCCTTAAATAAGCATGACAGAAATTAAAGGTTTCTATCTTTCCAAAAGGCAGAGTTCTGGAGCAGCTCTGTAAAGAAATGTAAACTGGAGAAAAATGAAGCCAAAAAAAAAAAAAAAAATCCAGTCAAACAAACTAATGTTAGGCTAATGTTGCTTCATAAAGTTAACAAACTGTAGACCTTAGTACCACAGAACTTGTAATGTTGTTGGGTATACTGACATGTTTTGGCCTACCAGCTTTACTGTCCATAGAAACAAGCAAACTCCTAGTTATTTCTCAGTATTATTCGCTCTACTTTTCATTTCTCTTCTTCTTTTTGCTGTAGGCAATGAAAATGGGCAAATGAGTGTTACAGGCATCAGGAACAGGCATAGCGCTAAAAGTCAAGGTAATACAGAGAATGTAGTTTTTAAAAGAGCTGTAAAGAAAAATCCTTCTTAGGAAGTGGAGGATGAGTATTTAAAAATCAAACGGAAACATCCTCTATGCCAAAGTTGTATTGAAAACAGCTTTTTTTACCATTCCCTTCTCCCCTCAGATACGTATGTTGGGCGCCCAACCAAAATGAACTACTAGAGAAAACTCCTCTGGACTGTTTTTCCGTAGAGTGAAACATACACACTGCTGGAAGGCATTTCCGCCAGGTATGGCCTACAGGACAGCTTGCCAAGGCACATGCAAGTGAGCAGTTTGCAAAGCTTTCCTAACCAGAGAGTAACTTGGGAAATCCCTACGTGACCTGCCTGCACAGTGAGGCAGACAAATGCAAAAAAAGCCTTGTCATTGGTACTATTCATGACCCTTGGGAGAGAGAAAAGGATATGCAGCAGGGAGCAGTGGGCAATCTATAAATTGTGGTGTGTATAAGGCCCCTGTGTTCGGTGTTTAAACACCACCAAACTATATGGTGGGAACACAGCTGGATAGGAGTTTGTTTTCAGTGCTGCAGAGTATTTGAGAGTGTGCTGGCTTGCTGAGTTGCTTTGCTAGTTCTTACAAATAGGAATTATTTTCTCACTTTTGTTCAGGTTTCAGGGGTCTGGGTTTTTTTTCTCCCCTCATGGACACAGACATGTACATATCATCATCAAAAGGCAACCAAGGAACGTGAGGTGAGAAAAATACAGCTGATGACTTTTGAGTCTCTTTCCTTATTCCATTAAAGGAAAAACTCACTCAGCCAAGAAAGGGAACTGATAAACCTTTGAGCCTGCCTAATTCATTCAGCCCATCAAAAGGCGAGGAGATACACACACAGCCCCATTCATCCTGGCATCTTTGCTGTACATTAATAAGAGATGTATTCACCCTTTCAGGGGCTCTCAGTACATCCTTTCATTTTGGACAGTGCCTCATTCACCTGCCCCTGAAGTGCATCATTCTAGCAATATCAATCCAGAAGGCCATCAGCCCTGCATACTTGATCATTTCTAATTAAAACAGCAACATCGGCATTGTATAGGAAGGAAAAATGCTGTAAGACTAAGGAGGCCAATACCTAAGTTTAGCTGTCAGAGGTGAACATAACCTAATTTGAATGTGATGAAATTAGACTGTGTGCCCTAATTTTCATGCATTTAGCATTATTTCAAGAATACTGATAAGGATGGAGTGAACACTTGAGAGCAGCTGGCAGACGTCGTGGTCACTGTGCTGCACCACATACAAAGTTGGCTTTCAAGTGGAAAACTAGATTTATAAAACTGAGAGGTAAGGGTAAGCTATCTGGCTCTTCAGCTTGTTCAGGTGGGAGAGAGAGAGAATGCCAGCATCCTGCCTTCTATTGATTCCTTCTTCTGCCTCTGCTAGCCTGCTCTGGCTGTATATTGAAATAAACTCAATACTATTTATTGTTTTAGGGAAGAGGGTTGCTCTTTGAAAGGCATTGGTGGGAAAATGGGCATGCAGGGAGCTATTTGTTTGCATTTTGCTTTTTAATTAAGTGGATCTAGGAAGAGCAAAGCATCACTACTTTTGTGAGGCCGTAAGAAGCAAAGACATTGCTAGTTCCACCTATTGGTAGAAAAGTAAAAATTACTTTACTTACTTTCTAAAGAAAGGAATTCCAAGAATTTCTAGTGCCATCTATGAGTGAATACAGAGAACTGCCAATATTCCTAATCTTGTTTTACAGACATGCACATAGAAATATAATACAGAAGTGAACGTTGCTCATCTTGCCTTCTCTATGTCCAAAGATCTTTGTGAATACAATCCTATTGCAGCTATTCAATACATGCACTTAAACAAATCCAACTGGAGTTCGGAAAACTTTAAAACTCATCCCCACAGAGCAAGGCACTGGCCAAAATGGCTGACATTCAGTCTGCCATCATAATACCAAATTCTTAAAGGAAAGCCCAAAGGAGGTACCTGGGCTTAAGTCTCTAAACTTCCTAAATTACAGTGATTTAGGGTCAAAATCTGAGTCTGAAGCAGAGCACACTGAGAGGAACACCTTCCCACGGCCCCTGCTACAGTTCAGGTTTTTAGAAACACGTCCTAATGCAAACCAGCTGAACATGGCAAGAGCTGCTGCAAAACACCGTTGCCGTCCTCCTCTCACCCCTAAAAATGCCGGCACGTTCTGCCTGGAATTCCCCACTGGATCTTTCTGGGAAGCAATTTAAAACCTCAGAATGATAATTATCTTTTTTCTGGTACACTATAGGTTGAATTTAAAACGCTATTGAAAACACATCATTGGAGACTCTCAGAAGAAGGGATGTGGGAAATCACAAACTTTAAAATTTCCTTTTTGAAGGTTCCCAAATGTACCAATTTAAAAGTGCACAACTTATCCCTGAGAGAGACTTTTCTTTTTTATTTCTCCTCACTCCTACCTCACTCTGATTCCCAATTTTTCTCTTCAAAGAGGACAGCAGCAAAGGAGAATTGGCAATCCAGAAAATAATGACTGGTTATACTGGATTTCATTAGGGAAAAATATTAAGGAAAGGACTACAAAATATCTTGAAAAACATTATTTCCCAACAGGGAAAAAGTTAGGAGTTCACATTAAGGCAGTATTCATTTGCAGAACCTTCTCAACACAAATTTGCAACAGAAAATATTGTAAAAGTTGTTATAAAAAGTTAAACACCAAGAAAATATTTCCTGGTTTTTTTTTTAACGCGCGCACACACACACACACACACACACACATACACACACCCCCCCACAGAGACACAGACACACCCCACCCCCCCAACCCCCCCCCCATAGTCACCTAAATCTTTCCCTCTGAATATGAATATTTTCTGTTAGTTTGAAGAGACAACTGATTTATAGTAGACTTGAATGAACATTTTCCAGAATCAAGTGCAAAGGAGAGATAAAAATTTAACAGTGGCATTTCAAGATAATACTTTAGTTCAGAGAATATGGATGTATAAAAACATAAAGAGATATGCTTTTGGTTTCCAGAAGCCATATATCAGAAAATGACTAACGGAGGCATGGTGCAATAGAGTCTTGGACTGAGCCCCTTGTTTCAAAGCAGATGTAACACCACTGCTGTAAGGGGCTGTATCTCGTAGGAGTTAGTACTACGGCACAGCACTGTGAAACACACCCTAAGCTGTATCGTCCTGTTCTGAGCTTTTACTTGTCCCTGTGATTTCTCAAATTTCTGTGATATATGTCCAGAGCACATATTCCTAGATTTTGTCTAAGGCCAAAGGACACAATCCTTATTCTGTCCCGTGGAAGATCAGTCAAGAAAGTATGCAGGTACCTCTGTATTTGGTCTTTCTGCACCTGCCCTTAGGCAAAAAACTCTTCTAAAAAATCCATGTGTGTCAGCAATTAAAATATAACCTTAGATAAGAATTTCCCATGCACACAGACACTATTGCATGCCTCACCTTTTTCTAAGCCATGTGTTACCAGACTGCAAAAACGTCTTCACCCATGATTTGTCTCTCTTTACACGTCAAGTGTCTGTGTAGATACGCAGTGAGAAGCGATAGCACAACTGCTTGAATATTTATCACAGGATGTGTTACCGCTATGTCAGCACATTTCCAACCAATAATGATACGTGGGTTTTAAACAAAGTCCTCTATCTCACCCGGTTGCCCAAGGAATTACCTTTCTTTCTGTAAAGTACCACCATGAAAAGAAAAGGTGTGGTCCCTCAACTGGAAAACAATAGGGGAAGGAGCTTCACTTTTCTAATGTGCATTACTGGACATACTTTTATTTTCCTAAAGTTTGTTGAACCTTTGCTGGTTTTGTTGGAGGGGTTTGGTTTGGGTTTTGGTTTTGTTTGTTTTGCTTTGGTGTGGGGTTTGGTGTTTTGGTTTTTTTTTTTTGGCTTTAGGAGAAGCAGAAAGGATGTGCTTCATTATGAGGGGAAATCTGACTATATGGTAATTTCATGGTTGTGGTTTACATACTACTATTTATGTATATGTTTAAATTGCATAAATAGACCCAATATTTGATTAAATAAAACAAACAAAAAAAATCACAACCATATTTGAAAAAAGCCAGGGGAGAGCTTTAGGAAATACACTCCTATGCAGCGACTACCATGCACATTCCTGCATGGGAACAGAGCCCAGAAGATGCCCTTCAGTTTTGCCCTTGAAAAAAGTGAGTCAAGGGAAGGAAATTTCAATTAAGTAGAAAGCAGAAGAACAAGTTTCTAGAAAATTCTTCAGAGAGTTATGAAAATAGATCCTTATTTTCTCTTATTACTAGACACTGGCTGCATCTATGTAGACATATAATAAAATCAACCAGAAACACAAACCTCTACTAAGTCAACCCGGAAATCCAGAGCAAATCATTTAAATGAGTATGTTTTGCTAAAAGCAAGGGGTTAGGGGCATGATTTGGAAGAGTTAAACTAGTTTGTCTTGGCTTTCTCAAAACATTTTGTTTAAGTCCTTTCATATTTTCACCTGTGCGCAGCGTTTTTTAATATAAATTGTGAAAATGGGTCCACAAAATCGTGTAATAACCCCAAAACTCCACAGACCAGGTTTCATGTAAAAGGCTTTCTTTGGACTCAAACTGGTGCATTTTTTCCCCACTTAATTTTGGAGTGAAAAAACAAACATGAAGAAACCGCAAAAGAATAATTTTCCTCTCCAATTTTTTGGTTAGGCTATCAATTCCACACACCCGCCCGCCAAGTTAATTGCTCGGCTCCACTTACAACATTTAGTTTTTTAAAGAAGGGGGAAATGAGAACTTGAAAATCCGTGGAAAATAAGGCTGCCTAGTTGACTAAGGTTCGCATTCAAAATCCTGGAATTGATCAGTGTATCAGTTTGTTCCTGACACTGAGTTTAGTTTCTGAAACAATGGTACCTCCCCCACTTGCCCGCGATTCAAACACAGCATGTGTCATACCTCTGCGCAGGTAGTTCTCCCGCTTGGGTTAAAAAGGATGAGCAACATTAGTCCTATGAGTCAGTGCCTTCCCTGGAGAGCCTTCAATTGCAGCATTATAAAGGTAGTAGTTTTGTTAATTCAGTCTCATGATTATTTGCCTTCAGCCACTAATGGCAGCAGAACGAGTCATTCCTTTCATATTTTAGGAAATCCATCCTTCATATCATCAATGGAGTCAGTTTTGAGGGGGAGTTTGACCAATATGGTATTCTCCAGGACCAATTTCCTCCTGGTTCCTCATCCTTGCCTCCACGGCTGGTTTGGCTCACTCTCCTCGTGCAGCTGCCTGCTGTTAACATGGGATCGTGGTAGGTTTGTATTGGTGCCTGGGCAAAGGACATGCTATTTGTGCTGTTGTATTTCCATGGCACAATGCAGTTGGTGTGGCCACGTCAGAGGTGCAGCAGAGGGGTACTCATACGAGTACAGCTTGCTGCCCAGGCTAAGCTACCCCTCTGGCAGCACTAACTGGGCTGACTTCATGGCTTGTGCTGTGCAAATCCTTAAAAGTTAAGGTCCCTACACACACATCTGCAAACTAGCTCATCTGGCAGAAATGGACAAATAAAAGTCTGCTGGTATAAATCAGAATATCTTATAATTTTCGCCAGTATAAAGGGAGTTAACATTAGTTTGCACTAGCTGCAAAACTGGGCTTCAGCCTGTAACTGATGACACAGAGCAGCTGCTGGGGAGGAAGAATAGATATGCCCCCCCACCCCTGCTTCTTTATGAAGAAGCTCCATTCTTTAAAATGTTCAACAGAGAGAGAGAGGTCCAAAGAAGTGAACACACATAATGTTTTAAGATCTCAGATATTCTGGTGGTAGGTGATAATTTTATTTTAGCGTCAGCTGTCAGCATTAGTTAATTCTGATGCTAAGTAACATCGCTACACTGGCTTTCCTTGGGCATAAGGAATGGGATGTTTCACACCAGTCTGTGCTACTTGTGCTCTCAAGTAATTCTCAAGGCATACTTTGTATTTTAAAGGCTTTTCTAAACATCTAGGGCTAGGAGGGGGTTCCTCTCCAAAACAGGCTTGATTTATCCCCGTAGCTCCTGCAGCTGAAAGCACAGAAGCAGTAGCAAACAGCTACCTCGAGTTCAACTTGTATAATATTAAAAGTTCATTAGTTATTCGCTCTCTGCAAACTTTTTGGAATGTTAGAGAAATGTTTACAGAATGTAAGTATTTGTATTGTTAGCAAAGCACAAAGAAGTTGGAGTTCTTTCTGTCTGCCATAAATATTATCTCTAAGGTCTATGAGAGCTGATTTTAAGACATGTCTGGCACTCCAGAATCAGAGACTAATGCTGGGATGACTTTTTGGAGTCACAATCCTCAAATTTTCCCTTCCACAACCCATTTACAATGACAAAACAACAGACAGCAAATAATTTCATTTCAACAACTTCTGCCTTCAGCACTGCTATCTCAGCAGGATGTGAAGACAAGATAAAAAGGCGAGCAGTGACTTTGCTTGTAGATGGGTCAAAGAAATTTTTCATGAAAACAACTTTCATTTCAACCCTAAGATGAAGTTCAATGTCAGCAGCACAGACAGTTCCCAAGCTATTATGTGTGTAAGTAAACAGCTCAGAGGTTAATACATAGCTGAGAAAATCGGGGTGTGTGTGTGTGTGTGTGTGTGTGTGTGGTGTGTGGTGTGTGTGTGTGTGTCTCTCCTTTTTTTTTTTTCTTTTCCTTATTTTATACAAGTTTTTCATTTGAAATAGGATTCAGGAATGTGCCTCTACAGACAAATGGAACAGGCTGTGCTTCTGCTTCAAACATATTAAGGTTTCCCTGTGATCTAATTCTTGGGAAAAGCCAAAGAAGATGCAAGATTTAGATTTTTGTAAGACCTGCCACCACCTATTCCTGGCCCATCCAGAAAAATCTGGGTACAGCACCAGCACTAAAGTAACACAGAGCGACACAGGACTAGCCCAGCCTTTCCCAAAGCAGTATAAAATCAAACAAGATCGAACAAGAGCCTAACATGAAAGCCGTGTTTCAACAGAGGTAAGTTGCAGAACACAAGCTTGAGATTAGGTAAGGGAATGCCCAGCTCTCGAGAGCTGAAGGTGAATAAATCCAAGTCTCAGGGCTTGAGCACTTGCTGAAACCACGTCGGGTTTGGGACATTGAGACCAGCAGAGGAGATGACCAGGACTGGCTGGATCAGCTGCCTGTCCAAGGAAGCAGGATCTTCTATGGGTGGAATAACAGCAGTGCAGAGGGGGGATGTCATGGTTAGAGCCCACCCAGCTGGCAACAAAGCACCATGAAGCTGCTCACTCACTCCTTCCCCCCTCTGATGGGGTGGGGAGGAGAAAAGACAACAAAAGGCTCAAGGGTCAAGACAAAGTACAGGGAGGGCTCAGTCACCGGTTATGGACATGAGCAAAAGACAGACTCAACTTGGGGAAATAAAATCACTTTAATTTAAACAAAGCCACCACCAATTCAAAAACAGAATCAGAGTAGGGCAGTGATAAATACAAACAGATCTAAAATACACCTTTCCCCCACCTCTCCCTTTTTCCCAGGCCAAGTTTTGCTATATCTTCCCCACCAGTGGCACAGAGGAGGCAGGAAATGGGAGTTGCGGTCAGTTCTACTCCATTCCATATTGTTTCTCCTGCTCTTTCCTCCTCAGGGGCAAAACTCCTCACAGTCCTCCCGTGAGGCAGTATGGCATCCCTCCCATGGGAAACAGTCTGCCACAAACTTCTCCAACTAGCATGGGTTCCCTCTATGGCTTTGCAATCCTCCCAGAAACAGACTGCTCCAGCATGGGCTTCCCTCAGAGTCACAGCCTCCTTTGGCACTGGTCCCTTGCTCCAGCATGAGGTCCTCCACAGGTTGCAGACAGGACTCTTCTCCACCATTGATTTCTGAGGGCTTCAAGGGCTCAGCCTGCCATCTCACCATGGGCTGAAGGGGAATGGCTACTCTCACATCCCTCCCCTTCTCCTTCCAAAGGGGAATGACTGCTCCAGCATGCCTCGCCCTCCTCTTCCTCACTGACTTGAGCCTCCGCATGGTTGTCTTTACCATGTCCCACTCCTGTCCAAAACAAAAGAAGTTCAAAAACAAAGAAAACTGCCCGACAGGTTTTCCCCTCCATGCAGTGGTCCCCTGAACTCCAGGATCAGCAGTATCCAGAAGGCAGTTTTCAAGCGTCTTGCAGGAGACCTGCAGTGCAAGTGCCCTGTGTCCAGGACTTCATACTCAAGCCATAGGAAGGGCAGAATGCACATCATTTTCTGTCCCTTTCTCTCCCTCTGAGGACAGCTAACTGCATCAGAAGGGATCATAGATCGTTTCCACCAGGCCAGCTGTGAGCAATGGTGTATATTTGGAAAGGGATTTCACATGCATGCTGAAGCGAAGATGACCTTGTCTGCTGTGCTGTTGAACATGAGGGACCTGTCTCTGAAGAGCCCATCTGTAAAGGTGGCAGCCTATATCAACCTCCTCACTCCTCCGTGTCGCAGCAGAACCACCGTAAGGATGGCAATGTTCAGGACAACACGTGCATGCATTGATCATGCCCGTACATTTTGCTTCACTCAAGTAAGGATATTTGCTCTATATCAAACTACTTTGTAACAATAATTCGTTCAGGATCAACTTATCTGTACTGAAAGTGACTTGGAGTCAGACCTGAAGCCTAGTTCTTACTTTGAGAACTGAAGTAAATTGCACAGTTACTAATTAATCAATGTACACAATTTGCATGTCTTGAATTCCTTAAGAGGAACAGAAGAAAGGAGGCAGTTTGCATCATAGTGGCATCATAGTGGCTCAGGCATATTACTCTATGTGCTGAGCAGTTTCTATTTACTAGAGAGCATTCACACTTTCTCCTTTCAATGGTAGCACCCAGAAAAGTGCTCTTTCAGTTGAGCACGCACTCAGCAAATTTTCAATGTAAGCTTCAGAGAGGATATCTAAGAATCACACACCTAAAATGCACAGCCTTGAATACTTGAAAATGAGTGTGTCAAAACACAAACTGTTCAGCTAGGAATTGTTGGTGTCAAAGTGAGAGCCTAGGTTGTACTAATATAGTGCTTCCACCTGGAAAAACAAACACTAAAAAAAATTTGAAGACCACCAGCAACATGGAAAAAACAAATGAGCCGGTGTGGACACCCTGTGGTAGCTCAAGGGAAAAAGACATAACCTTGTGTGAAGAAAAGGCTTGATATGTCAGGAAGAGAATAAATATGGACAATAACAGGAACAATGACTGTTTACTGCTGTGACTTCCAAAATTTGGGGAAATTACATCAGGGAGGCACATGGCAGGGGACAGGGCGGGAGACACACGCCTAGGAGATGGCTCTCTGTACCAAGGAGGACCCTAGAGGGACTGCAGCCCATGAAGGAACACCACCGGGCAGAGGAGCAGTGGGTGGCATGGATCAGCAGAGGAAAACTGCTGTGCACAGACCCCAACCTCTTGTGTCACCTGTGACCTCACCCAAGGGATGGGGAGTGCAACAGGCAGTGAAAATAAGGGAAGTGGGGGCTAAGAAAGTGGAGGAGAAATGTTGGACTGAAGCTGAGCCTGGGGAAGGGGGAGAAAAGGCATTTCCCTCAGTGTTTGTTTTATCATGTGGCATCTTATTTTTCCTCCCAATAGCCAAATCAGTTATTAAAAGTTTATGTTAATTGTCAATTAATTAAATTAAATTAAATTCCCTGAGCCAAGACTTTTTGCCTGTGACAAGAAGTCTTCGTTTACTTGGTATATTCACACAGCTCTGAGATGCTTTTTTTTTTTTTTCCCCCAGTTACTAAAATGTGCTGATATGAGGATCTTTCTTCTTTAGGGCAGGGATGTTCAGCATGCAGCATGTGATGCCGGTGGAAGCGGGCTGAGGGGCTACGACAAGGTGCAGCTGATCCTTGGACATCACCTTTTCTGAGGCCAGTACTGCTCTTTCTCCACCACGGCGGAGACCTGCTCAGGGACAAGTGGCAAAAGCAGCTGTGCTCTAGCCTATTTCTAAAAATTGAGTATGAAAGGGGGCTGCCACTGTTGTAGTACTTCATACAGCTTTGTTCCTGGCCAGGAGCTAATAGGGACTTAGCTGTGTGTAAACACCAGCTTAGCTGGCTGCACCACCCACACCTCGCCTGTATGTGCTTAGGAAATCCAGCCATCTCAAGAAGCATTCGTGAGCTGTGCAATCACAGCGAGATGCTAGGTGAGTGTACAGCAGTGGAACCCACTGCAGTTGATGACAAGTGCCACCATCATAAAGCTGATAGGGACAAAATCCATCCCTAATGCATGTGACAAGGCCCAAAGGAACTTCTGACTCCTGCAAAAAACCCCAAAAAACAGCTTTTGGTCCACAAAGAAAACCCTATCCTCTTGTACCCATCAATCGTCATAGCTCAAGAGAAACTAATACCTGCATAACAAAAGGATTACAAAGTGTTCCTTATGGGGCCAGGAGAGTCCATAGCTTTTTAATCAGCTCTTTGATATTTACAGTCGAGGCAAAGGCCACTAGCTTAAGGGTTAGAAAAATAACAGGAATATTTCTTAAGCTGGTTTTGAAATCTTTCGGTGTTTTGTGCAACAGGAAGACAAGGCCCCAGGAACAAGGGAGTGCCAGCAGCCTGTCCATCACCACATGGGATGGCCTCCACTCAAGAAACATTCAAGTCTTTTGGGTGGGACTGGGATTCATGGGTACAGAGGGTAACAGAGCTATGCAGGGCATGCCTTCCTAGTTTGTCATTAACACCTAAACCCTGGCTTAAAACTGATGCTGTATTGTTCTCAATTAAGTGTTACATGAATGTTAAAAAAAAAAAAAGAAGGCTGCAATATATTGAGGTCCACAAGCAGTTCTCCATTATCTGAAATTGAGTTTCAATTCCAAGATTTGCTGATGACTCCGAGCTATTCTGGGTGTACTCCAGAGGGAACCGAAGAAAGGTGGAAAACCAGACAACACGTTGTCAGATTAAATATATGCAATTTGAACTGTTTCCAACTGCTGCTAGGTACTGAATTGAGTACATCAATTCAGAAGAGACACCAGTGCATTTTAATAGACAATTTATTGACAATTTCTGGATGATCTGTGAGTAGCCAAAACCAAACAAAAAATCTAAATGGAAACAAAATGTTACAGAACAAGATAGAAAAGCATTCTGCTAATATCTAGCTTATCATACAAATCATATTTACTTTCTTGGGAGAACTATAGCTGAGGCAGAATTTGAAGGTATCACAGGAGAACCATGTGAGTCCAACAAATGTTTGTGATGATTTAGACCGTCTTTTTAAAAGATCCACCCCAGTAGCTATTACCTGTGGGTTTAACTGCTGACCATTTAAAAGGATGGCCTTGTTTGGGAGGGGTATCTGACCAGACAAGATTTTAAAAGAAATCAAATTATAAGCGTTGCTGCAGAATACTTCACACCCTCACCCAGCAAAGCACTGAAGTGCAGTACTCTTATCTTCAGAGAAATGTAAAGGACCAATGCTGCCTCAAAGTTTCTGCCACTGAGCCGTCAGCCTCAGGAGGGTTCAGGAGGGCCAAGATGCTGAGAGATATGGGAAAGGTACTTCTGGAGAGAAATTTACTTTGTCCTGTCTTGCTCACAAAGGTAAAAGCCATAGAGAAGGTTCAGCCATCTGCCTGGTTAGTTCATAGTCCTTAGGAGATACAACAAAGGCCTACAGGGAGGAATCCTCTTTAGGATGGATCCCATTTAACATCTGCCTGAGCGACCTGGAAAAGATGAATAACACGCTCATGACATTTACGGATGGTAATTAACTAGAAAATGAGGCAAAGAGATAATACACACGTGAAAGACAGCAAGAAAATTAAGTAATGGTGTGATGAGGCATAGGCAAACAGTCAACAGATACACGTATCTGCTTCCAAATATAGTGAAGGAAATTATTTTCTAAATGACTGTTTTTATCGACATTGGACTCGCTCTGTTGAATGGTTGAACAAAACCACTTTTCTATCAAATACAACCATCTAACGTCTTTTACTGCTGTGGGTAATGCTGTTGATTCCGCAGAGGTGATTTCAGACCAGATTCTTCACAGATTTGTTTCCTTCTATCTTCTGTTTTAGCATTTATCCATTGTGAAAGTGTCATGTGAAAGCATTTCAGGTGAATTTCAAATAGAAAAGGGTAAAAGTACAAATGAGTATATTAAAAACTCTTAATTTGTACCTGAGTAAACAAAACTTCAGTTTGAGACATGTCCTGGAGGTGACTTTGCGGCAAGAGGAGGAAGTGAAAGCGTGGGACTAATCCATGCGGAGACAGTCAGGGAGGTGGTTCTCTTTGCCAGAAAAACACACCCATCACTTTCAAGACCTTTCGCTCTGACAAGCTTCCAGAAGGGTCTGCCCGGCTGGATGTGATAGCTGGAGAACAGCAGCCAAGGCAAGAACACCTCCCCAGCTGCTTGAGACCAGCAGGAAAGCACTTTTCTTTGCAGTTACTCTATGACCTGTGGAAGAAAAGTTTTTCATCTTTCACTTCTGAACACCAGGCTTTGGAGTCACTCACAGTCAGTGCAGGGTCAAACCACTGAAATATTTCTCACTTTCCATCGTCTCCTTCCTTTGGAAAACCAGCTCTGTCCCTTTTCACACAGTGTTGGAAAAACCCTTCCCTGACTCACAGGCCAGCATCCAGGACACCCACAGCAGAGCCACACTTGTTCGTGGCACAGAGGTGCCTGCTGGGGTGTGCCGTGCTGTGCTGCCAGACAGACAGAGCATCCCTTCCCCAGGGCCAGGGCTCCCCCAGGCACAAGTGGGAGAGGGCTGGCAGCACTGGTTGTCCTGACAGCACGTATGAGGGTGGCATGGTGTCTGCTAATGTGAACGAGGTGCAGCAGCATTCACGGGGTTTGGGCACCTCAGTAGGAGATCCAGAGATGGAAATCAAAGGACAAACTGTGTGTTGAGCACATGAGACCTGAGAGACCTCACCACCCACTTAAACACTGCCTGCAAGTCTCGCCCTCGCAGCTGCTTGGGTGGACGCCTACCCCTGTTCTCCACGCAGCCTCTCTGCTCTCAGGCAGCCCTGGGATTGATTACCAGCTGTCAGACACGTCTGCACAGACACAAGGATGAGGTGGGGCAGTAGGGTCACCTGCAGACAGCAGGGAGAAGTATCAGGAACATGGATCTACACTGTGCACTCACTGGCCCCACATTTTACACTGATACGCTGTACCAGGGAGGCCCCAGTAAGCTGAAAATCTCTCACAGATTGACTGGGGGCAGATGTTTAGCTGCTGAATATTAAAACTAACTATGTTTAGGGTTAGAGTGTTTTTCCTTTTTCAGATACATCAATCTGCAGAGAAGAGGCTCTCTAGGGGAAACCAGCAACCCTCATACATGTAGGCACAAATCCCGAATGGGTTGGACAAGTTGCTTCAAAGAATTTATTTTCTTTAAATCTGCCTGCTTATAAACCCAGCCACGTATTCTAGGCTAGCACTGCCCTGTGACAAGTCATCCCTCTGTTTACGTGGGGTAAATGAATCACTCAGCCCCAATATGACTGAGGCAGAAACTCCTGGTGGCTGTACATGTGCTGCTGACCTGCTTCTCCCCTGTTCCTCATTTGTGGGCTCCTCCCCTAGCGTCTCTGCAATGCAACTCCCATGCGTAATAGGAAAGGTAGGAGGAGATGATGCAACTGCAACTAGCCAGGTGACAAAGCCAGCTGATGTGGTACTGGTCAGATGGTCGGATGGACTGTGACGAAAATTATATTGGTTTTGCAGATTCTGGTGTGGCCTGCCTGCAAGCCCAGGGTCACATAGGACACTGGGTGGCCTATAGCATATCCTTTCCTACATCACAACTCTAGTGGGTTATAAATGCGATGAAGAGCCTGCAATTCCCCTAGCATCATTGCCACAGAAAAACAGCTTGGCCTAATGAAGGTCGTTCAGACTTTTATTAAATGGCATGTACAGGTTTGCAGGAAAGGCTGCCGATTTGAGTACGAGAAGCAGAATTAGAGTGACTCTGTTAGCCTGTTTTCAAGGTATCTCGGCTCCAAGGAACAGAAAGACACATCAGCGTGGCACTCTCATGGCTCCTTGGGTGTCAAATAGCTTCACACTTCTTTCAGAGAAGCGCAAACCACCCTCCATTAGCAAAAATAGCATCAGCATCTCTCTAAAAGTCTCAGATTGTGGCAGACCAAAGCCCCAGTCTTTGCTCTGGCAATAGGAGTAATTGCAGGAAAGCCTTTGTGTGCACCTGTATCCAAGGCTTGGCCTTCCAGGAGAGAACAGATACAAGCTGAATGGATGGACAGACACTCTAGGAAAACACCACCTCAGCCAACAAGAATCACAGCTCTCCACCCAGCGCTGCCGGGGGTTTGGGGGGGCCCTGCCCACCTGCCTGCCCCCAGCTCTCGGCCAGGTGTCAGCCCTGAGGTTGCCTGGGCAGGCTGCAGGCATCACTGCCTGCTGACCTCGCTCCTTTACCAGGGAGGAGCGGGGGGCACGTGGGGGCGGGTAGTCAGCAAGCACACCTGCAGCAGAGCAGGGCATGTTCCTCACCCGATCGACCAGTGTTCACCGCATGGACTCTTATTGCAAGGTTGCATTCACTGGCCCACTGGTGTGCTGGTGCGGGAGAAATGGAGCAGCTGCCTGCTGGAAAGGAAGGTAGTGGTTTGAGCGAATAAATTTAAATCAAAATGTTCAAGTCCAGTAGCTTATTTACGATACAGTGCCAAGATGTCTCACAGGGATTTGTGCTCCACTTTCCTCTGCCCGCAGACCACGATGCAGTGCAGTCTCTGTGCTTCCAGTGCAGCCAGACCCTCACTGTGGAGCAGCATTGTTACGGCACATCCCTGAGCACAAATGGCTCTGTCTCACTGTGTAAACAACAGCAGTTGAGGATGGGCATCTCCTACTATTACCGGAAGAGCAGCACTGATGTTTGCAAATGAAGCCCCTGAAAGGGAAATATTTTCCAGTTGATTTGTAACACAGTCAAAGGTCTTCTCCGCTTTGGAAATTATAGGTCTTAACCACTCTTTGAACTCTGTATGGTCCTGGAGATGGATAGTACCCCAAAAATGTGATGATTCCATACCTCTCATAGGTGTGGCATTTCCTTCCTTCAGCAGGGATGCTTACGATCCATGCACCATAGTTACATTACTGTCCATCAGGCTATGTGGAACTTAGTCAACTAAATATCAAATTCAGGGCTTTCAAGTATGTCTAATTAAGAGAAGCAGAGCTGAATGAATTGAGGAAAAAGTAATCAGCTTAAGCTGTTCTGATATGAAGTGCCTGAAGTGCTCTGGGATCACACATCTGGATTATTATTCTGGCATTTATAATATTGTTAATACTATATGTTGGGTGCCCCAGTAAAAACCCTTAATGGGAGAAATTCTGACTGATGCTGGTTTTTAGCTGTGCAGTGTCCAAGGTTAGAAGGTCCCTTGGCACCGCACCTCAGACATGTTTGGCTAAGTCTGAGATCCCAGAGCCTGGATGCAGCAATTCACACAAACTAGAGACGGAAAACAAAAGTATATATCATATTCAGTACAGTGCATGCCAGGCAACAGCTGGCCAGATGCATAATTTTCCAGGAGAGCACGACAAAAGGTTATTTTCTGTGAGGACTTGAAAACACTTGTGCATACTGTTCGTGATCCAGAGCCTTGCTTGATCTTCTAGAGCAGGCCCCAGAGCCAGGGTCCAGGTCATTTGCCTGACACTGCCCTTGGACTTGTCAAGGGCAAAATCAGTCGGCATCTAGGTCTGCCACTTCATTGTCCTACAGAAGGGATCATGACCTAGCAATTTGCACAGAATTAGGAAACCGAAGGGGTGTTTGCAGGTCTTTCTAGGACCAAAACTCAAATTTAAAAAAAAAAAAAAAAAAAGGTTCTATTTAAAGACTTACTAACAGAAATTTTGTTCTAAGTAATGAAAAAGGACTGATCAAATGTAATACTCCTTCACAAATACTAACGCAGCCAGGCAAAGACAGAGCACAGCACAAAACTCATGACATTTGAGTTGCTGCCTTCTTGAGCAAGAGACTTTAAAGACTGTTCAGTTTAAATTTCCCTGTAGTTAAAAGCATGTTCATATAAAGCCCAGGGCACGTGTACTTTTCCATTTGCAAATCTACGCAAGTTACATGCAAACATGAAGCAGACAGGCCTATGCTCCTGTCTGAGCTGGTAGTTATAGAAAAAGGGAATGCGATAGCTGGCACGAGGAAAGTTGAATGAATTTTCCTTCCTAAATCGATGATATGATATACTGTCTGCAGCAAAAAGACAAGGTTTAGCGTGCCAGAGAAAGCCCCCAAGACCCTTCAGAGCGGCAGGATCCTCTGGCACAGCCCCATCATGTCTCAGTGTAAATGCTGCAAGCCCCTTGCTCAGGCTAGATGAAGGCAGCTTGCACATGTGGTGTGTGCTTCATCAGATGATCGCCGAAACTAAATTTGCTCCTTGGAAAACATGCACAAGTTTCCATGGACCCTGGAAACAGCAGGCTGCCAAAGTGGATTGCCTTGGCTGACCTGACCCACCTCTTTCCTAGCAGAAAATAGATCTTAAACCGTGTTAGGCCAATCCGTCAACATCTGCAAAGCTTCAAACCTCATGGCCCATCCATATCTAACACGTTGTATGGGCCCGTAGCTGCACCCCCACAAATGCTTGTAGGGTGAGCGGGAAAGATCATTTTACCCACAGGTATTCCTGCAAAAGGTGATCACGGTGTCTGGCTAAACAGCCCGTGGGCTGGTTCTGCAAGAAACCAGTGAATCTACTCAAAATTTTAACTCTGTTGTCTCAAGGCTTTTGCTTGCTTCCTTGGGCACAAACACTATTGCACTTACTGGTTTACGAGTCAGGGGATGAGGTACATCTGGCTGTAGGGAAATTGATGGGAGAAATAAAAATCCAGCTAGCTAAATGCCAGGCTTTCTATGCCAGGGTTCAGCCTGCAGTATTCTAACTACACAGCCCTTAAAGGCACGAAGAAATCAGGCAGCAAAAACAATAAAGGAGTTATATGGCTTGCCAGATAGCCTTAAAAAAGAGAGGGAAAAAAAAAAAAGCCTTGAAAGCAACTGGGTTCAGTCATAATTTTGCCTTGGAACAACATGGTAACTCTCCCTTGCAAAGAAGATATTATCTTGGTCTTCAGAAGAGGTGGGATCTGGTGCAGGCTCTTTCACAACACTTCTAATTAATTTCCTCTCTTTAGAAAGAAAGAGCATTAATCCACCCAGACCAAGTGTCCCAGTTGTGCTAGGTGCTGTAAAAAATCCTATGAGACCAGTTTCAGATGGGGACCCCAGAGTGCCTGGGACGTAGGCACCAGTGTGTTTTTCTCCGTTCCTCTTCTGCTGCATGGAGCAAACTGGTGATGAGGCTGGGACCTGCCATAGTCCTTGCTCTACCTTGTCACTGGTGATATCACTAGGTGGCCCTGTTAGATTGTCTGTTTCTTCTGAGCAAGTTTTTAATCTTCAAAAAGATATTGTAGTGTTAGGGATCAAGGTTGGTTTTTTTTTTATTTGCCTTTTTTTTTTTTAATAAAAGCGAGAAATTATGACATGAAGCTGGGAGTTTGCTCTGAGTTTTATTCCCTGTATTTAGAGAGAAAACCTGCAAAATCACAACTCTGGGCTCATAAGGTGAACTTTCTTTGAGAAGGCATATCTTTGTACACTGCTTGAGAGGGCCTTTGCTCTAAAGCTAGTAAATGCATATAAATAAAAGACGATGGGCTTTGAGCCACTGATACTTCATCTTGCTTTAGTAGAAAGCTGATCCAGAAGTTTGCTATGGTTTGGCCCAGTTTCAGGAGTAAAAGAAGGGTTTTTTTCACATGGAAAGGCTGCATTTACGTGGACTCCCTACATTTACCTGGGCCTGCCGAAGGACAACATACCAGCTTTGTAATTCTGTCACACGTTGCCTTTCTTTTTCCTCCAAGAGATGATTTGTGATTCTGTGGAAGAAAGGCCATTGCAATATTCAGCTTTTCATTGCAAGCTTTTCCAATTAAAAAAATCAAGAGTGCTTATACAGTGAATCTTGTAGCCACTTGTAGAGCTGCAGCATGAAGGCAGCCTGGGAGTGAAAGAGATTGCAAATAGAACAAACCGCACAATCACACCCTCAGCACTGAGGAGCTGGATGGAGGCTCTCTTTCATTCTGCTTGCAGCTGCTTGACTGTTCCAGCTGTGAATTTACAGGCAAGCACAGAGTAGCACCACATTGTGCTGAACTGCTTTTGTGTCTGCAGGGAGAAGGAAGACCTAAAAAATCTGAAATCGGTAGTGCCTGGGAGAAATAGTGGGACCAGAAGAGATGCTGAGTAGAAGAGGATGATGGAAGCACTCAGAAGTTACTGATATTTCCTGCAAGCAGCCACCTCTGAGCCCAAAGAGTGGTTGGTGCTGCAGCAGTTAGGGGAAACCCAAAGACCAGATAGGTTCTTCAGCAGTGAGCTGACCTTCTTTCAGTCTAAAGACCTCATAACTGCTGTACTGAAAGTTTGTGCATGCTCCAGAAGACCATCTCCCCCAGCACAAGTCAAGATGAGAAAAACAAATGAGCAAAGAACCCCACACCTCTCCACCTTACTTACAGAAATCACAAACAGAGCAAATCTTGGTCCCCAGCAATGTGTCAAAAGGGAGAGGAGGGAACAGGGACTATGTTTGTCCAGCTGGCACAACACAGCTGGAAAAAATTATGCAGCCTAAAATGCTTCCACAGTGCTGGGATTTCCCTGGGTACTTGCTGTTCTTTCAAGCTGACAAGTGCAGGAGATTCCGGAGAGCAGACTTGGATCCACAAATAAGCAAGGGCTACAAATAAGAATGTGAGATGCCACATTTTAGATTAGGCAGCCTCTAGGACCGTTTCCTTTCCTGAGGACACAGCTTCCAGCCAAGCAAATCTTTGAGATGAGTCCGCGACCACCTTTCTGACCAGACCTGGTCATTTGCAGGGCTTTCCAGGGGTTATTTTCTTGTTCTAGGCTTCAATTTGAATAAGTTAAGCCATCACGTTAAGGTGACAGATACTGCCGTAGAGCTGTAAAACTCACTGGAGAACCCCCTTTGCTTAGCCATTGCTCCATGGGAGGTCCTGCAATTACAAGTGGCACGACAAGAGAGCTTTACCACTTCACATTTCTCATGATTACAGAGGATTAAGCTGCGAGTCCAGGTCCTGTCCTGGTGACAGAGTTCCCTCCCAAGCACTACAGGAGCAACAGCAGTTGCTAAAGGCAGCAGGTATGACTAGCTGTAAGCTGAGATGGAGGAAAACCTGCCACCTTTCAGTCACCCTCCTGAAAGCTGAGTGCGTGTCCCCTGTTAAGTACCAAAATGATACATGCAGTAGAAATAGAGATTAAAGAATACTTAATGTAAGAAAAACTCCCAGAAAAGATGTTTTCTCTGCTGCCCTATCTCCAGCAGTGGCATGTCTCATCCCAGGAATAAATTATTCACATATTTCTAAGCACAGATGATGCAAACAAAAGGGCTTTTTACAACCCTCCCAGCTCTTCCTTCTTCATACAACAGTTGTTTCAATTACAGCCAGCTCCCATCAGCATCTCTCACCCTTCTTGCTTGCAGCAGCCGATTTGAATACTGACTTCATGTTTTCACCTTAGTTGTTTCCTGGGCTGTGGGGGAGGAAAGGGGAAGGAAGAGAAAGATAATGTATGTGAATGTCAAGAATGTCAAATCTTACAGTGAGTAACACAGGGGAATGGAAAACGTTTACCCAGCTACACCTAAGCCAAGTATGCTGGAGCAGAGGACTGTACCAGCCCGGCTGGCAGCACCTTAGAGGGGATGGAAGGATGAAAAATTTTTGCATCTCTTCTGTTATTAACTAAATTTCCCTTCACAAGTTCAACAGCAGATACAGGCTACACGTGCATACACACACACAAATCCTTTACGCTTCCGCTCCACCAGCACAGGTGCTGTGCTCACATGCAGCAAAGCAACAGACAAATTTCTTCAGAGGTTTCAGGGCAGCGTCAGCTGGAGGTTAGGATGTTCTGTGCTGCTGATTGGCAAGAACTACTCCCAAAATCACATCACAGAACCACAGAATGGTAGGGGTTGGAAGGTACCTCTGGGGATCACCTAGTCCAACACCCCTGCTAAAGCAGGTTCACCTAGAGCAGGTTGCATGGGACTATGTACAGGTGGGTTTTGAAAGGCTCCAGGGAAGGAGACTCCACAACCTCTCTGAGCAGCCTGTTCAGTGCTCTGTCACCATCAAAGCAGAGAAGTTTTTCCTTATGTGCAGATGGAAGTTCCTGTGTTCCAGTTTGTGCCCATTGCCGCTTGCTGTTGCTGGGCACCACTGAAAAGAGATTGGCCCCATGCTCTTGACACCCACCGTTTAGATATTTATAAGCATTGCTAAGATCCCCTCTCAGCCTTCTCTTCTCCAGGCTAAACAGACCCAGGTCTCTCAGCCTTTCCTCATAAGAGAGATGCTCCAGTCCCCTAATCATCTTTTTAGGCCTCCACTGGACTCTCTCCAGTAGTTCCCTGTCTCTCTTGAACTGGGGAACCCAGAACTGGCTGCAGTACTCCAGAGATGGCTTCACTAGGGCAGAGTGGGAGGAGAACCTCCCTTGACCTGCAGGTCACGCTCTTCTTAATGCACTCCAGGATACTATTGGCCTTCTTGGCCATAAGGGCACATTGCTGGCTCATGGTCAAGCTGTTGTCAACCAGGACTCTCAGGTCCTTCTCCCTGTAGCTGTTTTCCAGCAGGTCAACCCCTCATCTGTACTGGTGCATGTGGTTATTCCTCCCCAGGTGCAGGACCCTACACTTGCTCTTGTTGACCTTCAGTAGGTTCCCCTCCCGACTGAATGATTAAGAAAGATTTGCCTTGCAGCTGCCTTGTCACTCACATCCTATGCTCCCACATGCTCCCCACCCAAGCTTCCCAGTGGCTATAGCAATATCCCCAATATTGCTGGGAGCACCAGGTCTTCCCCTCTTTCAAGTAGCCTCCGCTCTAGGAAACAATCCTCTTGAGCAGCAAACCTGCACGCTGCACACTTAGAATCATTTTAGTCTCCGACCATTTCACAGCAGGCTCATTTCTGACATTTACCAGGTGCAATTGGCCCAGCGCATCCTTCTTGCCTCCCCTGCCTGTGGCCAGCACTGATTGCTGAGGATTAGCTTCACAGGAAAGTAACACTGCAACGCACCAGCCTCAAAGCATGGGTGGCTTTACCAGCTGGCAGCATTTCTTAGGCACCCCCTCAGAAGCCTCCTCTGCCACTCCTCAGGGTGAAGTCCCTGTGCTTGCTGCAGGGCTCGGCTCTGCTCGTTGCACCCCAGAGGGTCGGGTCTCTCCTCTCTTTGTTCTAAACACCAGCAAGCGCCTTTGTAAGAGCTCCTGAATGAACCTGGGCACCATCTGTAGTCGGGACATGGGCATCCGACTCCACCAGATGGGACAAGGCTTGTCTAAGCACATATTGTAACCTGGGCAATTTGAGCAGCCATTTGTATGAGCACCATGCTGCTGTGGGAGCTGCTCATCTCCCTGCTCTGACAAGTTACAGATGTTTCCTTCAGTTTCAGGAACAAGCTGCACGGAAACTGAAAAATAAGGAGCCCTAAGGGATTTTGGAACCTCTCCATTTGCTACCTCAGGATACACCCCCCGCCCCTGCTGTCTCAAGACACCACGAAACCAGTCCTCAGAGATGATGGGGAGGAAAAGGAAAGGAAAAAGCAGAGGGAAGACGGAGGCCATCCCTTCCCTTGCACGGGCTCCAGGGAACCTCTCAGCACTTGTACCAACCCGGGAACATGGACCCCTGCCCATGCACTGTTTGGCAGTTAATTCAGATAACAGCCGTGCTGCTCTGGATCGGCTCTATTCACGGCATTTCTCTTTCAAACTGCAGTTTGCAGAAGTGTTCCAACAGGCTTTGCCTCCAATACACTTATTACTGTTTAAAAAACCCACAAACTGCCTCTAAGGCATCCAGAAGCATACATATAGCTTGAAGGAAAGATTGTTTAGTTTTTAAGCCCTTCAGTGCTTTCAGATCTAATTCATTTATGTAAGGAAATAAAAATATTACGTGTTGCAGGCCAGCATATTTCCATACAGCTCTAATCATCATTAGCCGTTCTGATTACTAAGTAAACAACTTGCTTAAGTATTGATCATAAATCTGTGCTATTGCTTGGATTTATTTTAGCTTTGCATGGTAGCATCAGCTGCTGTGAGATGCAAATACAATAGATTCATTTTCCTGTTGTTTGCCTGAATATTGTACACGTGCTACTTCAGTATCCCATGCTCAGATATTGCATTCCTCCCCTGGGGTCTAACAAACAAGAATTTCAAAAGGGTGGAAAATGAATTTCTAGCCCAAGGGAAAACATTGAATGAAAAAAGTTTCATTGTTAATAGTTTTCATGGAAAACGAGATGAATGTGGGGATGAAAATATAATACTGGAGTGGTTTTAGCTCTAAGTGCCACTGAGGGCCTGATAAGAGCTGTAGTTTGTCATTTTTGAGCCACTGGGGCTCCCAGTCAGGCTCATGCCAGGCACACCTCACTGGGCGTAGGGTAGGAGGAAGGCTGCTATTCCCCGTGGGCGAAGTCAGGCAAGGGAGGCTGTCTGGTTAAACCTAAAATATAACTCAGGAAGCATTATGACATCTGGATTGACTAAAAATCATTATTTTTGTTGGATGCATTCTTTTTCATAATGAGCAGTTCTTTACTCCTGTGGATAAGAGGCACTTCCCGCGAGAACCATGAAAGCTCGATCTGTCCAACAAAAATGTCAGTGGAAATTGTTTAGGTCAGCTTTCATAATGCCACCTTGTAATTTGAAAACAGCAAGCACAGTAATCTTCCTGTTTTATCCAGAAGGATGCACTATCTGGATATCTGGATCTGCTGCTCTGCTCATTGCTTTGTCACCAGAACAGGGAAAAGTTGTATCAGTGTGTTAAAGAGTCACTGCACGCACCATCACGTCCTCTCTTTGAAAGAGGGGGATGGTGGCTGCAGAAATCCACCTTTATTGTTCTTGGATTCATTATGAATAGCAAACTGATGTGCAAAACAAAATCACATATAAAATCCATGCAGGCCCAAGAGATCTTACAGGAGGTCCTGGCAAGGCAGCACGCAGCTGAGGGAACCAGCTTCTCCAACCTGTTCATGACCTTGATCCATTTTCAAGGAATGGGATAAAATGTCACACTGACATATTTTACTGTAGCTAATCAATGCTGCAGGCTGCAAAGCAAAAGAAAGTAGACCCATGAATTCACAATAACCTTCTTCAGAAACCTTTTGGGTTTTTATGCTTAGCTGCTGCAAAACAGAAGAGTTTAAATAATGAAAATGCAGAACTTCCTGTTTCCCTTCTCATCTCTGCTGTGGGGCCTTCAGAACAGGCAGAGCTACGAGTTAAATGGTCTGTTATGATCAAGACCAGACACAGCAGCTCCCTCATGCTTCTCCGCCAGCTGCATTGCTAAACGCTCACATCAGTCAGCTGCTGGGCTTTTTCCTCTGTCCTCAGCAAGCAGCAGCAGACATGCTCCAAGGAGCATAAAAGTCTCCTTGTAGTCACCCACTGAGCTAATGCTATAGCAGCATTAGGACTCAGGATGGCTGGAAGTCTTCAGTGAGGACACGTCAAGCCACCTACCGTGTGCTTCTTCAAAGGGTTCGGTGAATGAACCAAGTCCAAGGTTTTTTTTTTTTTGTGTGTGTGTGTGTTGGGTTTTTTTGTTTGTTTGTTTTTTGTTGTTGTTGTTAAACATGGGCAGAGCTTGGGGCTATTCAGGGAAGATGTCCTGTCCCTCCTCTTTCCCAAAACTCTCTGCTTACTACTGGCACAAACATGCTTTCCCTGCCTCACTGGCACACACACATGCTTCTCCCAACCCTTTGTATCAGACTCCCTCTGTGCTCCAGATTGAGTGTGCACTGAGAGTGGAAAGAAAGTGAATGACTTCCTTGAATAAATTTGACCATAAAAACAAATCTCCATGAAATCAAAAGAGTTTTAGTACAACATAATTTTTCAAAAATTATTTTAAAAATAAAAACATTCTGTGGAATCTTTCCTTTAAAAAACAAATAGACCAGTGGAAAAGGAACTGAGGTCATTGATTTGAAATTAATTATAATACCAAAAGCTTGTTAGGTGACACGTATTTCTGGACTAGTTATGAAGTAAGTTCATAGCAGTTTAGGAAGGGCCAACAAGAAAAAATAGTTTGGTCTATATTTAATTTATTTCTATATTCTGTCTTTATTCTGACAGGACACATAGATAAAGTCTGTACTTAGTAATGAAAACGAAAGAAGCAGCATGGGACAGACAAGAGGTCTGCTACAGGCCCCCAACAAGGAACATTAGGTAGACAGTTTGAATTTATTTTCTTCCCCCACTCCGTGATTTTTTTAAGCCGTTAGCTGGAGATTTTGGTAGCCTTTTCCTTTCCCAGCAGAAAGCTATGAAACAGGCAAAACGCTCAAGAGCTTCTTGGAGTATGATGGCAATGATTTTCTGGAAAGTTAAAGTGAAGAGGGAGTTTTGGAGGCTGGGTACCTCTCAAAGGAAACAGTATTAAAAGTGCACACATGTGCTATGCCAGTGCGGAGGAAGCATAGCAGGAGAGCAACTTGGCGCTGTCAGGAGCTGTGCCTGAAACTGGAGAATAAGAAAAATAGATAATAGGGTAAGTTCTTGAGGAGAAGCATGACAGAACAACATGAATTTATAAGGGTAAATCAGAGGTCAAAGACACAGAACAGATCCAGAGAACAGAAACATCAACAGGAAAGTATGTGAATTAATATATTAGAGGACAATAATGATCACTTCTCAGTAGGAAGGGAGCAGCTGGCACTGAGGATCAGAGCAATTAATACCACTTTGCTTTAGTATTCACCAAAAAGAATCCAGCTAGGACCTGGATGGGCAGAAGAATAATGCCCAGGGATGGGGTGGAAGAGCTAAGATGTTGCCAGAAAAGGAGCAAGCTGAAGAGTGCTCTGGTAAGGTAGAAAACAGCTAAGCTTATTTAACTGGCTATGCCCACGGATATGCATGGAGGGTGTTCATCAGCCTGCAGGGGAGCATGTCAGAACCGCGAGAAGTTTTTGTTGAGCACTTGGAGAAAGAATGGTACTGGATAATAAGAAAAGAAATGACCAAGATGTTAATCTTAAAAAAAAAATGCTGAAATGTCCAAGGATAATGGAACAAGTGGCTGAAACAGATTATCTAATTATATGTGAACGCACAGCAAGCAACCAACACACCAGTAACCACCATCACCAACTCATTGAAAATGATCATACCAAATCATTCTAGTTTAAGCCATTGCCATGACGAGATCTAAGAGAGTGTCATGGTTTAAACCCAGCTGATAACCAAGCACCATGCAATCACTCTGACACTCTGAAAGGAGAGAACACAACATACGCTTAAGGGTCAAGACAAAGGACAGGGAGGGCTCACTCACCAATAATGGCCACAGGCAAAAAACAGACTTGACTTGGGGAAATAAAAATTTAATTTAAACAATAAAACTGCTACCAAATCACTCAGAGTAGGACAGTGAGAAAAACAACAGGATCTTAACTATATCTTCCCTCCCACCCCTCCCTCCTTTCCCAGCCCCAGCTTCGATACCTCCTCTGATACCTTCTGTAGTGCAGAGTGAGGTGAAGGATGGCCAGTCCCAATTCAATTCATGTAACTTATGATGCTCTTTCCTCTTCAAGGGAAACTCTGCCTACAGTCCCACTCTGTGGTAACACGGCATCCCTCCCATGGAAGACAGTCCTCCATGAACTTCTCCAACTAGCATGGGTGTTCTCCGCGGCCAGTGGTTCTCCCAGCAATGAACACTCTAGCTTGGGTCTCCCTCATGGCTACTTTCAGGAAACTATCTCCACTGGTGATCTCTGAGAACTGCAAGGCCCCTGCTCCAGTGCGAGCTCCTCCGTGGGCTGAACAGGAACTGTTGCTCCAGTGTGTTTTCCTGCCATGCCAGCAGCCCCATCCCCTGCTACCGAAACTGTGCCAAACACAAGCCAGCAGCCTCCTCCCCCCACTACCAAAACCCTCCAAGGGAGCGCCTTGGGTTTTGGGGTGGGTTTTTTTTTTTTTGTGATACTGTTTTTCCCCTGCTGCTTTGGTTGTGAGGTGGGTTTTTTTGCTGTTGTTCCACGCTCAGCTTTGTTTGGAAAGGAGAAATAAGTGGTCACTGTGTGAAATGGACCAATCTCAAGGGTCTTCGGGAATACAGGAGTTTAATAACATGTCATGAAATGAGATCTCTTCAATGTTTATCTTCATTTATTTATTTTACACTTGCTGTTTTGTATCTTTGGATATGCAGACCACATGAGCTGGCTCCCCACTGTGACACCAGCCCTACAAAGTATTTCTTTAAACTGCACATTAAGATTTACACGGCACCCTGGGATTCACAAATACCAGATGAATTTAAACACACATTTCTGCATGTACATGAAAGCGCACTGCAGTGGCATCCAGAGCTGTTTTAAAAATAATTATCTGCATTAGTCATGGGGTTGAGCAAGGAAAGCTTTTATAAAGGCAGAGTTGTCAGCCTCCATCCACACACAGCAGAGTGTGGGGAGGTGCAGGCAGAGATCTAATCTATTAAACCAGTTGATAAATACCTTACACCACTCAGCATGAAAAATTATGCTGTGAACTATACAACATATGTGAATTATCTTCTAATTTTATTAGGCAGGAGACAACAGTACAACGTTACGGAGAAGGCAGTAAAGCTTGGGTTGCAATTCCCAGGAAGTCAGACTCTGCTGCACAGCTGAACAAGGGAAATCATTGCCTACTGTCAGTAGCACAGGTCTTCAAGGGACATCTGCAATTTGTTTTCCAACACAAAAAAAAAAAAAAAAAAAAAAAAAAAATTGTTTGCGAGCTGTTGGATATGAATACATTACCTCTTCCAAGTTCTTCCAGATTTTCCCTCATGTAGATTAAAATCTCTTTAGCTAAGAAAACATATCCCCCACAAATGAAACACTGCAGCAAAAAGAACTTTTATCGAGATATTCATTATGACTACAGAAAAAGCTTCTTAAAAACCTACACCCAACCAACCAGCCTTTCCTAAAGGAAAACCATTAGCACAGGTGAGTTGACTGGAATCTCATAGGACACATCCAAAATGCCCCAAAACACAACACAGGGGCACAAATCCAGGGGGCAGGAGTAGCCCATTACAGGTCCCCAATGCCCTTGGGGTGATTTGCCATCCATTGCTCTCAGTAGCTCCTTTGCACCTTCTTTAAATCGTTCCCTCATGGAAAGGGGAGCCTCCAAGGACAGGGACACAGCACACCAGCCCCTAGGGCAGGGACCGGGCAGTTGCTGTGCCAGGGCTGGTGAAGAGCCTCTGAGCACTGCAGCTGCCTGAGGAGGGACAGGTGGGCCTGGGAAGTTCAGGTGAGAGGCAGGAGGCTGAGACACTTTGGGGAGCCACAGGAAAAGAAATCTGGTGGGTGGCTGCAGGCTCTTCACTGTGAGGGAAAGGGGGCAGCTTGCAGGCTGTGGTACCAGGCTGGGCAGGGAAGGTGCGAGTGGCGGGCGACCTGTGTGGAGGTCTTGTTTGCAATACGTGATGGAGACATAATAGAGAAAGAAAAGAATACCTGAAAGCTGTGAACTGTGGTCCAGAAATCTGGCTACTTGCAAGCCATCGAGAGACAGAAAATAGTTAGATTCCTCTTCTCTTACCCATTCCTGTCCTGTTACCTTGGCCCAATGCACTAGGTTCCCCTCATCTAAATAATCCAAACAACTGACAAACACTGGCCACTGAAAAAACTGAAACTGATCTCAGCTTTCTAATTCTTCCACAAGAAATAAGAGAAAACTAACCAACCTTTTCAACAAAAACTCTAAATTATCCCCTTTTCCTTTAGCAACCACCTACAACACATGCACATAACTGGTGGCTGCATTGCAGACGCCATCTGTTCCAGCACAACAGCAACTCACCCACTTCCACCCACACGGCCTGACCAGAATTTAGCACTGCATGCTGTGCGTGCAGGGGAGGCACATGTGTTGCGAGCAGTGGAGGAGAGCAAACTAGGATAAGGGAGGGACAATCACTGCTCAAGGGGGAGCAGGGTGCAGCTAAGATGAACCCTTCTTTTTGGGAGGATGCCAAGTTAGCTACACTCAAGAAGTGGGGAGAAAATTCATCCTGGAAGAACCGGATGTTTCACCATCTTGTAAACTGGTTAGTCCTGATGCACCCACCCAAGCCTATTGGTACCTTATCACCAGCTACAGCCAGTAATAAAATTGGTTGTATTGTGAAACTTCTCCAGTGAAGAACTCTCCAGAACATCTTTCCACAAGTAGGACATCCCATGGAACACGTGTACATCATTCTGGGGGCTGGTGTCAGCCTTGGCACGGGCAAAGGAACACAACTTAGCCTGCAAGTTCAATTCACTGATCTGACAGTTTTGCTCTGTGGCTGTAAACACCAGTCTCTGCACCTAACCTTTCCCACTTGGAGAACAGATACAAATAACTGCATCTCACACTACTGTAAACCAATCTTTGCTTGGCAACAAGATACAAGATGTTCACAGTACCTTATCCAATGGGGGCTATTTAAAAAAAAAAGTATTCTCTCTTGCAAAATTTTAGCAATTGCTACAATTTTATTTCCCCATAAATAAGGAATCCAAGAAAGCTAGCAAGACCCTTGCATTAGAAAAGTAGCTTTTTTTTTTTTTTTTGGTATGAACTTTTTAAACTATCAGTGCAGTTCCATCAAGATCCCGTTTCCAAGAAGCAATAAGATCAGAGTGAGAACAAGTTTTTTTGCCCAGGGTTTCAGTTCTCTTTCCAGAAAGGGCTCTGCACTATGTGGGCTTCTTCTCAAGGCATGTTGCCAGTCCTGCACTTCTAGTTTTTATGACCTTCTTCTTTGCTTGCTGTACTTGGATAATCCAGGTTCCATGCAACACAGTTCCCTTTCCACCTGGATGCTTCAAAAACTCCCTCAGTTCACAGGGCTCAACTTCTGCTCCTAAAATGTCTGCTGAAATGATTTGTGGCATTATTTCTATTATCGAGCAGTTATTAAAAGAGTACAGTTACTTGTTTCTGTATATAGCCTAACTAGAAGGAGGATGTCGGACACCTGCCTCCTTACATGCCATCATTCAGTTGATTACACACGTGTAAACTGTTTTGTGTCTCCTCTGAACTAGCTTGAAAGCCCTTTGGAAGCGGGATTGCATTTGATAGCACATTATTTGCACAGCATTGAGCGCCCTAATTGGATCAGATGACAAACTTGAATAATAATTGGTTTAAGGAAACAAGACACGATAACATAAGTTAATCTGTTTAAATATATGCTGAATGCAATCATGGCTATACAAAGTATTTTATTTTTCCTATTCTCTGCCATCTGAACTCCCTCAAATACTAGGAAATCACTTTTCTAAGTCATTAGCCTTAAAAAAGTCCTCAATCTACATAACTTTGTAATGACAAAAAAGCAAACAGTTTACACAGATGGCGATAAAGCAAACATTCAGTGTTAATTGAACAAGTAAAACTATGCATATATTACAGGAAAGTGCAGAAACAAAACACTGTGCATACAAATAATAAAATGAGGTCATATACAGATTTTTTCAATAGTGTGAATCAAGTTTTTACTTTAGTACAAAGATTACTGTGGCACGGTCAGAAAAAGCACTCCCTATTTATACAATATTTGTAGTGCCTGTATTGCCATCTTCATTTCAGACTCTCCACTTTTAAATTCTTTTTATGGTTGGATGTCAAACTAAATTTATACCTTCTCTGCCCTTTTTGGAGCTACTTTTGTTATTCACTTATACATTCTACATGTGCATACGCACACACACACATACATACACTCCCTATCCACTTGATAGAAACAGAGGCAGTGTTGGAAAGTAATGCCATTTAAGCAAATCTTCAAGGCTTCTCTTGTAACAGCAGTTGCCAAGA
This sequence comes from Bucorvus abyssinicus, assembly GCA_009769605.1. Lineage (NCBI taxonomy): Eukaryota > Metazoa > Chordata > Aves > Bucerotiformes > Bucorvidae > Bucorvus > Bucorvus abyssinicus. The sequence continues at coordinate 29,646,429 of CM020027.1, forward strand.
GGGGGTTTCTTAGTTACAGAGCTCAGCAGCTTTAAACTGTTTTCCCCTTTTTTAAGCAGGCTGCTTCCGAGTACTCACTGCTGGATCTGTCCAGGAACTGGACAACCAGGAAAACAACATGAACTGCATCACGCCATGAAAAAACAGACAGGATGAAACCTTCCCACTCCAAAGAGGGCTCAGGCTGGCTGTAGGACCCCCCTGCCACAGGGACTGCAGCTGAATTGCCTGGTTTCCTTAATAAAAATCTAAGGGGAATGCAGAGAAGGAACAGGAGGCAGAAGCTCCTTTCAAATTGTCATCATCCTGTCTCTGCAGAAGGTCCAATCACACTTTGAATCTGAAGGCCTTCTGCGTGGCATCTAGGCTCTGTTCAGTCCTAACTTTACTGGAGCCAGAAGTTCTGCTTCTCCTCTCTTCCTGCTCTACCCTTCAAAAGTGGGTACATTATTCACTGTATAGGGAAGAGCTCCTACAGAGAGGCGGTATATTCCTAGCTGCGTGTCAGCAACAGCAAGAGGCTCGTGACCAGGCTAGCATCTCGTTTGCTGCAGCAGGCAGAGCTACAGAAGTAGCAGAGGCCAAACGCTTCTCACAGATAAAACCTCCATCCTGAATCGATGGTCTGAACACTTTCAAACTCTCTTCAGTGCCAACCGTGTAGTCCAAGACTCAGGAATCCAGCTCATCCCAAAACAAACAGTGAAAAATGAATTGGATATAGCCCCTACTATGGGAGAGACCCTTAAGGCCATACAGCAGATGAAAACCGGCAAGGCAGCTGGGGTCGACGGAATCCTGCCTGAAATCTGGAAACATGGAGGCCAAACGCTCCATGCTAAATTTCACGAGCTAGTTGTGCGCTGTTGGGAACAAGGCGAACTACCACCAGATCTCCGTGATGCAATCATCATCACCCTGTACAAGAAAAAAGGAGTAAAGTCAGACTGCTCAAACTACCGAGGCATAACTCTGCTCTCCATTGCTGGAAAAATCCTTGCAAGAATACTATTGAACAGATTGGTACCCGCTATCGCAGAAGAACTTCTACCTGAAAGTCAGTGTGGTTTCAGAGCCAACAGAAGTACCACAGACATGGTATTCCTTCTCAGACAACTGCAAGAGAAGTGTAGGGAACAGAACAAGGGTCTCTATGTAACTTTCGTTGATCTCACCAAAGCCTTTGACACTGTGAGCAGAAAAGGTCTGTGGTAGAGCTTGGAACGATTAGGATGTCCCCCCAAGTTCCTCAAAATGATTATCCTGTTACACGAGGGGCAGCGCGGCCAAGTCAGATATGGCGATGCACTCTCTGAGCCCTTCCCAATAGCCAATGGTGTGAAACAAGGTTGCGTTCTCGCACCAACTTTATTCACAGTTTTCTTCAGCATGATGCTCCAAAGGGCCACGGCAGACCTCGACGAACAAGACGGCATTTATATCCGATATCGTACCGATGGGAGCCTTTTCAACCTAAGGCGACTGAAGGCCCACACCAAGACCCTGAATCACCTTGTCCGCGAGCTGCTTTTTGCTGATGATGCCGCCCACGTTGCCCACACAGAAGCAGCTCTGCAGCGCTTAACATCCTGCTTTGCAGAGGCGGCTGAGCTCTTTGGGCTGAAGTCAGCTTGAAGAAGACAGTAGTTCTCTACCAACCAGCACCACAAGATGATTACCATCATCCCCACATCACCATTGGCGAGTCAGAGCTTCAGCCAGTCCAGCAGTTCAGCTATCTGGGTAGCATCATCTCCTCAGATGCCACGATCGACAAAGAGATAGACAACAGAATAGCAAAGGCAAACAGAGCTTTCGGAAAACTCCATAAAAGAGTCTGGTGCAATAAACACCTGAAGAAAAGTACAAAGATCAGTGTCTACAGAGCCGTGGTACTGTCTACTCTTCTGTACGGGTCTGAATCATGGGTCATCTACCGCCACCATCTGCGACTCCTCGAATGCTTCCATGAGCGCTGCCTCCGCACAATCCTAAACATCCACTGGACTGACTACGTGACTAATGTTGCTGTCCTTGAACAGGCAGACGTCACCAGTATTGAGGCCACGTTGCTGAAAACGCAGCTGCGTTGGGCAGGCCACGTCTCCAGGATGGCGGATCACCGCCTCCCTAAGATCGTGTTCTATGGTGAACTTGCCACCGGCTGCCGCAAGAGAAGAGCTCCAAAGAGGAGATATAAGGACTCCCTGAAACAACACCTCAGCCTAGGCCATATTGACCACCATCAGTGGTCCACCCTGGCCTCCAATCGGGAGATTTGGAGACACACCATACATAACGCTGCTGGCTCCTTTGAGAGCACACGTAGAATCAGGCTCGAGGAGAAAAGACAGCGCAGAAAGAACTGTGCCTCGACTATACCACCCAAGGAGACCCTCCGGTGTGCTCTTTGCAACCGGTCTTGCCTATCCCGCATTGGCCTTTTCAGCCATCAACGCGCTTGCAATAAGCGTGGGCAAAGCCCTTCCCAAATCTTCGTCCGCGAAGCCAAGCCATGATGATGACTGTGAGCGATTCTCACTGAGGACAAAAATGACATTCTCTCTTCCAAATGCAAGTGTCCTCAGCAATAAGATTTCTGAGGAACACTTTAGTAAAGGAAAGTAGCTTTTCTTTGCTTTCCTTCAATTCATAGCTTCATCACGAAGGACTATTGGCCTCAAGCTTAACAAGACTTACCATCAGGCAGAGCCATGTCTTGTAAACAGCAAAAAGTGGTTAGTAACAGCCATCCCAGTTCTTAACTAAATCCCAAACATATTTTAAGGTCAATGCTTTATCCGTTTGGTAGCATTGGATTCAATCTGCAGTGTGTTTTCTATTTTGAAACTTATAAACTTGCATTTTACATACTTATGTAAAGAGAAATAATTCAAGAGCAGCATCATTAAGCTCTGGTTTATTGTGAAAATGTGACAATCACCCTGGAGCAACAGAGGGTGTGGAAGATACGACTACTCTGACATCTCTGGGGAGTAGGGTGAGGACATGGGAAATCCCACAAGGAAGGGTAGCCTGCACATTTTATACAGTGGCAAATAAGAAAAATCTATGCTCAAACAGTTGTTTATGTAGCCTTGTATCTCATGGGTGAAAAGGTTTATTGGTCTAATTGAGACAATCCTCTTTTATAAAAATTGTTGCAAGTGAAATATTCCTAAGAATTTGATGCTTACTTGGTTGCTTTACTTCTCCAGCAAGCTATTTATCAAAGAATTACACACTGTATCTATACCAAGCAGACGCTTCCTATACATGTTTGCTTGCTTAGATAAAATTCAAGCTGCAGCCAAGTGTGATTTTTTTTTAAAAGGATTAAAAAGGTCAGTAACTTTTAAATGCAACTCTTATTTTCTTCTTGAATAAAGCCACAGTAAAACCATAAACCAAAAATGCTTTATTTCACCATTAGCCATATAACCAACAAGCATAAAATGGTGGCTGTAATATATTTTCTTCAAAACAGTTCCAAAACCCAAGAAAACTATTCTGAAATAATTAACCAATACTTTACTCCTATATATATATATATATATATAAAAGATACATTCATTTCAAGAAGTGTCTACATTTTTAAACAATAAATTAAGCTTTGTAATATCAACATCAATTTACATTTCAAATGATTTAAAAGAAAAGTACAGCTTAGGATACAAAATAAACTTTTTCCTTACCTTCTAAATACATCAATTACATTCTTTTATTCCTTTAACGCAATGGCACCTAAGATCTCAGAAGAAGAAAGCATAGAGTGCTACAAAACCAACTATTTATAAAAATAATAAAATAGCCAGACTCCCTGACAGGATATTATCTTCCACACTTACTCTACATCCCTGACAAAAACGCTAACTGAACGTGTAAGAAAATACAAACTTAGTCACTGATGCTAGGTCATGGATTTAATACATCTAGTAAAGCCTCTGATTCCCCTTCGCATGGGTAGCAACCTCACTAGTTATCCAGCCACATTTGGGTTCCGTTCATGTCTCAGAAGACGACAGCAAACGAAAACAACCAAAATAATTTTTAGAAGGAATAGATTTCATTTTTGATTAATATTACTTAAAAGCACAAAACAGTAAAAAGTTCAACTTAAAATTATTTTCTAGGCCATTTGACAAAAATTAAATACCATCAACAGTAGGGCTTTTTAGTAAAGAAATTGGTTCAAGAGAAATAATGCATTTAAAACATAGAAAAGTGTTTGCAAACAGAAACAAATCTTGCATTTTCTACCTCCACCTTGTCTGTTAAAAACATTTTCATCCTCCAAATTTCTTTTAAATACAAGCAGATCTTATCTGCCCTCATAAAACATTTCCTGCATGTTTTTTTTCAAATATCTTTAATATTTTTGCCACTGCTAGCAGCACTGTTTAAACTCCTTAGAGAGAAGCTCAGTTCAGGCTGGTCTGAACACCACGTTGCACCTTCAGCATGTGTAAGTAACACCATCTCTTAAGCAATAGGTACATCATTTGGCTGTCTATGACAAAGCCAGTTTTACAGTTGTGGGAAACCTCAAAGCATCTTTATAAGGTAAACAGTGATAATTCAAGAAATGACATCATGAAAGCCAAGAAAACAAAAGTTGAGCCAGTAACAGTAAACTTAAGTGTTTCATTAATGTCTATTAAAATCAATGCTTTAATATTTTAAATAAGAATTTAATAGAAGATTCAAAACCTGCAGCTAAGCTAAAAATAACACACAATCTAAGATTCTTACCCAGGTCTCTTATCCAAGTAGTCTGTAACAATATCAGGAGAGTCATAAAGGCACATTCTACTCCCCATTCCCAAAACTACCTCTTAAGATTAATCCGTCTTTTTGAAAGAAAAAAAGGGTTACTAGTCTCTTAACTACAGCCAAATCTAAATAAACAGTGCCATCACAGTCCACACGATTTGCTTTTCCCATTATATTTTTGGTCCTCAACAATTGTTCTTTATATCAGTAGTCAGACCAGACCACTACTGTCGCAGGGTTAGTCTGAGCTGAGAAATGGTTAAATCTATCCATACCATGCACTACTCCTTCCTTGCCATTTGGAGAAATATATAAATATTTTTTTTTTTTTTAAACACAACACATTTCAGTGATTGTGGATGCTATTGTTTGAAGCTTGTACAGCTACTGCACTGGAAGATTAAATATGTTAAAGTACACTAAGACTAAATCATATTGCATTAGATTGCTATATTTAAACTGTTAATATAATACTGTTGTTAAAACAGACAGTCATCTGAGATGGCTCAACACTATCAGTGTCAGAACCTAAATGAAAGGGAATCCATTTAATCAAAACATTGTTTTATATAATGAATTAATCATTCAATTGGCTTTCAACTGTCTTTGAACAAAGCATTTCATTACACAACTTCACCTTCTATGTAGTTTCAATTAATAAATGCTTTTAACCAGGTAGACTAATTGCAGGTTACCAATTGTAATATAAACTTTTCCCAGCGCGTGTTCTTTCTGGAAAGGCTTAATATGAATGAGTCAAACTTGCACTTAAATGCTACATTTCAGAACAGAACAATGAAGTCATTATTAGTGAAATAACTATGTTTACATTTTAATTGATTGAATACGAACCATGCGTGTCTATTTTCAATATTTTCAGTCAGTGGGCCAGTTATGCATTTTGTCTGACACATAAGAACATAATGTACAGGGAAGAACTTTTGTTGTAAACCAGTATCATATTATGTTTCTAATAAAGCAAATGCATAGTTCATTAGATACTTCAGAGTTACAGTTCTTTGAGATATATCTGTATTTTTAACCAAGTATTGCTTAGTAGAAAAAAGGAGGGGGAAAAAAGAGAATGAACTGTTAAAAATAATACGTGTATATGAAGAGCTATTGCTGAATTCTTAGGTACATTTTGATTGTGTATAATTTAGTACCAATACCTAAAAGACAGGATTATTGAAAGCAAGACACTGGATTGCAACTTTTTTTTTTTTCTTTGCAAAACACCACCACTATAGAAGGTTTGGTTGTATTTAATGATTCATATTGTCATACATCCTCTTACACAAAAGGCATTCATGGTTTATGGCACCATATTTCTTATCTTCAATACATGGTAAGATCTGTTGCTCCCACCTCTGTGTCAGAAGTGATCCCCTGGGATATTTCTGAAGACACTCCAAATAGGCATTTTTTAGTTACTTCCATATCAAATTTAAAGACATTTAGTTAAAATTTGTTTATTTCTGAAGAATAAACAGTGTATTTCACAGTGATGAAAACCTCAAAGGCTTATTACTCCCTCTTCATCCACTGCCATGCTAGAAATTTTGAATAGTCATTGTTAAGATCACACAAGCACAGGCAAAATTGAGGTTAAACTGTTTATGAAGGTTATACAGAATCTTGACTTCACAGAGTTTTCTGCTATTTGTCAGTTGCTTGACAGTTAAAAATTTTGTGGTTTAACTCCTACCAAAAAAATCAAATCAACTGTGTGTCTTTTTAATTTCCTAATTCTTGTGGAAACAAAAGCCAGCGTTAAGAAGATGTTTTTGTAATTATGCTTTCATTGCAAGATCAGATATAAGGCATACATTATTCAGTGCAAAGTCATCACACACTACAGAGAGAAGACAAACCTCCCTTCATTCTCCCCTATGGACCCTACAGGTACATGTGCAAAACTCAGCGAGACTGAAATAAAGATGGACACAAGGTACAAGATACTTGCATAGTTAATATTTGCTCTATGGTTTTACAAAAAAAAAAAAAGTATTACAGAGATTACTGTTTTTATAGCTTTGAGTAGTCTCTCTGCAGCCAGCAATTTCAAACAAATTATTAAAATCCAAGTAAGAGTTCATGAATGGTATTATCGAAACCATCTAAATTTACCAGAACAAGAGCAGCATTTTTTGTCATAATATGGCCATCGTCATTTAAACACACACATGCTAATGTAAGTCAAGTCTACACTGTGTATCTTGAGACTGGAGTTACATACAGAAAAAATTTACACTGTTTAGGTAAATACATGAAGAAACATAAATATCGATAGGAATATAGCAATAATCTTGAAAACAAATAAATCACAATTTTAGTCAAGTACTTCCATGAAAGAAAGAGATGTCATAAAGGGACGCTCTAAATATTTTCTTACTATTTATTTCCTTGCTTTTTTACCTCCTTGCTTCTTGACAAACGTTTAATTCCAAGTCATGCCAACTGCAAGAGATGACTTTGAGACCTAGGCACAGCAAAACTTAAAAAAAAAGAAGATGGTAAGAAGTTTTAAATAAAAGGCACACACATAAAAAAATTGAGGCTTTTGTTAACCACCCAGCAGGTACACATTCTTTAGTGCAAACTATTCCTCACGTTGGAAAGATTCACTGAGTTTTCTCACTGCTCAATATTCCACCAGCAGCAGGCAGCCTGTGCTTGTACAACACTTTTCCACATGCATTTTTCAGAAAAGCTTCCCGAGCAACATGTGCACATCCAGTACTAATTTACATTCGGAGTCATGGATAGATTGAGTGACCTGATGCAGTTTAACAAGCTAAGAGTGAACCAGAGTTATGGTCTCTTGCCTTCCAATCTGTGCCCAATCAAGTAAGAGGATAATGATCCAAAATATTACAAAAACATCAATGAAAGTGAAATCTGGAATGCAGTATTTAAGAGTGAGCACAAACCTATTCACTCTCCAACCTAAGAAAGCCAAGACGCTTTCTATGTTGCTAATTACCCTCTGCGTTCCAATTAAAACTCTTTTGATCAATAAATAGTAACCAGGTATCTTCTTTACCTACAACCAGAAGTGTAGTCTTGAAGAAAGGACCAAGCCTACAGAAGAGAAGAGTCAGCAATTCAGCACATCCTACATTCACTTTTCAGCTACCTCAGGGGAGGAAAAAATAACCTTTTGGTAACATGAGAGATGCATATTGTACAGCTGTGGCAGTTTCTATAATGAAACTCCAGATACAAATTATAATATCCATACTACAAACCATAATTCTAAAATATATCCGAATACGTGTGTGTGTATATATCTAAAAAGAAAATTATCTAATTTTCACTTTCATACACATATAAACATCTGGCTAATATACCTCATAAAAATTTTTCCTTATTTAGGACTAATCTTTTAAATAACGGTTTTAAACAGTCCCTTAGAATATTTTTTTAAAACACTATTAAAAAATTAAGTATCTTAGGGTAAATCAAAAAGCACACACAATATAAATAAACATCATACAAATGTGGTTATATTGTTCGGAAAGTCCAATTCTCCCATTTGAAATGAGATGGAGACCAGTGTACCTTAGGGTGAATTATTCATCAATGCATAAATTCATTCTCTCTTTCCACGTAAATCTTCATGAATTCAGCTGCACTTCCGTACAGCAAGAAACACAGTAAATCTGCAGAACTCTTGCAAAAGGGAGTTGTGTTTCAGCACTGTTTTGGGGAAGAGCAGCAATTCAACATTTTATCACCATCTGAACAGTAGCAACATCTGTGCCTTTGTAAGCTTCACACCTTGAATTAGCAGCAACATATTTGATGGGTTCAGTAGTAATTTTTCCTCCAGTATTGGATTAGACTATTTTGCATATACAGTAAGCCAAAAGTCTAGTACTTGTGTGCAACATAAATCCGCATTTACATCTGAGAACTCATAAATACAATTGGAAACAAAGGTGATAGAGAATTAAGTCTCGTTTTAAGTTAAAAGGTTTTCAGTCCACATATAGAAACAGCAGTGAGAAACAAGTATAAAGGAGATGGAGAGCCGAAACAGAAGAAAAGGAGTACAATAACTGAGAAGTAGGTTGCTGTTAAAAGGGCAAGCTGAAATTAAAATTGATCAACAGAAGATGTAGACTGTACCACCTGCATAAATGCTTAAACGCAGCATTATTTTGCACATCACATATGGTAGATGTGAGTTCTGAAAAGCATATTATAACAGCTGGTATACTTACTAGTAGATCTATTGTAACCAAATACTTAATTTCTCCAGCTTTTAATGTGCAGTAGTTATGCATTAGCCTTTAAAGCTCTTTGTCAGCCTTTTAGAAATCAAGGTTACATTTCCATGAATATTTAGTCTCCCAACAAGAAAGTTACAAATATTCACCTTTGATGAACTTTCATAAAAAGATATTAAATACCTTCTTAAGCTGAATCATTTCAATACTGAGTTTTCTTTTTTGCTATTTCAAAAGAAACGCAAGGACCTTTGTAACTCCCAAAGTGAAGGGTGTTTTAAGGCAGTAAAAGATATGTTAAGGTTTCCATGATTGTTTATGGTTGTCTACATGAATAAAGCATATTACACACAATTGCTCTCATATATTTATCTACATGACTTCATTATACTGTACATGATTTAGCAATCTTCTTGAGAAATTTAAAGTGCCACAGTTCAAATGTGCTCATCTGCCTTTTCATGGGCTTCTAGTCCATTCTGGCTGCTTTCAGAAACAAGCCCGTGCTTTACTTAAAGAGTAGTCTTTTCAGGGGAAAAGAGAATTCATCCTTCACTGCTGTGCTAACTGGAATCCAGTGGTCGAATCAATCCTTCTTTGTAAACACGAAGAATAGCTTCACAAACAAATTTGTATTGACTCTGTGTAAGAAAGAAAAAATGAATACATTTATAGATGATTATTAGTTAAACCCTTGATTATACAGTAGTACTGAATAGGACTAACAGTCCCACTGCTTCCTTTTCTCCTGGACAATGATAGGAGAGATCAAAGGTGGAAGGAGAAAATCCAACTCTCTTGGCTATGTTGACAGGAAGCAAAGGTAACATTTACTCTTCTTTGAAGGACAAGCATTAAAAATCTCACACCACGTAAAACACAACCCCCAAATTTAAAAGAACACATTTAAATTTCATGGAATAGGATTTATTTGTAAAAGCTATGCAAATTTATATGATTATTTGGACTAAGTTTAACTAGTTATTTCTGTTCTTTATACATCTTATCCATTTTTGGGTAGTTATCTGATTTTTACAAGTATTCTAACCTTGACAATCCTGCAGTTACATGTTACTGGGTACATTTAAGTTTGTGACCAAAATGCATTTAAAGTTACCATATTGGCTATATAGGCCTAACTGCCTTGCTAAAAACTTTTTTTTTTTAAACCGCCTACACTATTGCAGAAGACAGAGGCGCTTTATTTTCGATTTATGATAAGAATATGCATCTCCTTTTGTAACAGAACAGGATCAGAATCTTTGGAATGAGTATTTTTGAAGAGTAGCAGCCACATTAATTCTTCTGTCACCCAACATTTTCAGCTTATTTAGTTCTTATGAAATCTTCACAAGTTAGGTTAGCATTTCTTTTCTGAATTATACTATTACCAAGTCTATTTCTTCCATGATCTTGTGATGTACCTATTTTTTAAAACCAATTAGCCTGTAAGCCTGTTTCTGAAAAGTGACACAAGGAAACATTAGCAATAGGACTATTGCAAAACTAAAAATCTACATAGCCTGAAAACATTTTTGACTAACTCAATCCCGAGAACACAAGAATATGGAAATTTAAAAGAACTTACAAAGATCAAAGCACATCTTTCCTCTTCTCCAAAAGTACTTTTCGCTATTGTCAAAACGCCCAAATTAACACCTCTCTCCAAAGCTCCGTATCATCTATTCAGAGACGCGAAGCTTTAAATTTTCTAAATCCCTTTTTTACATCTTTGAAATGTTCTCCCAGCTGTCCCTGTATGTCAGCTCTCATCAGCTCTCCAGGAGCATCTGGAAACACTCCCCCAATATCTCCCAAAGGACAGGGCTAAAAGGTAATGCTTGAACTGTGGAGGACCTTAGGTAGTGTTCAAATACCAGTAGTTAGGAATGTTATTCTAGTCCATAAGCTGCAATAAATTTTCTCTTAAGTACATAAAAACTTAAGGAAAACTGCGGAATTGAAATAAAATTTTCTGCATCTCGATTTTCCTGCCTTTTCTTTCAGCCCTTCAGTCAATTACTCCCACCTTCAATATCACTGCTCCTTGTCTTTATTTCTTCATTACCTTTATTTTTCTCTTCATTGTTATTGTCATTTGCATATTTCTACCGCCTGAGCAAGTCAAGTGTGATATTTAGCTCTCTGTTCAATACTTCTGTTAACTTGTGTGATCAAGTTACTGAACAAATAAGAATGAGGACTGCAGCGTTGTTTCCTCTCACTCAAATGACTAGTTTTCTTTGCTCTTATCTGTTGTGTATATTTTCACTGCTCAATCAGCTGATCACTAGTTCTATTATGTACATCCTAAAACACTGCTTTCTTTTTTTAAAATGAAAGGCCATACAGTTACACAAATTTTGTTGTAGTTTTACTATTTTGGTCCAAGCTTTTGTTTTGCTTACAGGTCTTTGAGAAACTACAGCTTTCACTGAACTGACCAGTTAATAGCTCTGATGAGTCCATTCTTACTTCCTGAGTATGTCCTGTCTGATACTAACTCACAACATGCATCTGGGTATGTGTATCATCTTAGAACTGGAGCACACACACAATCCCCACAGAGCAGCTGAACATGCTTCAGGCAAGGCTATTGCAACTGAACAATCCCTAATGGCTTCTCCCAGAAATCCTAAGCTGAATATCAAAATATGAGCAGTGGGGCTAGCTGGAATACAGGCATGGGAATGCGATAGAGCACCCAGGATAGATCAAAACATTAACGTGAAGCTCTTTGGTATTCTGTTTTCTCACAGTTGAGTGCTTCCTTCTGTGCCTGATTCACAGCACAGTCTGCCAGTTCTGCTGATTGGCTTTTCACAACAGTACCTGCATACTTCAGAAATAACAAGTGGATTTAGTTTCACAGCATTGCTTCTACAGATCATCCCTCTCCTGATTGAGCTGATAGTGAACTGGGGAACACAGCAACCAAGGTGAAGAATCCTATTTTAGGTACTCAGTTTTCCACTTGGGGTCTGATCGTCAAGTGTATTGATCGCTATTCCCCATATTCTTCAGTTACATCACACTGCAGAGTGCAAGGACAATTCCTGATGATTTCTGTTGTAATAGGAGGGCCTTCTGGCAAGCTGAGGTTTACCTCAGGTTCTCATGTCTGACTCTCCAAAAGACGATCACTGCTAGAAAGTTTAAGCCTGAACTTGCTCAGTTCAGTTTAGAAACTGAGGGGCATAGACAGGTTCAGCTCCAGGAGTCAACATTCAGTTTCCTTAAACTTGAGACTAGTGTTTCTCATCTCATGACATCCTTTGTCATAAGCTCAGCTTCCATTCCCACAAGGAACAGGCAGAGACTATTCAGACAACTCCCTCCTCAACCATACAGTCCCAGTGCATGCCCAGAGAGTACACTTATACTGCAATGAACAGGAGTCCCAGCAGCACGCATGAACTATCTCTGCTCACAGAGCACTCTAATGTTACATAAGCAACCATAATTCCTGACGCTTTCACCCTTTGATAATGCAAGACTCTTCCCAATCTAGCCAATCACAATGTTACCTCCTGCAGTCTTTAGCCTGTTAATAAATACAATTTGTCTTCTCAAATTCCCTTCCATCCTCCCTTGATCCAAGAGGACACCAAGGCATATTCTTTTGAAGATGAAAGACAGAAATGCCCAATATAACTGTTGACACTGTGTGTCTAAACTCCTCTTCTTTCATTTGTTGGAAGGCTTTTTAGGTCTCTGAGATAACCCACACTCGATACTCTGTCACCCAACCTCTACTCAAGAAAGCAGAGTCTGCCATCCTTTATGCTTGGTCTCTAACATCAATACATTCATTACCAAAACTGACATAAAATTGCCCTCGTCATCTCAAATTGTGTTTGAACCACCATCTTAAAAATCACCTTCTACTTTCATATTTCACTTATGAATAATAGCCAATTTTCTCTGAATTTCATTCGCACCCTTTGTTTTTCCCAGCTGGAGTAGTGGCACAATTTAAAGAAAGAGATATATTTTTCCTATTGAATTTCTACTCCTAAAGTGGCTCTTTGAAAAGCCACTTCTTCTCTTCGAATCATACCACAGATCCTTTAATTTTACTTTTAGTTTAATAACATCCTATGAGGCTCTGTAACAGATCGAAAAGCAAAAATTATTCTGGCTTCTTGGAGAGAATTTAGACAAAGGACCATGAAAAGACACTTTGTGCAAGTCTGACTTTGTGCATTTTAACTACTTGCAATGTACAGAATTCAATCATCTTTTAATGGCTAGGTGAGGAATATTTACAAAAGTTAAATACACACCTCAGAACCAAAGCAGCCTTTGCCACAATGCTGTGCTATGCTAAACGTAGGAAGCATGAAATACAATGGCAACAGAAGAATCACAGAACTAGATGATTAAAAAAAATCTGGATGTTTTAAAGCTGGACAAGTTCAGTATATATATAGAAAATGAGACTTCCTCTCCTTCACTTACTGATGTTTGCACCATCATAGCTCGTTGGTCTCGCATTTTTCGTACAATATCCAGCGGATAAACAGGTTGCTTTCTTTCAATTAAACACATAGCTGTTTCCATAGTGACCAATACACCAGTGCGACCGATGCCAGCGCTGTGAAGTGTAACAGAAAAATAAGTCTATAAATTGGGTTTTTGCAATGCACCACATTCATATCACAGTCTTAATACTAGGATGCTAAGTAGCCTTAAAAATTATGGGAAGACCTTAACACAATTTGTGAACGTTATGTTTAAAGCAACTTCAGTAGTATTTCCTGCCAATTATTAAAAAGAAAAGCATTTTTATACAAATAAACCTCAAGCCTCACTTAAAGCAAATGGATTTTTAACAATTATAACAGCTTACAAATCTAAATGTACTGGCTCAGTATTTTTGACTGAAAAAGGTAAGAGCTAACTCACTGCTTTTTGACAGGCACTTGAACAGCAGAAAAGAAAAACCTTTGCAGTACCATTCAAAATGAGGTTACAACAGCAGTAGAGGATAAAAATGGATAACAACTTACATTGCAGATTATCAGCTCTGTGATAATTACATGACTAAGCCATTACATCAAAAGGTTGTAGGAGAAAGGGAGAGAAAAGAAACTCGTTCTCTAGATAAAACACCAGTGCTTCTGCCTTCAACAGTGAATGCTGGTATTGCACAGTTTAATATTTTCATCTTATTCAAGGAATCTCCTGTTTTGCAGACAAACTTTTCAAAGCAAATGCTTATTCTAAGGCTGAAGCAATTCTATAATCAGAATTTTAAAATACTAGTACCTGCAGTGAACAAGGACCGGCTCATTCTCTACTCTCTTTGGCCTCATAAAGGTCACAAACTCCAAGAAGTCCATGGAGTCATCAGGAACGCCATGATCAGGCCAAGCAACATACTGGAGATGGGTGACAGTGTGTTGTTGTTCTGTCTAAAATACAGTAAGGTTTTAGAAAAGCATTCAGTGTTATGACCCCTGTACTGATGTTTACTAGATACAAGTCATACTTTTCACAGTGAGTGTATTCTGCTAATACTATGAGATGCATATGATGTAGAAAACATCTGTCATTTTAAAGTTCAAAGTAAAGTATGAACAAATAATTCTTAGCAAGCATGCAAAAGGCATAACAATTTCTAAATAAATGAAGTATCAAGTTCAACTCTGTGATCTATACAGATTTTAATTTTTTTAAATTTATTGACTGCTGACCTATTATACCTTGATATTAACGATTCACCTGAGGTAAAAGGCCACAAGACTTATGCATAGTAGTATGATATAATAGTTTAGAACAGGTTGGAAGAAACAGCTGAAAACAGCAGAACTATTGAGAACAGTATCAAAATAATGGGGTCTTGGGGCTACACTTAAACAGATTAAGTTATAATATGAAGTTAGGAAACAATATATATATATAGTTCATACATACATGTTCATTGTACATATATGAATGACTTCTATATGACCTACAGAAGGATACTTTTCTCTATGGAAGCAATATAATTAGTTAAAAGATTCTGTTGTATGAAGATCTCTTTTTTTCATTCAATTATACCTAAACCCCCAGTTTTACAGAAGTTCTTTCAGTTTAGCTTTTTGTTAACTTTGATTATGTAATCACTCAATCATTTTTGCATTCAGATTAGGCTCAGCTGCTATGTTACAGATGTAACCAGCGATTAGGGTGGGAAGGAAAAAAACCTAAGACAATGTTGAGCTCTGCTGCCTCATGCTGAGACAAGTCTTCATGTTCCGTTATTTTCTCCATGTTTAGCAACAGTTAAACTGTTAGATGCATTTTATTAATGTCCATTACTAGACTTAACATTCGATACCGTACTGAAAAAAACCTCTCCTTTATCACTGAAGCTGGTCTCTCCCTAGTGGTCCACGCAAGACTGTTTTCATGCTGCTAGTGACTTGAAGAGGTTTGTTTTTTTTTTTTCCTTTTCTCTTTAAATGCACAACTACTGAAATATATGACCTGTTTTAAGTGCCTTCAACTGCTTGCTCTCCTTCACTTGAGGAAGTCGTTTCACTCTCAGGGAGCAGGCTAGTAAGATACAAAAGGCAGAATAACTACTGCCTATGTACCAAGTACAGTCCTCGGAAGTGCATTTATTCCAGCCAAAGTAATTGTAGAAATTTACAATTGCCTCCAGGGACATAAAGATAAACAACACAGCTCACATGTTTCTTAAAGGCAGAGCCTGAGCAATCACAATTAAAAGGTCTAGCAAAAGGCCCAAGTGGTCAATGTAGCATTAATGACCAAGCTCACTGTAATACAAACTGCATTGAGACCTATCATCCAGGTCATCAAAAGATCCCAGGATGACCAAGATCTCTGCAAGAGAAAGTATGGCCTTTTTCTACTCAGCTTTGCTGCCATTATGTAGTTAAGCTTGATCAAATGATTACACTTTAAATATTTCTGAAATGTCACAGACTGAAAAAATACAAAACCGTGGCAAGAAAATGTCATTAAAAAGTCCTGTTTTGCAAATCTGCGTGTGCTTAATCAGAATCTCTTCAAAAGGGAAATGAGATAATGCAGCAAATACATGTAACAGTTTGAGCTGATTCTTTTAAATCAGAGAAATTTGAATTAGAGCATTCAGGTGAAACAAAGACTTGATTCATTCTAAATTTATCCAAGCATCCAGTATCCATTCCATGTGCATCAAGAACTTCAAGCCATGCATCATGGCTAAGTGCCACTGGCACAACCGAGAACTACTGACAGCGATCTGTAGCATCGAAAGCCATTTGACAAGCTCAGAAGAGTTAACTTAATCTTTACTTATCAGTAATTCAGGCTCAAATATAAAGAGCTGCATTTTTAAAATAGTTCATAGATATTGAGTACAACAAGCATGTTACATAAGACTTATTCAGAGTCAGAATACACTGTAAGAGCATGCACTTATTCCTCAGAGATGCTTCTTTTGGTGTGATAACCTTAATTTTCTGCTGCATGCCCTGTTCATCTCTAGAGACCAACATAGCTGTTTGTTAATTATTCCAAGTAAGCCTCAAGCTTCAGTACAGTTTGCTAGTTACTTGTGTTTTAGTATGATCAGTTTTGATTCTTTTGGTTGAGCTCTTCTGAGATGATTCACATTGTTGAAACTTGACCATTACATCCCTCGCTTTTTAAAATGCACATGTATTTTAAAATACTTTGGTTTTTATTAGTAAGTTAAACCTATTGTAAACCATAGTAGTTATTCATATATCTTAGAAATAGCTTCTCTAATTCTAATGCTTTTAAATTCAGAATGTGTCAGCCAAATACCACGACATATGGAAACAACCTGCATTAAAAGACTAAAGTTACTAAAAGCTAGCACTCACACTTTAAAAAAAATTAGAATTATAGTTACTGGTCCCATAGTACATATCCTATTAACAACACTTAAACACAATATTTCTGACAGACTCTGTATCTCTGAACAAACCTGATAATGGAAAATAAGTAGCAGCTTCTCACTATACTCAAGGTGCTGTCCAAACCATTATTCTCTGCAAGTCAGCTTAAATCTTTCCACAAATTTATTTCTTTTGCACTGAGGTTTTCAATGACACTCATTATTGTAGCATCCTAATTACTAATAAATACAGAATTTATCTTTATAAGATCTGGCTTTAATAGTTCTGTTTTATAATTCTAAACTTTCAGAAAGTGAGATTGCTTATAGTTCAGCTGCTATTTTTGCCTAACTTGACATTATACATCTTGTTGTTCCAAAAATATTTAAAGTTTTTTGAACTCACATAGACTGATTTCAATTGAATTAATATATTTGGTATTTCCACAAATCAGCTTAAACCTGGTGGATTAAAAAAAAAAATAATCCAACCAATTTACAGACTGCAGTGACATTTCTGGATTATGTAATTTGCCCAGTTTATCATCAGCCATTTGGCCAACACTTAGCTGCTTCACGGCAAGCAGCTACAGAGGTCTAAGACATTCTATCTGCCCCAAGACATTTGTTACTGTCCTGATAATGGCTACTGCTGCTGCAGCAAATGTGTCAGCCAAAGAAAGACGTACTTACCCCTCCTGTGCAAACTCAATACCTCTTCCTGCAAAAGCAACTTCATTGTGGTTAAGCTAGTATCCTAGATTTTGCTCAGAAACACAGGGTAAAGACACATGATCTTTTCTAATAAGTCTGCCACTGGGACTGCAACTTCTGACAAAGTGTAAGGCTGTCAGAGGTGATGCTTCAACTGGTTGCTGTAACACTTGCAAAACAATCTCACTGTCAAGACCTTCAGCCACAAAGATATCCATTCCTCATCTTTCTGCAGTTTGCAGCCTTGCTTATTATAATTTCATCAAAAGGCAGGCTTCTTTGTTCCGTTTTCCTAAAATTACTCTCCCTGATTAATAAAAGAATTGGGTGTTCTTCAGAAAAACAAACACACGCAGCTTGAGATGATAATACTTATATAGAAAGAAGGAACTTTTGGCTTGAAAAGGTCAGCATTAATTTTTACTTTTCTTAAAATTCAAGCAATTAATTTTGCATTTCGCCTTTTTGTTAATGTCCTTTTTGGTCTAGGTTCTTATACAATCTTCAATTAAAAAAATGAAAAGAAATTTCACCATGTAGAACTACATTAACCTTGAAATGGTCCTATTATCTTCTAAGCAGGAGAAGGTACGCTCTTTGCTAGTGAGCTTCACATATATACCTTGAAAGCTGAGACTCAGTGATCAGGGTTAAGGCCCGGTTTCTGAAGAGCAGATACTTCGGCAGTGACATTTGGCATTTCTTTCGACCACCCTTCACACCTCGTTATGCTTCTGTACATCCTTGCCATAACACTTTTAAACTGCTTTTGTTCTTCGCCTCTTTACTATTCAAAACCAACTCATTTTCTTCTACCATGAGTATTTGACAGATGTTCAGTGCAGACACTTCTCAGAGAAACCTATCCTCATTCATTATACAATGGTATAACTTGTCTTTAAAGATGAAATTCAATCAATTTTTAAACATCTTGGATTTTTTCTTTCTGTTTAAATGATTTAGTTTAGTTAACAAAACTAATCAAGTGGGATAGTTACATGGAACTTCAGAAACAACTAACAAGATGTGGAAACAACTAACATAATGACATGGCAGAATAAAAAAGAAACTTGCAAAATACAGTTCTTCAAAGTTCTGTGAGTAATATGCTTCAGCAAGTATTGTCTCCACAGCCTTGCTAAGTTCCATGGCTGGGTTCCAGTCACCCTTAACTGAAATCGAGAAAAATGCTTGTTTAAACAAGGGAAAGCAGCAAAAAAGTTCTTCTCCAAACAAAACCGGATGAAATTGGTGAGATTTAATGGGCAACGATACGTTGCAAGGCAATTACCTTAAAAGAAATTGCATGGAAGTTTGCTTTAGGCTTCCCATGCTATTTTTTCAATGATGAAAAAGAAATACTTATGTTGTTTTACAATATAGCTCACTGTGTGATGACTTTTTGCACTCACATTACACAATTTCTTCCATTTGGTCCATTTGTTCTGGTCCCCAAAGCGTTCTGAAGCTTTTTTTCACAAACAAAAGTAAACCCCATAAAAATCCGAACTTAGCACTGTATTTGCCTTTCTTTCATTTTGCTACAGGATAGCTTTCAATCTTGGTCTTGAAAAGAAAAGGCAGGAAATTAATCCTTATTTTATTTCACAAGGCTTAGAAAGGTTACAAATACTTCACACATTTGCAGTCATTTGCTGAGCTTCAGTTACAAGATGCCCTGAGTTAAGCTGCGTCCGAAAAATCCTAAGAAATTTCTTGTTCCTCAAGTCTTCTGAACTTACATGAACAAAAGACCAAGGGCATAATTTCATAAACTTCTCTTTTGAGCTATTTTCCCCTAAAGGCAGATTTGAAATCTGTGCAACTTAATTCACAGAAAACTCATTCACAAATATGCCTTTCCAACAGAAATCGAGTCTCTTGTGAGTTTGGAAGCTTTATCCATCTTACTATTAAAAGCTATTTGTCTTCAAAAAGACCAGTCCAATGACGCTCACATTAGTTCAGGGAATAATAAAACCCTGGTTTGAATTCAGATGACTTTTTATATAATCTTAAAGAACATAACAACAATATCTGTGAGAGGGAGTACACAGAAAGCTTTGCAAAGCCTACTCAAACACAAGGTGCCTCCAGAATACATTTAATCCACTTTAAGAAAAAGGCTCAAATGACATGTAAAACTTGGAGACACATCAGTATTTCAGAGAGTTCTTTTGCTATGTTTTAACGAGCTACAAAGCTCAATGTAAAGTGTCCTTTTGGGTGTAGCTGCTTTATTTAAATGTACGAATAAACTGGCCTTTAGTGAAAAAAAAAAAAAAAAACCCCAAACAAAAGACCCCCTGAAAACAACCTTGCTCTCACTGCAAGAAACACACATCCACCTGGGACTAGCTTTAGCATGCTTTTCGTCTAACCTAGATGAAATCTATGCAAGCACATGCCTTTGCATTAGAAATGATGTTCTCAGCTGAGAGCTATCATGAGACAACTTACAGAGTTGAAGATCCTTGTAACTTTCCCGTCTGTTAGGATGTCTATAAAGGCACACTATATTCTCACATAACCTTTATCTCAAAAAGAATTAACTTGTATTAGAAAACAAAAGTTGACTTAGGATTTTGACCATCATTTGATCATTAGGATTTTGACTTACCACATGCTAGTACATAGACATCTGAAGTGAAAAGACATACTGAGTACAGTCACTAGTGAATTTACTGAGAATTATGTACCAATTTGATAAATACTAACCAAGAAAAAGAACAAGGATTTGAAAAGAGTTAACTAATACATGAAGCATTAGCTTACCAAAGTGAATTGGCAATCAACTAATTTGAGTGTCAGAGACTAAATGTTTGTCAACCTATGCTCTGCAGGACTGCTTTAGAGAGGTTAATTTCTTCTGTGCTGACATTCAAGCTCATCACTTACAGATTAACTGGCTGAAAAACAGAACCAAAAATCATGCTGCTCCCTGACTGGGAATTTCAGCTACAAACTGAAACACTGTAAACCATCTTAACTGAAAGACCTTTAAGCACTGGCATCTCACATGTTTATGCCTACAAAGGAAATTTTCATCACCTTAAAACAAATTTAGATACACCAGCAAGTGAAAGATTCATTTACAAATTTACGAGACTAAAGGACTGGTCATCTTGCTGTAAGGGCATCAATTAAATATTACATTTTAATACAGATATTTCCTTTTTCTTACTATTAGCAATTCTAGTAACAGTAAAATCTACTTAACTATACAGAAGTTTAAAAGATTGACTAGTAAATCAGCATTTGGTAGGTACACAGTGATTTCTTACACACTTATCTATGATAGCAGAAAACCTTAATCTTTTTAGAAAATACTTGTGACCATAGAATTTTGGAAAAGAGATGAAGAGGAAAATGTATAAAAAATATAGGACAATTTACAAATAAAATCCAAACTTCATCCCCTACATTCAGGTTGTGGGAAGTCTAGATGTGATCTGAACACACATTTCACAACACAAGCTGATATGCAAGATGTATTCCATATATTTAACTTTCGCTTTACTTTATAACCCTTCCATTAGCATGAACTATTAACAGCTATGGAATATGAGTACCTTACATAAACCACATTTCATCTGAGATATATAAGGATTTTTTTATCTTTTTAAAAATCTGACTAAAGACAATTAAAAGGATTTAGTGAGATTCTGCATCTTCTCTCAAAAAACACATTATTATGCTTCACTTTTTTGTTAGCTATTCTAGCTGCATATGCCATTAACCAAGTGACCCGTATTTCATTCTTGAAAGAGCACAGTTACTTAGAAAAGACTCTCATTGAAAAGTGAAATACTTGTGAAGAGTCAGTGACTGTAAAACTGTTTACAGAAAGGCACTATATTTTTTTTATCCGGCTTATCACCATAACTCTAATAAACCCCTCTGTCATGGGCAGGGACAACTTCCACCAGTTCAGGTTGCTTAAAGCCCTATCCAGCCTGGCCTTGAACAATTCCAGGGAGGGGGCATCCACCACTTCTCTGGGCCACCTGTTCCAGTGTCTCACTACCCTCACAGTAAAGAATGCATTACAGAACTTCAGAAAGTATGTTTCTGAAAAACCTCTAAAGAAATAACCATACTATATTGATTCATGTAACATATATATATTCTTTTTATAAAAATGTGTATACATATATACACACAGAGAGATGTACGTGCTCAGACACAGTCTAGATCTACCTATATATAAATGTATTCATTCAGCTTGCTTGGAGATAATTAAAGATAACAGGCATTTACCTCAACATTTGTAATCACCATTTCTCTAACGACATAAGCAATTGTACAATCTTCAGAATGGCATCTGACACGAAAGCTGCCATATTCCATTACATCTGGTGGATCAGGCCAATACTGATGACATTTGGTCTGCAAAGAAAATCAAGCACACATCAAGACAAGCACTCCTATTTCCAGCCTCCTCTCCTATGCTGTGGTTCAAGGATAAAATAAAATTTTTTTTGGTTTGTCAGTGAGCTGTTTACATCCAAATTGGAAAATAACATGACAAAATAGGCTAAATTCTTTATAAACTTTTGTTTTTAAGTTTATAAGTTTATTAAGTTTATAAAGATATTAATTTATAATAAAAACTCAGGTAAATGGGATGCAAGATGCTTTCTGTCTGTACTTAATCTGCAATTGCTAAAATGACTTCTCAAGGTATAATTTAGGAGAAGAAACAGATGGTAAGAAGAAAAGCGTAGGGGGCAAATTTATAACTAACTTCATGCACCTAATAGCAGGTTACAGCGAACACAGAGCCCCACTCTTCTTGAATGTGAACAATAAAAAGACAAGAGGTGACTGAGTAAAAGATGCAAAAATGAGAAAATTCTGATTAGATGTTGGCAAAAAATTTCCTTGAGGATGGTCAAGCACAGAAACAAGATGCCCTATGAGTTTGTGGAATCCCCATCCACGGAGATAAGCAAAACTTAACTGACATGACACTGTGCAACCAGCATGAAGTTCAAAGCTGCCCCTGCTTTGAGCAGAGAGAAGTGGACCAGGTATCTCCACAAAAATGAATTATTCTTAGACCTTGGAGCAAGATCATGCTGGAATGAAAAAAGTAGCGTGAACCAGTCCATCCCCAACTATTCCAATACTGAAGTCTTGCATCCAAGGGAAAGAGCAAGGCAGGGTCCATTTCTGGAGGCCCTAAGAAATAATTAATTCTGCATAGAGACAGGGAGCAGGAAAAGGAATATCCAACAGTGCTGTCACCCCTTAACACACACCCTCCAGAAGTTCAGTGTGCCTGGTACTTCTCTGGCTGCTTCCATAAGAACAGTTTCCCTTCTCCTCTCCCTGAAAGCAAGTGGTGAGGATAATGAAGTCACCGTAGCAATCTTCTGAAGATTGGTTCCCTAACTCAGGTATTGGTTTTCAGGCCACTAAGACCTTTGTGTTACTTCAGTTTTTGACAGGAATTCACTGAATGGGAAA
The DNA here is from genome assembly GCA_009769605.1 of Bucorvus abyssinicus. Taxonomy (NCBI): domain Eukaryota; kingdom Metazoa; phylum Chordata; class Aves; order Bucerotiformes; family Bucorvidae; genus Bucorvus; species Bucorvus abyssinicus. The sequence goes on from CM020027.1 coordinate 29,669,484, forward strand.
AATGTCTTCATTTTTCCATTCAATCTAATTTGTGTTTTAAGGCTAACATAGTTTTAAACCACTGAATAATCTTTATAAACATTAGTAGCAATAATGCTATATAGAAAGTTATTGCAGGCACAATAATCCACAGTAACTTAGTCATATAATGAAAGTTGCCCTTCACCATTTCTAGGGAAAATTGAGCTCAGAAACAGGAAGAACTGACGAACAACTTTAGTTCACGTGCGCGTCATTTGCCAAAGAGATGTATATTTCTTTTCTATAGCAGAGGTAAGACTGAAGACAGAAATTTTCTCTTGTTAAATGACTAACTGTATCTAAATGCTAAAGTTATAAACAAAAGCCCAGAAACATACCTATTGATGCAGGAAAGTGTAATTTGCCCTCTGCCTCAGCCAGGTTTCATGCAGGGCCATAATGGCTTAACCTTCAAGCCTACCAATGTGTGACAAGCAAAGTCATATATGCATGTGAATGCACCTGATGTACTTAACTGTACATGCATAGTTTGAGGTACACCAAGATACAAGTGAGAGCTGAAGTGGAATTCAATATTAAAATTACATCCATGAAATAGCCTATCTTTTCTAGAAGAAAACAAATAAATCAGTTATGCTTACAACCATAAGGAACCATTTTCCCCTCCTGTCTTTTGCTAATAGCAAGAGGCTTATCTTCAGATTCCTGAAATCATGAAGTCTTCCTTTTTATGGTTCACCTTCTAAAGGCAGGTAGGATGGGGACATCTAACATGTAACTTTTGTAGAAATAATCCTAATAAGTTGTGGAATAGACTGAACTTGAAAAAGTATTCCAGTGAGATACTAGTTCAGTGAAATCATTGACCACTGAAGACAGTTCAAGTCTGCCCATCAACATAAAGGTTTCAACATTTCATCCCAGTAGTTAAATATTCTCATCTTCTATTTCTGCAACTCCTGTCTTGTAAATATTGCCATCATGTAACAAACATAAACCAAGTAATGTCCAAGTACGAGTTCATTGGACTTATGAGAAAGGCATACTAAGAAAAAAAGTCCAGCTGAGATACAAGAAAATCCAAGGGATTCATAAAAAAATAAAAACCACCTCAGTGTACTGAAAAATTTAATTGTTTGTGACCAAAACAGTTGAGCAGCCCATACATTTTAGTAATAATTGCTATTAGCTCCAAATGAAACCAAACAAATTGATATTCCTAACAAGTTTATATTTCAGCTTTAGTTAATTTGGATTCTCTATCAACTTATGAACATTGCCTGTGCCATCTATAATATTTTTTGTCTACAACTTCTTTTTAAAGTAATGTAGAGTGGTAAGAGCTGGACATTTTGAAACGTTAAAGTTTCTTAACTCTATCTTCCTTAGGGCTCAATTTTCAATGGCTTGAAATCTAAATTTTAACCATTATGCCTGAAACTTGTACTTCTAAAAAATGAACGTTACTGGGGAAAAAAAATTATCCTATAACACAAATCTTAATATCTTTGAAAAGAGATATTCTAGAACGTAAAACCTTCAGGGTTTGTGAAAAGGTTTGGCATTTGGCAATGGGGATACTCTGGCAAAAACATCTATGTTTTTCTATCCCTGAAAATTCCCCTGCAAACTGGGCAAATATAAATCATCTCTGAAAGTAAACAAAACTCAGAAAAATTGTCTGGTTATAAAGGTACCAGCAAGATGGTTAGAAGTTAGCAACAAATCATCTTCAAGGTTCCAACTCACTGGGCAAAGTACAGACTAGTTAGTAAAAGGTAACCTGTGTTTCTCCTCAATACAAGGAAAAGAATGCAGGCAACTATTTTGACTCCAATATAGTTGAAAGATGAAGGGAGCATTTTTGTGCCGAATGATGTTCAATAATGCCTCTCTCCGTGAACATCTACGTAACCTGACCATGGTTAAATTTTGTTCCTTTTCAGCTTTCATACTTTTCATAGATTTCAATGAGGAATTACATCATTGCTTAACTCTCCTTACATCTCAATCACTAGGCTGTTTATTTATGACCTGAAATACTCTCTTGCTTTCCAAAACCACTTTTTTGACTGAGATGCCAGATAAATTTGATAGTGTAGGATAGATTGCATAGGAAATAAAGGCTACAGTGAAGGCAGGCAAGAATCATCCTCTTCTCCACCTTTTAAAATAACTCGTTTAGTTTTCAGTTTATAAAACTTCAAAAACAACCCCTTTATGTACTTTAATAATCCAAGTAAATGATTGGTCTATTTTAGGGTTATTTAATCATAACAATGGGAAAAAAGTTTAAAGACACAGTACCTTTCTTCAGCATACAAAGAACCTGAACACTTACCCGTCCTCGTTCAGTAAGAGTTGTTAACATGATGATCAGTGACAACTTGTGATCCCAGACTACTTGCCAGAAGTGTGCACATGTGTGTGGAAGAGGCCCCTGAGTCGCAATGTACCTGTTCACAATGCCCACAGAAGGAATTTCCATCTATAAAAGGAAAGAAAAATCCTGTGTAAAGTTTGCTATCACTACTCAAGTACTATTTTAATTCAGCATTTCATTCAAACAGGAAGTTTTGAGGGAAGATTTAGGTGGCAAGCTGAGTAATAAGACAATTAAGATCTCAATTTATGTGAAAAATCTTTAAATATTTAATTTAAACCAGATGTATACTATACGATTCTATAGTCCTTCATGCTGAACTAGGAAAAGATGATTAAGAGAGAAAATGTATTTGAAAACTTGAAACTGCAAAGCTTTCCAAATTCTCTTTAATATTTACTATGGAATAATGGCAAAGTATACCAAAAGGTACACTAGTAAAAGCTGTTTATTGCCTGATTCTAGACACAGTAAGTAAATAGTTGATTCTGTGATTTAGGTGTTTAACTATCTGACACAAACATACATATATTTTCCCCTCTTTCCCTGTCTCCCAGCCCCCACACATGATTAGGGCAATCAGGGCTCTGGTTTACCTTCTGGGTCCTTCATAGGACAGTTGGTAGGCCGTAAGTGCTTCTAGGGGGAAAAAGGCACTTCGTTTTAAGCTACAGGAGACAACCTCAGCATTTGCAGTATATGAAAAGGTAAAACAATATTTACAGGTTAAAGACTCCACACTTACCACAGTGTATACCACATGTTTGCATCTGCTGTGTATCAGGATGGCCACTTGCTTCACATGAGACACTTCATCTTTTACATTATGAACCTTTATGTCTTTTACATTTAGAAATCCCCAAAATAAAAAACGAAAAATCCTTATTCCTTCAAAAGGTTAAATTTAGTCTGCTATTGCAATAGATAAAGTGAACAAAGGCAGGTTTCTGTATGACTTACATTCACGTAATTTGCATTAATGTAATCTTCATCTCCTTGCAATATTATCCTTGTGGCATCATCTGCACACACACATACACAAAGTGATAAAATTAGCAATTAAGGGGCATACTTCCCTTCTATTAAGTCAAAAACCCTGAAAAATTGCAAACGCAAACAGCAGAAATACAACCAGAATATATTACCTTTTAGAAAATAAAATGAACAATTACACGACTTTGATTATATAATGAAATCTTCAATCAAGAAGTTCAACACAACATTTTATAAGCCATCATTTCCAGGATCAAGCAAAATAAGTAAAAACCATTCTTAATACTCACAAGGTAGAACATCTTTGTATCTATTCTTGTCCATATTCTGAGGTATCTTTGCACATGTAACAGCCAACCCTGGTTTCTTTCTATAAAGTTGCTGCAAAACAGAATGAAAAACGGTAGGATTCAGAGGGATGTGATTATGCTATACATACAGTAAATAGATTCACATGAAAATACACAGAGTGGAAAAAAATCCTAAGTTTTCTTTAATCTTTTTCCTAACCATCTGCAAAATTCACCTGAGAGATTTTTGTATTTAATATGACAAGAATTTCTGTTATTGCTAGATCATCATCATCTCTAGAAGAATTTCTAGGAAAGAAAGAGGAGGTGTTGAGAGTCACTGAGCTAAACCATTTCCCTGCAAAGTTGCCTCTTTCTTATAAAACTGTGGGCCAGAAGGAAGAGAGCAGTTGAGAGTGGAAGAAGTGAGCAGTAAGAGGCATCAGAAGAAAAAAATAACTAGAGTCTGATATTTTCTACAATCAACTGTAATACAAAAAATTCAGACAAACTTTTATTCTCTGGACTAAACCATCTACATGCAATCCTGCAAGTAACTGAAAGAAACCAAAGCTTCAATGTATCACAATCTCTTAACATGTGACTCCCTTTCTGTCAGGCCAACCCCTATCTTGCAAACTTTTATCTGAAGGAAATGCAGGCACAAAACTGTATCGCCAAAAATTTAAGGGCAAAATGCATTAAGTGCATCCTACAAGAAAATAAAAAGCACAGAGGGGAAAAAACCAACAACAAAATCAGGAAATGTAATTATAGAAATAAAGTTTTTCTGTATTAAGCAGACATGAAAGCAACTTAAAACTGAGTTAACCTGGCTGTGCCAGAGTTTTATATACTTAATTGAACACCTACCAAAAAGCTCATTATATCTTACTTGTTTAATGGTGATTTAGAATATGGTTCCATACATAAAATGGAATGAAACAAATTGGAGGCTAAAATCCCCTACTTCAGTTGAGAGAAAAGGAGCATCACACAAAAAGTTCAGTCTACTTTGAGATTTACTGAATCCTAAGGCTCGATATCACAGCTCACCACGTTTTGCAACTTGGACAGCATAAACAAGCCATGTGAGAAGAGAACTTGATAATATATGTAACCGAACAACTTCTACCAGTTATAACTCAAGTTCCATTTTAACAGAGCCAAGTTGTGATTTCTGCTCTTCTCGGGAGACAAGGAAGAATAATTTAACATTAAGTAACAATTCTGGAGCTTCATTACTGTTGCCGGGCAAAAAGTCATTTGCCATTGATGGACTTCTTAAATTCTGCTTAATTGAAGGAAGATACTCTGAAAAAACTTGATTATTCATAGTCTACTGGCTAATTATTTACTATTTTACTAATGCGTATGGAGAGTTTGAGAGCCACCAAAGCTCTTGAGGCGATGTTGCAATTGTCTCTGCTTCTGAAGATTACCAAACAATGAACTCAAAGAGGGCCATTAAGCTGTCTCCTAGTTTATTAGATTTCAGAAAGGTTCTGTGCTGATACAACAAACTATAAAAACATTTTATGAGTCAGTTTTCTATGACATTTCTTGCTAATGTGTTGAAGAACATGACAAACATTAATTCATTAATCTATACAACAGTTCTTCAAAGTCTCATCCTATATACCGGGGAATCTCACCTACAAAGTAATCTGCCCAAGAAGTAACCATCAGTGTTCTAGATTGCCAGGGAAAAATGTCACTGAACTGGACATGACAAATGTCCTGCAAACCGAAATTAACATTCCAACATTTTCATATCAACCTCTAAGAGAAGATGATGATGAATGGTCAAGTTGCTCCTGTTACTGTTGAAATCCTAACTTAAGGTATAAAAGATGTTTTAGAAATGTCACTGAGCAGCACGGAAAAAAGAAACTGACCTCTGTCAAAACCCCACTATTCTGCTTGATAAAATAATTAAGAAATAATATTAATTTAGTGAGCTTTGAGTACCTGAGCTAGAAACATGTTAACTAAACCACATTTTTTTTCAGCAATGATGTTTTATCCAAGACTGATAACTGATTCTTCCCTATCAAGTAGTGAATGGTGAAACTGATGGCAAGTCACATTCTTGCTCTCTTGAGGTAAGACTGAAGGGGAGCCATAAGATTCCCTATTAAGCCCTTACATTACTTGCTGGTCACAACTATTGGCCTATATTAGTGGCATTTGAGACTTGAATATTACCTACCTCAAACTGAATAAGGACAGTCCCACTTTCCAGCCCTCTCCTTAGCTGCTCCATAGACTCCTCCAGTGTATCACCACCATATTCAGAACAGTTAGGAAGAAGAGATTCTGGGAGATTGTGAGAATCAGCTTCATCTTCTGACTTAGGCTCCACAAACTGTTTAACTACTGAAAGATGTATTGAAATTTAAAATCCATTATATATAGCATTAGTACGTTTGCATCACATATTAAAATCTACCAGCTTGCAAGAACAGAGTCTGCAAAGGCAAGGCCTCAGGAAAGCACATAGCAACACTTTTAACTGCATTTCTTTACATACAATATTACTGTAGAAACTACTAAGAGTAAAACGTTCTTTTGACCTTTCAGTAAATGAAACTCCTCAATGTGTCTATGAAGGCAAAGAACTTGACTTCCAAGCACAAAGAGTTTTTTGCTGCAACCTTGTCTTACACAATGATCTGCTGAATAGACCAATGAATCACAACATCCACCGTGATAAAAAACAAATGAGTTTTGCCTAAAAAAGTTCAGAGCATAATTAATGGAATATGTCTGTGAGAAGCTTATAGAAGTTTGAACCTCCAAAAGCAAAACGGACACAAACATACTTACATTATACTCCCTTGCCATTAGAGAAGAAACTGAATTATTTTTTGCAATTTCTTAAGCTAATATTGAAAAAACTAACTTAAACTAAAAAAAAAAAAAAAAATTAGTTTTCTATGGCATTCCTTCCTAATGTGTTGAAGAACATGACAATTAATTAATCCACGCAGTAGTTCTGTCCCTATGAAAGCTATTGGTATCGCCAAATGTGTCCAGCTGTTGATATTCTCTGCAATGATCGGAATGGCTCAACACCTGTCAAACTTCAGAAAATGGGGAGCTGTTCATACTCATGCCTATACAAATTACTGGCATGGGGACACAGGTTATCTTTACCTAAGAGCAGACTTCTCTTATCTGCAAGTAGGAAGGGGACTAGAAGTTAAGGGAAAACTATACCCTACATAGAGCCAGTGGAAAGGCCTACACCAATAGGAGCTGGAGTCGAAGGAAAACAAGATCAAGAGCCCATCTGTCTTTCCAGAAAGACAAGAAATTTTAAATAAGTGCTACAGAATTATGTGTCATTTAGGCAGTTTTATTCTCTCCTGTTTCCCAGTGATGTATAATCCCTTCAGATTTTTAAGTCTTAATGTAAACATAGCCCCTTCATAATTGTGTGTTAAGGTCTTACCATAGCTTTTAAGTAAATAATAAACTATAAGTTTCACATAATCTGAAAGCTCTTGGGATCTGCATGTGTTTACATATGGAGCAAGCAAAACCAAGCTGGATGGGTTCCTTGTGTTTTAAATATACGAGCTTAAGGCCCTGCCTATTTCAGAGATTGTGTCCTGTTTGCTGGCAGCAGTTTAGTGAGTAGCCAGTACAGGTCAAGCCCAGTATTGTCACAAAACATCTTCTATAAGGATGGAAAGAAAAGGGAAAAAAAAATAAAAAAATTAAAAAAAGAATCTTAATTGACTTGTTTCATTGTCTAATTGTGCTGGGGAACAGCACATGGGTATTTACAAACCTGCAGTTGGGGATTTGTGAAATTATATCTACAAAAAAACCCCAAACCAAATCAAAAACATCTGCAAGACAGTATTTGTTCTGACAGACTTTTTTACTTGAAATATAAGAATAAATTCTAGCTTGATAGATTCTTTTCTGCAGTGGTAAGAACCTACACAGTTAAAACTCTCTGTACTACTAATTCAAATGCAGGGAGACCATCTTTTTAACACAGAGCTATTCCCACATTTATGAAAACAGAAGAGGGTATACCACCAAACATAAGAGCAACAGTCTCAAAAACATTAAAGGGTAATAAAATCAGCCCGGTTACCTTTCCGCCTGACCAAAAGTGCAAGCTCTCTCGTGTGAGATTCTCTGCTGGCTTTTATGAACATTACCACCTGGTCATGCGTGTGCTCTGAGATATCTCGGCCATTAATTAATACTATCTGATCACCTTCATTCAGTTTTGGAATGCATTTATCAGCCTGTGTCAAGACAAAAGAAACACATTAATGTCATTGCATCCAGTCATGTAAGTAGGAACACATCAGGATATTAAGTTCATCATGTAAGCAAAGTCTTCAGAGTCCTCCTAACAAGGTTTCAAATTCTGTATCAGATTTGCTATCAAAGGATTCAGATCTAAAGCTTGCTTTCTTGTTTCAAGGCCTCTCAATGAAGATGAGAAACAGTTCAAACAGCATATTGATAGCTATAAAAATAATTCATATTCATCAAACAGTCATCATCCGATGGGTCAAAGATCTGAATTTCTGACTCCTAGCCTCAAATCCACTGGTTATAGCCATTTACAATTGAACTTCTGGAAAAGGTGTTTTGGATATGTAAGATGACACACTTGAATTTTTATTCAGTGAATACTGAGAAGTCTAAACATGATTTTGATGAACATAATTTAAGTAACATGACATTCCCCAGGCATGGATTTTTTGGAATTTAATGAAATCCATACACATTTTATGTTTTTGTTATTTACCAGATTCTTGTTTGGTGGATATCAAATGATATCTACAAATAGAGAACATTCTTCCTCACTTCATTCACTGAAAGTTTTATCAAGAAGATTCAGGTAAGTACTCAACATATGATGCTCAAGTACCCTGCACTTGTGACAAATTCTTTTGCTACCTGTACTGCAGAGAATACTAAAACAAGGTTTTCCCCATCTCAAATGAAAACTTACATTATGTCTTGTCTTGGATACAGCATTTTAGATTAACAGCTGAACTCTAGCATTTGTTTGCCTTTTTACTGCCACTCTTCTTACTACGCTTAGCTCTCAGTCCAGTGCAAAGCAATTCAAGCTATGGCCAGAATATGATAATGATGCTATGAAGATGATTAGGGGACTAGAGCACCTCTCGTATGAGGAAAGGCTGAGGGAGCTGGGAGCGTTTAGGCTAGAGAAGACTCAGGGGGGATCTTGTCAATGTATGTAAATAGTTGAAGGGAAGGTGCAGAGAAGATGGAAGCCAGGATGTCTTCAGTGCTGCCCAGTGACAGGAGGCAATGGGCACAAACACACACAGGGGGCTACATCTGAACACCAGGAAACACTTTCTTGTTGTGAGGGTGACTGAGTACTGGAGCAGGTTGTCCAGAGACATTGTGTAGTCTCCCACCCTGGAGTATTCAAAAGCCATCTGGACATTGTCCTGGACAACTGGCTCTAGCTGACCCTTGAGCAGATGGCATTGGACAAGATGACCTCCAGGTCCCTTCCCACCTCCTGTGATTCTATAATATGAATGTGCAGGATTCTACAACCTTCGAGCCTCAAGTAGTGTAACAATTTTGTTTTCATTGCTATCCTAATTTTTATTTTGACTAGGAAGTACTCAGCTATACAAGAGTGATACATATATACACTTTTTCATTTGTTGTATGAATGAGACATAGACTTTTACTGTTATTCTCTATTCATAGTTGTTTCCGGCTTTTCCTTAATGCTAGCACAGGTTCCCTGACCTTTATTCATCCAATGTTATTAGTCCTATCAAAAATGTGAACAAGATGTTCAAATTAGAACCAATCCTGGTTGTGCCTTGCACTGATGGCTCCTAAAGTAAGTTTATCAGTGATGTACTATATTACCAAGTAAAAAATAGGAAGATATGGAAAGAGGTGGTAAAGAACCAACAAGAAGACAAATGCAGAATAAAAAAAGAAAAAACAAGAGACAAGGATATGAAGACAAAAATACATTGGGAGCCACTTGTGTCAGAGAATAAAGTAAAAGGAAAGAAAACTTAAGGCACATATGAGTGCCCCAAAACAGTTATAGGGGAAGAAAAAGAAGAGGGAGAAAAGAAAGATATATACAAGAAGGAAAAAATCCCAAGCAGAAAAACTGCTTAAAAATTTAAAAAAAGGAATAGCTTCCCCAAACTTTTTCCAAAGAAATAAAGAAATCCATGAAGGATAGGGAAGATTGACAATGATTAATTAAAAAAATCAAATGTAAACAGAAAAAGAATGGGAATTAGGAACATCCATGGTGTTCTTCAACACTGATTTAACTAGATATTCACAGCTCCCCAAAAACTCCCTTGCCATATCTTGTACAATTTACAAAGGCAAGACTGAAAAATGCAACTATGAATCACTGATCCATTTAATCACTATAAAATATTATTGTTTGAGATAGAAATTATTCTCTCTGCAATATAATTATTTGAAAAGGTAAGTGATATAAAGACCCTATGAGGTCAGTCTAGGAGAGTCAAGAAGTCAACAAGAATATGGAGGGAATGGTTTCTGATCCTCATTTGTCTATAATTTAAATTTCTTGGCTGGTTGCTGGCTATTATTCTTTATTACAGAAGGCAATTAATACCTTTGTTGAAAGAAACTATTAATCATGTGACATGTTAATGCCTCAGCTCTCTTACTTGAATCATCTGACTATATAAAATATATTTTGAAGGAGAATGAATTCCTTCTATGTAAGTATAATTTGTAGATTTTTCACATACCGAGCTTTTCCAGACAATTAATTATGTCAAAGGCTTCCTGTCCTATTGACGCATCCAATGTTTTATTTTATGCTGATCACCTTATTATTGCTCCAAGAAGAATTCATGCTATATTTCAATGAGAAGCTCTAATAAATAAAACCATAACAACTTCTTTAGCACCTTAGGACATTAATATCATTTGTGAAAAAAATCAGTATAGGACTTCAGTTAAAAAAAAAAATACCAGATGCAATAAATAGTTGCTCTTTAGATATATCTAAACAGCCAAACCAATTTTGGCTACTCTGTCCTACAATCTTCCCAGCATACTAGATCGCTGCTGTATTAGAGGGGGATTTTTAAAAGAACTTTAGGACATGAAACAGAAAATACTGCCTTATTTCAGTGAGTAGATTTGCTTCCCCTCCTCCACAAAAATTACAGGACTTTTTGTAGGAAAGCAGGAAAAATTGACCTACAAACCTGAGAAATAATCTTAGCAAATAAAATTACCAGACAGCATCCCTGAGGGCAATTTATAGGGTAATGAATAAATCTAGAACAAGTTAAAATAGTAGCGAACACAATGAAGGAAAGGCATCATTGAGCTAAAATAATGTAAAAATTCACACCATAGACTGCTTAACTTGAACTTCCAAATATCAGCTACATTTCATTAAACAGTCAAGAACAGGTGAAATTTATTTTATGGAAAACAATATAATCAATGTTAATGCTATGCTCTAAAAATAAGTATCTTTTTTCCACTTGTTTTAATATGTGTTATTTATAACTGCTGTTGAGTGTGTTGTATTGGGTAACAGTTCCAAATTTATTCCACAACTTTTGATAACTTGCTCACTTTGTAGCTTAGTAGGCTAAAGAGCTAATTGGTTACTTGAAGCTATACCTTTGCCACTAACTGGAGACACTTAAATTAAATGTGTAAGTTAGAAGTCCAGTCCTTTTCCAATCCAAGAGAAAAAAACAGATCAATACTTCCCAGAAGACAATCTGAATCTGCCAAAGGAAATCACTGCCTCTGGAGAAGCATCTTTCATTCTCTGACGGTGGAATGAGCCTGTTCATCCTACAGTAACTTCATTATCTCAAATCACCTTTAAGAAGTCTGCTAGGTTAACCATGAAATGTTTTAAGGAATGTTTTATTTTCACTTTGTGGATTTAAGTTATAATGATGATTTCCTACTACTATTCAAATAATTATTGTAGTTCATAAAGGAGTGCTATACACCGTGTAAGTCAAGCCACAAATCATAAATGTGACAAAAACCACTTCTCAAACAGTCTGTTTTACCTTGATTTACATCATGACATTTAGCCATCAGTCCTGTGACTGCTTATGAAATTTCAAGAGTCTACAAGATGCAGAGAACATTGGATTTTTAGGATTAAGTCACCAATATTTCCTATCAAGTTTGAACCAAAATTATTTTATAAGTGTTGGGAAATACATTTTGGAAGAAGGTGAGTGAAAAAAATTTGAGATAACATACATCCTCACAAATTTATGTACTAATTGTTTAGAAAAAAATTACCAAGATGTTGTATTATTATTATTATTTCACAATTCAACAGAAGAATTCAATGGTTGTACTGATTCTGTTGAACATTCCACCTAGTCCATAAATATTTCCATAAGTAAAAAACCACGGCAAAATAGGAACAGAGCAAACATTCTGCATCCCCTCTTCCCTGCAAAGTACTTTCCCATCCTACAAATATTTTTAGCCCTAAGGATTTCCTCAGCCTATTGTGGTTTGTCTATTCAGTAACTGTCAGCAGGTTTTTCTCCCAAGTATTTGTCCTCTCCTGACCACCCACAAAATTATTTTAAGCACAGCATCCTTTGTCAAGGAGTTTTACAGGAAGAATACCTCCCTAAGCATGAAGAACCTGACTTTTGCTAACTGAATTTCGTAGCCTGTAGTTCTGCTGGAATTCCCTGCTCACAGTGCTCCTAATCTTACAGATCCCTACTACATCTCTCTTAAACTAGTTCTTTTTTCTAGGCTGCAGGGGCCCAGACTACTCACTTCTTTAATGAACACTGTTCCATTTCTTCAGACATTGCTCTTGCCCCTCATCAAACATTTTCCAGTTCAAGATGCACATTTAGAGATGATGGAGGGAAACAAACATGCTTTCTACTGGTATCTTGTTTAGCTAGTGCTTTCAGATCTGTTCATCTGTGGTTTAAGATGCCACTGGTCAAATCAATTTCTAAAGAGAACAGCTTGGCTGCTATCTCATACTGGTTACGGGTGTCAAAATTCCTATGCGTATGGACCTCTGAGTGGTGGAGGGAGTAATAAAGGAAGGAGTTAAAAGTCTTAAGAATTTACTTACAGGTGATCCTGGAGTTATTCTTGACACCACTAATGGCATTTTTTGATCTACACCACCCTAGAGGAATGCCAAGTAAATAACAACCATAAGTATATCATTAAGCAAAAGCACCATTTAAAACAAGTAATCATTTATTCTTGGTTTTGTATAAACTTGATGCTCTGTCACTATAGGCAAGGTTGGTAAGATTGAAATTTTACCAGTGTATGGCAGGGGGAGCATTCTGTGACTTTAAATCTACCAATTTCCAGTAAACTAGATCCAGTGTCTTTGCTTGGCCATATATTTTAACAGGCAGTAAACAGATGAAATGCAGCATTTATTCTAACCCTACCCTTCAAACAAGCCTAATTCAACACTTGAACTTGCAAGGTGGACAATGTTCTTAGATTTTGTGATGAACTTGCAAGGGATCAGGTAGGATCAAAGTTCCAGACCACTGTACTTCCTTATTCTCTTTATGTGACATTCTATCACTGCCCCACCAATATATGCCCAAGGTGAAATGATCAAACTGCCCTGATTTTGATATTATGGCTACTTTACACTACTCTATCTGCTTAAATGGAATTTCAGTGAGGGAATGTTAAAAATTTGCAATAGTCAATTATCAATAGCAATTTCCATTTTATTCATAAATTTTCACCTTTCCAATATAATTTTTTAATGGATACATTCAATTGGATAGCACAAACTATTTAACTTGTTTTATTATACAGAGGTCCAATTTTCCAAAAGCTGATGCCTAAAATTAGGCTTCCAAGTTCATATTTAAGCAGCCAAACAGGCAGTATGCTTTGGAAATGCGTCATGCCCATAGTACACCTAACTAAAAACCAGAGAACTAGCAGAGGCTTATTTCTGTAAACATTGCCTTAGCATTTAAGGATTAGACAGCCACTTCTAAAAACTCTCAGGCCATAAGAAATTCCTGTAGAATATGCTGCTTTCTCCAAAGCACTGCATTAAAAATGGAAAATTATCAGAAAGTCAAAGCACAGTGTTTCTATAAAGCATTTTAAAATAACTGAAAGATTGCTATTTTACCTTTAGATTAAATCCAAATTTCCCATCTTCATCTGGTATGATACGCACCAAAAGTAAATCTCCCTCAATTAAGTCATTCTGCAATATACAGAGAAAACAAACCAAAACTTTCCTAATTTTTAAAAGAAAATAGCAGCAAATTAGAAAGCAGCAAGTCCAGATTTAGATGGGCTGAACAAGAATACTCCATGTAAATCCACACGTACCATAGGAAGAAGCTAAGGTTACAGAATATACTCATGATTGTAACCTTTTAAATTGTAAAAATAGCAACCTTCTTAACAGCAAAGATGTTCTCTGCTTGCTCTGTGCTAACACTGTTACTCTCGTCTTGGCTTTCTCAATTCATAGCTCCTATCACAATTTTCCACGTGTTGTCTTTACTAAAGGTGATCTAAAAGGAAGCAGTTAGGTGCAACACGCTTGAATCAATTCTACACTAAGGACTACGAAACAACTACTTTTTCCCCCCAATTTTTCTCCTGTAAATGAGTGCATTGGTATCTTCTGCAAGAGATCCACAAGCCAGAAGGATTAAAAGGTGGCAGCAGCTACTAGACAGGCAGTTCAGAAGCTGTTCAGCACCACCCTGAACAGGCTGGAGAGAAGGGATGAATGATCCACTACCATAATGCTGGCAGGGAGCAGCTGCTTTCAAGTCAGTGCAGAATTCAAAGGATGATGTTTAGCCATCCTGAAGAGATGCCTGAGATAAAGCAGAGCTGTGCCTGCTATGAAGACATGTAGCAATTTGAGTTATCTGATCTTTCCCCTGGGAAATCACCTCAGGATTCCCATTCCACTAGGAACTTGCCCAGCAGATGCTTCTGGAACCCTGGACACTATGGAAATCAATGCTGTTGGGCAGACTTGTCTATCATGCTGTGTATACAATCTTGGATAAATTTGAGCAGTAAGACAAGATTTATTCTTTTTTTTTTTTTTTTTGCCTAAAATACGTTCATCTTGAAATACAATCCCAATTTTTGTGCATTCCCAATCCACAGTTCAAAGCTACATTCAGTACTAGTTTTAACTTTAAAAGTACGCAATTGAACATACCTTATCACAGTAGTACTGACTGGAATCTTCTGTCGAGTCACTTTTTGTAACATTGTCATACGTTTCTAAGAACTGTTTATCCACCCCTTCCAATGGGTAAGAGCCAGAAATGTTACCAAATCCATTGGGAGACTGAGTCAAGGCTTTGGGTGAGATACGAGTCAGAGAACTTCGCGATGGACTGTTTCCCAATACATTCCTTCATTTAAAAAGGGTAAATAAATATTACAAAGGTATCATTATTCAGATTTTTAAATTAAATAGTTTTTAGCAGAATATTTAGATGTTAGCAGTGAAAGACACTTGTGCTTGTACAAGAAATCACAGCAACACGAACTGAAGCTGAACCCTGGGGGAAAGACACTTCAGTTGCCAATCCTACTCATGAAAACATTTTGCTGTGGTTCCAATCTCATTCTTCCAAACCACTTTTTCTTTTTTCCTTCCTTCCCTCTCATGAGTGCCATCTTAACCTCATCCCTCTGGGAGATGGTATTTTGCAGAAAAGCCATGGTAAATTGTCAGAGAAATAGGAAATGAAGTGACAATGGAAAGTTTAATTACAGCCAATATATTCTGTTATTGAGGTAGTTATAATCATGTAGAAGGACCCAGATTTAATTGGGGTGCAGACCTGGCTTAGTAAGTCAAGAACATTAAAATTCAAGGATAACAAAAGTCAGTAACTAAACACCTCAAATCTTAGAACTGGCCAAGTTGCCTGGTGGTGCTGCTCCTGGACCTTTCAAACATTCGTTTAGCTCCATGCCCTCTTATGAAAGGGATGAAATGCAGACCTCTAATACAATTAAAACCCTTCTTTACTTGGACAAAACTCACCGACATCATACGAACTAACTACTCTGTCTTTATAAATGCCTCCTAATACTTTGTGAAAATCTCCATCCTGAGGAAAACTCAGGTACAGCTCAGTTTCCCATCACTAACTTACAGTGCTGTGTATGGCAAAAACGGAGTGCTAGCGACTCGTGCTACCCCACCGCAGACACACCTTTCACTTACATGACAGATCATTATGCTCAGTGGCAGTATGTTTTGCAAGAACACTCTGCACTGCTACTGACAACCCAGCACGGCAATGAAGCATATTCGATCCTTGGGAGTACACATGCTGTTAGTTGTTTATTACAGTCAATCCCTAAAAGCAACATCAAATTCTCACAGGGTTAAAGTAGCAGAAGTACATGCAAATAAACCTTAGCTTTAAAATTTGTCAACTCAAACATTTATTTCTGCTCTGGTACTAGTCTAACTACATGGATGAGCTTTTTTGAACCATTTCCAGCAGCATCTGATAGCTGTCAATAAAGAAGTAATACTATACCAGACAGGAATGTAGCTTAGGCTTTTAATGTACAGCATTCGTATCACAGCACACTTTAATAATGCAAACGCTAATTTCTCCGCTAGTGGCAATCTGACTGCAACATTCAGAAAGGTGCCATCAAGCAAATGTATTCCTGCCATAATATTTCTGATGTTCAGTTATACTACATGTACTTGGCAATGGGAATGAACTGTTTTGTGCAACATTTGCAGAATTTTCAGTTATTACAGAAAACATTTTTTCAGACTTTTGGCGATATTATTCACTTGGCACTCTCAATACTTTCAAAATACTTTGAAGTAGCGAACTATAATGACACTTAAAGAAATTATACTGTAAAAATTGTGTTTTTATCTGATAGCTCCCAGGAGTTTTCATGATTCCTGGGAGGTCAATGTTAAGCAAGGAGGAACATTGTGTATATAAATACAACCATCCTAATAAGTTTTTCAGAACATAGTAATTTAAAAAAAAAGTTCCAGTTACAGGTTGAGATTACAGATCATCATTATTTTTCAGTGCAGAAAAAAATTAACAATACCAGAAAAATATGACAAATTATTCCAGTTAATGCCTTTTGACACTATATAAAGAGTTACCAGAAAAAAATTACCAGTCGATTTTTGCATCATTAAACTTTTACAACAGCTTTTAACAAACTTTTTTGTTAATAGTGATTAGGGGTGTATTAGGACTTAGGACTTTCCACATCCTGATCCAAAAGCTTTTTTCATGAATTTTTACAATCTTCATTGGTTTATACACTTATTTGTGTCTTTTAGCCACACAATACCACTATTTTGAAAGATCAGTTCAAGCTATGTATTTCATTACATACTGTAATGCTAGAGATTCTATAGTAGAAAGTTTAAAAAAACTCACTTTGGTGATTCTTGTTCAGAGGACCTGTTAAAAAAACCCCAAACAAAACAGTAAATGGACATCAGTCAAATCTTCAGGAAAGCAAGAACTAAACTCCAGAAAAAAAAAAAAAAGCCTGCATAAAAGACAAAAGGTGTGCTCACAGTGAATTAAAGAATACTTGATCCTATGCTGACAGTCTGAATCAGACAATTACGGAATTTATGAAACACTCAAAAAAATCCCAGGGCAGCTCTAACCACTTCCACTTTTGGCACAAGCCCAACTGCAGACAGCACACATCTGCTACAGCAACTTAAACTATGAAGGCGTTTACAGAGGCAATTATTTAGAAAGACACACTACATCATTTAAGAAAGTTTTCGATGTGTATCACAATTACTACAGACATCACTAACTATATTTTGCAAAAAGACAAATGTGGCAAAATCTTTACTTATAGATAACAAGAAAGGAGCACAGCTGGCTTCAGAAGCATCAAGTTTCTTACACACTTATTCTCGTAATGTGAGACCAGAACAGATGTTGACTAAGCGTAACTAAACCAGAAGTGGTTACACAGATGAGGACAACCTAGCATGGAACAGAAATAAAAATTTGCAGTACATAGCATTTTGCAAGGCATTCAATTAGCCTCATCAGAAATCACCTGAAACAGTGAGCTAAACTATATTACATAAATTAAAACAATAGCTGTGATACTAAAATAAATTTGAAAGTACAAGTGACCAAAACGGTGCTTGCAAAACAGAGTAAGTTCAAGGCAGATGGGATAGCTTTACAAATTTAATTAAGTGGTGACCAAAAAACCTGGAGTGATATAAGTGCATGCTGGCAAAATGTAAACTGCTTTTACAAAGACAGATTTAAGGTAGTGTCTCCTGTGACTTCTAATGAATGACTGTACGAATCTTTGTGAATTGTTTTTTCTTGGCTTTAAAAATCTCTTATGTGGTAAAATTGACACATACAAAAAGAGGCTTTAGGACAGCTTGTTATGCAGAGCTATACTAATTTCTAAGGTATTTGCTGAACAAGAGAAATCATACTTTTGAGTACAGGAATGAAAAATGAAGCTGATTGTATGCAAAGATTTTCTAAAGATAAAAGGTAAATCGTAAAAAGTAAACATGAAGTATCTTGGTTTGAATGCAGAGTTGTTGAATTGTCAAGTTATAGGAGGCAATTCATAGTATACAGTTACATTTTCAATTATTGATTCTATGAAACAGCCTCAACACTTAGGATTGTGTACTATGTTTACATATTTATAGATAAGTATATATCTATGTTCTATGTTTCATCAAAACTATAGTAAAAATAGCAGCAGTACCACTCTAGTTACATTTCCTTATATG
Organism: Bucorvus abyssinicus; assembly: GCA_009769605.1. Classification (NCBI taxonomy): domain Eukaryota; kingdom Metazoa; phylum Chordata; class Aves; order Bucerotiformes; family Bucorvidae; genus Bucorvus; species Bucorvus abyssinicus. The sequence continues at coordinate 29,687,962 of CM020027.1, forward strand.
AATTCTATCATATGAAGAAATTCTTCCTTGAGAGGCAGAGGTGGTGAAGCTTGATTCCCTAAGAATTTGTGGACTTTTGGGTTGACTACACTTGCAATTTTTTTTAAAGCATTAAACTGCTTTCATTTTTACTGCAGTCATGCCCCCACCTCCACCCCCACCTTCTGATTCCACTGACATCCACCTCCATTCTCCCCCCAGAATACCTCTGGTTCCCCTTGTTTGCAATTTTTTACCCTGTAAGTGCCAGCAGTGCACAGCAGATCCTTTGGGAATGTGCACTCGTTGCCTGACGAGCCCACATCGAAATGGAACAATCACTGAACTCATTTTGTAATTGCTCAGTGAGAGGAGAAAGTGAGTTTAAGGTGTGTGGTTTTTATTTTTTTCTGCCTAGCCACTGACTTCCACTAATTTTGTAGAAAACTTTGCATCTTTGAAAACTCAACAACCACATTAGATTTGACCGCAATCATTCAAACATTCTCAGAACAGAGGCAGACGGGCAGTGCAATGACATAAGCCTTATTTCCTTAGGAAGTCATGCTAAATATAGAGCAACATTTAATTTATTTTTAAGCTCATTGATTCCCTTGTGAGGCAAAGAACAATGAAACTGTACGACTCTTCTATGTTTTGCCACAGTAGAGCTACAGCTCTATTACCAAATTCTGTGTAGAGTTCAAGTTGCCAAAAGTTAATCCTTTCAAAAGCTTTCAGCAAAAATTTACACACATAGAATTATGATGCAAATTGATGCAATGTTCCTGTTTTAATAAATTTTCTTCCCTCTGTCCTCCCAATAGTGAGGTAATTTGAGACAGAAAAAAAAACCAACTTAGGCTTCCAGTTATATACCGTATTTAAACACACAGCAAATTTTTCAGCATCTCAGTAATACATTTGGAGACTTAAATGCAGGAGATAAGTTCTTTGTAGTATTTCCTGAAGTTTTATCTGTTGAATTATTGCACTTTAATTCAAACATTATAGCTCTGAAAGAGTTACTGTATCATTCTGTAATGTTTTAAAGTGGAAAAAAAGTAACAAAAAATTTGACCTAGAAAGTGGCCAAATTCAAAGGCTTAAAAGGATTCATTGGGGACAATGCTGCTGCAGCTTCCCAAAGTCCTTGGTAGCTCAGCATGCTAGAGCTGCAGTTTTACTCTGCAACTCAGTTAAATAGTATTTCTAACATTTAATTACTCACCAATATGCTGAAATACCTTAAATATAAAATAACTAGATGATCTTTTCTGGCTAAACAACATTGCACATTTTGCTAACCTACCTTCCTCACTTCAGAACATATGACAAGGACCATATTTTAAGCCAATAAAAAAGACAACACTCACCAGACCAGCCACTCAACTTTTTCATCGAGAAAGAGAGCCCTTTCTTGCAAGGAGATTAGGCTTTCCATTGGTGCAACTAACAAGGAAATGCTAAAACTGCAGGTAATTTCTCTTCCTTATTCCACAATATACTTAAAATTATGCCATTTCAATCTGTTACTCCCTGTGGATTGCTCTGTTGCTGATAATCTTTATAATAAAACTCTTTGCCCTAAGAAGTCTAACTCTTCTGTCAGGGGGATGGAAAGGAAAGGTCTTGAGGAAAGACCCCTCCTTTCTCCATTTTGGTGTGCCCTACCAGGGAATTCTGCTGTTCTGAGAACTGAGGATGATAAACTACAGCAGAGTAAAACCCCGAGAGAAAAGGGAGAGCTGAAACAATAGCACTGTAGCAAAACTCCCCCTCTACAAACAACTGAAGGAAACATCTGTAGGTTTTGCCCTTGTGCTGTTCTTGAAGTTCTTAAAGCTTCTTTTCTTGTAACACCTGCAGGGCTGGGGAATCTGAGTGTGCCAGCGCTTCCATTATCACCTCTTTTTTGAGAGCTCACCATTAAAGCTGGGATTACTATTCATAAGCCAAATAAGTGGAAGATATTTGCAGCAACACATTTGGCTGCCTTTTAGGGAATTTTATACACAGAACATTCAGCATTTCTATGAACAGAATACCTGTGTAAGAAGGCCATGCAGATTATTTGTGCTGCATACCTAAGAGTACTACTACAGAAAACCTTGAAGAATTCATGGTATACACAAGTTTTTCAGTGATTTTCTATAAATTCCAAACATTCCCATTTGTAAACTCCTGCCATCACCCACAAAAGGATACTGTCAGTTACTCTGCACTGCTTCTATTGATCATATTCCAGTTTACTGACTTTCCATGAAGGTTTCATGTATTCTGCTACTCTGCAAATGCCTGGCTGGCTGCAAAATTTGCCTTACCACAGATTTGTAATTCAACCTTGAGACTTTCTTTTTGGATGTGAAATGATTCCTTTTCAAACTGGCAAGGAAAGTGTAGTACATTTTAAGAAGGCTATATATTTAAAAAGAAAGGTTTACATGTAAGCAAAATTCATGTACTATTTTCATGTATATTTGAGTGGAAGAGCAGAGTAAAACTCATAAAAGCCTATTAAAAACTATTAAATAAGTCTCTTAAAACCCAATTTGAAGCAAACTAAAATGTTCTCAGAAACATTTAGAACACTTAGGCATCTTCCTTGAGAAAGATTGTAGTATACCAACAGGAACAATGGACTCTTGTGAAATGCAGCAGATTTTGTAAGGACAAGGATTTGATCACACCTGTATACCATTAAAAAGTAAGGATAAATAACTTAAAGTGATTTTAAAATTATTTGCAATTTTCTACCAAGAAAGTAGTTACTAGTCCTTGGCTGGATACATCTGAAGGGTACTTTCATCAACAGCAATGCTTTAAAAATTTTGATTCCCCAAAGGAATTACACTTAGTTAAAATAATGTGTTCCCGTAGCATATTCACCAATTCTCTCCATGCAGCTACAGTTTATTGTCTATCAAAATGGTAAGCTGAAAGAATTGAACAAATGCAGCATACGTTCAGGAAATCTATTTTCAGTGCAATACCTTCACCAGATGATGCATCACACTTAAACCAGAGGCGTATATGCACTTCCAGAAATTCATAGCACAGTGCAAGTGAATTTCCTTTCTGTATACTAGTTCATCATTTCATTTCCTTCCGCTCTAACTCTGAGACTGTACACATTGTGTCATCTACATCCCCAGAAAAAGATAGATCTAGAATATATATAAGCTAAATAGGTTTATAGCTTTGCAAGTATGTTTAGCTTTAAGAGAAAAGTTTATGCAGGAACATAGAACCAGAAAATCACTGAATGGTCTTGGTTAGACGAGACATTTAAGATCATCAAGTCCAACCGTTAACCCAGCACTGCCAGGTCACCTCTAAGTCTTGTCCCTCAGCACCACATCTACACATTTTTTAAATATCTCCAGGGATGGTGACTCCACCACTTCCTGGGCAGCCTGTTCCAGTGTTTTACAACCCTCTCTGTAAAGAAATTTTTCCTGATATCCAACCTAAATGTCCCCTGGCACAACTTGAGCCCATTTCCTCTTCTCCTATTGCTTGTTGCTTGGAAGAACAGACCAACACTCACCTCACTAGAACATTCTTTCAGGTAGTTGTAGAGGGCAATAAGGTCTCCCCTGAGCCTCCTTTTCTCCAGACTAAACAACCCCAGTTCCCTCAGCCACTCCCCATAAGACTTGTGCTCTAGATCCTTCACCAGCTTCACTATTCTGCTCTGGACCTGCTTCAGCACCTCAATGCCCTTCTTGTAGGGAGGGGCCCAAAACTAGATACCGTATTCAAGGTGTGGCCTCACCAGTGCCGAGTACAGTGGGACAATCACTTCCCTACTCCTGCTGGCCACACAAGCCAGGATTCTGTTGGCCTTCTTGCCCATCTGGGCACACTGCTGGCTCATATTCAGCTGGCTGTCGACCAACACTCCCAGGTCCTTTTCCTCTGGGCAGCTTTGCAGCTACTCTTCCCCAAGCCCGTAATGTTGCAGGGGGTTGTCATGACCCAGGTGCAGGGCCCGGCACTTGGCCTTGTTGAACCTCATACATCTGGCCTCAGCCCATCAATCCAGCCTGTACAGATCCCTCTGTAAAGCCTCCCTCTCCTCAAGACGATCAACACTCCCACCTAACTTGGTGTCATCTACAAACTTATTGAGAGTGCACTTGATCCACTCATCATTACATTTATAGCAAGCAGAATTGTAGACTCAAAGTAATTTGTGTTGGAAGAGATCTTGAGAGATGATCTAGACTCTTGTTCAAAGAACAGTCAACATCAAAGTTAGATGAGGGTGTTCAGGCTTTTTCATGTGGTGTTTTGAGGTTCTCCAAGGATGGAAACACCTCCACCTTTCTGTCAATCTGTATGAGGGCTTAACTAATGTCAGTGTGATTTTCTTTTTTATTTTTTCCCCTTAAGATAGCACACCTTATATGCATAGTTAAATTTATATATTCTTACTAACAAGTACCCATGTTTCAAAAACATGAAAAAAGGCATTAAGGGGGCAACCAAAAGCTATTAACACTCTGAACTATTTCTTCTATAGTATAAAAAAAAACTTGTAAGAGAGCACAAGCCATTAAATCTGAATTTAAAAGGTCAAACATAAGCTCTGCTCCTCATATGAAGGAGAAATTAGTCCTGCATAGGTAACATGAATAGGATTATCCTGAACCACATGGAAACCTGTTTGTTCAAGTAACCCCTTGCATCAAACACCCTGTTGTCTGAAAGAGACAGCAGCTTACTTTAACGAGACAGCATTCAGTTAGGGGGCAAGTGTGGGTGTTGGCAACAACACATGATCTTCCCTCACAGCTAGATTAAAACTAATTAATCCGTGGACAGGAGAGAGTGGAGGATACTCTTTCCCTTCCATAGTGACCAGTGGAAAATGATGCAGCTTCTTACAGCTGTGTTCTCAGAGGTTAAGAGCATTAAACAACACAGTGGTTTTCAGTTTCATTTCTTGTCAGTCATTCATTTTCATTGCACTGTGAAGTGTGAACATCTGTATCACACCTCAGGCACCAGAAGATGCTTAAGAAAAAGGAAAGGAACATACAGGGGAAAATTAAAATCCAAAGCTCCTTAAATTACTATTTAGTTACATGTCTATGTTTTCATGGCAAACCTTGGACCTTGGTATTTTAAGTTCACCATCTGTTTAAAATTGTATTATCAGAACATTTAAATCTACAGATTTTTAATTTACAACAAATACATGAACATAAGGAAACAAGGAAACTCAGCTGTTTACAGTTTCACTTATTTTCTTGAAGGTAAATGCAAGCTAGTTTCTTTCAAGTTTCTTTTTCTGTTCTTGTAACAGCTCATCAGAAAGAACACTACACATGAACTCCTGGGGGTGATAAGTTGTGGTTTTGTTTTTTTTTTTTAAATAAGATATCAATATCAAGAACCAGAACTTGCACTGATACACTGAAGATTAACAGGGCAGTTTTTCAAGACAAAATCTATCATCTGATACAAGATCAAGCATGTCAGAGTACATGATTCTAAAATATAGTCAGTCTACTGCCCAAGTTAAAGCCAACTTAGATCTGCAGGTTACTGCTTGAATCAAAGACATTTTGGAATATCCCAACCTGGTCTTGAAGCAATGTTACATACTTCAATATGACTACTTAATTTTCACTATAGCCTTTTGCTCTTAAATGACACAGTAGCATACAGATTGCATTAGTGTCACAGAAAGGCAAATCACTAATGATAATTTGTTCTTCTACACCAGTGAGGCTTTCCTTAGTCCGAATTTGGAAACTGTAGCGTTACCTCTATCAAGACAGACTGCAACAGTGGTGATCTTCAGGTACTATACCAGGCTAAAGAAAGGAAAAATTGCAATCAAAAAAATTTCCCTGCACAAGTTCATCAGCCTGCTTTTAAAAATAACAAGCTGTACTTTAAACCTATTACACTGAAAGGGAAGCATCTCTCTCAAAGGCAACCTCTTCCAAGAGCTTTATCCAGGATAGCAAATGGTCAGGATGACATAACTTTGAAAAAAAAAAAAAATTTAAAGCAGCTATTCCACAGAGATAACTATAGAAACAATAAAGCTTCATAATATAACCTAATTCATTTTGTATCTTAAAAGAAAGCTGCAAGACTTCATAACTCTTCTCTAATCCATATCTCAGTGTTTAAGGACATCTGAAGTTAAGATATCTAACCTCATAGAACCGAGAAGTTTTCTACTTTGCTTAAAATAAGAAATGGAGTAAGTCAGTAGGAGCAGTGCTTCAATGAAGAAAATGCAAATCTCTCAAGAAAAACAGCTTCAGGGAAGCTGAAGTCAGGACTAAGGAAAGCCAATTTTAACTGAAAAACATCTGTTAAAAGAGCGCACTTACTAATTAGTATGTTTTATCTCAATATTATTTTGGAAACCTTTTTAAAAAACAAAATAATAGTAGTATCGTGCATAGGCACGTAGGCATGGGATAAATGTAGTGACAGATTGAGTACAACATATTGTCAGAAGATAGACAGGATCACCTGTTCTGAACTGATGAGGCACACCCATAACAAAGCGTGGTGTAACACAGAAAGCAACCTATGAGACTTTGGAAGGCTCAGTGTGGGCTCGACATCTGTGTTACTGCTAATTTTTCAGTGGCAGTAGCAGTCAGATGAGATGCACAGCAGCAGGGCAACAAAGAGGAGAAAGAACTGACAGGAGAGGCTTGCTTCACAAAGGCTGGGGAGCCCTGGGCTAAACAAAAAAGTCCTCTTGAACTCCTCTTCAGCACTGCCTTTGACAACAAGTTTTGTATGCAGCTGTGATTTGAGATAGTTAACTTAGATAGGCAAACTTATTCAAGCCCTGTGAATAAAGCTCTATTTAATATATGTAAATTTGAGATTAGAGCAATTTTTTGGTCCATAATACATAGACAGCTCCAATGTTTTCTGCAGACACTAATCTGAGAGAGAAAAATTTCTTCTTTTCACTATGTCTGAGCCTCAAATTGTACTTGAACGTGAAAGTACCTTATATAATTTGGGTAGCAGAAGCAGTCTAGCTACACCAAACACAAGACTCATAAGCTTGCCCTGGGTTTCTATAGTTCACCTATATGAATGGTTTGCTCTATTTTCTAATTTTCTTTTTTCCAGTCACAGCCTGGAGGATATACCTCATAAATTTCAGTTAGAAAGTAAAACATTCACACAAAGCACATTTTTAAAACAATCACTGTGCTCTCCAGAGAAACAATGTAATACATGACAAAATATTCTTGACCTTCATCTTCAGCATGCTCATTTAAGGTATTTAACAGTGAACATAATTCTAGGTGTTGACATGTAGATACAGTACAGTATTTTTAAAGAAATGGAAGAAGAAATGTTAACAACTCATATGTTTTATGCTCTCCAAACTAAGAGCTGTTCCACATAACTTATTTTCTAAACTGTGCTGTTTTATAGAAAGAAAATATAAATTGATTGAATCCCTTAAGTGAGTAAACACAGCAAGGAAGAAAAGAAATTATTAAGGAAATAATTATACTGGTTATTGTCAGGAGGTTAAAAAAAAAAAAAAAAGGTGTATAGGGAAATAAATGTAAGTCTGTCAGCAATGGTGGCTTCTACAGTTCTGATACCCACCAAGGTTCCAAACATGCCTTGGTAGAATTAGGACCATAGCAAACCTCGTTACACAATTTTTACTTGTGTATTTGTCTCCAAAAGCACTATATCGCAGCAGATCAGTTTACCCAGGGGCTGAAGGGAAACAGGTGAAAACTATCCCCCCACCCCTGAAATACTGATGGTAGCCTGAAAAATAGAGAAAAGCCATATCCCATGCTAACTGCAACTTGCACAGTCTTGAGCTTCATATAGAGTAAATGAAATTGATGTGAACATACTTAGCTTACAAAAACCAAGCAGCTGCATGATTAAGATTTGAAGTCCCAGACATGACAATTTAGCAATTAAAAATCAGCATCTTATAGTTGTTTGCTAGTAGCTCTCCAGAAAGGTTTCAGATATTTTTTTCATATCAAAGCTATTCATTAGTTATAATTAGCATTAACTAACACAATTTTGATAGTCTCAGACAGCAGGCTAGGCAGTAAAAAAAGAGCACTCTAAAGACAACGTATATTAGTAGGACCAGGAGAAGCTATTCTTGGCTCTCCTCTAATGAAAAAGAAATAACGAAACTGCAAATCCATTATTTTCCATAACGTGTTTCAATTATGTCAATTCAAATCTGCTAAAGACCACCATGGCAAAAATGGGTAAGTTGGATTTAAAAGATTTATCAGTACACTGCAAGTTGTTTTATAGTTAATATATAAACATTCCTGAAGTGTGGCAAAAGTCCAGGACAAGTGTCCATATATAATACTACAGCTATGCAAGTTAAATTTATTTCTTATAGAACAGATTTAGCTGATAGGGTAAGGTTCCCTCTTTCAGTAAAGCATTCATGGAAAGAAAGATTTTACTACATGCATATAATTATTTTTACTTTACATCTTTTAACAAGGGGAGTGAGGCAAGTAACGACTACTGTAAGAATATAAAAGAAGAAAAACTGGAATGTGGACTAACATGAACTGTTGCAAGCTTCAGGGTAGAAAGGGAACATACTTTTATTTGTATGCTTACTTTATATTTAACCTCAATTATTAAAAAGGAAAGTATTAATGACCATTTGACTTCATGAAAGTCAATACCACAAAGGATCATTCATTCCATGTGTTACATTCCTCTCCCAAAACACACACTTCAAACTTAAATTCATCACATTTATGCAAGTATTTTCTTGGTTACCTGCAGAGGATCAAATATTATAAACATAACCAAGAAACCAAGTATGCATTGGGGAGAAGATGTATAGAAAATTTGGTTTGTATGAGGTAATAACAGTAATCTTCTCCATGCCAAGTGATATTACTCAGATGCAGCATAGTCATTTAGTGCTCAGAAAAATAAATGAATGCGCTATTTCCAAATTTAGAACATCCTATTTTCACTATCAGAGGAACAGCATAAAAGCAGGCTTTCCCACCTCATCCTTAGTAGGCATAGGATAGGTGAAACAGGAACAAAATGAAAAAAAACACAGGGGAGAAAAAACAACGGAAAAACAACGGAAAAACAACGGAAAAACAACGGAAAAACAACGGAAAAACAACGGAAAAACAACGGAAAAACAACGGAAAAACAACGGAAAAACAACGGAAAAACAACGGAAAAACAGGCAGAACATAATCCACCAGTCACAGAACTCAGCATGGCAACTTAAGTTTTCTTTCTACAGCTTCTACCCTCATCATCTCCTCTTATGGTCTGCCTCTCCTTATTTTTACTCAGAAAATACTCCTAAAAGTGTATAATCTGTAAATGTTAAAACACTGGAAAGACATGGCTTCCTATCTATGGCTATTCACAACATCTAGAGACAAGACTTTTGTATATGATCATGGCCATTACTGACATTATTAGTACTAAGGTTCATCTGACTTCCAGTCAGAAAAATAGAAAAACAATTTAAACCACTCGAATGACAAGCTCCAAATATGCCTACGACATGTTAATTGTTCCCTTCTTTCATAAAAACCTCTCTGCCGTAATGAAGTAATTATATTATTGTGTTAAAATTTGAAGAAAACAGTTTAAATCCAGAGTTTGAAGCTACAGTCAGTAGCTGCACATGATCAAGGGGTAGGTGAGTCCTATCTTCCATTACTACAATGCTTCTCAAAACACATCTTGCCTTAAAGTTACTAGAGATCAGTAGAAACCATTTTCCTTTTGTAACATTACAAAGGAACCTGCATTTTAACACAAAGTATTCTCCTCAGCTGAAAGTTTTAAAGTAGCTGTTTTCTTTTTGAGACTAAACAATTAATGACTTTGTACATTATTTCTGAAGTTAATATTTTGCTAATCTGAAGTTAGTCATTAAGAAATGCCTCTAAGAGTGAAGCCACAACATAACATGTAATACACGAGCAAACAAAGATAGGTGCTTCACACCCTAGAAGCAAACCTAGCAGTGGCAAGATTGCTGCAGGGGAGAACAAAGTTGGTCCTTATGGAATAAAGCAAAAATTCCTCAAGGCAACAAGCAGAGACTGCCTTTAGACTAGCAGTCTACAGCTTCTATGAGGCAGAAAAAGATGGATGACCATGAGCATTATCATGCTCTTGTGTTTACTCAAATGCAGCACCTCTTCCAAGCGATGATGCTGAGGTGATGGTGTGGAATGTAAGTGAACTCTTAAAAAAGTCTTCTACCCCCCAAAAAAGGAACATTTTATAACAGGTAGGAAAGAGTTGCAGAAGCTACTAGGAAACAGGGTATTACAGATATGAACGGGCATGCCTTAACAGCTTCTCTAATTTTACTAAGAACTCAACTACTGAGAATTGTTTAGGAATGAAGAGTTTGTTTGTTGTTAACTTGTCATTTTGTATCATGGCATTTGCAGTTTAACAAATTTGCCAAAATAAAGCTTATGCAAACACAAACCCGTGAACTAACTTCAATACTATAACTGATGATGACCATTTTATACTAAAGCTGTTTGGGTTTTTGTTCGGTGTTTTTTGAAAAAAATCAAAACAGGCAATGAATTGTTTGCAGAAGTCCTTACCTCCTCTGTGGACTACGGTTCTGAGAGAACTCTGAATCGCTGTCCTTTGATGTTGGAGAGCCCTTATACGTATAGAAAACATCCTCTGTTTCAGTAATATAACTAATCTCATTTGTAAGGTTATCTACAGATGAGTGTCGTGGTTTACGAATTTCATGACGTAGTCTAGGACTCCGCCTTAAAAATAAGGAACACAAACACAAGTTGGGAGATCAAAATAATTCATTAAACATTATCAAAGTGAAATTTCTATCCTATTGCCATTTATGTTCCGAAATCTTCATGGCAGGCCTATAGGTCTCACTTTAAATAATCAATATTTAAACATTTCGTATGGTATACTAGGCTATCATACACTGCTAGGTTCAGTACACTGAACCCTTGGTTTTTTTTTTTTCCCCTCTAAAATGCTACCTGGATTGTTAAAGTTCTAATCATAGGATGATTCAGGTTGGAAGGGACCTATGGAGGTCATCCAGTCCAACCTCCTGCTCAGAGCAGAGTCAACTGAGGTCAGAGCATGCTGCTTAAGGCTTTATCCAGTCAGATCTCAAATAACTTGAAGGATGGAGACTGCACAGCTCCTCTAAGCAACCACTCTCCACTGTGCTTGTGGTGAAGCAGTTCTTCATTATGTCTAGACAGAGCCTCTCTTGTTTCAACATATACCTGTTATCTCATCCTCCCACCACGCAATACTGAGGAACCTGGCCTCATCCTCTCGCTAGTCTCCTTTTAAGAACTTCCAGGCTGTCATTAGGTATCTGTGAAACTCTTGGTTCTCCAGGCTGAACAAGTGCAGTTGACTCAGCCTCTCCCCATAGGGTAGGTGCTCCAGCCCCCTGACTACTGACTGGTGGCTGGTGGTTTTCCTGAGCTCACTCCAGTTTGTCAGTCTTTCTTGTGTTAGTGGACATGAAAGGGGCTGTAGCATTCTAATAAGGTCTAATGAATGCTGAGCAAAAGGGAGACAATCACTTCCTTCGATCTTCCATCTACACTTCTGTAATACTACCAGGTTGCTGTGGACTTCTTTGCTGCCAGGGCACACCAGATAGCTCATGTGCAGCTTGCTGGATTACCAGGTCCTTTTCCAGAGAGCTGCATCACAGACAATACTGTTGCATTATGTTTTTCCTTCCCAGGACTCTGCTTTTGTCTTTGCTGGATTTCATACAGTTCCTTTTGGCCCATTTCTCCAGACTATCAAGGTCCCTTTGGAAAGCAGCCCTGCCCTCAAGCTTGACTCATCCCCCCAGTTTGGTGTCATCTGCAAACTTTATGAGCAAGCACTCCATCGCCTCCTCCAGCTCATAAAAATGTTAAACAGGACAGGTCCCAAGACAGACCCTGCAATACTCTCCTTGTTATTGGCCTCCAGGTAGAGTATGACTCATTAACAATCCCCTCTGAGTCCAGTCATCCAACCATTTTATTCTTTTTAAACCATCTTGAGTCCACCATTCCAGAACATAATGTCTTAACTCGGGTATAATATTTTGGAAGACAGTATCAAAAGACTTGCTAAAGTTGAGGTAAGTGACACCCACTCTTCTCCTGTCATATATATTCTCAGAATAACAATGTTTAAATATATATGTACACACTACATAATTATTCTGCTAGAGTTCATACAATTAGAAAAGATAGGAGGCTGGAAGGTATGGGAATGGCTGAAACTGGATTTACCAATTTGGGGTAACAGGAGGTGATCGAGAAGGAAGGCTTTTGGTCTCTAGATGCTCAACAGATAAAGATCGTCTCATAGATGGGTTCCAAACCATCCCACCTATAACTTTTCTGCAGTACTGGCTGTTTACAGACCTGAAGAGAAACAAAAAACTGCATATGAATTATTTTGCATAGAAAACTTAAAAGAAATAAAATATGTTTATGAAAGTCAAATTTAAAATTCATATGTTTTTAAAGAGTCCCCTGTGCTGACTCATCCCTACTTATGCATTTGCATTCTCACAGAGCCATTTGCTGTCCTTCACTTGTGGCAATAAAACTGTTTGTCAATCCCTGCTACTATGCTAGTCACAAGTCTGTGTAAAAACAACTTTATCTGAGAGTTATTTTGAATCCAGTTCTGTTTAAGAAGATGGAGGAGAAAACAGAAAATTTGGTAAGTACTATTGGCATTGAACCGAGTACCTGACAAAATATGGTTCAAATACAGTCAAAAGATTCTAGATGTTCCCTGTTAAACCTTATAAAGGGCAACAATTCCTAATTGCTTCACTGAGCTCAGAACTACTTTAACCATCTACCTGCTGCCTCAGCAAATAAGAGCTGCACCAGACCACTCTCTGTTTCCAGAAGGATGCTTCTTATGTACTTTAGTATCCTCTGATAGTGAGGGTTGACGAGTCACTTCTGCCTCAAGCAGATATTAAAATCCATGCTTGCTGCTGGCATAAATAAGGCCAAAGAATGCACTAGCATAGAGGATGTAATTAAGCTGATGGAAGGTATCACAATGAACAGTTCTGCCTAGAGATTTCTAAGAGCCTAAATTAGCAGTTCACCAGAGATAACACCTCAGAACATGAAATCATGTGAAGTCTTTCTTAGTAACCCAGTTCAACAATGGATACTATCCTGCATGCTACAGGCTATTTAGAAATCATAACAGTGAATTTGTCAAAAATCAAATGTTTAGTAAAAATTGGAATGATACTAAACTGGTACCCTTTGGAACTCATACTGTTTTCTTAACATTTCAAGGGCTTTGCAACACCTGTGTGTGCATATGTATATACAAGCATCACAATTTTGAATCTGTTGGCAAATATGAGAGAAATAAAAGACTTCAGAACACGACAATCCTACAAGCATTGAGAAAGTCCACCTCCTCAAAACCTTCCCTATAGGCAAATCAAGTTCATATCACTCCACAGAGAAGTTAATTCTCAAAATGCAGATCTGTAGAACGTTAGAATATTAGATTACTGTTCATACAACTATTTGTTTTCAATTGCTTCAGCTATGATCTAGTACTAGATGAAAACATGGAATTTCACTTCAGCAGAAAGCATATCATTTTATCAGCCTTCATACTGCTGGACAGCCCTCATAGGTTAACTGCTTCATTTACAAGCAATGGTATACTTGGTATGAATTTCTGCAGTATCTAAAGAGACAGGCTAGTATGAAAAGCCAGTCAGACACCAAAGGGTGGGAAGGTATTTGAAGTATGATGTCATCATTCAAAACTTGAAGCTTATTCAAATAGGAAAGAGAGATCAGTCTGGCAAGTTAAATGTAGAGTTAAACCATTAAGGGAACACACTGTAAAAAACCCAGGAACAAGCAGCACCCACAGACAAGAAGAAAACCATAAAATATTCCAAAACTTACCAGAACAAGCAGGTTTCTAGAGAGTCTACAGAGACTACACATGATCAAAGGAACAAAGAACCTTCCAAAATCTCACATTTAGAAAATCTTATGTCATTATCTTCTCTTTCACATTCACTATTAACATGAAAGATTTTTTTAAATGTTTCCTAACAGAATTTTTTTTGGGGGTGGGGACAGGACAGAGACAGGATGATGACAGCAAAAAGCATAACACATTTGTAGCTGAATTGCTGATAAATGAAACAGCAAAACAAATCAACCAATGAAGTAAATCCCTGGGATTGATACATAAAAAAAAAAAAACCTAAAAGCCTCTAAGACTAAACAGCAGAACTGCTTGAATATAACCTCCCACTTTAAACTAGTCATTTAATCTACTCAAGATTTCAAAAAGATGTTTGACAAGCTCCCTTAAACCCGTAAAGAAACTAAGGAGCTGGGGAATAGGGTCCTCACTTGGAGGAATTACCCGATCACTTGTGTCATAAAAGTGATAATAGGAAAAAATGTTTCAGATCTATAGTAAAAAAAGGTCATGAGTGAAATCTTGGGTAACTGTTGGGGGCTCTTTTGTTCAACATATTCATTAGTGATCTACAGAAAAGAGTGAACAAAGTTTGCTGAAGATATTAATCACACAGGATGGCAAAAATAAAGATCAACTGTGAAGAAATGCAGAAGGACATTACAATGTCAAGTGACTAGACAATAAATTGGCAGATGATGTTTAATGAGGTTAGGGCCCGGCTGGTGTATATGGGAAGGAGTAATTCCATCTTCAAATTGAAAAATGACAGCTTTGTAGTATTGCTTTTGGGGAACTAGATCTTAGATATCATGATGAAACTACCAGCTCCATGACTAGCAGAACCCAGTGAGGCAACTAAAAGGTTAAAAGTGACACAGAAATGGTACCTTGAATACCTGAATGGGACAAAGTTTTTCATCTCGATGTCAGTAGTAAGTGGTTGGTAGGACGCATTCTAGAAATTGCCCTAACATAGGAAACAGAGTGTGTATATGACACTAAGGGGTAAACAGTTCAAAACAAATCTGTTCTGCAAATTCTCTTACTGGATCATTATAGCTATGTGACATTTTTACTGTCTAGTGGTTTCATACCTCAAACTGAAACAGGAAGTTGAAACAATACCAGTAAAGCATATTCAAATACATTTTTATGAAATTACAGGAAATGTTCTATTGTAATGATACCACATTGCACAAACTGGGACACAGCAGTGGGCAGAACTGAACCCTGTCACTCCAACTTGAGCTATTACTGACAGAAAGCCGTCCATTCCCATTAGAAAGCAAAATCTGCTTTCACACAATACTTACTTTGCTGGGTTTCTAGAACCCAGGGTCCAATAATGTGACAATATCTTTTTTTCATGAGGTAGTGACTTCTTTGCCTGAAAAAATGTGTGATGCTCTACACAGGATTTCCATAGATTTTTGCATGCTCTGTAATTTAACATGTTGAAGGCAACGATATGCTCTCTGGATTCATTCTGTAACAGTAGGAAATACCATGTTTCAATATATACAAGCAAATCAAACACAGTTAACAAGCTTATAAATCAACAATAACATTACTTTTAGCTAAAATAGGAAAAATGTATTTAGAAAAAAAAAAAAAAACACCAACCCAGCGTATAGTAGATTTTGAACTGGAGACGGCCAAAATAGCCCTGTGACTATATGAAATTCTAAACTACAAAATGGATATTTTAAAAGTTTAAGCAATACTGAAAAACTACTAAGTTCTTTCATTCCTAATACTTGCAGTGTTAATGAAATATTTAAGTCTAGAGTGGCAAAGATTTTTTATATATGAGTGTAATGTTAAACAGCTAAATATAGTTTCAGGTTTCCAGTCAGATCTTGACCTCTCAACAACAAACAAAACTCTCTTAAACATTCCATTAAGGGTGCAATGTAGGAAAGAAGAACCCTCCAATCTTTGAATGCAAAGATTTTGCATAGGCTTCAATTCAATAATGTTCTTTCAAGAGCCATAGTATGCAGAAAGCATCCGCTTGATAGAGTTTCAGAAAATTCTAAAGATGTTAACAGTGATCCATCTTGGGGGAAAGCAAGCTGTGATGGAACTGGAGCGGCTGCTACTGCTGTTCAAATCCAACCCTGCTTTCTGGATGATAATATGAGGCCACAATGAGCAGATCAAAAGGAAGCAGAACACAAAGCTTGTATGTCTTGGTGCAAACTCCTACTTGTAACTTCAGTGACAAAGTGCCAGTGAAACACAGATGTAAGACAATTTTGCCACCCAGGTTTACACCCTCACCAGCTCTAGCACTTGTTGATCTAATTCAGGTCCCAAGAGGGTTTTGCACAAGATACAGCTTTGGTAAGCTGGTATAGTTATTGATGCAAAGAAAGTGGAATGAAAGGTAAATTGAACAAACATTAAGAATGCCGCCCTCTTCAAAGGTGACACAGGTCTCCAGAAAGAGAAATTAAATTTTTAACAGCAGTCAAGTCTTTATGCAATAAACACATACATTTCATATGATCTTTAAGTCCAAAGACTGTTAAATATTGACATGTAATTCTTCCATGTTCCAAAAAACCCCTGTCAGTTTACTCATTTTACTATCCACTGTTACTAATCACTCTCAGAGAAAGTTCTGTTCCTATGTTTATTCTCACAGACACATTTGGGAATTGCTGTCCACAAGCTTGCATATTTCTATACTTGAAGATATTCAGAATTTAAAATGACTACTTATCAGTGAATTTTTAATCCTCAAATCTAGAAGGTAACACTTGCAAGTGTAATACAATTATACTAAGTGCAATACGAATACAATTACACTTATGAGCTAGTAGAATGGTTTGCCAACCACTCGTTTCTTCATACAGTGAAGTATATATGAACAGACTGAGACAAGTTTGCATATATACAATATATTTAGAAACTTACAGATTGCAAAAAACTTAAGACCCCTCTACAGTGGGTTAGGACACTCTCTCTCCAAAGAGAGAAGTATCATTTATGTGTGTAAGCATTAGTGCAGGAATCCTATCTCTAGATACTAACTTTATTTACACATGAGCCCTGAGAAGGAAGAATGTGTGCATAATTGCACACTCCTCAAATTTGGAAGGTACCCACCAAACTGGAAAAAAAAAAAAGAAAACCAACCATTCTCCTTTTGGAAAAATCCTCCCTAGCAATCTGTGTTTAGCAGACCCTCTAACGAATTCGAGTCAAGAGGTCTTCTTGTAACACAGCTCCTATCAGTTTAAAAGCTCATTTACTAATGGAAAGAGCCTTTGTAAAGTTTAGGTGTAAGTTAATGCTTACCTTTTATTATCTATTCAAGTTCTGTCCTCAACTGAATTAAATTATATATCTGCTGCGCACTAATTTCTGTGTTTTTTCTATCATATTAAATACTCTCCTCTCCTTGTAAAAAGGTATCTTAATTTGTCTGTTCATATTATGGCAGCACAATACTGTAATCAAGACTTTTTTTCTCCTATTAAATAGACTGATATTACAACTGACTGTTCTGCAAAAAGAACATGGTATTATGAAGACTCTTAATAGCAGAAAAATTTTACGTCAGTTTTATCAAATATCTTCACATATTTTGCCAACTTCAAAAGCCCTTCATGTTATACGCAGCAGAAGGTGCACTATCCCCCTTTCCAACCTCACATCTTTCAGCTGCAGAGCTCCTTTTCTCCAGGACCTTCCTTTCTCCCATAAGGAAGCTCTCCCCTAAGCCCCATAAGCAAAAGGGACCTCACAAAGTCCTCTTAGATGAGATGAGCAGCTGTTTAGTAAATTCACTGCATTGAGTAACTCTACAAAGAGACCATTAAAGAAAAGAGCAGCAGATACTGGCAAGAAAATGGAAATATGCTAGGTTACTAAATACTGGAGAAAGGATGAAGATCTGCATTTCCTCCAAGCCTCCAAGGCAGAAGAAACCTGCATGGGAAAAATACAGTCCAACAGACTGAACGTCGAAGAATTCAGTGTTGGAGAGGAAACAGAACCAGGAAACATAATAAGGATAAGAGGACCAGAACAGCAAGAGCAAGCTAACAAAACAGAATTTCAAAGGCAAGTTACCACAACGAGGCCTTGATCACCATTTTGTTGTCTTAACATTTAAGGCAAAAAATTGAACATGACAACTTGAGTAAAAAAAATTAAATGGTTACTTACATGTTTTTGCCGTTGTTGTATAAAAAACTTTTTCCTTTTAAAGGAAATTTTTAATATGTTCACCCTAAAAGAAAGAAACAGACCATGAAATACTGAACAATGTTTAGAGGGATAAAACAATGAAAAATAATACCATGTACAATGAACCTAAAAGATTATTGCTGTTAAATATTCAATTAATAACATGCAGCCATCTCCCGTGTTGAGCGGCAAATAGATGTCAAGAAACTCAAAGGAAAAATTTTAGCTAAGAAGGAAAGGCCTTTATAAAATTGAGATTCTTTTTCATTTACTCTTTAAATAGTTCACATAGCAATTCTCTCCCACCAAATCTATTCTTGCAGCAAAAACTTGATGACATCCCTTACTAAGCTGCACAAATGTTAAATGTGTCAAGTCTGTATAACTTAAGAATCATATGACAACTGTGACTAAAGGAACAAAATTTAAGACCCTAATCACATGACCAAGTTGGTCATATAGCATCTGAAATTTCCCCAAGATTTCACAGAATTGGCTTCATAACGTTAAAAATAGCATGTACTTGTATTAATAACTAAACAAACACTGTAGTTAAAATCATAACTGTAGAAGGATGAAAACTGTAATGAGTGTTAATATATTTTTCACTTACATTATTAACATTGCTACATAATTTATGTGGTAATTTTATACAGAACCAAACACTTCTTTTCTATATATACATAGTATGAATAAAGATTTTCTAAGGTCAGGATTACAATTCGAGTTGGTGCTCAAGCAATTTTGATTTTAGTTACATGCTTATCAGTTTTGCTAAATTAAACAAACTTCTGGGCACCCACACACCTTCCTACAGTTAAACAAGATTTGTCTAAAATACCTACATTTTCTCTGCTATACTTCTACTTCAAAACTGAAAACCTACACGTTTGAGAAAAAGAAATCTGTGATCATCTGGAATCATATGGATGCCTTGAGAAAGCTACTTAAGGTCTGATGAAGTCGTTATCTGCCTGAAAAAAAACACGAGAGGGTTTTGGAAGTTTGCTGCTAAAAGTCTCAGGATATTCTCATCAGCTGATAATGTTTCACAGCCCCTTATATCTCAGCAGGTATGAACTATATTGAAGGTCATCTCAGTTCTTACCACAGTTTTTGCATCACTCTCAGCAAGTGGGATAATGGCATATCATTCACTCCCCACTACCTGAGAGAGTGATGCACTTCAGTTATAGAGCAACATTCTTCACTGATACAGGAGAGCATATTTGCCAGTTACAAACAAGAAAGGTAATGGAATGGACAATTCCCCCTCCCGCATAAAAGAGGTGGAAAACTGAACGTGTGCCTGTTTCTGAAAATGTTTTTCTCCATCCATTACAGAACCACAAAAGAACAGGAATTTCATTAACATTATTCTTTGGCAACCAGGAAAAATGTGCAAGTTAATGGAAAGTTGAAATCATATCCACCTCTCCTTTTTGGTCAACTCTTGAAATACGTGTGCCATTTGACTTGCTACCTCAAATGGTCATGATCTGTATTGCTCACCTAAAAGTTCTGGATTCTGAACTACCCAATAAGTCATATAAACTTTCAGTTGTACTTACTAAGCTGCAACTCATTTATATACAAATCTTTTCTTAATCCTAGTGCTACTCTGCCTGAACTAGTACCATTCAAGTTTTGTGCTTCTGGTTCTTTCTTACCGTATTTCTTGACTTAGATTAAACTTCAAGAAGTAAGTTTTGGAGCCATTCTCAGTTCACATAGCTGCTGTCCTGGTCTGTTCTTCCCTATCATAGAGCCAGCAGAAATGCAGGACACAGAAAACTAATGTTGCAGATTAAGTGAAAAACCTTCCACCCAACAAAAAGGTAGCCAATCTCCAAAAATACCCAAACTCTCTCAATCTGTCTCCTCTGCCCTGCCCTTTTTTTTTTTTTTTTTTAAAGCATGATCCACTGCATGACCACATAATCACTTCAAGCCAGATCTGGGCTTTAAGTCTCTTTATTTTGATTCTCCTTTAAGTAGAGCATCCCTCTCAATTCCATTCATTCTTCTTAAAGCACAACTAAACCTATTTAATTCAGTGACAAAGAACACTTGCTAATCTGACAGTTTTATTTAACATTAACTAAAAATCATTTGCAATGTTACGCCTACAAGTTGAGTGAATATTCACATTTAAAACAATCCATAAAAAATCCAAGAGATTAAGGTATCAAAGGATTTAGACTTCACAAGTGCTTGAAGATGCCACATCCAAAACACGATCTGAATAGAATGCAGTTACTCTTATTCTAACTGGTAGCTCAGCAGTCCTTACCACTCTGCAATCATTTGTCCAATGACTAGACAATATTCACAAATCATTACATTTCACAGTTTACTTGTAAAACGCTCAATACTTGTAGTATATTAATAATGATACATCTTTTGGGCTGCGTCTTTTTATCATTCACAAGGGTCAAAACAGATTTGTCACTTAATGGGCAACAGAATTATTAACTTCTGATCAAATTGGCAGTTCTGCCCTGGCACTTAGTACTAACAGTTGGTGGTTTTGACTTGAAAAAAAAAAAAACCCCATGTATTTAGCTTTATGTCTTATACTTTACCATTGGAAGATTCAGCAGGCAAGGTTCTGTCAAATTGGCTATGTAAGACTGTCAAGTTCATTTTTAAATTTTAACTAGCAATGTAGAATGAATTCCTCTAGCAGTTTCTCTGAAGTTTTCAAAGCAAAGAAACTGCATACACCTAATAGCTTTTAATACATAACCTTAATTGCTGCTGCTGTTGAGTGATTGCATGTTTTTGCCATTAAGATATTTCACTTGCAAAATGAATTTAGAAATTATCACAAAACAGTCGAGCATCCCAAGAATAACTTCCCAAAACATATCAAATACTGCATTAAATCCAGAGTTATTTTTTTAAACCTGCCTTGACTTGCATTGCCTCTGACTGATCAGTCAGCTCCTTACGTAGGTTGCTTTGATTGAAAATCCTTCTTTTGCCAAGGCAGTACTCTCTCACTGCCTCTGCTCCTGAAAACTTTTGGTCCCCTTTGACTACTACCATATGGCATAGTTGTATTGTTGTCATCCACTAATGCTGCAAAGTATTTTACTTAGTTTTGGAAAGAGCACTTTGATGGTGTTTGCTGCCACCTTGAGTTCTACCACTTTTATGGTGAAGCTTGTTAAGCCCATAGGAAAACTACTTACTACAAATGATGTTACATAAAAAGCCTAAATACCATTTCAATTATCTGATTTTTTTTTTTTTTTTGCATTCTCAGGCATATATCATTCTGTAAGGAATCTCCTTACCTGCACACATTCAGCCCAACCAAGATACATTAAAACTGCAGGCATTACAGAAATATACCCTGTTCTGAGGTCTAAAAAAGAAATTGGAAGTGTATACTACCCTGCTCTCTGCAGGGGCATAGGACTAGATGACCTTTAAAGACCCCTTTCAACACAAACCATTCTATGAAATACAGCACAAGCTAGTCCGCTCTGGTGACTTGACTTACTTGCTTGGGTTTTGGTTGGTTTTTTTTTTTTTTTTGTGGGGGTGGGAGCAGGAAACAGACACCATTCCTGCATGAAGAATGACTAATTTATTCAAGAAGCCAGAAATAAAATAATAAAATATCAAACAGTTAGCCCCTATGTAGTGAGCTTTTCTTCCTTTCAATTTGAGAAGATATTTTTAGAGACTAGGAAAGCTTGGAACAATTGCATTAGCTGTCAACTGAAAATATCGCTGTCTAAACCTCGTGTTTTAGAGCAGAATTTTTTTTTCCTCTCAATTTGTTTTTGGAAATGAGAATAGGTTTTTGTGAAGGATGTATTAGCATCTGTGATTTATTCCTCTGTGCTCTCCAGAAGTAGCACAGGAAGTTGTGGATTCCTTCTGCTTCGTGTGCTATAAAGCTCTCTTTCCCTTTCCTAAAAAAATCACATAGCAATGGCATTTTAAAATACAGGACTATGGTTTTCAGGAATAACTATTATCCATTCATACCTAGGTGACTAAGTTGGCAGAACAAGACTTGCAGAAGACAAAAAATGTGCCTCCAGCTGGCAATTTTTAAAACCTGCAGCTGTTTAAAGAAGCTGAGAGATTAACATATGAAAGGGCGATACTGAGGTCACAAAGATGAGATTCTATTACCACAGAATCATCTGGTTGGAAGAGACCATTAAGATCATGCAGTCTAACCGTTTACACTGCATTGCCAGGGTCCTTAATCCATGTCCCTCAGCACCACATCTACATGGCTTTTGAACACTTCCAAGGATGGGGACTCCACCACTGCCCTGGGCAGTCTGTTCCAGTGCTTCACAACCCTTTCTGTAAAGAAATTTTTCCTGATATCTAACCTAAACCTTCCCTGGTGTAACTTGAGCCCATTTCCTCTCGTCCTGTCTCTTGTTATATGGGAGAAGAGACCAATCCCCACCTAACAACAACCTCCTTTCAGGTAGCTGTAGAGAGCAATAAGGTCTCCCTTGAACCTCCTCTTCTCCAGACTAAACAATCTCAGCTCCCTCAGCTGCTCCTCATAAGACTTGTGCTCTAGATCCTTCACCAGCTTCATTGCCGTTCTTTGGTCACGCTCCAGCGCCTCAACATCCTTCTTGTAGTGAGGGGCCCAAAATTGAACACAGTATTCAAGGTATGGCATCACCAGTGCTGAGTACAGGGGGACGATCATTTTCCTACTCCTGCTGGCCACGCTATTGTTGATACGAGCCAGGATGCTGTTGGCCTTTTTGGCTACCTGGGCACAGTGCTGGCTCATATTCAGCTGGCTGTCGACCAACACCCCCAGGTCCTTTTCCTCTGGGCAGCTTTCCAGCCACTCTTCCCCAAGCCTGTAACGTTGCTTTAGTATGCATTAGAAATGGAAAAATACAAGATGTCATTGTGCTGTATGAAAGCATTAGGAAAACATTTAGGATGGTTATAGTATATCCAAGTGAGTTGTAATACAACTCACCGCAAGGAATAAAAGAAAAATACTGAGACTGTGCAGTATATTTCCCACTAAAATTTAAATTGAAACAGATTTTACTGTTTCCCCATAAGAAATATCTGTTAATTTGGGTTCATAATGAAAGGATGGAATGACTTGAGTATTGAAGCAATATTGCTAAGAAGGATCCTTTAATATAATTAAGGGGCAAAAAGCAAGTACAACTCATTGGAATGCACTTTTCTGGCATAATTAAGAACACTATACCATCTTACTGAAAACATTCTCCAGAAAAACTGATACAAATTATAAAAGGAAATTATGAATCACATGATAAACCTATACTTTATTGAGTATACAAAACAAGTTCATACTTATTTTAAAAAAGAAAGACTAGGAAAAATCCTTTCTGATCCAATCCAAAAACCTTAAGGAAATGCTCAGCCTCCACATAATTTCTAATTTGTGTTATTTTTCTTATGGTATAACTAATAAAGCCTGTAAGTACTATCAATAATTATAGCTTAACTAATTTCTAATGATTTCATATTAGATTTTTTGTGCACACTGCTTCTTCATAGAGATTATTTTCTACAGCACTATCATGCTTTCTAATGCTTTCATATCACAGAATAATGCAAAGGTCTCTCCCCCAGAGACTCCAAAGCTTGTTAACATTACATAGCCTTGCTCAATGACATTTAAAAACTTTTCTAAATTTTATTAGCCTAGTTCCAGCAAATCTGAAACACCAAATAACTCATTTTACATTTTTGTTCCAAGAAGAAAGTATCTTCTTACTGAATTAAAGGATAAAATGATCAGACCATTATCTGCTGATCTTTACTAGTAACACTGATAAAAAAAAGACATATTATTAGGTTTACATCCAATCTCTAAAACCACAGGGTCCTCCTAATAATGTACTCACACCTGTATGTGAATTAACTTGATCAAGACCTCACACAGCACAGGAGATCAAAAGTCTTAGAGAATTAAGAGCCTAGACAACAGGTTTTGTTTTTATCTCAACACAAGGAAATACCACAATATCCCATAAAGAACAAACTTATGTATTGGAGGCTTCTTTGGAATAAATGTTAAAGCAAATGGAAATAAGATTGAAAAGATCAGACATAATTTTTTACTAGTAAAGGAATTTACCAGGGATAGAAGCTTGTGCAGATGAGTTTTCTATATACAGCTATTCCACCAGATGCAATCCCAATCATGAGATCTAGATTATGGAGATCCTGGAAAAGAAAAATACTGTAAGAACACAGATGCAGTTTGTGTCATTCCCATTTATCTACTTATAAATTAATTTTCAAGTTTTCTATACTTAAATTGCTACTCCTGAGGCAAAAATTCCATCATATATTTGGATTTTTTTTTAATCTCGTGCATCTCTTTCCTTTCATGTTATCTACTAGACATTACAAACTTTCACTCATTAAAACAAGTTGTAATGTTCATCTTACTATACTAGGTATTCTTTAGGTCAGTATCAGACTAAATGTTCAAGTCCAGCCTTATTAATTTAACCATGGGAAATAAGATAAAGTAGTTCCCAAGATCAGTCAGGTAAATGTCACAAAATTTTGGGAACCGCACACAAATGTTCAGATTCTAAGCTGTTTGAAGAGACAAAGGAAATAATTCCTTTTTCTCCCAAAAAAGGTCTTACCAACGACTAGACAGGAGGTGACCAGAATTCTGCCTATGAGAGTATGCTAGAGGAATATACACGTGTACATGAATATTTTATACGCTAAACTGAATCTGTTGTTTAACTAAACCAAAACCTGTGCATTAGCTTAACATGCTTGATAGGAAAAATGAATCCATAAATTTACAATCCTTTATAGGTATTGAGGTATTCAAGAGGAAACATTTGCTTCCATATAAGCAAACACTTCAGGCAAAAGAAAAAAGAAAGGCACAGGGAGGAGGATGCTGAACAGCCAATTTGAATCTAAACCCAAACTGATGTTATAGAAGTTACAAGTCTTGGCTTCCTATTTCTCTGTGATCAAAAGGTACTAATACATTATTACTCAAATTTCTCAGAGCTGAACACATGCATAAATCTACATGTAAGTGTAGAACCCATTGGTTAAAACATCAGGTTTGTCTCAAAAGTAGTTTCAGTCTATTTTGTAAAGGATGGCCAAAGGTAATGGATTCTTTTAAAGCCTTCAGTAGCTTAGCTGCTCCTCTAGATGGTACTCTGGGCTCAGTTAATACATAGTTTTCTTGTATGTCCAATCCCAATTTCTTCCTATTAGTAAGGTATAGAAGAATTGAACAGGTAGCATGTGCTCTAACAATATTGACGGAAGTCTGCAATAAATCCTTTAAAAATAGTTGAAGAGAAGTGTGATACAGGCATATGAATGAATGAAACTGAACCTAATTTGCAATTTATAATGGTTTATAAATCTCCAGTGAAATACCACAGCAGTTCACAGAGATTGAGCATAACGTATTTAATATATAGTGCATTAACACTGAATACTTGACAAGATGAGGAATATTAGTCCTGAGAGTATAATAAAAGAAAATCATTAGGTAAGTAGCAGTCCAAATACACTCAATATAGCCCAGAATCAGCTCAAATTATTAATAATCTTCATCATGCTGTTGCCCCACTTTGCCAAGAACTGCTGCTAGAGGAATTGGTTGAATTTCCATTGGAAGAAGCTCCCGAACTGCCAGTTTATGGCAGCATAATACAGGAATCCAGAGTTGACACCTCTTCATTTTAATACTTAGGGAGAAAACAGAGATATTTCAGGAGATAAATTGCATGTAATTTAGGTGCCCCTGCCATGATACACCTAACCTGAAGCAGAGGAGAAACCTGTATCATTACCACTTGGAGCTTACTCCAGATTCTTGCTTTTAAAGCTCAATACTGTGAAGAAAAAACTGCTTTAGGAGAAAAAGCTGAAAACCTACATGATTTAGCAGAAATAAAGGATTAGTTAAACACTTGATAGGGATTAATTAGGCTAAACTACTCTATTTTCTCCAGGAGCTTTGTCAGAACAAAGTTCATTCCCTGCTCCCCTCTGCCCTAGTCCAAAACACTAATCTTCCATGCTATTTGTTATGATGAATTCTCTTCTGTTAAACCTAAGAAATCCAAAACAAGGTTTTGGACTACCATAAATAAAGAGAGTGTCTCAAAAGAAAGATGCTGGAGATGTGCAGTTATTTCCTTTTCAAAACATCTATGCTGTTAAATTGATCAACTAAGAAATAACACTATATTTTTCTTTTCACCTGTTTCTTTACAGAGGTAAAAAAAAAATAGAAAGATAAAAATGATCATGCCAGACACCTAGCTAGTTCAATACTGATTTACATTTGATTTCATTTTCAATTACCATCTGGATTTTTGTAGATATGGAAACAATGTTGACTCTATACATTTCCTATCTTCATTTCTCTGAGTAAAAATGAAAGATGAGTTACCATCGGACTAATTATTGAGCAGATGAGATAGTGGTCCAGAGTCAAAAGGAGATTAGGAATTCAAGAAATCTCAATACAGTTTCAAGGTACTGAATTCACTCTCCTGAGCTTCTTTACACTACTTTATTTTTTAATATTACAATTTTAGCAGTTTATATTTATCCTCAAAGAAAAGCAGAAGTATTTGCAGATGAAAACTGAGCTCAGATTCATTCACTAATGGAAGTTTTATGTTTAGTAAGTTGCTAAAAATAAAGCTTATACTTGACTTCTGGAAAATATTTAACTTTGAAATGTAAAATATTAAAATTAAGAAAACTAGATATTCATCTGTTCTGCAAGAAGCATTATCCATAAGTATCCCACTCAATCACCAGCACAGGAGCACCAGCTTCATTTGGCTGTTAGTATAAAAGCGAGGTGTTAGCTGGTTCCTCTGCCATACACAATCTAAGAGGACTAAGACTATTTTAGCAGTTAACGCTCTGAATCATAAGGATCCACAGAAATAAAGCCTTTCAAAAAGGCACAGTTTTAACTAGTTCCTGCTCGATCTGGTAAAAGCACCAGGATGTGACATATCTAGAGGGGTGATTTAAGAGCACTACTAAGTTGGGGGCAGATATCAGGATGCATGACAAACATCCCTGCCAAAGCTGGGATATAATGTAGTAACCTCTATAAAGTAGCAGCATATTGGCAAGGGAGGTATCTAAACTTTACTACAAACTTCAGAAACAGAGAGTTTCAGACTTCAGAAAAGCATCATTTGCAGCCAACATGGGCTACCAGATGAGACCAAACTTTGAGTATTCTTCTGCAGGACTGCTGCAGCACAGGCAAAGCACCCAGCAAATAGAAGACGATCTGCCAGCAGACAATGCTGAGAATGTCCACTGTGATATAATCCAATGCTGTCACTTTTTTAATAGGCCTTCAGGCACATAACCAATGATAACATGTCGGTTGAAAGGTTTTTCTCATGGCATCCAGTCAAAACAAAGACTTGTATACGGTGGTTTAGAAGTACAAAACTCCAGAGATAACCAACCACGCTTCTAATAACCCCCCTTCTCAGCTTCAGGTGATTTACAAGCTAGGAGAATTCCTGCATCAGAAGACTTTTGTGTGTTTAATGGACTCTAGTGATCATTATTCCACTGAACTGTCTATCTGCTCTTGATACCTATTTCACCTTGGTCATCCATTCAAATAGCAGTAATCCCCACAGTTCGACTGCAGACATATGGAAAAAGTTCCTTTTGCTTAAACTTGTCACTTTCTAGGGAGACAGAAGTGCATTAAATCTTTCACTACCAAAGCAAAAATAAAGTTCATTATTTGTGTTCTCCATGCTGTTCACCTGCTACAGAAAGCTTTTCTGTAGAACATTCAGAATTGCTATCCTTATCTTTTCTTATTCCATTACCCACTTTGAGATAAGAAAGGGAGAGGAAGAACAAAACTCAACATTCGAATTGTGTCAAAACACAGGTTTAAAAGATGGCAGGACATTTTCTATTTCGCTTGCTATTTCCTTCCTAGCAGCTTCTAAATGTCTAGACGTTCAGTTCAAGTGCTAGAACAAACAGGCCACTTCAAATATTTTCATCCTTCAAAAATACTGAATTGTGATAAAAATATTAATTTGGATGGAAAGATTAGCAAGACAGTCTGCATTTTAGCAACCTGGAAGAGAAGGCTTTGACTCAAATCTGTACTCTGTTCAATTCAGATCATACAGTTTGGCCTCAGGTAAAGTAGGGGCTCATGACTAATATTCTGATAACCTGTGACCCCAGGTCATTAAACATGAAACAATGCACTGGTGGGGTGGGGTGCGGGATACACTGCTTAAGCAGGTATCTCCAGAATGTATTTCTACTTGGAGAAAGCAGCCCAGTACATTGCAACGAAGTTTCATTTAGTTGAAAATGTCTGAACCCACTCTTAACTATCATCACTACTTGACACTGGTATGACCACTACTGACATCCTGCATGCAGTTCTGTGGCCGGCAACTCAGGAAGGATGTTGTAAATTGAAGAACTTCCAGAAACAGCACCCCATTAATATTAGATGAGCAGCCTCAAGGTCAAAGTTTAACTTAAGTTGGTTTAGCAAAATACTAGGCTACAACAGAAGTTAAAAGGCATAGAGTGACCAAGGGAATATAGGGAAATCTCAAGTATGACAGTAAGGAGTACTTCAGTACAGCAGAAAGGTGATAGATGACCTAATGAATGGACAGACAATGAACCTAGACAAAGTCAGATTTAATAAGATGCCTGTTTACCCTTTAAAGGTAATCACCTTACTAGAAATTGGAAAGGATTTTACATTGTCAGAAGACAAAAGAACAAAAAAATTTGTCTGCACATGCTAGATTACTTACCCACAACCAATGCATGTGAACCACAATATCTGATCACCTTTAACAGTTGTCACATAACAGTTGCCTCTCCTGATACTCATATCAGATGGTATGCACATAAGCAGTTCATATTTTGATCACTTCGATTATTTCCTTTCTTTTGTACCTTTCCCTTTCCTTAAAAAAGGCCTCTGCTGTTTGAGCACCATTCCATGAATATGAAATTACAGAGGCTTTATCAGGAGTACTTCAGGAATTCTTAGAAATCTAATGCAACACTCATTTATGTAGCATAAAGAAAAAACAGTAGAAAACGTGCTGAAGGCATAAAGTGACCTTTTCTATCCCTTCCATCATTACAGAAATTAATTTTTCATTAATATTCTCAGTAGCCAGGATTATTAATAAAGCTCAGACAAATGTTAGGAAAACCTGTAGTCCTCTTCATTTGGGAAATTAATAATCTGCACTACAATGAAGTTTTTATATGCAAGCTTTATGCCAAAATAATTTGCTAGTATATAAAAGCACAAATGGCAACAGGCACACTAGGATGTAATAAAAAAAAAAAAAGTATTTTAGGGATTTGTCTCAGACAGCTAGTGTAATCAAGCAATTAAATCCCAGTAGCCAGTGAAATACTAGGACATGTTTCTTATCAATGTATGCCCAGTATCTGAAAGATTTCAAATACTTTTTTAGTGGTCATCTTCCACACTGTTAAGTACTGCTTAGGTTTTTCCTGCAGTCAGGGAATACCCGACTAATAAAAATAAAATCTCTGTATTCTTAACTCTGTGTTAGAAATTCAGAGAAAGTAAACTCTTAAACCACCTGCAATCTACATCATAGCACTAAACAGAACATTTGTTTTCTTTCATGCTACGACATTCATGAACTTTAGTAAACTTAAGTAAAATATATTGCAGTAGTCATACAATTTATCTTAAAAATACACTGTTACTCTTTTGAGGAGATATAGATTATTTGGGTGAAATTCCAGCACCTATATTACATAGAAATTATTGAAAAATTAATCAACTCTTTAATTAAAAATAACATGTGATAAAGTCATTACTTAAATGCTACTGTTTTTACTGCTATGAAGTTCATGTAAAAAAAGCATATATATTTTTTTTCCCAAGTGAAAAAAATCACAATGTGAACATACTCTACCACTGTGCAATTCCACTCCATAGAATTCAAGCGTTCGTGCTATATTTATGTAGCAGGACTCTGCTTCGGATTGCTTGAGGCCACTAAAAGAGGAAAAATAAGATAAAATATATGGACCGTAGTCAAAAATAAAAACCTCAATACTATATTTATTCCAAATGCAGAAAACCAGAAGAAGCCCACAGCCTGCTGTCTGCCAAATTTATCTCATTAACTAGTGCCATGATTTCTTCACTGGTGAAGGGCCTCCTAAATGTCTCAAAAATTGAATGAATCATACACAAAGTTATTACTTTAGCAGTTCTGGACCAGCTGTTTTTAGAAAAATAATTTGTATCTGTTCTGTTTAAAGAGATGAGGAAACGGTTCCCCTGTAAAAGCTTCCTTTATAACAACAAGCTGTATCTGTAAATATTCTATACTGCATAGTCTCTCCGGAGAAAGTAGTTTAGAAGAAAGATTAGAAGCAGGAATGTAGTGAAAAAAATAAAGGGGGAGAAAGAACATTAAATAAGTTAAAGTTATGAAACTCACAGAGGAAAAGCCATCTGAGTTTATCTACAAACTCTAAGTCCTAAAACATTTTTTCTCATGCTGATAGATGTGAAATGTGCTGCAAGATTTACAAGTCTATCTTCTAGTAAGCTTCTACAATCCAGAGACTTTTTTTCTTCCAGAGAGGAAAAACTCAAAAATCCCTACATCTCGAATAAACATTATGTATCTTCATGGAAGGGAAACATGGAATCTACTAGGAGTTTCAAAACTGAAAGAATCCAACAGTAATCCCCACCTATCTGATTCTCCCATGCATCTTGCTAATTATTCATCTGAGAGGAATGCAGTGTGGCCTAGACAAGATTCCTTTAGGCATGATACTGAAAGTGGCCCCTTCCAATGAATTGCAGGGCCAAGGCCAGTCAAGAACCGATCAGAGAAGAGGCAGCTCTAACCTGGAATCTGCCGTAGCCTACTGACATTTTGCTGTGCCCACAGACATCCTGGTTTCACAGCACAGGTGAGTGATTCAGGCACTACAGAGTGTTTGAGTAACTTTAAGATGCTGAGGGATGCATGTAATATCTACACACATCTAAGCAGGACAGACATCTGATAGCATCCTATCATATCTGCAACCAAGTGAAGGGAAAAAAACTTCTTTACTAGGCGAGCTTCCAAAAAGACACACATAAAATTACGTTAATCAAATGCAATTTAAATACATCCTGTGAAGAGCTGACATAACATTGTGTTAAGAATTCCAGATACAAAAGCATTCCACATAAGGCATCAATTCTCGTTTTTAAAAGGGACTTTATCACAAAAAGTGGACTTCTAATATTTTCAGTTAATATTCACCCTTTCAAATTCCAGGCCATCAAAATACTATGCCCTGAAATACCTATTCTAAGAAATATTACATCAGACTTCGTGAAACTGAAAGTTCTCTTGACCTGGAAAGCCACTGCCAGCAGTGTGGCTTGAGGATGTCACAATATTAAAGAAATGAGCAAAGACAAAGGAAAAAAAAAAAAGCTGTTTGCCACAATCCTGAGACAAATTGCTTACTCAGATCTACATCTACAGTGACTAGTGTCACTTTGATTTTGAAAAACATTAGTAGACTGTATCTCTTTCACTGTGACAGAAAGGTAGAGAAAAAAACCCCACAAAATGACCATTATGTTATACAATAGGATGCTGAATATGTTTGTAAGAGTACATTATTTTAATTTTTTAAATTTTGATCGAAGTTTTCATTCAGAAAGATAGAGAAAGTCTGTTGCATACCGACAAGATGTGCCTGAAAATTTTAATTTTCAATTTGCATGCACGATCTGCATCAGACCAATCAAGCCTTGTGTCTTGAAGGGCCAACAAGACAAAATATCTCAGCACAGACTTAGGTCTTTTTTTCTTCCTTGTTGCTGTTACACCTCCCTACTCAATTAGAGATGAAATGGAACCTTGAGTTCCCTTAGCAGGTGATAGTTACTCCGTGAGATAAACCGGCAAGAGGAAAATGGCCTTGGTATCTCTTTCCAATTTTTATAGCTGTTGATACCCAAGGGCTAACAAATATCATCTAGACTATAAGCATCATATAAAGTTTTAAATGCATCCTTCTCCTTAAACTGATGGCTAGATCTAGCAAGCACTACAAAAACATTACCAGTTTGGATAACATCCATATCCTAAGACCTCAGGCTGTTTATGAGTACATAAACAAAAAATGGTAAGAAAACCTTGTTAGAACAAACTACATACAGAAAAACCTCCCTAGGGATTTAGGGATGAAGGAAAATTTATGAAGCTCTACCAGTTCAATATGACAACAGTTACTTTCTCAACAGCTACTTACTGTCCACTGAATAGTGTCTGATATGAATCTGTTCATAGAACTACTTTCTCAGGTTTTGCAAAACAACGTAAAAGCCAGAAAAAAAAAACAACCTTGCACCGAGCTACAATATACAAGACATGACTTCTCAAGTTTGCGTGATGTTTTTGCAATTCCAGCCCTTTAATTTTCCTTTGTGAAAGTTTCCCAAATAATAGACACTAAAGAATGAAAAAGGATAGATGTTTACAGGGCTGGCTTTGCAATCCTGCGTTCTAAGAATGCCAGGTAAAAGGGATAATAATTTACAGATATCCCCTACGATCTAAAGTTATTATTATTTACTCCAGATCAGCAGAAATCTCATTTCAAAACACTGTTCTTCTCAAATTGCAATAAGATAAATTTTCCCTTTCTGTCTTTCCTTCTCAGGCCTCGTGAACACCAAAACCATTCTTGTCAAGTATGTTACTGGCACTGATCTAGTAAAAACCATGCCTCAGTATGACTATGAATGCCAAAGGAGGATGAAAAAAATACTGCCAGGCTATACAATAATTTGTCTGCCTGTCCCTGCAACTCAAAGAAAATACCCATGAGGAGCTAACTTTCGAAAGGGCGTTAAAGCAATACAGAATTTTTTTTCCCAGTCCAGCTTATTCAAGTATTTTTGTTCAGAACTTCAATTACCACCACCTATATGAATTCAATTACAGTAGTTAAACTTCTCAGTCATCAAGGCTTCACTCTACCAAAAACATTCAATGAAAGCATACAGAAAAGAAAGGAGTCTTTCCAACAGACCCCACCACACCTTTGTCTGGACCAACAGTAACTTCTGGTCTTTTCTCTGCAGGATATAACCAGTTTTATACCTCTGGCTATGATAGAACTAAATACGTAAGTTCAACCCAAGAATCTTCAGAATCTTCCCTCAGTGGTCTCAAAGACGACTACTTCCTAAAGACAACCAGATTTATTCATGCCTATCTACAAGTTCCCCTCTAAAAACTTCTGAGCCTACTGCAAAGTGCAAATTAATTCAGAAGGAGAATAGAGGCCTCAGCTGTTGTGCTCCTGAACATGAACTGCTAGGACAGGAGTTCAGATTAGTACCTACACAGAGGGAATGGTTGCAGTTAGAGTTCAGTGGTTATCTTTCTTTCGCCACATAAATGACAGGGCAACATACATGTTTGGACTGTCAGACAGCACACGTGAAGTTCAGAACTGCTCACTACACCTACTAGCAGTAAAGAAACAAGAGAGAAGTGAGAGTCCTCGATGACAAAAAAAGTTGAGGAATATCAGGGGAGATGGAAATGGAGATATTTCAGGGTAAATCAAAGAAACTAGTAAAGTAGGGAGTTAGCGCTGCTGCAGTGAAGCTGTCAAGAGAACAAGTCCATAGAGATTCAGATTTCATTTGCTCAAATGCTCACAATTTCTTAGGCTGGTATATTTGCATTCAGCTTGCGAATTTCCAATCAACACCATTAATTCTAAAGCTGCAGTCTTACAAGAGACAAATCAGCAGGGTCAGAAAGAGTAATTAGTAGCAGACTGACTAGAATAATATGTTGTATCCTTTATATTACACTGAGGAGAATGAAGAGAAAGTACAATATTAATCGAAGTGTTTCTTGCTGCTTTGGTTTTGTTTTGTTTTTTTCCCCATAGATAGACCAAAAAAAAAAAATCTATAGGATTTGAAAAATGGTCAAATGTCCTTGATCCAAAAAACCCCTCAAACAACTATTACAATGTTCTAGATGGTTGCCATTAATAATGTATAATGCTAACTGATCTACTAGTTGTTATAGCTATAAATTTATTTTAATGTTTTAACACATTGGCATCACACTCTAAATGTGATTACTATAGCATGTACATGATAAAACCAAGTATATCATTTAATAGAAGATATATGAAATAAAACTGTCTATTGTACTGAAACCACTAAGAACTTGTCTTCATTTTCACATCTTCTTTTTCTCTCTTTAAAAACTCAAGAAATGAGAGAGAACTAAAAATTAATATTACCTGTGTTGCTCATGTAGTGATTCTACTTTGGTAAGAAAATCTTTGTTTTGCTCTGGTATAAAGTTGTAGTTTGACAGGTATCCTGAATGATGTACTGAAGCATTATAATCTCCAAGTTGTGCTGTTAGGAAACAAGAAACACAAAGTTTTCATAGTTAATTGATTATCGTTCAGAAGGAATTCCTTCTCCTCTTTAAAGCACATGCATATACAGGGAAATGCAGGAATGACAAATTATTTCCCAACAGACAAGCAGTGTTAAAACCAGGGATTTGTATGACATCAGTGAAGAAATTTTTTTCAAAATATGCTTAACATAGCTATAATCTTGGGCACTGAATGACTCAGCGCTTTGGTTACTTATATAGCCCTATTTCTGGATCACAAGCTCTAACATCACTAGACAGGCATTACATGCCACACGGCACAGACGTACAGTACTGTAACATTAGAGGAAACCAAATTGCTTCAGTAAGAGATGGAAAATGAAATCAATTTGATATACATTTACTTGAATATAACATATTAGAAGTCTTCAACAAGATCTGTCACTTGCAAAGCATCTACTCTTCACACTATCAGGTAAAAATTGTCCAAACTACCAACTGTGGCTTTGTCCTAACAATTCGGTTGTTAATCTTGCCTCAGCTGAACATGAGTTAAAGCATGAGAAATAACTTCGGATTTATGCATAACACTTCCACACTGCTACCAAAAGTAAATATATTTTTACAGCCAAATAAACTATAAAACAATTTGAAGGGATAAATTTGTAAGGATTTTTAAAATAATACTAATTAGATATTTTTAAATAGTAGTAGATATTTTTAAACTAGTTAAAAACTAATTCTTATCCACACTGGGTGGTATAACTGAAAAGAAATGAAGGTACAAATGACCATAACTTTATTGCTTCAGTCTATGCAAGTTTTCTTCAAAAGCTAGGTCACCGTAAGTTTATATCCTGGAAAACATATACAAACCTTTTACCTGTTATAAAGATGCAAGGTTGAGGGCATCAGAGAGGTTGTTTCAAATAAAGTACTTGCCTATTTACCACGAATTTACCTCGTTTCAATTAAGCAAGTAATTCAAACACGGTACATCATGAAATCTGTGTTTTCATGAAATATTTGAAGATAATAAATTGAAAAACTGATGGTATGTTTAAACAAATAACTAGAACCTGTACAAATTTGCTTTTTCCCTAAGGAGCATGAAATAGTTATGATAAAGCATTACAGCTTCCCAGAAGTTATTTGTATGACTTGTAAATTAACAGAAGACAAAGTACCTCTACAGACTGCAGAAAACTCAGCACAGAAAGCCCCTCAACCAAATCAAAGTTGAAGAGCATACTTTTAGGAACAATACTACTACTAATTCCAGAAAACACAAAGTATAGAGGAGTGATTTAAATGATTCTGGTTGGGGCCTGAAGTTGTGGACTTCAGAAACAACTTAGAGCTACCATAACTGTGGAGTATCTGTAATGCAGGCATAACTAATATTTTGCCACTTACATAATTCCAAAAGCATGATTTCCATGGCCTAAGAAATGGATACAAAACAATTCTCGGGCAAATGCCGACAGAAGCTAATACAGTTGCCCACCTAATTGTCAGCATCAAGGGAAATACTTAAATTAAAAAGTGGACTAATAAACAGTAATTTTTTCTGAATGCAGATGTTCATGCAATGCTTAGCCCTTTCATTTTAAAGGTAGCCTGAATTTTAAATTAGCAAAATGGTTGGCAAAAGACTAAATATTTACCACTAGAACCAAAACATATTTGAACACTTCTGTCAAATAATATGTCTCTGAAGAAGAAAATGAAACAAACAAACAAGACAGAAGTTCCAGAAGTATAAAAAGGAACTGAAATAATTTATAGGAATATATATATATATATATTAACAAAAGTCCAATTCTCTGCCAAGACTAAGGCTAAGGCAAAAACAATAAACACACAAAAACTTTAAAGTAGGTATGTTAATAACAGTGTAAAAACAAAACAAAATTTCACATATGACAATAGCTGATTGAAGAGTTATTCCTTTATTAGCCATTAAACACAACCCATCTTTTCTATGAAATACAGTCTACATTTTAAAGCTTTGCTGCAGCTAGCTTGAATTACATTCTTGTCAATGGGAAGAGACCAGATTGCCAGGAATAAGACAACATAATTGTCCACTCCAACTTTATTTACATTAGGTATAATTATTTTTTACTGTAGTTTTACCTTCTCTAAAGAGGGCAACTGCTGTTCCTTCATGCATTATCAGGTAGAATCTTCTTGCTCATATTCCAATATGGAGATTACTCTGGTCTATTTTCCTCTTCCTCCTACCTACCAGAGGTCATGTCAACAAGGGGAGTTTAGAGCACTACTTGCTTCTCCAACTCCCCAGCCAACTGTCACAGTTGAAAATAAACTATAAATGCTGATTTGTAGACATCTTGGAAGACTAATGATCTTGTCCATGATTTAATTGTCCAAGTAGGGAAAAAAAAAAAAAAGTTAGGGCATATCAAGACCTCAGTAAGAAGAAAAACTCGTGAGTTTTCTACCTCTTTACTGGATTTCTCCAGTCTTTAATTTTCCTGAGCCTCTGCTCTTTTCTGGAGAAAGAGCAGAGGGGCAGGAAAATTAAAGACCTTTTTCTAA
This sequence comes from Bucorvus abyssinicus, assembly GCA_009769605.1. NCBI lineage: Eukaryota > Metazoa > Chordata > Aves > Bucerotiformes > Bucorvidae > Bucorvus > Bucorvus abyssinicus. The sequence goes on from CM020027.1 coordinate 29,725,203, forward strand.
TCTGAGCTTCTCCTGACATTGCTTCTGCTTTGATCCCATGAACCAGCAGATACTGACTTGATAAAGTTACAGTAAAAAGCCCTATATTTTTACCTTTCTCCATTCTAGCCGACCGTGCTCTTTATTTCATTATAACTGGGAAAGTATACAGAGTAAAATGAAAACAAAATGGAACCAAGGAGGAGTTGGGAAAAAAAAGATAAAAATCAGTTATTTGAATATCAGGTGGTTGTATTTTAGAGTTCTATATCTAATAAGAAAGTCTTTAAAGAAGGGAATGTGATGAACCATTCACTTAGAAGGCTATAATTCAATAAAAAGAGGACACTTATAACTCTCAGTGAAAGAATAGTACAATAGCCAAGTAGCCACAAAATACTTTACATGAATGAAGTTCCACGTTGACCTACCAAAACAGTAGCTGTACAAGCCTTCAATACTCCAAGAATTTATAAATGCTTGAAAACCAAGTAAAAATCTTGAGAACATATATGTTTACATGGGATATGAACTGCCTATGCCTTCTTGAAGCTGAAACAAGCCAATTTTTCTTCAGATTTGAAAAAGAATTTGTTCAGTTTGAACAATGTCGTGGGTATCTATTTTTGTCTCTGCTGCAGCAGGAAGACTTTTGTACAGGAAGGCATCAAAGAAAAGGACTAATTCAAATGAAAAAAATTTACGTATTTTTATAACATTCCAAGGCATTTATGTAGCACTGATAGATTACAAGGAGAGTTCTATGGGTACACATTCATCTTCCCTAGAAAGAGAAGCTCAGGTACCAGATATACTGTGGCATTAAGCAAAAAAAAAAAAAAAGGAAAAAAGAAAAAGAGAGAGCTTTATAGAGGGAAGATTTGACATATGGAAGCAAAACAAGCAACTGATGCCCACAACTCTTACAGTAATTACTGAGGCTTCATTTATTCAATTATTTCTTCCAAGAAACCATTGGTCAGTCGGCTTATGCATGAGGGTAAGCCAGCACTTACCTCATTTCTGCCTTCCACTACCCCAAAGGGAGGGTGCAAGAAAGACAGGCCCAGATTCTTCTTTGAGTTGCAAACCAAAAGGATGACCGGCAACAGAAATTCTGGCATTGGAAATGCAAAACTGAACTGGAAGAGCCCTGAACAACCTCATCTGACTCTGAAGAAGCCCCTTCCAAGATAAATTTGCCTATGGCTCTTTCTTATGTGAAGTTTGACATCCAAGCTTTCTGCTACACAACCAAGATAAATATTTGTTTGGTTCCAGTTTTTGAAATTAATTTCGTTAGTTTTGAATGCTAGCAGTATCAAAATACCAGCATTTCAATCTGGCCTAATTGTCACAGGCAGCCCCAGAAAACATGATGGTAGAAAAGATAAGCCCGTAGCTTTTTGTAACTTAAAGGGTGACCAACTTCTACTTCCCATCTATGTGATATCCTTCAAGGTACAGAAGACAAGTTGGTCTCCAATTCTATAGAGTTTGCTTGTAAACAATAATAAAAAAAAATTGCATAAAAAGTTATAGCACCAGAACCTATTTCTGCATATGGGCATTCCAAGTAACTACAGATGTCAGAAGGTAAATGTATGAATGGGTCACTGGCTAAGCATGATGGAAAATAGACATAATTTAGACATATTTATATTAAAATAGATATATTATAGATAATATGGACAATTTTGCCCAAAGGAATGCCTACAAAAGCTAGTCCTTGGAAACAAGTTTAATAGCCACTTTCTAAAGACCTGAGAAGCGTACTAGAAAAACTTCAAGTAGGTTTATATTGAATTTGTAACTTTTTGCAGTGTTGAATATTTTAGGTGACATGAATAAAGCAGTGAACTGAGCTGCTTGCTTTTAAAATAGGATAATTGCATAAGCAGATCAAGTTCCCAGTGGAACAGAAAATAAAAAAAATGGGAAAAGTCTAGCATACAAGCTGTAGAACTAATTTAACTTTTATCAAGGAGTAAAAATCTTTAGGTATAAAATTGCAATCCAGGATTAAATTATAAGTTAGGGTCACACAACTGGCCTCCAAATTAGCACAGCAGTAATGACTGATGTGCTGAGAGTGAAATAATATTAAAGACTAATGATAAATTTGTCTTCATATGAACCCTGAGGTACAGAAAGAAAAGATAATTCCTAATCTGTACAGTTCAATCAGTTTAGATATTAAGCGATCACTTGTTGGCACAAATAGAGGACAAAAGAAAGATTATTCTCCTCATAGTATAAACTAAAGTGGCTACTGTTTCTCAACTGTATTGACAAAGTATTCAGGTACGAAAATGCTTCTGGAACCAGAAAATAATCCACTACAGCAGAATTCAGTTTCAAAGAACCAACATAAAATACAGACACTTATTAAAGAGAGACAAAATAAGCAAAATCCATGTAGCTGTAGAGATTGAAGACACCATGTTGAAAGTGGTTATCAGAGAGAGATTCCAAAAAGGACAGAAATGTTCATAACTGGACGCTGAGAGAAGGAAAGGTGTTTCAACAAGTGGAACTTGTATCCAAACAAGGATGAGAGCATGAACTCTAACCCACTCAACCACTGAGTAAGCGTGATATGCATACTGGACAAGTAGAACTAGCTATCATGTGGATAAAACTAACCCATTTTGTAAAAGCAAATAATGCTTCACACTTAAGAGCTCTTAAAAAAATGTTCAGGCTAGAGATGACTGTAAGTAGCTGCTTATAACCAATTATGACAGCTGGTCACTTTGTGGTAAGATAGAATGAGTAATTAGAGATCAATAAAAACAAAGGAATGTTTGTAGATAAAAATGCCACTATACATCCACAATGGTGGTCTCCAAGTTATCCGTTACTATTCCAGAATGAAAAATGAGTCAGTCATTGTAATACCTTTTATTTTAAAAAAATAAAATTTAAAAATCAGCAGCTCGAAACGAAGCCACAATGAAACAACAAAAAAAATCACAAAGAAAAAGAAGAAACAAATTAGAGAATATAACTTCTACAAAGTTGTTATTTCTGCATCTCAAATATAACATGTACTTCAGAAACCATACAGTCACAATCAGAAAAAGTACTGAGAAAAGCAAAGCATAATCCAAAGTACAAAGAGTATTCATTTTGAAAAAGTATGGGGATAAAAGACTTAAGGGAATAGTTATCAGTACTCCCAAGACATTAAGAGGTTTTGCAGAACTAATGCATCTTAGCTACTCTGATCATTTGTCATGTATGTTGTATCTCAGCATTCACCAGTACTCATTATAGTAATACTGTACTACATGGACCTTGACCTTGGGTAACTGTTCTTTTCCCCTTTTTAGTTATGTTACACAAAAATATTTAACAGGTTCATCCACTTTAAAGTACCTTAAAAATACGGAAGAATAGTACCAATAGTAACAAGTCTACAAGTCAAGTAGAAAGTCAGCTCCTTCAGCTACAGCACTGGGCAATATCCCAGTCTGGGGTTCTCCACTCCAGAGACTGCAGCATTGTACTCTGTTCTGAAGTGTTGCAGATTCAAAAAATTGTGACACAGTGGAAGAACACCAGGCAATCAATACTTGAAGTAATGATCTCCTAAAGTGGCCTCTGCATTGCCTAGCACAAATGCAACATATAATTAAGGGAAAACAGCTAAAAAAAGTTGGATTGCTGCTGTACATAAACTATCAGGACCAACTCAGAAGAGCTGTTGTACAAAGAGAAGCTAGCAAGCTCAAAAGCAACAATCTAGACCACAGTGATCCATGTAGAAGAAAATGGTCGTGTATTTCAGTTAATCTCTCCACACAGATTCTTGTCTTGGGAGTTTCATCACCACCACACAGATAACACTCTGGTACTGCTGATGACAGATAAGACATGATAAAAGGTACTTGTGACTGAAGTGCATTACTGCAGGCTTCAGAAGAACAGATGGGACATGCACACAATCGTCAGACTACCCAACACATCTGGTAAATATTTTCAAACACCAGAAATTCAGGTCGAAGTTCTCTTTATTAATCCAGTCTGATTTTGATTCTGAAGCATAAGGGCTACAGGCACTCTGCACCGGAGAGTAGCAGGAACCTGACTGACCTCTGAGCAAATCCCTCAGCTTACACGATGTCCTTGCGAGCACGATTTCACTTCAAAAAACATCAGTGGAGAGCATACACAAAGAAAAATCCCCAAATGCTAGCTATGAAAAGCAGGAGGTCCCTGTAAATTAGGAAGTCTGAGATTTCAATGTAATCTCCGTAAAGAGAGAAGGGCAAAATGAATACAATTTAGAAGAGTCAGGCAAGAAAGTTGAAGGGGGAATTATGTGTGACTCTCACTGTAGAGATACTGTCAATGTTCCTCTAAATCTTACAGCCCACATTCTCCTGATATCTCAGCCTTCTGGCATTCCTGAAATGCTAACAAACTCTTATGCCTAGTTCCTGAGGGACGTGCACACTAAGCTCAGCTTTCTTCAAATCCTCACCCTCGCCAGCCTTCCTTTTCTTAGAAGAGGTTAAAGCCCATTTGAATGCCAAGCAATCAGTCAACCCCTTCCTGAACAAACTCAGAAAGGTAGATAGCAGCGTGCTAGAGAAACCTCCTGGTTCTCAAAGAAGAGCTGAGAGAGGAAAAATATCACAGGAGATAGAAGACATACCCCAGTCATAATGAATCACTGAGCAACCGATGCTCAGGAAGAAGAAAGCTTAGAAGTATTCATAACATCTTTTGCTGGCTTTGTTGCTGTGCTTTAGTAGATTCAAGTCCCAACCTAGCAAAGGATTTAAGCACATAAGTGCACATTCCCACCAAACCCATGGGACTTCTTACATACCAGTAGTTAGTCATTTAAATATTGTTCTGGAAATGGGAATTTACCACATGAAGTGATAGAAAAGAAGTGGTGCAAAATCAGCCTTGTGACATTTTAAATAAAAAAGTGATACACAAACTGCACAGGTCCCTTATTTAATTCTATAGACTGTACATCATTCCCATTTTACACTAATAAAAACTAAGATGTACTATTTATCTTTAGACTGTTTTTTCAGTATGAGAGTATCCTTCAGACTTAATTTTGAATTTATTTCAAATGCACCTTAATAAATTCTCCTTTAAAAAGGATTTCAAAATCCACTGATCATTTCTGTCAAAAAGCATGTTTACTGGAAATAAACTAACAATTTATTCTTCAAGGTCTGAACTGCATCCACTTGGTCACATGCTATTTAGACACAGTATTCACACCCACTGTGTTTCCCTGTAACTTAGCTCCACCAAACACAGGGTGTGCCACAACGGTGCAGAGTAACATGTCAGAGCTTTATTTCAGAACCGCAGCGCTGAACCCAGACACAGAGAAGCAGCACAACAGACATCACCCCCAACTGTCCCTTTGCGAAATTCAGACAAAGCTTGTGAAGGTCAACCATACAACTGCCACGCAAAAAATATAGTTAAAAAGCAAAAGCATCAAACACCAGCCTTCACACACAGTGGGAGACACCTGCCTCAGCCCTCCCGCCAGTGACAACAGCTCCACCTTTTAAATAAATAACCATAAGGTTGTCAGACAACAATGATTTCTCCTTCTGCATACAAAGGAAGTTAAGAGGAAAAGAGAGTGGCCTGAAAACCACCAAGAAGTGGCAGTAAGAAGGAACAGCTCAGGTAGAACCAATCTATGGCAACTTCAGACAATGGCTTTTTGATAAGCAGGTACTTCATATCTAAGAACTTCAACTCTCCTTAATACACGATTTAAATAGTTTTTGCTGTTTCAATTTCTAAACAATTTAAGCTGACAAGAATCCTAGAAAACATGACTACATCAGAAGACCTACACACAGATTTCAGAAGGTCTTTCCTATGCCATCATCTCTAGGTGAACAGCAACAACCCGGTACCAAAACAAAAACTTTTTTTTTTTCCCTTTAAGAGAATATGTCTGTCACTCACCACACCCACCCCCCCAAAAAAAAAAAACCAAACAAAACAAAAACAAAAACCCCAAACTGGTAATACTAGCACTACAATATAGCAAATAGCTGCATGGGAAACTCCAGAATCCAACATGAAAGAGAAAGATTCAAACACACTAACAACCCTTCCACAATCTTAACTGACTTATTTTCTTCTTTAGTACAAATACTTGTAATAGTAGGTACCCAAAGCTCTAAAAAGAGAATGGTCATAAAACTGAAGGGGAAACAGGAATTACTTTGGTATTTGGGGTATGCTACCTGTAACATAATTAATTCTTAAAATAATGTTAAACCTGTTTTGTGAAAAAATATTTGAAATTATTCTGTGTTCATTTAAATTTCTGTGCTTTAGCACAATCAGGTCAGCAAGACTGCATCTAGCAAACCTAAAAGTTCGGAGTATTTCAGCCCTCAAGTGCCCTGCTGTGCCCCCCAGGGATACAGGAGCACGAAGCATTTCCTTTGGCAACAAAACTAGGACTCCTGCGTACTATGGAAAACTTGTTCTGGTTTCAACTGTTACTACAAAGCTTGAGGTTAAAGCTCCATTTAATAAAAGGGTGCAGCATATGATATACTTAAACATAAAAGCGAATGTTTTATAGCCACTTGGGATTTTCACAGCTACCAAAAGTTTATCACTTTCCCCTCTGAAAACTGTAATTTAATTATTTAGCTTGGTCCTTATTTCAAGCAAAAATCACCTCAGTCATTCCTGTGCACCTTGCCAGCCTTTCCGCAAAGAAATGAGATAAATATACATCAGCCAAATAATTACATAACTATTCTACTAGATTTTCTAGTACCAGTCATATTCTACTAGAATGCTTTCCCTGACAATCATTCTTACAAATATACAAACTCCACTGAATCCTTAATCTGTTGCTTGTTTGTTTAATGAGAAAGGTCTTCCTCCAGCTGGTTTTCACTGTTTAGAATGCCTGTGAGGCACAGGATCAGGCTCCATTTTTGTTTTCCTACAGAAGATATTTTTTGAATATCATCCTTAGAATTTTTTTTTGCCAGTTGCAAGCAGATGAGAAGGATATGAGTTCTTGTAACTAGAGTCACCTTAACTGTATTGCAAAGTGCCAGACAGTTACATATTTAACAAATCAAATGTCTTGAAAAAACATGACAAAAGAACATTGGAGTTTGAGTCATGAGTTTACCTTCCCATTAACTGTTCTCCAAATGATCTCTCGCTTCCCTAGAATGCCTTCCTGTCGATATTGTAGCACATAGTAAGTTTCATTATTTTGCTTCCAGTGACAATGAAAACCTGCACTTATCAACAGTACAAGCACACATAAATATTGTTATTCTAGTACCAACCTTTGACATAACAAGAACGTTTTTTCTACTTTAGACTGTCTAAAAACCCGCACCTTCTTTACAAAGTATCAGCTGTAGCATTTTGAATATTCCACACAAATAGATAAGGAAAGAAATTTTTCCTTATTTTTCAGTGTCAAATAGCAGAAAAGGTAGTTGGTCAAATACACTTATTAACAAAACAGCGAACAGTTATCACTTACATTGCACTGCATACGATGCCAGGACAACAGCAGAACTAATGGGGCATGACAACCTGGGAAGAGGGGAAAATACTTTTATGTAGACACAGACTGTATAAATTGTATTGTTAACAATGTCTCTGCAATTAGTTCAGCATGTGAAGACTCATTTCTCTTCAAAGAGTTATCTGATTTTTTTCTTACAAAGTTTGCTTGTCAAAGCACAGTCAGCCTGGACATTAAAAGCTAGTTGATGTGTAACAGCTTCCTAAGTGAATGGAAGTAACTAGTCCTAAAAAGACATGCTCATATTCTTGCTGGATGCTTATTCGGGAAAGCAAAAGGAGAAGGGATTTTTGTAGAGCTCTGGACATTATTTTAATAGCTGCAATCTCATGTATATAGAACTAGACAGAAACACTAAAATTAGCCAAATGCCAAAGCACAGTTCTGATCTCGTGACCAAAACTAACTTCATAAAAGAAAAAAACCCAGCACCTAAAGGTAATTTACATTTGGCAGCAAATGCTCAGACCACCTTTCCCCTCTTTTATTACAACGTACAATCACAAAGGAATCACAGGTAAAGGAACCACTGCGTATGTGCTCAACCTATAGGGAATATAAACCCGAAATCATGTCAAACAATAGCATAAACTGCCCTTTGCTTCTCCCTCTTGATTACTGCACTAGACAGCGGGTCCCCGCGTTTGGAATACCATGCCTGGCACACCATGCCTTGCTTAAAGATCTCTCAGGTTGGAACTGGACCTGCAGACAGACAGCATCTCCTACAGCGCATTTGCAACAGACTTCTAAACTGTTCTCAGTAAGTGAGCTATGAGAAAATTTGTAACTTTTCTTAGTAATTTGATTTTCTTTTAAAGCAACATTTCATAACGATACCCTCAGAAAAAGGCTTTTTTAAAAATTATTTTATTTTTAAAAGAATTAGAGAGATATTGAAGATTCTTATTACCTTCCTTCCACAATATCAGTCTTCAATTGCAGGAAGAATAAGTGCCTAGAACAGATTTTTTTGAAAAACAAACATACATATGTTTATTTTCATAGAAAAAGGTATGGTTTAAATAGTTACATGTATTAGCTTTATTTTATTAGATTTCCTCACAAACTATACAAACAGATGAATGAAGCTCAGTGGCATTTACGAATATGCAATCACACACCCACTCGCTATTACAACAGTTTTAAAGATCTTTGGCAATCTGTACTAAAACTCCAGGACCACAGGATTAATGCTACAACGGACACTACAAAACTCAAACCTCGGCTCTCTTTCTCCCTGAAATATTCATCCGCGAAGTAACTTAAAAAAACAAAACCAAAACCCAAACAAAAGCACAAAAAATCCCCCAAAACACCCAACCCCAAACTGTGATAGTCTGCCTTGGAAATACTCAATGGAGGATGAGACATTTGTCAAGTAGCATATGATGACAAAAGCCTCTTAAGCAATTCTCCAAGAGCAGTTCAGTCTTGCTGTTATTAATGTGTTTGACAATGTTATTTTATAGTGATACTGGAGAGTTGGGGTGTGAAGAACCATAAAGAGCAGGTCTTTGAATAATTTCAGTTTAAAACTGCATAGCAGCTTATAACTGTATGATTAGCAAATACCAAAACAGATCAATACCTAAGTTTTCTACAAGAGGTATGATTTCACATGCTGCACTACCCTCAAGTCACTGAAATTAACAATGATGTGACAAAAATGCCAGATTAAGGGGGGCCTGCAAATTCTAAGTTCCAAATCATGTACACTGAACAAAACAATCATTCAATTAAAGCTTTGTGACAAGTTAATTGAAAATGGCTTAAGATTCACGTACCCCACCACGCTAAAATAGGCTAAAAAAGAGAATTTTAAAGGTCTACTGTAAACTGAAGTGTTGCAGATCTTTGCATGTTCCAAATAATGGGCAAACTAGAAAAAAAGAACTGTTATCTGTTCTTGAAACAAAATAAACCCCACCCTCCCACACCCTCAGCATTAAATCTACTACACATGTTCAAAACTGACCCAGTGTTGATACTAAACTTCTAACAGACTTGGGGCATGCGGACAGCTTAAACATTGTACTTCCCTGTCTTTTAATCATTGAATCTCATTAACTAAGGGATCAGAAAAGGAGAAAAAAATGCAAAAGGCAAGTCCTTTAGTGACAAAGGGCTCAAAAAAAAGAAAAAAAGGAATCCAAGGTGCAAATAAACCAACTGCTATCTTTGCACTAGCTTATACTCTGACTGTATTTCAGAGTTGTAGGCTGTGTATAGCAGAAACCATTCATTATGAGCATCACATCAAGCTGTCAATTCCAAACACATTTAATACACAGAATTACATGAAGTAATCTACCCAGTAAAGCATAGTTTGCCAAGCTGTGGAGATGGGAAAGGCAGGTTTTACTCATTCTTAGTTCATGGAAGCAAATGAACAGAAGTTACCTGGTTTGTTCTTGTTGAAGTGTGTTAGGATCAGGTATAAAAAACCTTACACGAAAACGAAGAGTGCAGGGAAAACCTCCTGCAATATTTTAGAAGCGCAAATCAATTTCTTGTTTAAAGAAGAGCCCAAGGTTTTTATTTCTATATTTATTGAAAAATTACATGAATGACCACAATAGAAATCTCATGTTTTCTCATGAAACTAAAATAAACAACAAGAAGTCTCTCCTGATCCCCCAACACCAACTATCAGAAGAAAATGCTCTCAGATATTGTGATGCTTTTGTTTAAACTACTTTATATATGCTACTTTACATAAAAAAAACCCAAACATTTAGTTATCTTTGCCTCACAGGTATTAGAAGAGAAAAAAGCAGCAAATATATTTGCAGCATCTCCATTGGTATGGTGATCAATTCTACCTTACACATAAATACTAGAAATTAACAGAAGTTCACCATGTTAACTTCATGCATTTTTCTTTCAATTCATACGCAATCTACAGGCCATGGTAGAAATAAGACAGCTGAAAAAACATATATTAAGTTTCACAGCACAAATTGGGACATCACTCAGTCCTCCTAAGCTATCTGGCAGGGTCATGCTGGCCAGCCTGTCCTTCTTGGTAAGCATTCTGTGTTACCCAAAGCTGTTTATAAACAAGACATACTAGAACAACACATGCACTTGGGAAGTGTGTGGTGGCGGTTTTTTGCTTGGTTGATTTTTAATAAAGACAAGCATAAAATTATTTTTTTTCTTACTCTACTTGAGACAAGAAATTGCCAGAACCTCTAGATGGCACTGACTCCGGTTCCCTTGATCAAAATCACTCTTCTTTCTTTATCTTCCCTATCAGGAGGAATTTAATGGTACCATGATATGACTACTGCTTTCACAGCCACTATGTCCAATACTGTTCAGAAGCCAGGTTTAGATTCTATTACAGCATCAAAGTTAGTGACCTACCAGATCTTATTAGCACTCAGCAGTAAGCGATGTAGAAGGCAGAGATAACTAAAGAAAATCTACTATCTGAACACACTAATTTACAAGAATTGTACTTATTCTAGTCATGGGAACACAGAAAAACAGGACTACATAGTTACAATCAAGATATTAAAAAGAAGTCTTACCTTTTAACTGTTTTCTAATAGGTTTGTTTGGTTCAAGCCATCGCTGTGAAATGAAAAACTATTAGATGGATTAAAAATATTTACAAATGGATATTGTCTATTTATGTGTATGTGTGTGCATGCATTTGTGTGTATACATATATGTATGTATATATGTGTACATGTATACACCCATACACATGCACACACATTTATTATTTACTATACTTACAGGTGAATCTACTGAAGTTTCATTTTGCTGTAAACCAAAATATTCCTTCTCCGTCACACCCAACTGGCTATAGGTCATATCCAACAAAATCTGTCCAGTGTCTTGTTTCTGAAAACAAGAAAACTTTAGAAGTGAAATCCTGCAACACTTACACATTTTAAGATACAATTAATTGAAATAAATTAGTTTTTAAAAAATGCAACTCATCAACAAAAATAGCTAATTCATTGGTTCAAAGTTTCTTAGTAATAAGTTTCTGATAATTGTTTGGGATTTTTTTTTTTTCCTTTAAAGAGGCTTTCTTTCCAGAATACATTAGGCATGTGAAATCTCATGAACTCAAGCCCTTGAGGTTGGTCCAGCAATTTAATTTGTAGCCGACAAGGTCTCCCTTGACCATACTCTTTAAGAGCAATGCCACTCTTCAGTGCAGTAGCCTGCAAGGATGGTTTACAGCCACATGAGGCTGCTCTAGCCCCTGCTGTCACCACCAAAGCAGCTCGTTCTGTTTCCATGCAAAGTCAGTATACACTAGAATGGGGGCGGGAAAGGGGAGGATGCTGTGGTCCCACCATAAGATCCTGTACTTCAGCCTCAGCTCCCACCTGCCTCTCAACATCCACACACCGAGCTGCTGTTCAACCACTTCACTTTATGCCTAGACATCCCTCAAGGCAGGTATCACAGAATGATTGGTGTAACTGGGGAATTACACAGGCAGTGGGGATCCAGAAACGTAAGCAAGGTAAAATTTTTGCCACACTAAATAAGTATCTCCACGCCATGGCATTGTGGAGACCGGATTAACCAAATTCTGCCAAGGAACACTGCAAACCAATTCTTTTAAAAAAACCCAAGCACATAAAAACCAAACAAGATTGCAATCCTAAATATGCTAATACCTAACAAATAGCTTGCAAGCTGTATGGTGTTTTAGATCTACACTTTTATGTATGAAATTGTTGGACAGAACAGAAATCAGCCGGTCTGCTCGGTATCTTGACTATTCAAAAAATTACTGCAAACTAATTTTTCATATTATCTTCCAAATCTCACTCTTAAAAGCAGAAATAAACTGCACACATGCAAAAAAAAAAATTACCAGAGGATTATTATTTATACTGCAAAAGACGAGCACTTTGTTCTGGAACAAATTTCTTAAAAATAAGTTTTGATTTAATTAAGTTCTGATTTAATTTCTTAAACAATCTTTGGAAACAAAGGACTTAATAAGTATGATAGTGACTACATTTTTGTGGATGGCCCGTCTTACTCAGTGCATAATATTGCTCATTTAATAAGCCAAGAACACAACATTGTTTGTTTCTCTTTGTCTAGACCTTGTTTATTTTACAACACAAGTCCTGTTCAGAAAACCCTGTTGTGTTTTGGTTTTTTAACAGGGTACCACACTGTTGTAACTGAGTGCTTTAAATAGTACCATATTCCATAGTTTTCCCTTATCTCATAAAAGCAGTCTTCCTATTTAAAAGATGAGAAAAGAGCAAAGATTCAAGCAATAGACACTACCCTTTCCCATCAAACACTCTCCCATCTTGTTTAATTTTCACCACAAACAGTTGAGGTCTCGCAATAAATCCAAGTCCACTCAGGCCTGAAAGTTTGTGCGGCCATCAAAAGCAGCAGCTTTGTCTTCTCCTCCTCCAGCTGCATATTCCTGCTCTCCTCCTTTTGAACAGGCTATTGTTCCTTGGGACATTGAAACCATGGCACTGATCAAACCCAAGTTTTCTTCTGAAATAGCGTAGACTTAGATCCAGCTTAAAAAATGAAATCTCAGTGACAGATAAAGATCACACAACCAATCATTCCTCATCGCACAAAGCCACAGTGCCATGCATCTGTCAGGCAGTTCTGTCCAGCACCATTAATGAGGTGGGCTCCGCTATAAAGGCTGAGATTTACTATCAGAGATTATCCATATATATACACAAGAGGGCCCAATGAAATCAACTCTTTGAAATAACGGCATTTCCTGACATTAATACGTTCGTCTTTAGCACTGCCCTACTATACATACCATATTCATTTCCCCACGGTTGTGTTTTCATAAGCAAAATGTTAGAACACTTTTAAGTGATGTCACATGACACCTGCAGAGCTCTATAATTGCACATCTTACTTCTGACACGAGCTAAATCAGCAACTGAAGTTATATTCTGACCAAAAGCAGTAATTACAGGGAATGACACATAGACTTTATTTCAATAGTGTTCAGGCACCTCCGGTTTCATTAAAATGGGGCAGGCGAAGACCACACTAATTCTCTCTTTGGATTTCAACACTTCTGACTCCCTTCAGTCTCATTTCTTTGCAAGAGCATTATTGCCTAATTCCCTTCCCTTTTTTCATGTTTCTGGTCCTTCACCCCAATTCAGAAGCCTTCACCTTCTCTGACCCCACCCCCTCACAACTGCACCCTCCCTTTCCCCCAGTACACAGGAACTGCTAAGCCTTCTCACTGCTTCCCTGTACAGACAAGCAAGCTCCCTGCTGCGATATTCTTGCTCAGCAGTCACAGTTCTCTCTTTGCAATGTTCCCATGGGTCTCCCAACCCTAAACCCAGCTGGTCAGCCTGTACTAGCCTCTTCCACCTATATACCTACTGTTTCCTTCTCTTCATTCTCTCCACATTTCCTATCAAAAGCAATTTCCAGGACTACTTTTCTGTAGCTCCAGTTATTGCTTTCTGATATTAAAACCACAAAATTTCTTCTACAGTGCCTAGATCAAGCACCACTCCAGAAATCTAAGCTAAGTACAAAATGTCATTTTAAATTGTTGAAGCCTACACCCAAAAATAAAGTTACCACACAGCTCACACTGCACAATCTTCAAGCTATTTTGGCCACAAACAGTTTTGAGATCTAGGTGTAAAGTGAGGCAGGCTAAGCATGTCACATCACTGCCTTTGAATTTTGACATCCATTCCAATACAGTCCACAGCCCCAGCGTACTGCAATACTACAATGTGTCAAGTGCTTCACAATACTCCCTGGTGCCATAAGAAGAGGGTGGAAGGACATGAACACCACTCAGCTAAACCAGGCGCTAAGTTCTCCTTAATCCTGTCAACGATTACAGCAAGTAGTTAAGACATTAACAAAGCTCTTGCCTTTCTACAGTGAGATAAAATAAATCATGCACTTTCCACACTAGCCTATTCTGTTACGATGACATGAGCTCTCAAGGTAATCTTACGAATTTTAAAGAGGCTTGCTTGTTTCCACTCTGAAAAGAAATTTACATTTATTTAATCTTCCTACCCATCCGTATTCTGAATTGTTAAAAGCTTTGCCCCTCGTAACCACACACCATTCACCTTCACTTAAATTTGCCTTAAAATATATGTCCCCTGATGTTGGACAGGCCAAAAATCAATACTGAAATCAGTCATAACTAACACCTATTACATTCTGCCTGTGCTGCAGCAATTTCCTGTAATATTTAGGGAATTTAGATTAATCAAGTTTAATTTCTAGTAAGCTACACAGTTTTGAAGAGAAAGAATCCCTTCCTTACTTTTAATGTCAAGTACTGCCTAAAAGCTGGGGCAATCAAGACCCACCGACCTGCATAAACTAAGTGAATTGCTAGTACTTTGGAGTGGAGGGATAAATATGCAAGTAATCCTTTTAAGTTTGTTAACTACCACAGAGTAAGTGGTACAAAGTGACACTTTAAGAGGACAGTCAAACATACAGCACATCTCCTTGTCCCTCTCCTCTGCAAGAGCTTTCTGCCAATGATAACCTCAGAGTTAAGCACCAGCTAAGCTTATGCAAATTGAGTCTCACTTCAGACACAATACCCATCATCCTTCATGTGCTGTTTGAGGTCATCCTTCCCTAATTAACCTGTAACAGTCATCCACCACCAAACAGCCTGTGTCCTTTGGTCCAAAATGTCTGAGTTTAAAAGAAAGTGTAGCATTTTGTTCAATTTCCACACCAATTTTACATGCAGCTAATTTATTTTCTATTCTGTTAACTTTGTCCTCTTCTTGGAATTTATTTACTCACCTGATGCTTTTATTCAGAGCATGCAAGATTTTGTTTAGCTAGAATAAACAGTCTCTTCTTTCCTTAGGTCCAGACTTTTGCAGAGCATCCTAGTTGTACTTTCTATGCCTGCCTGACTGGAACTGCCCTCTTTTGACTGTGAGTAGCCAGGATCCACAGGTGACATCCCCCCAGAGAGTGGCCTCAATGCCAAGACTAATACTGTTAGTACCCCCTTGACACTGGCTGAAGATTCCTGCCTGGTGCATAATGACACTCACCTTTTTCAGAATGATAACAAGTGAGCAGGTCAGCCTCCAAACTACCAGTGTTCTCCTCCTCTACTGTTTGTAACTGAAAATTGAGCTTAAAAAAAAACATTACCTCATCTCATGAAAGCTATTTGTTTACACTACGGATTTCTGTCACTGCAATTACTCCTTGTTCAAGATAACCTGCTACCTCACATTCCTGTATCTCTTTTATTGTTAATAATGTCTCGAACCTTACAGTTTTGATATACTGAAAAAGATTGAATAGCAACATGTTCATGAAATTTGAGTCAAAAACTCTATTAATTTCCTTCCTGTTAAACATCTCATTTTCAGCAAGATCTACTGCCACCTCTTAAGCCAAATCCCTGCCCATCCCGTAACTCTTTGAGATTCCACATGCTCCAGTGCAGTATTTTTCTACATAAAGGTCATACAAAATATTTATTCAAGCCCATAGAGTTTTGACCCACTGCATTTCCTCTGCCTCAAAAATGATTTAAAACAAACATATAATGAGGTTAGTCATTTCGGTTCTAACTTTGGAAAAACCTCCCCTCCACTTACTGTTTCCTTCAGCATTTATTACGAAGTCAGGCCCCACTAAGGTCTAACACTAACAAGCCTGCTGTAGGTCAGCACACTTTCTCACTGTGCTCAAAGGCATCATCAAATTTCATACTGTTTTAAGGTTTTCCAGTCACAGAGTATACTGAACTGCCTCAATACAAAACTAAATATTTGTTGTCAGCCTGAAACTTCATACAGCAGTTCTTTCAACATTCAGGGACAGATTAGGACTTCTATCATCAAAAATTATCCAGTAGGAAAACTTAGTGACAAAGATCCAACAATTCTGCATCACGGCATTTTACTATGAACAGTTTGAAGTTATAAAACTCGCAGCCACAATCAAAGAGAACCTTAAAGACTTGTATCTCTGCACATTATTTTAAAATACTAATAGTAATTGTTGGTGTTAATTGTAACAATCATGCTCCTTCTCAAATACTGAAAGAAGCAGCTTAACTGAGATGCTGAGGAAGAAAAAACAGTCCTCACAATTTGAATTTCAAGTCATGCAGCTTTTCTCATTGTTATTGCCTAATAATTTTATTTCTAGAATGAAACCCTATTACTAAAAGTCAACCAGTCTAAAAGCAAAAATCACAGGTACTAAGACATAAGTGTCATCTCAGAAAGATAATGCAATACAGAAGCAATCTGACACCATAAGTTTTATCCCTTCACAAACATCAATTTATTGGAAATTGAGAGGCATATTTCCCAAGTGGCCATTCCTGGTAAATGAGTCAAAGTAGAGCAACAATGGAAAAACTGCTGCATGTCTGTACCAAAAGTTACAAATAAGTTTGCATTATTGCTCAATATACATCTATTAAACACAACCAAATATGGTATGCGAGCACGTTCTGTATATATTAAAATGACAAATATCATTTTCCCCATGGGGAAAGCTTATGCATTACTGTCTTAGAACAAGACAGAAGTAACATCAGAGACAGAAGAGAAATAACCTTATCAAAAAACACAAACACCTGAAATTTATTGGGAGTCTTCAAGAAAACCTGGTTACAATTCAAATCAAGTGCACCACTAGGTACCAAGTGGAGTAAAGTCTTTGTCTCAAAAGTCTTTTTGAAAGAAGAATGTTTCCAGCTCTTAGGTTACGTGCACCTTCTGTTCTGTGCCTGGACTTTGGACATGTTCCATCTAAGTACTGAAACACATAATGGGGAAAAACCAAGAGAGGCCATTTCAGCCTTGCGGAGTTTACATTTCTATTTGGATTGTAAGCAATGTAGTGGAATGTGTCTGTCGGTACTCCCACATCAGCTTTCTTGATAATGATGACCTAAGAACAGCACATACCAAAAGTTACACTGATTAACTCTTTGTGATACCAACAATACAAATTTCAGATTCACCAAAACTGCAGTATAAACACCTTTAAATAAAAACAATGAAGAAAAAAAGCCTATCAATTCACTACTCCGCCAAAGCCAAAAATGCAGGAGAAAAATGACACTGCTCTCTTGAAATTAAGTCTTTATTGACAGTTGGTCAGGCTACTGATATTCTTTGGGCTAAGCACTTAATTAGAACAAATTTGCAGGAATAAAATTATGCAGCAATCTTTAGGTTTTCTCAATAGTTAGAAAGTCTATCAAGTTATTTCCACAAGCAAAATCCACCTTCCTTCTTCCTTTACCCAGTTTCAGGGTATTTGGTTTTCATTCTCACTGCTACAGATAAAACCACTGGGAAAAGAAAGTACCATCTAGCAGAATGATAGAGAGACTTAGAGCTACAACTTCGACAGCTTCATAAGCCCGTGCAGTTTGCTAACAAAGTTTGATGTGGGCTGTATAAAAGCCCTGTTTCTACAGAATGAAAAGAAAGTCAAATCTTTATTCTCCCTGTTTTCTAAAAGGTTCAGTATTGGGAGATACCATGAATGTTCTACTATAATTTTAAAGATGCCACTTACTGCTAGTTCAAAATTTCGAAATACCTAAGTTGTTCTTTTCAGTGTGTCAATAGGTTGTAAGTTTAGACTACTTATTCTGTCATTTTTCTATTAAACTTAAATGTCAAATTTACTAGTCTTGAGCATCAGTGCAGTGCCAACAAGGTATTAGAAATGACAACTTAGGACTACCAATTTGCTTAAATTCAAAGCAAATGTCTCTCAAGTTTCTTCTTACCCTTGATGTTTCTTTTTTTTAATGTTAATTTTCTCTATAATCCCCCTATGCCTTTGAAAGAAAGAAATCCTCTTGCAGTAACAATTTTGTATTCAGATAGCTGCTACATGACAAAGTGATGCTCAGTGTTTCTCAGTCTGTTGTCATTAGAATGTGACGAGTCTTCAATTCCATTTATGCTATGAAATGGACAAAGGCCAAGCTTTGAGTACCTTGCTTTTTCCCACTCACTTTCCACTATTTGTGGCAGAAAAGTATAATCCTATCTATGAATGTAAAAATACTTATGTATATATGAATATTAGCCTAACATTAATGTGTAACATATACCCTTAGATACTTAGAGCTTCCATAAATCACAACCAGGTACCATAAGCCCACAAAACACAACCTGAAAAATTCCCAACCTTGATTTTCCACTGATACGTTGAACTTCTTTTAAAGAGAAAACACTACACCTTATGCTTTGTAAGAGGTGATCCGGTTCAGCTCCAGTTTTCCAAACTCAGAAGAGAAAAATTCAACAGATTTCAGCAATAACAGTAAAAACTGAGAAAGTAAAAGACTAGAAACATATTTACAATATTCACAAGACACAGTATGTCTTTTTATCCATATATCCTGTATCTATGTCCAGCAATTTCAGAAAGCCCTTTCGTTTTAAGAATGTATTGCTACATTATTAAATACATTGCTGTCAATTTGTCTTATGGATAATCATGCCATGTGATATGCATATTTAATTTTTCAAAAATATAGAATTACCAATTGACCCAGCATCCAGAAATTAATACAGTATGGAGTAAAATCAGATCTATAAATCAATGTCTTGATGTGAGAAACAGTTCCTTTAAAGCAGCACAGAAAGACTAGTATGGAAAATCTGTTTAGAGTAAAACTTAGTTTGTTTCAACATGTGCCTAGATTCCCAGATTGACCACGGCCATTGTGACTGTTTCCTCACAGATATAAAACTGAATGATGTTGGCAATTAAAGTAAAAAAATACAGTCAGGCAGGCACAAACTCTGTGAAGCTGAATTTTTCTGTTAACTTAAGCACAACTTGGCTACCAATTTTTCGCAGCTTTGCTTCAAACGCTTTTGAGAACTGGACCTTGCGACACAGTAAAGCCTGCTGCTTAGGCAGACATCAAGGTTAGATAATCAGGAAGGGCCATCCTGGCAGATAAGCACAGTCTCCCTCTGTACTGGTATGAAAGCCTAGTCCTTGAAGAACATAAATCTTCTGGTAAACCTCTTCTTTGCATTAGCCCATAGCATAAGCCAGGCAGCCACACTCTCTGTTTCTTTTCAATAAAGCAATAGCGGGTTCTGCATTACCCCTACAGCAGTTCAGCGTTACAGCTGCAGTAAAAGAGGCCCTTCTGATTCCTGCACGAAGGAGGTAACCAGCAGGGATAAGCTGGGGGTATGCTGAAGGCAGGGAGAGACATCAGCTGGGTCTGGAGTTTCAGAATGGTTCCCATTTATCATATTGCACTCACGGCTTAAAGGATGAAATGAGAAGCAAAGTTCACTCGTACAGTGCTGGACGTCAGGCCAAGCACTAAATTTAAAGCTGCGTAAATACCTGTTTGCAAGGAAGAATATACTACTATGCATGGAGTTCAAAAAGTTTTAAATTCCTCATTTTTCAAAGATCCTTGTGCAGGGCAGGAGGGCAATTACACTAGCTCTTTGACAGATAAGGCAATTCTTACAGGTCATGCTAGACAAGCAATGGAAATTGTATACTAACGTCCTCCTCTTTCTATTATATACCTACTATCCTTGTACCCCGCTCCTCAATGCTCTTCATATCTGCTACTTCATATCTATATATGCACACACACATATTTATGTATATAAGTATACATACATGTACAATATATAAAACATACACTAAAATATGAGACTAATTCTATATACGTTAGAATGGAAACCATCTGTTTACCTATCAAATAACTTCTATTTCAATAAATATCCAACAGACAAAGTTCAAAAGCAAAATCGGTTTGCAAAGAGAACAGTAATAACATCTAGGAAAACACATTTTTTCAGGTGAAGTTTTGAACCTCTTGTAAGAAGACATCACAAAATCTAAGATACCCAACAAAACAGCTTCCCCAGCAAAACGCTTCTCCTCATATAGGGTAAACTGGATAAACCAATTATCATATACACAAATTCACATGATTATACTTAAATTCATGCACAGGTTTTTTCTGCGTGGTCAGATAATTCCACTGAAAATTGATTGGGGAGTAAAGGTATTTCCTTTGTTTTAATTTTAAAAATGAACTAATACTTTTAATAGTACTGAAGGTTATAAACCAAAATATTTACAGAATACAGTAAAAATGAAGAGTACAAACCTCTGTTAATCCTCTTTCCTCCCTGCCCTCAGATAAAGAGACAACAGTGAACTACAAAAGACTGAACAGAACTGTCCTACTAAGCCATGACGTCTTCACTATTTATATCATCGCTGCATTTCAGAAATTATGTACTGATGTCACTACAGGAATTTACAAGGCCTCCTCCTTTGAGTACTACCAGTCCTTTGATGGGAGAAAAGGAGGAGTACATGCAAATTTGGAAGTCCCCTTTAAATATGAATTACTTATTCATAGCTGACAATGATCACCAGATCTGTTTCTTCATGGATCCCATATCATACAAAAGACCTTTTTCCAGAAACATTCTGCATGCCATGTTTTAATGACATTTCAGTTGTTTGACTTTAAAGAAAATTGAAATAGCACTTTATAAATCCATTTCATAAACAGTAATTCTGCAATTTGTAATGGCAGAGCTACATCTTCAATATCTTTTGGAAATCCCATGCCTCAGGGTCTCACATTTGATCTTCAGCTTTCAAACAAATTTCTATGTATTTTAAAAAAAGTAGTTTTTTCAAACTTACGTTGACTTTGAAGCTTTGTACTGAGCCATCCAAAAAGTGGACATTACAGATTATTTCTGATCTGGTTTTCTCTTTTGGTAGTTCTGATGCTCGTATGTTATTTATCCTCCCACCTAAGGCTCGTAAACGGGAGTTCATAACTATTGCTGAATAACCTATAAAACAAAAATTATGTTTAATAACAGTTCTTACAATTCACTATGTTTCACTATAATTTCACTATGGTTTTTCAGAGAAACCCACATCATCACATTATGAAGACCTCATTAAACCCCAAATACCTATAGCAACAAATGTTTCTTACAGAGGAGTAAGTTGTAAAATTAGCACATTGTAAACCAAAACATAAATGCATATATAGAGGGGCTTCCACGTTCTAAATGTGAACTTTCTAAAGACAATCACAGCTAACCCCTGAAACGTATACTTAGGTTAGGCAAGGGCCATTGCCTTAGTTTACATCTGTAAAAACCCAAACACCTACCAGAAAGCAGTAAGGCAATGTGAAGACAAGTTTTTATCATCAATAACTAGTAAATCCTTCACCCCGTTAAAGATTTCCTAGATATTTCTATACTTAGCATACAAGTTTCACTACAATAAAAGAATTCTGTTTACTCTCAACAGACAAAACAGTCTTGTGTTAACACAGATCACGTTCTGTCAAATAGCATTTTGTTTCAGGAATATATATACAAACACCATATGTAAGGCAACTAGAATTAACATTAAAAGCATATCAATATTTTACAGCCTAGCATACATAAATTCATGAAGCCAGAAATTTATATGCAAGAACAAACCCCCCTCCCAAAAAAAAGTTGTTTTGTTGGAGTTTGTTTTTTTCTTTTTTAGAAAAATATACATGAATGCCAAAACTCTGAGAACCACTTTTCGCAAATGTAAAAAAAAAAAAAAAAAAAAAAAATCAAACCCAAACAAAAAACCCCCACCAAACAAAAAAAAAGGCATTCATTGAAATAAGAGATGAATTAAATACAGTCACATCTGCAAACATTTCAAGCTCCTCTTCACCAGATCAGTTTACCAATTAACATCACAGCATAATAGCAGCTGGCAAGCGAAGCAGAGGATAGTTTTCCAGGTTAATTACCATAGCAATTACCAAACCATACCTCACCTGTTAGAGGCTGGCTACATAAAGACTTACATAGTATGAGCGTTTCCTAAACTGCTGGCCAAGCTAGACAGGACCAATGTCAAGACTATTTTGCAATCTCCCCTCAGTAGTGTGTCTGCCTTAAAAGGTAGGCTGGCTTTGCTTTTAAGCAGCTAAAGAAACTTAACAGTTTAGAATAAAATCACTTTGAATTCTGAACCATATCTACTCACACACCACTACAAAAAGCAAACGCGAAATGCACGAAGAGCCATGAGATGCAAAATTGTATAGAGCACCAGAGGCAACAAAGCAGTGCAGTGGTCAATCCTTGCATAACTTATGTTAGAAATAGCTAAACCAATGCCCTTCTCACAGAAAACTCAGAAGTCAGACACAAAAAAAACATTCAACAAGTACTCTCATACTTTTTTTGGTCAGCCAATGGATACTTTGCTATTGTATATTACCTGAAATCAAACCCAAGTTGCCAAGACTCATTTATTTCATCAGCATATTGCATTTTTTCCTAGAAGCAACAGTATTTTCCTATGCTTTCCTGAAGACACGGTTTTGGAGCTTTGTTTGTTTGTTTGCTTTGGGTTTTTTGGTTTCTTTTGGTTTTAAAGAAGGAAAAAATGGAAAAGGGGATCTTTAGGTGAATTCTGAACAGTATTTCCATATAAATCACTATACATTCTTATTGCTTAGAAATTCTTCTTGATAGACAGTCTGCAGTTAATCATAGTATGTTAATTTTTTTTTTTTATCCAGAAAATGGGCTTTCTTATTCAGAAATCATTGTTGTCAAATAAAACATGCAGTTGTGTAATTATCAAGGACATGCATAAAGGTGAAGACAGATTACAACTGTACATGAAGCCTTCAATCTCATTTTCTCAAGTTTTCTAGCAGCTAGATTTTAAACTATTTTTTCAGCACTGTGTTCGTTTTTCACCAAAAAGCCAGATGATTACATGAATTATACTGTACAGTCTTTTCTCCCCTTTACACTCTCAGAATTAAAAAAAAAAACAAAAAAAAAACCACACAACAAAAAAATCCCTTTTCATCTGCAGAAATAGCTCTCTACCCACTAGTCCACTGATGAGTAAAAGCAGAAAGTTATTCTTTGCTGTGGGCCAGCCACTAGATGAGGAAGAAGGTTTTTGGTAGCCAGATTCAAAGCTTTGTCAGCCTGGCTTTCAGAGCTCAGTCTGCAACACAACACCTACTGCTCCTGGAGCTTACAGACCTCTCCGCCCTTGAGAAAATGCTATTTGACCCTTCTGCTCATATTCCCCAACCTTTCTCATCTGCCACCCCGAATGCTTCCTACCTCACACTTCCACCACTCCCTTTTGCTAAGTATGTCCTGCTTCTCTTCTGCCTTAGCCTGGCTTCAGCAGAGAGCAAGGACCACAGGAGTCTCCAGCGCTTGGTTTCTCATCTGCCTGGAGAATGCAAGAAAATGGAGCTCAGCCTCTGCACTCCTAGTGTAGAGCGTACTGCGGGACAAGCTATGCTTGGAGACTCTGTGGAAATTTTGGTATCTAATCCTAACCACTCTCCAGCAGAGCACTATTTTTTCAAGTGTTACTGTATAGCTAGATCTTGTTACTCACTTGTTCAAGCTTCAAATATATAAAAGTAGATAAAATAGGATCAATAACATTTTTATATATAGATGCTTGCTATCCAGAAAGAAACCCAATGCTCCCCTCTCCAACAAAACTCCTTTATAACTGTTAAAAAAGTACACCTTAATAAACAAACTGATGATTTTTACTTAACTGACTGTGCATAGCAGCACAAGTAATTACAGGTCCATTTCATACCAAGGTCCCTTTTCTGTTGAAAGCCTAGCATGACACCTGGAACCTAGTCCATGCTCAAGGTAGATTTGGTAGGCTAGGCATAGGTCCCCTGTGTTCCTCGTAACTTAAACCCCTAACATTTCTTCTCCACTAATATATCAATTTCTACATGAAAGTCAATCACTGCCCCCAATAAACCATATTATATTCTCTAAACTCAAGCCCAGGTCTCTGTTGAACGCTGTCAGCTAGACACAAGAGATGACAGGAATTTCACCCTAAAGCTGTCTGTGACAAAGATTAAATTCTGTTTCAAAGGGTTTCTCAAAATAAGAATCGTAAATGGTACCAAAGAGAGTGCACAATATGCATTGTTATTGCTGAGCTTCCATGTGTCCTCCACCAAGTCAGACCTTCTCTTTTCTATGCCATAAACCTGTTACCAGTCTGTCTCCCAGCAGCCATAGAAACTAGCAGAGAACTAAGAGTAACATGTACTTACATACTTCTGTTCATTATGAAATCAGAGAGTTGCTTAAAGTTACAGTTGGTTTTTTATGCTAGTTCTTCACAGCTACATTTATTTTAGTATCTTCAGGTTGTATGCCAGATGCCCCAAATGATACAGTAACTCTGAAATTCATCACAAGAAATTGAAACCTGCTAGGGAGACCCATTTTGAGTTCACAAATGAAAACTTGGAAATCCTTGATTTTTACATTTTTATGTAAAATCAAACCAGTAACGCAGTCCCGAGTTCATGCTTTATGTTTAGAGCATGCAAAGAGCCCGAGCTGAGGCTGTTCTTGACGGAGCCAGCTGACCATGGAAACAGTGCCAAGGCCAGGATAAAGAGCTGAGTGGACACCACAGCTTTTAGTGAACTGGAGCTCAAACTGCCTCATGAAGCCCCAAGAAACTGCCACCAGCTGGAAGCCCCGAGCAGAGAAAGCCAGGTTCTCTACTTCCCACCTACATGGCCTTCAACATGACTGCAGACAGCAGGCTCCTGAAGGAGCTAATTTACAGGTGTCACACCACAGGCACCAGCCTAGGTCATTTTGCGTGTCCTAGCTTAACAAGCTGTACACTCAGTAAACCTGTAAGGAAATAACTTTGTAAAGTCTTAGTCTAAAGGGTAAGGGAAGGAGAAGGAACAGAGGTGAGCAGCTGAGTTAACACCTGATCTACTTCTTTTCTCCCATACATATCTGTGTTTAAACTGTATTTTAAATAGGCCCAGTTTACTGAAATGGCTCATCAACCACACTGCAACATAAAGGGGTACATGGAAGCACATGGAGCTACCTGCAATGGCAACTGCTTTTGAGAGACGCTGAGAGTCACTGAAATCTCAGGCAAGACCAGATGCCGGCTCTAAAAACCAGTGATCAGCCTCTAGCCCTGAGCAGCCAGGAGTGGCCATCATACGCAAATCCCAGCCCTCGCTTCGTAGCCTCGGGCAGGAGGCTAATTCACAAACCAAACCAACAAACAACTCAGAAAAATTTTATTATCATTGACAAGTGCATAGTTTAATAATTATTGCCCTTTCACTGAAATAAACATCTCAAATCGAGAAAGTTGAGAGTTGTATTTTAATTAAAAACCAAAAAAACCCACCTCCAAACCCCAGTTATTTTCACCCTAAAGTATAAAACAAACGTGGAATTTTATCCCAAAATAAAACCATGCAACTTGGAGGCTTAAAGAAGGAACAAATACAGCTACAGGAAGAAGTTAATCTTTTCCAAGTACATTAAACACAATTCTGGACAAGTTTGGTTATGCATGCCTTCTCCTACAGTAACGCTGCAGTCAAGCAGAACAAAATTAATGTGTTTACCTCATCTTCTGTATTGAAGACTGGCTTTTAAAAAGACTTTTTCCGTACCAGGTTTTAATCTCTTTCCAACTCACTTTGGAGTTGTTGGTAAAGAAACTTACAACCTGATTCTCATTATAACTACTATTAATATGCTTGATACCAAGGAACTAAATCACAACCAGATTTGCTGACTTAAGGATCTTCTACATATAATCACACCATATACAACCGTGAAGAGTTACTTTAAAAAAAAATCATTCGTTACCACTATTTCATTGGGTAAATGAGGATATTTCTACTCCTGCAAGTAGATGCACTCATGTTTTTTTTCTAGAAGCAGACTACCACGCTCTTTCCGTATAGAAAATCAGGGTTTCTTCATAGTCATGGCTGAAAAAGTATAGTACCACAATGGGCTTTTGAAAATCGTAAAGAAAGAATCTGTGGGAATGTCATTTATGAAAGGATAGTGCTTCCACACTCTTTCACTGTTTGAGTGACCACCCCTGACAATGAAGGTAAAATGTATTAAAGACGTAGCCAAGTCTTGTATGTCCTTTCAGTAGTTATATTTTATAGTTACCTATACCTTTATTCAAAATACATGAAAAATTAAATGAGAATACAAAGAGCCATAACAAATTAAAGTTGCCTTTGTATCAACATATAGCCCTAAGACAACCAACACAAATGCACTTCAGCATCCACCAGCTTTCCCTATTTGCTTGTTAAAACAATCTCCCAAATTATCCTCAGAAAAAAACAGCCCTAGTGAACTTGAAATTTTTGTTGTAATCTATATTCTGATTATTATTGCCATGTAGTTAAGAATTATTCACACCCTTCAAAGCCATATCTATCATCTCAATGAGGGTTGAATTATCCAGCCAGGTTTTCCAAATACCAGACTGAAGTTTAACTCAACACCCATGAAAAACAGCTATTGCTCTCACTTTCTGCAGAGTCTTTTCTGCATTCCCAATGAGAAACTAGATGTCTCCCCATTAAAATAAAATTCAGCTCTAATATTTTGCAGGAAAATTCTGTGTGGTATTTAACCACAATACAATGTTTGCAAGTTTCCATACATATTACTGGGCATTACTAAAGCAACAACTAAAGTAAGGTAAACTTCATTTTGAGCAATGTGTACAAGTTATTACTTGCTCCTTATCTACAGTCATTTCCTACAAACTTTTCCTGACATATTGATCATAAATTATATAGAAAGTAAATCTGGAAGACAGAAGTATCACAATGTGATGAAACTTATCGCTTAAAAAAAAAAAAATCAATTCAACTATAAATACAGAAGCAGCATGAAAGCCTTAGATGAATAGGCACTACAGCTTGTGGTGTAAAAACACCTCCAAGTTGAGACACAAAGAATAAAAAGACCTCTTGCAGCATCTCCTCACAGAACTGGAATAAAGGTTAACATCCACACTGAAAGTTTGTATGTGTAGGCAGACACATACACACGATCTGCAAAGCAGTAGCAAGTTTTCCAACCATCACTCTTAAAACAGACAGCAATATCACTATAATAGCTCTTCACCCCAAAATTAAAATCAACATAAAACCAATTAAAGATTCAACTTGCTTATATTTGCTTCCAGCAGCTAACATGTGTGATATATTCCAGCACAGCAAAATTATTTACCTGTCATATAAATAATGAATAGGTCTAGCAAAGCATTCTGAGAATATAAGTTATCAAAAATTGCATGTATAAAGTTTCAGCCATTCTAGTTATCATCTTAAGTTTTCCAGAAAAACAGATCTTACAGGCAGAAATTCTTTACACAAAATGATTCCACTAAGTAAAAAATAAATAAAATTATAAGCATCGGCATTTTAAAATTATACCTTAAATAGGTATGAAAATACCTGTATTAACAGATATTCTCACACATATTACCAGCCCAATATTTACCAGAACTAGTACAGAACAAAGAAAAAAATTTCTTCCATAGTAAAATATAATGATACTACTTATTAATCTGATAGCTTTTTATGATCGAGTTCATCTACAAATAAACCTTCAGGGTAGACCATATCTAAGGTGATATCTCCATTTCCTTATTTAGAACATACTTGAAAGCATCTTAGTTTCAATGAAGGTAGTTTCAAGAAAAAAACACATCGATTTAAAAACAAAAACCAAACCATGAGTAATTTTGAATACTCTTTGCTAGGTTCCAAATTTTGTGGAGCTTAACTTTTTATTTTACTTTTAAAAGCCCATAAGTAAGTAGACAAACTGGATTTTTCCTATGTCTAGAAATCAGGTACCTACCTACCTACCTACCGCTCAGTAGTCATTGCCTCTAAGAAAAAATTGAATACAGTTGAATAAATGAAAAAAAAATCTTCACACCACTACAAGAGGTTAGGTGCTTAATTAGCTCGTAAGATTTAAGTGCTTTGCAAGCCTTCCCTGTGTGTCATTTAGCGTTCCATCATAACATATCTCTGTTAAACACACGTTGCAAATGTTTTCAAGAGAAATCCAGCTATTTGGAACTCCGGATTCAGCAAGACCAACAAGAATGTCAAAAATGGACTGGAAGAGGCAGGTGGGAGAGGAAATAAGCCTGAGTTTTAGTTCTAGCATTACACTATATCTTGATTGACATGTCCCTAAGATCCCACTAAGCCCATAACATACCGAAGGCAATGCCAGCACTGTGAGAAGCTGCAAATACCTGCTGCAGGTAAGCCCTGAGACACAGTAAGCCACCCACTCTTAACTCAATTCTGCTACCTGGTACGTACATACAGTCATGCAGTTGGATTAAGGGCAACACTTCTGTTGGGGACCATCCAGTCTCTCTAAGGATGGCAGAGAGGGACTGGATGACAGACTCAATGCTCTAAAAATATCATACAGGTGTAACACAAAAGGGTTTACTTTCTTCATACTGTTAATTATACATTATATTGGTTAAGTTACAGAAAGCAAAGCTGCACTTACAGTGGATAGATTAACAACACTAAGTAAATGAATTATTCTTTAAAAAAAGGAATATTCATGTCAAATGTTTGTGTTGTATATATTATATATTTCTCTTTCACGGGCACCCCCTTGCCGTGGGGAAAGAGCTTGTGTGCCCTTGTGAAGTTGAGAGCTATGCTGGTGGTGGCATATGCCTCCGGTAGGGTCTCCCAAGCCTGACAGGTCTCAACTGAAGGGTCAGACAAAGTGTGTCCACGGGCAGGATGGGCTCACTAGCCTTCGGGCAACCATCCTGGGAGAAGGACAACTCTAACTCCAAACCCGGGCAGATGGAGCTCGTTTAGCCCTGTAAGGCCATCCATCTAAGAGAAGGATACTCTAACCAAACCTACGACCTGAGGACTTCGCTGTCACCGTCCAAGCTCGCTAGGCCCTGGCAGATGAACCTCAGGTGTAAAGAGTGGGGCCAGTCTCGCACACGCTGCGCCTCACCTAAAAAATCCACCGCGCAGGCTTGAAGGGTGTACTCACATTTGCAAAGCCCTGTAGCGACAGGCAAGGGATGAAACGGCAATACCACCCAAGGAGACCCTCTGGTGTGCTCTTTGCAACCGGTCTTGCCTATCCCGCATTGGCCTTTTCAGCCATCAGCGCGCTTGCAATAAGCGTGGGCAAAGCCCTTCCCAAATCTTCGTCCGCGAAGCCAAGCCATGATGATGATGATATATATTCATTGTTGTATATATTATATATATTCATTCTGAGACAGGTTTTGGAGACAAAGGCTCTACCCTCAACTTTTCCTAGATCCTTCTTCCTCTTCTCCTCCCCTTCTTTCAAAAGGTTTTCATCACCTGGAACCTACAGATTTTTCCTGAAAAGTCTTAAAATGCACACGCTTCAGGCATACCAGCAGTTCTTGCTATTAAGACTGAAGAGGACACAGACAGGCCAGCAATAAAGTAGGACAGGCTGCTATTATAGGTTAATAGAGACTATTTGGCCAAAATAGGCACATTCTTTAAGTAGTCATAGTCTCTACAAGTGGGGGAAAAAAAGAATTATCCCAGCCTCTCAGCAACATGTGCAACAGCAAGACTGGGTACCTGAAAACTTACTCTTGAATGCAGATAACCTAAAGGTAATTAAATTCTAGAGGAGCTTACTGGTAGAAAACCAAGAGTGACCATTGATTTCAGTACTTGGGTTCTTAACATCTTTTAATCCAATGTCTGAGGAAAACACTTTGGGCACATTTGCAAAAGATCAAACCAAGTTGTATGAATGACCCTTCAGACTTCAAGGGTGTGAATCTCATCATGCCAACTTTAATGACACTACTTTGCATACATCGAATCAAACCATGCAGCTCAGTCATGGCAGGATCCAATGTGTCATCTTACACAGCATGAAGCATTTCTGTTAGACCCTAGATACTGGATTAGCAACAGTATAGAGATACCATCTACAGGATGCAGAGAGAGAGAACTAAAACAAATGGCAGGAAAAAGCAACTTGAAGTAGTAGCAGAGACCTGCTCCTAACGCTATTCAAGAACTGTAAGATACAGGTAAGAATGAGACACACTTGTAATGCTCTCACATTTTCAGTAGTTTTTATTGCTCATATAAGAGACATTTATGATGTTTATTTTTAAAGACCCATTCATAAAACAACACCTTAAGCCAGTTCAGGGCAATAACAGCTCATTGCTCCGTTTTCTGCAGCATGTCAGTCAAAGAATTCAGGAACTCTACAGCTTCCTCTATCGCCCGCTTTAGCTTTAAACAGCACCACTACATAAAATAACAGCTCACCAAAAAATGCAAGAGCTATCGCTACTTTATTTTCTAAATAATGCCTTTTTGAGGCTACAAACAACATTGCATGAACTCAAATTAGAAATTGCAGATTGCATGTGAAAGTACGGCTTCCTCAGCTTGATAGTGTCTTATGTTGACCACACTGAAGAGTGAAAGAACATGAAAAGCTGAGTGAAATTGGAGCTGAGCATTGCAGCGTCCAGGAACCAACATTTCCCATAAACAGTGCAGGTTAGATGGAAGTATATGAAGGTGATTTTTTTTTTTTAACTAACTGCCACATTGTAAAATCAAATACGAAGTTGTGTCCACACTACCATTTTTGGGTAACTAAATAATGCCATTAGTTTAAATATAATAAATAATTTTTGCCTTCAAATTTTCAAAACCAAACAAGTAAGCATTCACTACTGAATTTTACAAAGGCAAGCTACTAAAATATTCTGAAACCTCAGGTATCAAACTAATTACCATAAGAAAATTTAAATACAAAAATATTCTTTTAGCAGCCAAGAAACTGTATTTCATTAAACTATTGTATGACAGATGAGAACCATCATGTCAATTTTACTGCCAAGTGAAGCTGTGATAATTAAGCAGCACTTTTATCATCTGCATTACAGATTCAGGAAGGGATGTAGAAAAACAAACAATCAAAAGTTTTCTCTAAGGATTAAAACAGATATATCTAAAACATACTTCTAAAGGGGAAATTCTACTGTTTTACTATACCCACTGTATGATACTAGTTAAGCAGTCAAGAAACTATCTGTGCTACTTCTACTGATTTTATAAACACAGAAAAAAAAACCTTAAAACAGTGATTATCTACACAAATGTGACAGTATCCACTAGGCTTGCAGGTCAATACTGATCTCTATGTCCTCCAGCATAAAATAAATAAATAAATAGAAATTTCATTTCTGAGAAGTCACAGCGACAAAACTTTGCTAAGAATGCCAGAAAAGCATCAAGTTGTTGCCAGGGGAGGTTATGCAGCAGATCATCTTGTGTGCCATCATGCAGCACGTGGAAGACAACTGGGTCATCAGGCCCAGTCAGTATGGGTTTATGAAAGGCAGATCCTGCTTGAATAACCTGGTCTTCTTCTATGACAAGGTGACCCACTTAATGGATGAGGGAAGGGCTGTGGACATTGTCTACCTAGACTTTAGTAAAGTTTTTGACACTATTTCCCACAGCATTCTCCTAGAGAAATTGGCTGCCTATGGCTTGGATGAGTGTACTCTCTGCTGGATAAAAAAACGGCAGGATGGTTGGGCCCAGAGAGTGGTGGTGAATGGAGTTCAATCCAGTTGGTGGCTGGTCACAGGTGGCATTCCCCACAGATCAGTACTGAGGCCAGTTCTCTTTAACATCTTTATCAACGATCCAGATGAGGGACTCACCCTCAGTGAGTTTGCAGACAACACCAAATTGGGTGGGAATGTTGATCTGCTTGAAGGTCAAGAGGCTCTACAGAGGGATCTGGACAGGCTGGACTGATGGACTGAGGCCAATTGTATGAAATTCAACAAGGAAAAGTGCCAGGTCCTGCACCTGGGTCACAACAACCTCCTGCAACACTACAGGCTTGGGGAAGAATGGCTGGAAAGCTGCCCAGTAGAAAACAACCTGGGGGTGTTGGTCAACAGCTGACTGAATATGAGTCAGGAGTGTGCCCCGGTGGCCAAGAAGGCCAACAGCATCCTGGCTTCTATCAGAAACAATGTGGCCAGCAGGAGTAGGGAAGTGTTTGTCCCCCTGTATTTGGCACTGGGGAGGTCACACCTTGAATACTGTGTCCAGTTTTGGGCCCCTCCCTACAAGAAGGACATTGAGCTATTGGAGCATCTCCAGAGAAAGGCAATAAAGCTGTTGAAGGGTCTAGAGCACAAGTCTTAAAAGAAGCAGCTGAAGGAGCTGGGCTTCTTTAGCCGGCAGAAAAGGAGGCTCAGGGGAGACCTTATTGCTCTCTACAACTACCTGAAAGGAGGTTTTAGCAAGGTGGAGGTCAGTCTGTTCTCCCATGTGACAAGAGAAAATGGATTCAAGTTGAGCCAGGGGAGGTTTAGATTGAATATTAGGAAAAAAATTTCTTCATTGAAAGAGTTGTCAAGCACTGGAACCGACTGCCCAGGGAAGCGGTGGAGTCACCATCCCTGGAGATATTTTAAGGACATGTAGATGTAGTGCTGAGGAACATGATTCAGTGGTGACTTCGCAGTGTTGGGTTAACAGTTGGACTTTTATGATCTTAAAGGTCTCTTTTAACCAAAACGATTCTATGATTTTAAGTCCCCATATGTTTGCTATGTGAGACATGCTGTTTACTGTTAGAGG
This sequence comes from Bucorvus abyssinicus, assembly GCA_009769605.1. Lineage (NCBI taxonomy): Eukaryota > Metazoa > Chordata > Aves > Bucerotiformes > Bucorvidae > Bucorvus > Bucorvus abyssinicus. The sequence continues at coordinate 29,758,346 of CM020027.1, forward strand.
ACAACAGTTGAACGTTACTACCTATGAGTTAATAAACTACTGACATACACTGAAATAACATTTCATTTGTTAATGCAGTATGATGGCCTATAAATAAAAATTGCAAGTAATAATATCTGAGTTCACTCCTATTAAAAAAAAACCCACCAGCTTTCCAAAACAAGCTTCTTGTCTCAACTGCATGTCCTAAGTAATTTTTTTTCCTATATATTAACCAGTCCAATAAAAGACCTTTTTCTACAATTTTTACCTCTGCTTAACACGTTATGTTTTTCATGTCAAAGCTACAGTTACCAAACATTCATTCTTTACAACAGGACTAATGTTAACGTACCTTACTTTTAATCCTCTTTCTTTAAAGAAGTTTAAGCTGTTTTTTTAAAGAGTGGGAAAGAAAGAGTTTGTAGACAGAACAGAAGGCTGTGAATTTAGGTGTCCATATTCTGTTTCTGATGTTGCCACCAATGGCATTTTGTGAACAGGTCACTTCCCTCCTCTCCATATTGAACAAGGATCATGACTGAAGTAATTGCCAAAGCATAGTTTTTAAAACTTGAAAAAGGCAGCATGTTGTAGGTAACTGGATTGTGAATAAACAGCTTAAGAACTTGTTGTCACAATGCCATCTACTTCAACAGCACAACTGGAGAGTTTCTATGAAAGAACTGAACAGAGCTTAAATCTACCATCCCAGATAGACTCTGCCAGCAGTGGTTTGTGCCATCCATTGCCAAGGAGGGAAGAGAAGAAGAACACCTTAATCATGGCCATGAGAGTATTAATGCCATAGAAAGCTAGCTCAACTTTTAAAGAAAATGGAAATTTCATGAATTTCAGTGATGCATTATTAAAAAACCTAATAAACAGCCTGAATTTACAGATGGCTGAGATTTCCTTCTTACACGGGCACAGTTGAGCAGTGGATCAAGAACATACAATCAAGATCTAGCGGCAGGTCACTTGACCAGGATGAAAAGCAAATAGAATGTAAAGAGCAAGAGGAGAAAATTTGGAACATCACCACGCAGCAGTATGGAAAGCCTGCATTGGTGAAGTTCTACCTTAGAATAACTGTGTTTTCAGTGAAAGTCTACCTCATCTACACATTTAATCAATAAAACTGTGAAAAGTTTGTAAGTGCTGGGATCTCCAGCTGCCTGAGGTTCATCTGAAGTATTCAAATATACAATAAAGCCATTCATAGTGGTGTCTTCACAAGCTTACGTGCATACAACATCTGAAAGTCTCCCATTATCAAAACCAAAACTGCCTATTTGCCCATCATGACTGTTAAAGATTTCTAATATTGCCCACACATTAGCTAAAACAATTTTTATTGCTTTCACAAACCCCAGAAGCAGGCAAGCAACAGCCACCAAGACCAATGACAAGTTTTCTGCTGCTAATGGTACTCAGCTGACAAACAGGTTAAGTAATATTTAATTATATGATAGATTTTGATCAGAACTCTTGATCCTATACTAGACAAACCCAAATAGAAGTTTTCCACTGCTACCCAGTGTTTTCCATTAACAGCCACTACTCGATTTGCTTCTCAACATAACATACTACTGTGTGCCATTGACACTTCCGAAGAAAAAATTTCACAGCTGGCTGCAAAAAACGCAGGCAGTATTTTTCTCATGAGAACACTCTTGCTGGAGAAACATCCAGATCTTAGAAGAAAGCCTATCTTGCAAATTGTGTTAATGAACAAAACCCACTCCTTAGAATTACTATGAATTATCTTTCCACACCCAGACTTTTCTTTCAAATCTTAAATATTCAAAATTCATGGAACTGTTTTCTATACATTCTTGCTTCATCTATTTTATAATCCATGTTCTGCCATGAGCTTTTAAAATATATCCCCTCAAACATGACAGAGGACTTCTGCTATTAAGCTTATGGCCACAAAAGGTCCCCAAAGAGACATGGAAAAAAGCACTGGAAATAATGCAGTTAACCACAGAATACTGTTGAAAAAGGTAAGATGGTAGAATAACCTAAGCACAGCAAATCTTCCTTTAGAAAAAGGAAATTACAAGTTGTTATGTTATGGACGGAATTTAAAACTGACAACCTAACTTCAAGCTGTAAGGACAGAAAAATTTTCTTTTATACACTACGATTATATTCAATTTATCCTCCAGGACTGTTCACAATGACACAAGTTCAGAAGATCCTAAAGCCTCAAAAATTGTTTATCTGAAGGAATTTCACAAAAGTTCTACCTCTCAAACTACTGGAAAGAACTTGAAAATGTGTTGCAAAAGCCTCTTGCAACTCAGAGCCAGAACCTAAACAATACGATGAAATTAAAACACCTCCTGACACTTTGATCAGAACTGTTACATATTCAGATTAGCAACTCTGAAAGCATTCAAGTACGAAATTTATTTGCCACATGAGGGGACTGGGGGAAAGGAACTTCTCCAGAAAGTTTACAAGTATGATGTTTTGTAAGTCTTCAAGAAAAAAGCAAACGGACACTGTGAAAAGCCTGACTATGAACATCTGCACTTTGTAAACTGTCCTGGAAGAACAGTTTTCTGCTATTCTTCATCTCACCTTCCTCTCCATTTATGACTAGCTGACAAATTTATATTTTTTAAGCTTACTAAAACACACCTCTTTTTACTCCCCTTTTGGTTTGTTGTAGAGACTTCAAAACATCTAGGATCACATCAATTTATCACCTTTTATCTAATAAGATCAAACTGTTTGCCAGGACCTGCAACGGCACTGATTGCATATAGCTTTTGTATAAGAATTTCTCCTGCACAAAGAGAATAGGTAAACAAAAAGAGAGCAGCACTGCCACCCGAAATGACTAGCCATTTTGCCAATACCTGCACATGCTTGGGTGTCCCCACTTTAAAAGATGAAAGCAATTCCTACTCACAGTGAAGAAAAAAATAGAGTAAACATATGAACAGGACAAGTCCTAGCTTGCAAACAATCTGTGCTTTCTGTTTTTCTATCAGCATTTAAACAGCGTATGCTTTAGACCAGCAAAATCTAAACATTTACATCTTCACATCCCTGTTAGGCAATTTTTTCATCACCCTATAAGATTAACACGGATACAGTGACCACAGCAAATCACAGCACAAAGAACCCACTCTGAAAAGTGTTCATCTAAAATCTTGTGTCTTCCCTCCAGCACATATACAGCGGCAGCTATCAGTTCCTTTCTTTCAACAAATTAATTCACTTAGGCCCCCAAACAGTCAAAAAGCAGCCACTCAGTCAGCATGCAATGCAGCTTCGGTGCTGAGCTTTGCCGCAGGCTGCTGGCTGGCCGGCCAGCACGGCCAGAAGTTCCCTGGCAGAATGGAACGCGTCCCTGGACCACAGCAGGCAGAGCACCCTTCCACCATCACAGCTGGGTGAGAGTATTGGGCCAACTTTTAGGGTAAACCTTCTGCCACAAAGGTGCTAAAGTGATACACTTATTTGTCTCAGTTGTGTGAGCTTTTAATTCACAGGGCTGGCAAAGAAGGAGTCTGCCTATTCCAGTGGCTAAAAGTGATGTGAACAGGCACAGGTGCTGTTCTGACATCTGGTGTCCAAGCCCAGCTCAAGGGGAACATATTGGGAAGCTGGAAACCTGAGGCCATTGAAGGGGATACCCACCAGAAGCCTGAGGGAAGGCAGGAGCCATGCAAGCCACAAATGGAGTTTGGGGGAGTAAGATGGAGCAGTATAGAGTGTAATTTTGGAAAGGTGACTTGGTAAAGAGATGCTTCCTCTTGAGCGGAGCACTCCTTTGAGTTTGATTTTTTTATTTGTTTTAGGGTTTTTCGTGTTTTGTTGGGTTCATTGTTTTTGCTTCAACTCTCCTACTGACATATAGTCCCTTCACAAGTAATTCAAGCCCACTTAGGTGTTTTTTGTTAACTTTTAATGCAGCTATCCAACAAATGAGCATTTATAACAAAGCTTCCTGTTGCTATCCGAAGTAACATAAGTCTCTTGAACCTTATATTTACAAGACTGTTAGAGCTCCCATGCACAGCCAGGCTCACGTAATTTACAGAATTAAACAACCTCATTTGAGGTTAAGAATATATCTCTATTACCCAGTTTGTATTGACTGCTGCTGTTTGGTTTCAGAGTTTTAAACTTGGAGACTAGTTTGGTCTTTAAGTTTCATATCAATTAATACATGAGACAATGCCAGGCATTTTAAACACACACACACACACACACACACACACACACACACACACACACACACACACACACACACTCCAAATTCTGCCAAGTAGATCTGACATTCTCCAATCCTTCCTATTTCAGCTTTTGTATTCCTGGCTGGCAGGTAGGATATTTATCTACTTCGCGCGAAGCAATCTTAGCATGCTGTGGCAACCGATTACAGAGGAATGCAGGCACCAGGCCAGCAGTGCTGGTTTATACTGAAACAGAAGCAAAACAGGGAGAGCTTTGCTTACAGTGCTGAGATCTGGGATCCTTCTCCCAGTTTCCCCACCTTTAGGTGCATGGCAGTGATAATAAGTAATGCCCCCCAACAGGCAAATTCCTCAAAACTTAATGTGGAAGGGCTGGGAGAGGTGCAGAGGGAGTTGACTGCACCACCTTATCGAGTTAGAGCTATGATCACAGAACAGTTGGACTGACAAATAGGACAGAAGTCCACCACCAATAATCCTTTCTTTCACAACCCTGCAATACACCAGAAGTATATTTTAAAGGAAAGGCATCAAAATAAGGACTACTTGAAAACACAATACTGTGTTTCTGGTTTTGCTTAAGGCTAGTCAATTGACCAAAAGGAAGCAATATCAATGACAAACAGCCCATTTCCCTGAAAAGAGCTGATTGTCGTGACAGCTTTAAAGGAGAAATTAATTTCAAATCGATTCTTCAAACAACGTTGTCAAGCTTATTTTAGCTAACTGAATAAAGTAAATTAACAACTTGATTTTGAAAGCTATTAGCTAAATCTTTATATATATTTCTAATACTTCAGCTTATGCTGTGATCAGTAACAAAGGTCATGACCGCTGTTCCAGATTGCCTACTCTAAATTACACCTGTATAAAAATACTCAGCTTAGTTTATTTAAGCTTAATTGCTTTCCTAGTGCAAAATATACCTTGTCATGACCAGGTAAGTGGTCTGCTCGCCCACAAGAGCTTTCTGAATGTCACATCAATATTTACACATGCTGAATGCACTTAACGCCCACCTGACCTGTGGAATCAAAGTACAAATTCTGGCCTATGCCACACAAACTTTATTATTATTAAAACCTAAGAATTTCATCTAATCAAGTTTGTCACTTGCAAAAAGGGGATGGGGATTCAACTTCATCATGTAATGGGAATTAACTGCCAAATCTGACAAAAGTTCACCGAAATTGATAAGCAAAGTTTCTCACTTTCAACCAGGGTAAATTCATGCAGTAGCACAGTCTCCCCCTTTTGAAGCAATATGACAAGAACAAGAATCCTTTCAAAGTAAAGGCAATTTGCAAGACTAGACAGAATAAGCTGTAGAACAGTTTTGTTGGGGGCTGAACGCAATGACAGGCTGGCTGCCTACCCTGAGACAGTAAATGCAAAGTGGCCAAAGAGAAGTACAGCAGAGTGCTTGAAAGAGAATTCTAAGAGAACTTCATAGCAGAGCTCTGGGTAGGAAGCAGTTCAAAACCCTGAGGAAAAAATCACAAAGAAAACACCTCCTGCTTTAATTCTTACTGCATTCATGAAGAAATGGCTTCCCTTTCCATAAATTTCAAAAGCATTATATCAGATAATGTTCAAATGAGAAAATAAATCAGAACTGATAGGACTAATTGAATCAAAAATAGTGCAGGCTCCGAAACGTATAGGGAGTTTCAAGCAGAATAAGCAGAAGACCAGACATGAAAACAAGTACTGGATGAATAAAAGCGTAATGGGATGGGTTGGAACAAAGCAAAGAGTAACAAGAGTATGACAGCAATGTAGAGAGTGGAGAAAGGAAAAATTAGATAAGATAGTGGAGGGGAGTTATCTGGCATCTTTAAAACAATGAAGTTTATACCTAAGGAACTAGATCAGAGCCAGGGGGAAAAAAAAAAAAAAAAAGCATTTAGGATGGGTAATGTTCTCATTCATACAAATTCTTACTAGCACCATTAAAAACAGGGGATTTTAGACCATCAATTACTGTGAAGTATGAGGTGGGGGTTTGTTTGGGTTTGTTTTTGTTGGGGTTTTGGGGTTTGTTTGTTCTTTTAAAAGCCCTTTGAAGTTTCAGCATCTTTTGCGGGTTTTTCTTCATAAATATTAGATAGTATGATTTCATGCTGAGCCTGATATTTAGTTCTAGTCAAACAACGTTATCTGCACAGTTGGGTAAGGAGTCGGATGCATCTTATTCAACTACTTGGCATCCTCTTACTGCTTATTTTATTGATCTTTTTCTCCAACGCTACTCAAATACTTGTGTACAGACAGCTAACAGGGACCACATATGTACATTACCTTCTGTGCCAGACATGCACCACTACACTTAAATACAGAACTTAACTTCTTGATTTCCAAACAGATAAAAGTTTGACCTGCTGAAGCATAAAATATTTTACCAGCGTTCACTTTCAATACTTCCAGACTAACTCTATTACCATCTCCAGAAAGAAAAGGAAATAAAAACCTCAGAAGAACAAACAACTCTATCTGGCAACATTATTAGAACCATCGTCATAGATTGTACTGCCATATTTCAGTATATAACAGTTCAGCAAACTATCTTCTTCCTGCCTCCAAGAACTTTATGCTCAATGACCAATATTAAACTATTAAGGAGAAAACTGGCAATATTGTCAAAGACGTAAAAAACTGAAGTACACTGCAGTGTAGTAAGCTTGTAAGAAAGAAATTTGTAGATACATGTGGACTACGTGCATTTATGATTGAGTAGGTCGAATCAGAGGAATCATACTGCAATTTTCTCCATAAGAAAAACAGTATTAATTTAAGTGTTTTGATTAATTAAACAACACTCGGAAGGCAAAGAGAGCAGGATATCAAAACAGTTGAAGTAAAGTTAAGTCCTTATGAGGCTGTAGCACCTTTTTGTAAATTTGAGTCCAGCTACTATTAAGTTTATTTCAGTTCCCTCTTCATCAACTCTACTGCTACCAAGTCTATGAAATTCATTACAAATGTAGAAAGGAAGGATTAAAAATGAGCAAAGGAATCATGTATCTTTCTGAATAGTACTGAAAGCCTAAAGAAAGGAAATTAAAGGAAGAAAAGAAAAAATTAATTTTTGTTCATTACAGCCAACTGAGACCTCCTATGAAGCACTACCATTACTTAAGAGAAAAAAAAAAAAAACACCAAAAAACACAAAAAAAACCCACCCCAAAAAGTCTGCCTTTTTTTTCTTTCAAAAACTCAAAATGTGGGTTTCAGATGGCCACTTCCCTCTAGTTTCCAGCCATGCAAACCTCCAAAACTGGACCACAAACTAGGCTCTCACCCTGAGTTTGGAAGCGAGCCTTGGCCATGCTGGGCCTGCAGCACTCCCCCAGAGCAAGCAGCTCCAGGGCCCCAAACCCCGGCACACCCTGCCCACACCGCAGCAGCAATCTGACACCATCAAACCGCGCCACGCTGCTGCCACTAAAGCTGAACACGGAGGGTCAAGCAACTCATTAACCACGCAGCCATAATTCCCCGCCCAGGCATGAGAAGCAGGTTCACAACCAACACCAAGAGACGGTTTCCAGAGCACCTGTAAGGTGTGCTAATGTAGGAGGTTTGCAGCCTCATCATCAAGAACAAACCCCAGGTGAAGCCTGTGGGCTGCCTGCCTGGAAAAAATGGACCCACTGCCAGTAGCAGGCATTTAAACCTGCCAACTTTTTATTTCAGGTATAGTCCATTTGAGGATCTTTTCCCCGCTTCCTTCCCTGCCCCACCAAGGGAAGCTGCCACCTAAATTATTACACTTGTAATTGTACAAACAGTAGTTAATTATAAATCTAGCTATCAATACAGAAAGGTGACAGCACACCAGTGCCTAAAGCGGTGCTATCTGTTTCAACACCGACTGTGGTGTTGAAATTAGTTGCAGTTATGCTAAGGAGTCAGGGAAGAGTAAAGAAATATCTACATCGAACATCTCTTCTTGCAGGCAAGCACAATGGAAACACCTTGCTCCCCACTTCAAGAACAGATCCTAAAGGTGCCAGGGAGAAAAAAAAAAAAGGGGGGGGGGATTGATTGATCTAAATGAAAAGAAAAATAAAGATATCAAAGAATAAACAGGAAAAAAATCAACGGCAGCAACACAGGAGGTAAAAAATAGAAAGTCTTAAGAGAAATGCTGTATTTTCCCTTGCTGAAATGCTTTTTCTAGCTAAGACAACTGCCCTGGTTTCCCCTAAACAAAAAAGCGCACCTGAGAGCAAAAGCTAAATTCAGAGATAAGGGAGGAGGCAGCATAAAACACACTTTTAAAGTATATCCATATATACATACTTGTCTTTGATTACAAAGTTAAGCATTTGAAACAGCATCCAAAAGTTGCTACATAAACTCAACCCAAATCATAAAGAAGCCAAGTAGTCCCCACACTTAATTTTACATGGAAGTCAGTCACAGGTTAACACACCAGGTTTTGAATATTTAAGTATATTTTCCCATGAGGAAGCTTACAGGACTTTGTTACCTCCAGTAAGAGATACTTAAGTTCCATTCTGAAAGCAAAGTCTAGGTTTTCTGCTGAATTGTACACATTTCATGTATTACATACACAGACAACACCATGATAACACAGACCTTAGGATTATTTTGTGAGCCAGTACACAGCAGAATGCCTTGCCAAAATTTGAAAGGCTAGTTAGCATGCTGTTACAGGGAATGTCAAAAGAGCATATCAACTTTTGAATGATTTCTACAATGAACTGCTGGGACAAAACCAGAGACTTGCTGCAGGAAGCCCACTCAATACACGTGGTCATTTTGGAAGAAAACTAAACAAAATGACAAAAAAAAGCCCAGACCCCAAAATAAACAACCCCCTCCCCAAAAGAACCACAAAAAACCCCCACCAAAAAAAAAAAAAAAAAATACACAGGACTTGTCTCCCTCAAAGTGTCTTGAAACTTACATATCTCCACTTTTAAGTTTCCCTTAACATGTTCAGTTTGTTCTGCAACAAATATATCTATGTATATATTATGTGTCTCTATATGTGTACACACATGCTCAGCCATAAAATCATCTTCATTCATGTATTCATCATTTCCACATAATAAATAATAAAGAAAAAAAGGTTATTTGGTACAACTAGTCAAACGCTTTCTGATTATACTTGAAACTAGGTTTTTAAACCCTACTCTAGCAGCGTGGTGTGAATCAAGCAAAATCGTACAGCAGGCAACCTGACTGAGAGCTCTTTTCTCATTTTAGACTCTGCTATCACATAAATAAAAATAACTGAGTATCAGTATTATAACTATTTCTCTAATACAGAACAAGACTGTCAACTCCCTTAATAAGGGTATCATTGTGTGGTGGTAAAGTTTTGCATTGGTGGACTAATTTATTTCCTACATTTATTTCAGCAGAAAAAAAAAATCTAAGATTAATTTTATTTTCATTAAGCCATCATCAACATTTTAGAAAAAGATGGATATACATGACCTACATCACAGAATCAGAGAAAAATCTAGGTCGAACAGGATCTCTGGAGATCATCTGGTCTAACTGTTCTTGAAAGCAGGGCTTTAAAATAGATTTTCAAAGACCCATCAGGCCAAACCTTTAATATTTCCAACAAGGAAGACTCCACCCTTCTCTAAGCAACCTGTTCGAGGATTTAATAGTTCTCAAGGAAAAAATTTTTTTCCCTTATATCCTGGCATCAAATTAAAAAAACCAACCAAACAAAAACAAACCACAAGCAAAAAAACCAGCACAAAACCCCTCCAAATAAAATAAGGAATAAACAAGTAGTTAGTACACTAACAATTACATTCTCAAATTTCAACACACTAACCTTATGTATCACATTGCCCAATAACACAGTCTAGGTATGAAGCAAATGCTTTGTATTTGCTACAATGCTCTGCATTGTAGAAATTATCCAGTACTGGACAACCGTTATGTCTTAACACTAGCAATAGAGCAGGAACTGACAGGCATTAGAAGTTAATGTCTGCAGAAAATAAATTTCAGGTAACTACAGTCTATAAATATATGCAACTGCTCAAGTTATTTATTTATTATTGAATAATTTGGTAATGTATCAGTGATACCTTTCATAGCTACCTCTAGCATTGTTCAGTGTCATACTGAGTCAGACAGGCATGCCAGGAAGCCTCTGATCACGAATGTACCACTGTACTTCTACTGTAGTACTACTATGTACTGCCACTTGTCCAAGCCTGAGCTCTTCCTTTCTTCTGCTCCCAGACCTTCGCCTCCCACATACGCTTCTACACCACAAGTTCCCCCTCTTGTCTTGCCCAGCCATTAGTTAGAGGATGCAGAGTGAGGCAACATAGGTAGTGGTTGAATCCAAGTCAAGCACCTGCTTGCTCATTACCCTGTGGGTAAAACAATACATACACCTGCAGAGCCTCACACTGAAGCTCTATCCTTAGGGCAGGCACTAACCTTTTTATAGAGTTCACAGCTTAATGTCTTTATGATATCTCAATTTTTATTTTTATAAAGTGTTGAAACTACCCAACAGAGTTGGACTTACTGGCACAGGGATGGACAACCAGTACATTCTTTATATAACAAAACAGACCCAGGAGTTGAACATTCATTTGATCCATTCATTTGTTGGTTTAGGTCACCTGACAGCACATCAAAGTTAAAGTACTGAAGAAACAGAAACTTTCATCTCATTTACTCATCACACATCAACTGCCAAAAAGGATCTCAACAGATGGAAAAGGACACTAATAAAGCCAGGCATCTCACGCTGTCCGACGCTATCTGCTGACAAGAGGAACATTCGCCAATTGCCTTGAAGCCGCCACCTAATCAATCCAGTAAAACAGGCTTTTTTTATTACCCATGTTAAGAGTTCAACTTTGCCTTATAACATACAGCAAACGGTTGTAAAGCCACTTTTTCTCCTCACTGTCAGAAAGGAAAGCAAATGAGCTTCAATGACAAGGAGAGTCATCTCTAACCAAGAAAGGCCACTACACAATTCTGGGTACATGCACCAGGCAGCTCAGGAGCATCGATACCCACAGCACTGACCCAGTGCTGCGACCATCCACACAACCAAGGTGACACCTACAGGAACACTTTCTCCAGAGCTTCTGTAGCATTTGGCCTACAATCTTCTTTTGTAGAGAAAGTTAGAAGGATAAGAATACTATCTTGAGCTTAGAAGTAATTTTACTTAATGAAATAGTGGAGAGGATGAAACTAAGTTTGGGGTTTAAGTTAACCTGTTCTCTTTACAAATGTTTGGGGGAATGGGAGGCAGAGAGAAAAACAGGGGACAAAAAGAAATTTTACTTTTGCCTTTGGTAAACGAGGTGATTAAAAAGCTACAGTGTTGGGCACTTGGCAGACTAGGCAACATGCAGATTTATTTTCTTCATACTAGCTTAACACAGCTTGTGTTTGTCTTTGGCTGCTTGCTTTGCCACCCAAAAGAGACATTTTAAACCAGTTCTCTTACACTAGGAAAGATTTACTTCATGGGTAATTAGAAAAAAAAAAAAACCACAGATGATGGGAGTGCACAACATGACAGTACTACAAGGCAGTTGAACATAGCATGCATTGGTTAACAAGTAACAAGAGTTTGTAACTGATAATACTAACAAAATCTCTCCCTCTTAAGAGTACTGGATGAGGGGGCTACCTTTAGACCCCAGCACATCAGATTCTAGAGGCACACTTGTTAAGACTGCTGTTCAATTAATTAATCTCAGCAGATGCTATTTGGAAAAGTATGTTATCCATCAAAACTTTTAATAAAGGGTCAGAGTCCTCCTTCACAATCTAAGGAAAATGCATAACACATAGGAAACCAAAGTTACTCATAATATAAATATATCACAACTCCTCTACAATCATTTTGTTCCAAGAGTATGGGGGTTTTTTTGAAGAAACATTATATCTTGTTTTAGAATCAAAAATACAACACAAATAATAGCAAGTTTTACTAGTGATGAATTACTTTTATTACGAGGTCTACTCTGATTACACCCAGCTACATATTCCATTGAATCATGCTGTTTGATTACCACAAAACCGTTGACTGCTCACAAGTCAGATATATCTGTTTAAAAACCACGTATAGTTAGATAAGTGACACTTAACTGTAAAACCAAATGTCCCGCTATCTCAGGATAACAGGGTCTATATACACAGGGTAATAAACAGGTTTTACCAATTTACCACAGATTTTAAACAACTCTGTAATTGTGTTCTGGTTATATTAGTAAGGAGAAATTATTAATTTTACATCATAGAACAGAGCTAAGCATAGTGCTTCCATCACATCAAGATTCAAGGAGTCCGTAATTCAGAAAAAAAAACCAAAACATCCCCCAATGAGAGAGGCAGGAATGTGTTTCAGCAGCCACGTCACAGTGAAAACCTGCAGCAAGGCTTTCAAGGGTTTTGCTCTACACTCAGGTAACAAACCAAGTAATCCTTGGAAAGAGAAAACCAACTTCATCCTAGAACGCTCAGTGAAGCACTTGGATAGAAAAGAAGAATAAAGTCTCCCATCTTTACCAAAGGAGTTACAAATTCAGTATGTAAACTCACCTACATGTTATGTAATATATTGATAAAGAATTAAATCTCTAAGGAAATGAAAAAGTATTCAAAGCACTGTATTTGCAGTTGAGCATTTACCAAACATGAAGTCTATATCAAAAGGGTAATATCACAACACATAGCCTTCCCTTACTATTAAGCACATCGATAGTTTCACCACCACAAGATGTCAAAGGTCCTATGCTGAATGCAACTACACATTTGTAAATAGTCAATTGGGGGGTGTCATTGTGGTGGTGAATTATCATACAGAACTGTACCAGAAAAGCACGTTATTAATAACAGTTATCATTAAGCTGGCAGATAGGTGTTTCTTTCACATTTTGAAGAAACATGATGTTGCAAGCCTATGCATTCAGCTGCAACGAAAGTATGAAACTCCCTATTGATCCCAGGGAGTTAATATCCGATAGACACAGTGCACTGGCTAGAAGCTGAATGCTGTTAGTCAATTAAGTGCTTCTAAACTCAATAGTAACAGCACGCTCACATGCTCCATCAGTTATTTGGTAGCTTTGGTCAAAAGTACCACATATCAGGACAGAATGAATGAAAAGTTTGAATAATTTATCTGAAAAACAACATCATATCTGCTCAGAAAAGGCGTAAGACAAAAGAAAACACAACCTTTCCCATTATTAAACACTGAATCACTTCCTAGTTACCAAAAATACACTGTGTTCCCCTAAATTCTGGAGTCTTATCAGCTCCCAGGTGTCACATCACCAGCTTCCTTCAGACAGATGTCTTTTTCTCCAGGTAGGCACTTTCAAAATGAATAGGAAATGAACATAACCAAACCAGTAAGTTTCCTGAATGGAAAGCTACAATTAATACAGCTGCTTTACTACAAGAGTATTGCTGGGGAGTTCTGAAATCTGTCAGGGATTTTTGGTCATCTGCCACATCAGTAGTGTGCCCTGACTGGTGAGGTCCCACAGACTTTCCTTCAGCTTATGAAACTTCCTGGCAACTACTTCAAAGAAAACTCTGTTGCCAAAGTCATACAAATCTGAAAACAAGAAGAATCAGTTGCTGAAGGTTCTTTGTTTTTCAGTAAAGAAAACTTCACTATGACTGCAAATATAAAAAACCCCACACTTGTATACAGTTTTATTAAAAGCTGCTGTTAATTTAATATACATGAAGTACAGCATCACAAGTATTTTCACAGATTAAGAGTTGCCCCATACTTACAAATCTGAATTTTCTCAGTGACACCTCAAATGGCTTATTACTTTTGGAGTAAAATGGAAAGTATTGATTCCCTTCCATCAATTGTACCCCACAATTATAAATAGTAAGCAAAATATCTGTATTTATCTTACCGGCTTTCAACATTGTAACAAACAGCCATCAAATGCTGCATATCTCAATGAGCAATTTCCTATTGCTTTTTTTAACTCATTTTATTAAATACACGCTCAGTTTAAGTTTTTTAACTAGGCATTCAAACTCACACAACTAAATTCTTAGCAACTTTTTCAGATGTCATCAAACCAAATTATATTTACAGAAGCATGCTTTGAAGGGTATTAAGGATCATAAACCTTTTTCAGCAGGCTCTTTCTGCAAAAAGATTCCCAAAAGGCACAACCTCTTTTCAAACTAATCCTGAATAATGTACAAGATGATTTTGAGAGTGGTTTACGCTCTTACCAAAATAAAGTTCACCAATGAGTTTCCATCAAGCAAAAATTGTGACACTGTTTTGACTGGGCATCCAAGAAAGCCATAGTTGAAGGTGGCAATGGGCAGAACAGAGACTGAAATTGCAACTGGACTTACCATATCATTCAAATTAACGGAAAGATGGTTCTAATAAATAATTGCATTGATTCATGAATGGAGAGAGTAAGATTTTAAAATTGAGTTAGGCATACACAAGGGTGGAAATCTTAATAAAACAGCAGTGGTCTAGAGAGTACCACGTGAAAGAGCTCAAGAATTTTATCTCCTTAAAGCCTTCTGATAATTAACAAAATCCATTGACACACTGGACCCAAACATAAGAAGCCAGTGACATGATAGAAGTTTGAACTATACCATAACTACGGAGTTAATCCACACTGTAGGCCAGGATGTTAGCCAAAAATCTTTTAAATGAATTTCTAAAGTGCTTTAATAGATCTTTACTGATATATATATATATATATATGGCTAGAAGTATCTGCAAAAATGAGAACCTGCCCCATCCTACAACATCTACTAAAAGCCAGTCGGGACAACTCATGCTCACTAGGTTGTTCAAAGACACCTTCCTTTCCTATAGCACACATGGACTAACACATTCTGAAAGAACTACAAGAAGATAAGGCAAGCTGTACTTTAGCATGTGATAGCTGATCTTCAATTGACCAAAGTGCAACCTGCTTTAACTACAGACTAGGGATTTTTAATGTATTTATAACATTAGCAACACATTCAAGAAGTTACCCTCCTCCGGACAAACCATTAGCACTGAAGCAACCACAGCAATCAAAAAATCCTTCCATCTGCTAAACTTCAGGTATACGTCCAAGTTTGCCTACAACTTGCAGCACTATAGACCAAGAACTGCAGTCATACCCATCTATGTAAGAATATGAAATAACCAGAAAATCATGAAAACAATGAAAAGCATTTTATACATAATGTAGAAATACAAGCCAAACCGCTTACACATCCAATACCTGGGATAAAACCAGGTATTGCTTTAAGATTTAATAAAAACCCACCAAAACTCAGTGAAAGAGCAGAGATCAGACCTCTGCATATTTGGGGCCAGTCGCTGGGAGATGCCCCATGTTGAACAACAGGATCCATCTTCACACAGCTGTAGGCAAAACAGCACAAGCACAACACTGCAGTACAAAAGCCCACGCATATACAAGTCACAGCTCAGGCTCCCAGCTTTGATTCATAAAATGCGTCATTCCACAGAGCATAACTGTATCACAGAACTTGCTAGGGAAATAGCCATGGTTACTCATCACAGTCCGGTGTTAGGAACCGCTTGCTCTCCATAACACTACACACTCCAGATTAAAATCTCTCTGGGTGTGGAAGGAGAGGACAGCGGGGTATCAATGAACAAGATATTAAACCATAACTACTTTGGTACTTCAAAGTGCAAACAAAACACTATTTGACTTATTAGTGAATCACTTGACTGTTGATTTCAGTTGTTCACAGCTTCTTTTTGTCAAGGCTATTTTTTAAAGTCTTGTTTAGGTTAAAGAAAACCCCAAAACTGCTTAATAGTGTAAATAGTAAATGACTTTAAAAGGAGCTTTTAGCTTCTTACTATACAGAAAATGAAAGGGTAGCTTTACTTTGTGCACAGGGCATGTGATACTTAAAACATGTTGTTGCGGCATCCAGCCTTGGTTAGTAGTACTGGCATCTGCCAGAATCACTAAAATTAAAGCTGGTACCAAACCACTGGAACTACATTTGCCAGCTAGAAAGATTTCACACCAATTTTACCATTTCTTCTCTTTCAGAAAATAAAAAAGTGAAGCACACTTTAGTACTGTCCAACTTACCATTTCAGAAATTAAAGCTTTCAGCTTGTTTGAAAGGTGATGTGAACTTAAGAGTACATAGTTTCACATTACCTTACAAGAGAAGAGCAGAGTTACAATCACTTTCATCCAGTACACCCAGTTTTCCTCTTCTTGAAGAGAACTTTAAAAATATCTTAATACTGTTTTCACCTCAAATGATGAAAAATCTCTCAAACCCCTTGTAAAACTTTACTACCCAGTATGATAAATATGTACAGGTTTGAATTAAGGACTGGCTTTTTCTCCCATTTTTCATGAATTTCTGTGAGCAACATCACTAAACTTTAGCGGGCAAGTTCTATAAAGGAAAACAAGAGATCCCTAAGACCAGTAAGTTACTACCTCAGTACTGCACAGTACTGATTAAGAATAATTATCTAAACAAATTCAAAGCACACAGGCCACTAGGTTGAGCTAGGAAGATAAAAGCGGGGTGTTGATAAAGATGACAGAAAGTAAGTGGCCATGACAAGGGTTACTCCATTAACTCTTGAAACATACCGGGTTGGTCAATACAAGCATGCAAGGTACTACTGTGGCTGCATGTCTATTTCGTGATGCAAGGAAAGGTATCTGTTTCACTTTTAGAAACACAGCACCTTTCAAAAAGCCCCAAATCTCTTCTGCTAGAAAAGGGATTACGATCACTTAGATTGAAGAGCTCCTTTCAATTCCTGATTCTGAAAAACATGGTTTCCTCAACAGGGCTTTCAGTTGTCCTTTAAAGCTTGGTAGACTCTCCCCAACATACACTGCTGCAAGTGCTTGTCTGAAACGTAAACTTGCCAGGAGAAAGAACTGATGAAATTACAGCCAATGTGGCAGATTAACATATGCCTGTACCATGTGCAAGTTTCACTGTTCCTTGTGATTTCCATTTTGTCTGTAGAACTGCATTGCTTGTCTACCATTCTTCAGATTGAAGAGAGATTTGCAGATATTTAACAGGGGAAACGTATTCACAGGACTCAATCAGATTAGCCCAATCCTAATGATCTTCATTTCAAACAGCAGCAATGAGGATAACATGCTGGCTTCAGACTAAGGGGTCTACAGCCTGCAGAGATTCACCCTTAAGCATCCCTTGTGCAGTCATACGCTGTCCCGTTAAGTCAACTATGAGGGTTCTTGAACAGAAGAACTGCATTTATTAAAAGGAGAGGTGTTGTTATTGTATGAAGACACATGCTGAGGCGAGACAGCAAGGCCACGTGAGAAGAAAAGGCAATCGAACCATGGAAGTGTGCCAGCCAAAGCCAGAGGAACTCTCAGAATGGTGAAAAGGCAAACACATCCCTGCCTGTATCTTTTCCAACTTTTTTTCTGGAAACTGATTTAAAAATACCTCACATCTTACTGAGGAGTGCCAGATGGAGATTATGTAGTCCAAACGTATGCCCAGAGTACGGATTCTGCTTGGACTTCTCCAACTTGCAAGCCAAGCACACATGGGACTCACCAGATGAACAAAAGTCCAGCAGTGCATCGAGCACCTAAGAGGTTTTGAGGTTTCTCTTGAATCTTCCTGACCCAGCAGATGGGAACCATTTTTTGCCATTACTCATGTGCAATGTTTAGAAATCTAAGACATAAAATCTAGCAGAGAGGCACAACCAGAGTTCAGCATCACGGTGGTTTCAGCACATTTCAGGTGACTGCATTATCTAAGGAAACATCACTATTTTCCTTAGGTAGAAGACTCTTTAAGATTTTGAATGCAGTTTGCTAACAGGAGGAAAAATTAAGACCAAAAAAAGCAAGCTACTGGAGAATGTTTTCTATATTATCTGATTTCCTACCATTTCATTAAGTATTTTCTGTGCAGGGACATGAAAGGAAGAATACAAAGTCCTATATAGGACACATGACTAAGTTTCGTATTACAATGCTAATAATAGAAAAACTCAGTAAGGTTCAGAACATGCTGATATGGAGGCAATGGTATCTTTGGATATGGAGAGATTAGAATAAATTATCTCAAGGTAAGTCAGGATGGAACTTGCAGCACATCTGTTACTCCACTCCAAGTGCCTCTGCACCTGCTCTTTCCCCTCAGTAAACACCCTGACAGGAGAATAACTTATCTCCCATTAATTCACACTTGTCATGAGGTAAGACTGTACACACCTTCTGATTTTTAGGCCTTGATAACAAGAAAACGCTATAGCTCATGAGAAGCACCCAACTCCAATACAAAACTGCAGGGAGAATGTTTCTGGCCGGTACCGACACTTCCATGCAGCCTGGACTAAGCTGCCTAAACTCTGCCTTTCCTGTGGGCTTAAGGGACAACCCCAGTTCAGAATTACCTATTGACTGATTTGGGTAGCTTCCTGCTCAGGTGAGAGCCATCCCATGTTCTAGCCCCAATGCTCCCATCAGGCGCTGAAACATCAGAGTTATGGATTCTCACCACAAGCCAGACACATGCAAGCTGGATGCTCTAGTGGTCATCATCGTTGTGCCAAATCCCCCTTCTTGACTAACCATGCACTTAGCACCATAGAGCAAACTATACATTGCACTGCTACACATCGGTAGCCAGAATAGAAACCAACACTACAAACTACCACAACCTAAAATGAGGAGGAATTAAAATAAATAATTTTTGCTTAGTATATTCAAAGCTCTGGTTTTGTGAAAACAACTGAAAAATATTGTTCTCTCGATCTTATCGATCAGTGCAAACTTTTCAGCAGATGACCACATGCTCTTGCCTCTGACAGCAACGAGTTCTCAGCCTCATGGTTATAAAGTTTATGGAATTGTTTCTCCTTCAAAAAAAACACGCCACAAGGTTCTCACAAAACTTACAATACACATTTACCGTATCTAAAATAATATGGTTGGTAACAATGGTCCTCATCATGATTAAGCTTCAGTTCAGCTGCTTGATTTGGAACAAGCAAATAACCCTGTGTAGATGCTCCCAGGAAAATATTATTTTTGACACACAAAGTGACAAAACAGAAGAACTCCTCGCTATACCTGCATTTAGTTGAAGAATTTAACATTAATGACTTCTGTACACAACTTTTGTGTCTACGTAAGGTTACTCTTTCAGTGTCTATGTAAAGCTATCGTTTACCCACCAGCAGAAAAAGTAGGTCACAGCTTAGAAATACATGGACAACTATCTCTACTATAATACTAAAAAAACCCACCCAAGATCTTTATAAATTACTTGCTATTTTAGACCACTGGAGTGGATGAAAATAAGGCTTATCACATGACAAGTCATGCAGGAAGGTGATGTTCCTACCATGCTAGCTTCTTCATTATCATTTTCTGCATTAAGCATATTACATCAATAATACAAATTGATAAACTGAGAGGCAATTATGGAGCTTTCTGGATATGCTATTAAATTACAAACTTCATTTAACTATAGTCTGGTCACAGTCTTACTTTGTACTAGGAGTGTTTTGGAAGCATACAGGTAAAAAGTTAAGCATTGTACAGTATGACACTGTGTTATCACCCAAAATTTCTGTCCTGAAATCATGAACTAACTGTCCCAGTCTTAGAATGTGCAAAAAAGGTGATAACGGACACATAAGAAACGCTTATTACATCACAGAGAGAGACAACAAGTGTTAGATAGTTTTTCCAGGAATCTACTGCCAGTGTTATTAGTGTTTAATGAAACAAAATCAATCTTAACAACACAAGTTGGTTCTTCAAATGAGTTGTCCTGTTAAGTGTACTTAGAAATAAATGGAATATTACATTTTTTCCTATGAACTAAAAACCAAAGATGTATTAGACATTTGTCACCAACCTGTCAAGACCTTTTTGCCACAAGACAGTGCCAGAGAACATCAGCATCATAGAAACTTAGCATTTGTATTTCATTAGCAAGTTTTTCTGGATATGGTAATTAAGCAGACCTTTATTCCCCACATACCTGTTTGTTAACGGTTTCCTTTACCATCAAAACCACCCAGGTTAACAGGGACAATTTGTTTCTTCTACAAATTAGTTTCAGATAAATTTAAAAAAACAAAACAAAAACCAAAGTGCAACTCCCCTCCAAAGCTAAGTAAGTATTCTACACATCTAAATCCATGTTTTAGACGTAATTTTTCTACGCACTACTAGTGAGCAAAATTAGTACTTCAGTAATACAGATATTTCTGCCGAGAAGACAGTTTGGGATGATGAAAGAGGCAGTACCAGTATTTAATACCATCAAAGCACTAACTTGAACTAGTTTCTACTAGATAGGTACTAGAACAGTAGCATTTGTATGACAAGCTGTGCAGCCACGAGGGAAGCAACCACCCTAGCAGGGAAAACCAAAAAAAACCCCTTGTATCTTCGAAAGAGAGGAAAGCAATGAGCAACAGAAGGAGAGGCTGACTAATTACTTGAGAGAATCTCACCAAAGAGAGGAAATGAGAAATGCTGTAAGACGAATGGGGATTTTATATTAAAAGAAATACCATCTTTTACTGTCGTTGCATGATTCACATCACCAATAAGGGAACTTGTTTTCACACTTCATATATTATGCCTATATTAGATATATTATAGACATAGATACAAAAAGCTCCAACACGTAATGTATCTCCACACTGTAAGTCGGCACCCAGAATGCTGAAAGTAACCCCTGCGGAGACCAACCAGCCTTGAGGCGAGGTAGCTCTTCATACCGCACCACAAAGTAGTTATCTCCGGGCTTGAGTTTCGCTCCCTTGTCAGACCCGTGCCAAGCAGCCGCCCGTCCGTCCGTCCGGGCGGGCAGGGGCACGGGCAGGGTCACTCTGCGCCCGCAGCGCTCCTCTCCTAAAACCGCCTAAGGCACTCGGTGCTCGGACGGGCTCCAAGAAACTCTTAGGAGCGGTGCGCCGCCAACGATTTGGGGGAAGGTCGGGTGAGGGAAGGAACCAAACCAGCCCCATAGTAAGAGACGGCGAAGGCAGCGCCGGAGCGAGCGGGGACGGGACGGCACCCTTCCCCGTTCCCTCTCCGGGGACCTGGCGATGCCCACCTGCCCATCCTCCGGACCCGCACACCCCGCTGAAAACACAAGGGGTAAAGAAAACGGAAGAACCCTGCTGAGCAGAGCAGCGCTGCGCCCCGGGGCGCCCCGAGTCGCCCGCTCCCCGCGGGCACGGCACAGCACGGCGGGCTACAGGCTGACAGCCAGCCCGGCACGGCCGCTCACCTTCCCGCTCGCCTCTCCCCTCGCCATGCGCTCCAGCTCCGCCAGCCGTTCCAGCCCTCAACCCCGCCGCCGCTCTCCCGCGGGGCCAGCGGCCAGCTCGGCACCGGCGCGGAGCCAGCCGCTGGCCCGAGCACTCCGACGACCCGGCCTGGCGAGGAGGAGAGAGGTGCGGGAGTTGCTCCGGCGGCACCACCGCCTCCGCCTCCCGGAGGCGCCCCGGCGGCGCCAACTTTTCGCCGCAGCCCGGCTTCCGCGCCCCGCGCCGCTCCCGCCGCCCCGCCCGGTACCTGCCGCACCGCCGCCGCCCCGCTCCCCCAGGGGGCGCAGAAGGCCGTTGCGGTCGCCGCCACCGCGCGGACCGAGGCGAGCAGGTGCGGAGCGTAGAACCACGGAGCTGACCCCCCGGCCGCCGCCGCCGCCGGCTCCTGCTCCTGCGCCTGGGCCAGGCGGGCGGGGCGGGGCGGGGCGGTGAGGCGAGGAGCGCGCCCGCCCGCCCGTGCGCGCCCCCTAGCGGAGCGACCGGCCGAGCCCGGCCGCCCCCCTCACCCATCCCCTCCCCGCAACTGCCCGCCTCGGCTCTACTCGGCACTTCGGCACTTTCCGCCGCTTCCGGAAGGGGGAATGAGCGAGGCGGGGCGGGGGTGATGGGAGCGGAGTCACCCCGGGGGCCGAGGTTGTCCTCTCACCCGCCTCATCGCCCCGCGGCGGGCGCGCATGCGCTCTGGCGGGGGCTGCCTCGAGGGCACCTGTCTCCGGACGGCGCGGCTGCCCCCACGACGGCTGTGGAGAGCCCGGTCCCTCTCGGGTCCCCGCCCCAACATGAGGGTAGGGCCGGCTGCCGGAGCTGCCCCGCCTGCGGCGGGCGGGCTGTGCCTGCCGGCTGTGAGGCACGCGCGTCTTCAGAGGCTGGCGCGCGAGGAGGCGAGGATCCCGCTGTCCACTGGCGGTACCGCCTTGGTCAGTAACGGGGCGAGAGCGGAGACCGGCGACGTGCCGCAAAGAAAGCGGTTTACAGCACGCCCCGCCCGCTCGCTTCTCCCGAAGGGAGGCGGACGGGCCTAGCCGTCGCGAGGCCGGGGGCTGGGGTCCCCAGCAGGCCCGGGGGGCTGGGCCGCACCTCCTGCTTCCCTCTGGCGTTCCTGCTGCTTGCAGGGCACGGTGCAGCACCGTGCGCAGAGGTTAGCTCAGGTCTTGCAAGCGGTGTAACTGTGTAAGAGCAACTCTACACCCATGCTAATTAACTGAGCCTTTCGGCAGAGCTAATTAACTGAAGCAGAATAGCTCAATGGCCAGGCAACCTGCTGGTATGTTTTCTCCAGTGGTAAAGCCGGTTAAAGAAATTTCCAGATGCTTGTTCCTGCCCTTGTGGCACACTTGTGCTAATGCAACTGTAAATGAGATCAATGAATCAGTCCAGGTTAAAGCATGCTACACAAAAAGTCTCCAAAAAATGTGTGAAACTTGGATGTTATTTTCCTGTTCCATTCTGGTCCCTGTCCTCTGACATCTCTGCTAACACAACTCCAGGGGTGGGAGCAGGGGGAGAGTGAACTGCGCCAGAACCTCCGTGCAAGAGAGACAGATCCAGAGAAAACCGGAGACGTGCCAGAGAAAAGTGTATCAGACTGTTCCGTGACATGGCTATGTTGTTTCACGTTTCAAAATTACCCTTTCCAAGCTGAATTTAGGGACCTCTGCACTGCATTACATAGTGTAAATATGCCTCCAGTGGAGATGTGTCTTTCCAAAATGCAACCAGGCTCTCACAGTCCGCTTGCTCTCTCCTGCTCATCTAGTCAGCCATTCCTCAGTGTGCCACTTTGCCGACTAGTTTGGGTGAAGTAACAAAGATAACTCCCAGTGCGGTGAAGGCTGGAGAGCAGGAGCCAGTTTGTGCTTGTCTACACAGTACTGCCTATCTAAATTTGAGTACAGGGAGGGGCAGAGCTGTATCACGTGTTTTGCCACCAGGGACAATGTGCACTACTGTTCAGCATGGCTGATTCACAGGGATTTTCAGATCTTCTGCGGGTTCCTCTGGGCAGTTCTGTCTTATGCTCATCAACATGTTCACTGATGCCTACCCTGAAGAGTGGTCTATTCAAAAGACATGAATGAGGAAGCCATCTAATCATCTAATCCCTCTTCATTTATGAAAGGTTCATAGTCTTAATCTTCCACACATTTAAATCCTAATGAAATATCCAAAGTCAACAGGCTTCTAGTTAACTGATTCTGAGAGTCAGAGTGGGAATAAGTTCATTTGTTAATTCTGTAACATTCCTCCAGTGTGAGAATATTTAACTCTGGAAGGATGGAGTTTGTAAAAAAGCACTGGCATTGCCATCCCAGATCAGTCTGTTAGGTCAGTGTGTTTCCACCAGAACCTCTCCTACTTACTAAGTGAGGATTAGACTCACTTTGTGTGCCATGAAAGGAAGTTAAACTTACTTTAAACTTAAGCTCTGCATTTTCCAAACAAAGTACTTCGTAAGCAACAGTCATCACCTCTTCTTTTAGAGGGGATGTAGTAAAGTGTGCTACATAACAGATACGTGAGGTTAACAATTGGCCAAGGGCCAAGCTGCAGCTCCCTGTGTTAAGGGTTCCTGCATCTTGCCCTCCACGTAGTCACATTTAGTGACATGATAGCCAATACATTCCAATTAATCATAGTCAGGACCTGATGCCTTTTAGAGATGAATTATCAGTGTATTAAGCACTTGATTTAGTTGTACAATTCCTGTACTTCCAGTAGGATCAAAGCTGTGCAGCAGACAACTCTTTCCTTGCATCAGAAATTGTACTGCTGGATCTTGAAGGACATAGGTAATCCTAGTCTTCCCATATGTTAAAACTATTACCTGTTGTATTGAGTCCTGTCAGTCATACCAGAGAAGAGTGTCCCCTGCTCTGTTGACTGGGAGTTGCAGATTTAACGGGAACAAACAATAGCTTTCTATTATCCACAATTATTTATAGCTCTGAAACTGTGTTCTCAGAAAGCGCTTTCCCCAGTTCCTTGGTTGGGAAGAGAAGAAGGAATAGAACAGCAATGACTGCCGTACACATGAACGCTACTGAATTTCTCCCACCAATAGATGATCTCTCCCATTGCTAAATTAGATAAATATGAATTCATACCTGTAAGTCATTTTCCTATCACACAATCAAAAATGTGGGCAAAATACTAATTCCATGAAAATAACAGCCTGAAATTAAAAAGAAAAAATACCACTCCCCTCCAAAACAAAACAAAACAGGGTAAAGGCTGTCTCTGTTAATTTTGCTTTTTGTGGCAGAGACATTATTATTTTCTGTAATTACATAAACACACTATTTTTTTCAGGATTGTCTCCCATTCACTGCATTTCTCAACAGCTGTCTTCACTGCACGTGTTAACAGCTCCAAACTGGATGGCTACCCTCATCCTGTTGAGTATCCAGCTGAAGACACCTAGGACAGAGTTTTTAAACTTTCAATTCCTGCATATGTTTATTCACATATTAAATAATAAAAATAAAAAAAAAACCAAAAAACCAAAACGCTGAAGCTCTGTTCAGTTTACTCAGAAAATGAAGCAGTCAGTTACTGATCAGAGGGAAGAAGTGCTGCTGGAGCGACTTCCTCAGCATCACCCAGAAGTGCTGTTGCAGTAGCAAACACCTCTGATAGCAGTTTGTGCAACTACCTAGCCAGAGGTCAGGTACTCATTAAAACTGGGAAAGCAAATATATGGTAGGTAGTGGGTACTTTTAATGGAGGTAAGTGCCCCAGTTAGGTTAACTCATAGTGATAGGAGGAGGAGTGTAGCACTAAAAAGCTGTGGGAGAAGAGAAGGCTTTGTATTTGAGCAGCATAGCTGGCTCACACTACCCTTCAGCGAGTTCATTAACCCAAAGTCTGAGCTCACAGCTTACACTGGCTTTCTTTTCTCATTGTTAGTAGCTAGGGAAAGATTAGCAGGAAAATGTCCTGATCACTGCTGGGCTGTGACTTGGAGGTAAAGTACAGAGCATGTTTTAAGAGAGGTGTAAAATGATTCTGTTACACTTAATATCCAGTTTTGGGCAGGCTGTGGATGGGCACAAGGCAAGAAGCCAACTGTTTTCATGTACACCAACCAGTGGCTGGAATGAAGTGCAAACAGCTTCGTTCAATGCAAAGTTTGTAAGTATATGCTAGAAAAAATCTTTCTAGATATAAACCAAGCTACCTAGGCAAATGGCAGAATCTCTTCCACTGCATCTTTTAAGTGCAGCTTAAGTAAATATCCTGTGTCTAGGGATTGATCTGTTATTAGAGAGGAGTAAAGTGCTTTAGGCTTGTGTTGTCAAGACTAGCAAGCCTCTACTAACTATATATAGATATACAGGCACACACACAGATTTCCAGAAGTTAATCAGCCAAATTCAAGAGGATTTCCTTCAGGTCAGCTAAAGACTCCTTGCTGCCTGAATCATGGCCACACTAAAGCTTCTCAACAGATAGTTACAAAGAGGAGGATCGTTGTGTTTGTTTTTAGTTAGCAATTCTTTATCCTAACTCTTCTTCTTGAAAAGGTTAAATTCTGCTTAAACTCGGTTCAGCTTGAGGCAGAAGCTCATGATGGGATACTTAATCCCAAATAATTAAGTTCTGTCACAGTTGTAACTGAAACTGGACCTTTATAAGGAAAATGTTTGTCAATTTGAGCTGTAGATGTTGTGATCACTCTGCCTTATAGATAAATGTACATATACGTGCACAGAAGAAGGTTCACTCCACTTCCAGAGGCACTAAAGTTCTAACAATCATCCTTATCTCAAGTTCATGAGATATATTTTGAAGCCTCAGTCTTTTAAAAACATAAATCAACAGTGAACTTTCAAAAAAACCCTATGTGGCTTAAGGTGTGTTCGCACTATCACAGAACGCTGGTTTAAGTGAAGACGGGCTGGGAGTACGCACACAGGCAGTGAACATTGCTCAGCAGTTAGGCAGTAACTTGTCTGGCCAATGTGGCCAGTATGTGTTTGCACAGCCTTCATGGATGTTACCCTCCTCCCACACTTCAGTTGAGATTATCGAAAGTGGCTACGTTTACTTACAGCATGTATGAAGCAGGTCATGTTATGCACTGATTCATGAAATATGCATGATGAAATATTGGTTAAACAGAGTGAATGGGAACATGAAAACATTGATGCTGGGGCTGTACCTACAATGTTGCACTTAGTCCCAAACAGTGAACACATACCAGACTGTAAAAACTTATTTGTAAGGGAAACAGTGAAAGAGCAATCAACTCAACCATTTGAATGTAGACATTATGTCATAGGTTAAAATACATTGAAGAGAAATTACGCTGTGCATACATGTATAGAAAATTAGGTAATCATTCTTATCTCTGCTTTGATTATCAGATCAGATATATGATGAATATGGTTTACATTAATATGGGCCTTTCTGTCACTGACAAGTACGCATCTCACATTATCTTTTTGACTTGACCTTCCTTTACTCCTCCTATGGCCACTGAATGATTTCCTCTTATCAGCAAGATACAATTAGTGTAAATTATGGTAGAGGGAGACATATTGTTATAACTCACATATTTTTCTTGCATTCACCTATAACAGTATTTCCCTACTTCAGGATATATCTTTTTTAATCTAAAAAAAATACGATTCATAGGAAAGAAGTGTCAAATAATTTTTACTTTGTCTAAAATTTGCAAATGTTTTACATTTAGCAATTAACCATGAAAAGCATATTTAAATAGATCTTATTTAAATGAACCTGGTATATATGTTTAATATAGCTGCACAAGAGAAACAACGTGGCACTATGCTAATTTTCTGTAAAACACATCTTGTTTCTTTCAAAATTGCCACTCCCTAAAGTGTAACAGGAACCCATTTTAAGTTCTGTGTCATCTGAGTTTGAGATGGAACATGGAAGAAAGCTGCTTTAACTGAAGCTTGAAAGACAGGGAATAGAGCCTTCAGGGAGCGTTGGGCACTTTTCTTGTCATTCTGGTTGATTGATTTGCATTATGTGGGTGGGGAATGTTGTTGATCAGGCTGTCCATTTTAATTTTGTACTGGTTGTGTCAGCTTTAAAGTACGAGCTCAGTTTTAAGGCAAGGGGCAAGCATACAAGCTTTAGAACAGACACTGCACTGCCAGCCAAAGGAAGTGAAATGGCACTATTTACACTCTTTTGGAAAGTGCGATATTTAAGTCAACCCAGAATTACCGCCTGCTGCGATACATTATCATTAGTCTCCTGTATTGAATAAGTGCCTTCTCTTTTTTGGTTTTCTGATTCACATGTATATGAACAAGCTGAAATAAAAGTCTTTAAACTTAATATGTCACTTTCCTGGTTCCTTGAGAAATACTGCTCTGAATTTAGCAGAAAATAACAAGCCTTAATGATGAGACTTGATGTGTCCCCTAAAGGAAAAAAAACACCACAGCATATTTTACGGTTTTGATTTACATTGCAATGTACGAGAAACCTAACCTGGCTGCCGTCAGATCACCGTGTCTTGCCACTGCTTGGTTTCCTATGAAATTGTTCTATTTAAGAGGGATTGAATTAGTCTCCTAAATTGTTGCTACATACACATTTGCTACTATCAGACTTTCTTTTAAAAAACAAAAGCAAAATGACCCCACACTTACTAGTTTTCTGTGAAACATTTCTACCCAGAGTGTTTAACAGGGTGACTGTTGCTGTGTTGCTGTGACCATCATGAAAACCAATACCACCTTCCAACAGATGGCGTATAGGCCAATTAATGACATTAGTGCTTCTGCGTTATTTGGCATCCTACATGAATGGAACAAATAGCCTTCTCTTTTGCCTGTGTTATCATACAGCGGCATTCATTAATGCTCTCAAAATGGAAAGAAAGAAAAATCAGGTCCCTCTTTCCACCCACTCCCCGCCCCCTGACAAGGAAACCATATGTTTCAGGAGATTAGTAATAGAGCAGCTTCTTTCTGAAGGTCAAAATTAATGCAAAAATTCAAACCTTAACTATACTTCTTTTAAGAGGTTGTTACTGAAACGTGCAAATGCCTCAGCATTTTCATATTCAGCACAATTCAGTCCAGTAGCACACAGGCTTATAATGTACCTAAGGGGAGAAGATGTAAAGAATTAGGTCTGGAGTCTGGGGAAGGCAACATCTTGACTAGACTAATTGATTTCCAGACTGATGTTTTAAAAATCTATACAGCAAAAATACTAATGAGGCCCTGTTTTGGAGGGAGAAGAAGTTCTAAATTTAACTATAAACCTTCAGTAACTTTGAGTAGCTATGAGGTCTTGTGCTCTAGGTATTTAGGATGTAAAGCAGCTGGAGAGGTCTTCTTCCTATGAGTCCTCCACACATATCTTGTGTATGTCTGGCTCTATTTGTTGTGACATGCACAAAAAGCAGTATGTGTCAGAGGACTTAGAAGCTGGAGGTTGTAGCAGTGAACTTACAGATGCCCAGCTCTGGAGGAAAATCAGGACTCCTACATGCAGCTCTTGTGCTGCTTTGACAGAGTATGTTGAAAGAGTTTTCCAGCTGGTGTTGTGTTGGAAGTGTTTGGTCAACACCTTCGGCAGACACAGGCCAGTGTTAGCGGTGGGAAGTGCTCCCTACACACGTACCTGTTAAGTCTCACATTTCTGCCTCAGGTGCTTCAGAGAGGCACCTCTGTTCCGTTGGGTTCTATTTCCTGGAAGCGTGCTCTTGAACAGAGGTAGAATTTATGTCCCTTATTTCCGGATTCTAATGTGAACCAGGTATTACCTGAGCTGTGGTTTCACAGCCCTGTTGGTGCAAATATGGGTGTCTGCAGGAGTGCAACTCAAGGGACATAGACTGTACATTATCAAAATCAGGTGCCCCTAAAGTCTTTGATTTGCTGCCTTGCAAACATTGAAGGTCATAATGCAGAAATTTAAAATTTAGTCCAAGTCCCACTCTAGGCTTTCTAAACACCCGTGTTGTATCTGGCCTTCCATGCTGTTCATACGTATCCTGACTCTCGTGAGAAATGGTCCAAAGCTCTGAAAGGGCTGTCATCATTCTGTGGGTTACACACATAAGAATTAAAAGAGAGCATTAAGCCTGCAGAGTGATGCACCCCCAAATTAGGAGACACTCGTGTTAAAACCATTCACAGATTTGTAATTCTGCCCTCCTAGCACAATTCTCAACTACAGGGTCCCATTTAATATTGGAATGTTATATATTCCTTGTCACAAAGTTATCTTTTTTGGGGGAGGTTATTGAACCATTTAAAATATTGGCCAGTTTTGAGAAGAAACATAACCTCCTGGTTTTTTTTCCTCTTTCTTGCAAAACCATTTCTCAAGTTCAACATGATTTCTCAAAAGTTAGAATTTTGAGCAGTACAAAGATACCCAGACAATAGTGATTTGTTTTGCTCTCCCTGAATCACCTTGTGATGGGATTTGCAGTGACCCCGGTGTCCTTGCAAGGCAAAAATAGGGAAACACATCCAGAGAGAAGGGAAAAATGGTTTTGTCACAGCCTGGTCTTAAATTGGCTTAGACTGCCCTGGCTTTGTGCTAAGTAAATGCTTGGGGATAGTAGAAGTAGAAGCAGTGGGAAGACAAGGAGAGGAAACAGAAGGAAGGGATAACAGCCTTTGAAATTTCTTGTATTTCGTAGTTTGAAATGGGGATGTTCTCCATGTTATTTGTCATTGGCTATTTATTTTGATCGTGCACAGTAGAGGCTTGGTTGTCTTTAATCTGCTGTGAATGTGTCTGCTGCTTTTCTGTACAGAGTGGGCCAAAGGATGTAAGTGCTTTACTGCTATTTTGGAATCTTAGGTCCATACTATAGATCCTTAGATTGACTCATTGCTTTCCAGAGTAAAGAAGAACAAGACTTATTATCCAGGTCCCAGCACTGCAGTCAAGTGTTCTAATTCCTAATTATTCCAAGCAGAGACACATTCTCAAGTGACCAGGTGCCTAAGCAACCTTTTCAAATTGCTTTAGTTAGAGAAAGAAGTAAAATAATTATTTCCTACTTTCCTAGTGAAGGATCAAAGCTAGCATTTCTAGATTAAACATGCGGTAAGAGTGGCATCTAATGGCTCTGAAATCATCAGGATAGTGGGGAAGGGCATGCTAATCTTTGAAGGATCATGTAGAGATATTTTACCATTTTTATTAGGAAGCGTAGAAACAAAAGAAGGATTTTTTTTGCCATCAGAACAGTGCCAAGGATTAATGCCATCAGATGTTCTTTCTTTCCTGCTTTCTACTCCATATGGAAGTTTTATAATTCTAGAATTACAAATATGACATAATCACCAACATATCTGTTGGTAACATTACTATCTTTGTAACGCCCAATAGCTAACAAAAACTGTTTTCAAAGCAGAGCTGATCTCATTGCTGGTGCTTGTGCATAAAGATATTTTGGCATGATAAGATTCTGTATAAACTGATGTGTTGGATATTGAAACATATCTTAAATTTTCCTATCTACTGAAGAGAGGAAAGAAAAAAAGAAAAAAACTAGTAACTTCTTTCCTGGTTGAAAATGGCAAAGCAAAATTATTTTTGAAATCTTCTAACTGCTGAAAGACTATTTTAAGTACAGAAGGAAACAAAGTAAGCTGGTAAGAGTAGGCTATTTGGCCTTTACACAAATAAAAATTTAGTACGATTCCTGATGCTTCTCCTCCAAACTTTTCTTTATGAGTCAGTAGCTCCAAGTAGCAAATGCCAAACACTGCTGTAACATGCTATGCTACTATCTGGAAATTTCAGGTTAGACTCTGTCAAAAAATGGTCAAAGAACAGACCACAAAAAACAGGTGGAATTGCTTACAGTGAGTTAGAGACTGCTGTTCTATTAAGAGAATTAATTGGAGCAAAATAACTACAATTATAGGTAGGAACTATAATGGGAACTTGAATGAAATATATATAGTTATATGACCCACTAATGACTCAAAAAAGAGCCGTAAGATGAATGAGTCACCGAGTTTTAAATATAGTTCCTTGCTGCAATAGTTTTGTCATCAAACAAGGCTCCACTTGTATTCAAGGGGAGCAAGGGCTGTTGGTGGGGTCCTGCAGACGTGCCTCCGTGATTTGTACACTGACAACAAAGGCAGAGGCTTCACAAGTAGTTTCTATTACAAGTGATGTAAGAGAGAAACCTTTGCAAGGGGATGACTCACTGATCAGAGGGCTTTTGGTTTGACTGTGATACAGTGGTTCAGATAAATGCATTCATTATTTTCCAAAGCCTGTGACCTTTCCAGCTTCTTAAATAGTAACATTTATTTTTCTGTGCAATATTTATTTTAGCATCCTCACTATTGATTTCACTGTATTTCATCCGTTGTCCAATTGTAAAATTAGGCTCACTTGATAATACAAGATCAGCAAGATCAGGCAAAGAAAATAGTGAAGTTGTGCTACAATTTTGACAGATGGGAACAGAAATAGCCTTTGACACAATGCTTTTAAAGTAATTTTTTCACTGCATGACACAGTTTGTTTTTAAAGAACTGTGATGTGTCTTACAGACACATGTCTGGCAAAGCAAAGTCCTGAGAGGGGTAAAACAAACAAAATGACCTCTGCTCTGCTGGCCACCGGAATAGCACAGGCAAAGAAGTGGAGAATTTTACAAGGTCCTTCAGAAACCTAAACCCAGAGACTATATTGCAAATGTTCTTACTATCATTTTCAGTGCTGTCTCTGAAGGTCATTTCTAATTTCAGCCACAATTTGCATGAAGTGAAGAAGTAACTCAGATAGCCTGTTAAAAAGTTCATAGGTTTGGGGGACCATGTATTGCTACAAGTTGCTTCTGACAGCTTATATGCAAAAGTATGTCTCACCACTTCAAGAGATATTCTTTGCGTGTTTGACAAAGTGAAAGGAAACTTCAAAATAATGATTAAAAATGGTAACCTATTTATTCTTTTTCCCATTTCCCCTCTCCTGCATCATATATGCATACTTCTAAAGAGATAAGAGGAACAAACTTCATTGCTGCTGTGCTGCAGATGTCCGTAGTGACAAATTTAAACAGTGATTTATTTCTCAAAATAAATAAAACAGAGAACAAACTAATTTCCCTGGAAATATTTGGCATCCTCTACTGATATGAAACCACAAAAAGCATCTGGTATTTAAAAGCTATTAAGAACCCGGCCCAGCCAGCCTTTCTCATGTCTATAGTTCACATAAATTGGCTTACTCTTCCGAGTCAACATGGGATGAGAGCACAGGACTTGCCTCTTGGCGTAGGTGACTGCTGCGCACCATTGCCCAAGCTCATCCTGTCAAAGCAGTCAAGCTCAGAATTTAAGCTGCCATTCAATCCCTAGTTTAGCACAAGCTGTTTATAAGCCCTCCGGTAGCTTGTTAATACAACACCACTGGCATTGGTTATAATGACACCAGAAAAGTAAATAAGAGAGACTATTTTAACCCTATCAGAATTTGGTTTGTCCTTTGTTGCTACTCAGATCATCTGGTGTATATATAACCTCATCATGAAAACATATATGTAAAAATAGGAGGTTCCTAGATAAAAGTAGTCCAGAAATATAACAGTATTACGCACGGGAGTGTGCAGGTCTGGCTAACATGTTCCTGTCGATATCAAGACAATTGTTACATGCACAAAGTTTCTTTGAGTTAGCACGTTCAAGAAATTCAACCCTCACAACAGTGCTGACATCCAGCATTAGGGTTACAGACCATAAGCCATAAAAATCTTTTCTCCCATCTATTGTGAAATTCTGGCGGGGCAGCTCAGAGAAATGGAAAAGATAGAGCAGGCCTGAAGGAAATGATGAAGAGCTTGCAATCTCCTTGTGCTTATTTATGTGATGAGTCCTAACAACGCATCGGCATTTCCTGCAAGTCACATGTGTCTGGGAGTCTTTGGAGATTTGTGGCAGAGAGAGAGAGGCATCCTTTCATTTGTAAGCTCTGCATGCCTTTTAGGGGTTTCATTGGTCTATCCAGGGATCCCTCGCGGTTAAATTTCTTGTCTCTTCCACACACAGAGGCAGTTGCCACAATGGAAGATGTGTGTTATACAATTAGACATATATTCATGAGAAGTCTAGTATTTTTTAAACTCTGCATTTTCAAATAACCTGCTTTCATACTGTTCATAGCTTAGTGTAGAACTAAATAGAATTTGTAGCCCGTTTGAGGAGTATTTAGAATGTGAACTGTTTTGTGGGATATTAACTGGAGAATGCTACTGCCAGTATCTTTGCAAGATCAGACTTGATGGAAAAGTTTGGTTGAAACCTTCAATATCAAACACTAAAATATTAATGGTAGTAGTACAGATTTTGACTCAAAAGTATGTAAATGTTCAGAACTGTTTATTTATTTTTTTATAGTTAAGGCCTGGGAAAAAACTCTTAAGTAAAATATTATAACTGTAATTTTTTTATGGGCTTATTATGAGGAGCTTGGTAAAGTTTGTTAAAGAATTATTTGAAGAAATTGACAGCAGTAATTTATTTAATATTGGAGCAAAACTTAGGCCATTTTCATACAAAAGTAGATCCCTTAGAAATATTTTTTGTCTGTTTTGTGTACCAAAGAGGACATGCTTCAATACAATATTTTACTGTTGAAAATAATGTTCTGCCAAGGGTGTAAAATGTATTATGGCATGAAAATTGATTTTCTTGAAATTTTTCAGCCAGGCAGACCTTGGTATATACCAGAAATCAATAACTATTTTAGTCTCTTTTAAATCTTGTTATTTATTTCTATTTTAATAGATGGAGGGAATGAGAATCCCCCTGGTGACAAAACTAATCTCTTTGTATTGAAATGGATATTAAAAAAGCACAGTATGTACTTAGGGACTCTAAACAGCACATGCTTGTGCGTTTTGGTCTGTGCCTGCAGAATCCCATGGAAGCTGAAAAAGACTGTTCATAAGCATAAAGTTAAAGCATATTCCTAAGCACTTGTCAGCTGAAGGGCTAGTTTAACAAATGCATTAGAGATCCATAATTTTTTCCCTTTATGCTTGTATTTCTGGTGAAAAGAGCATTCGCTATCTTCAATCTTCTTCATCAGACAAAACTGCACCGCAACTCTACACATCACGGAACAGAAATGAAATGCAGGAAACAAAAATCACTGTCAACCCAACTGTATAAGGAGTTCACTGTGGGACATGTCCTTTCAGTATCTTAAAGCCTCTCCTCCAGACTGGATTTCAGGGGACAGTGTGAGAGAATGAGCTTAGAAAGTGACACTGGGGCTCTGAGCACTGGAAAGCATTGGCTGTCAGTCACTTCTGAAAACAACTTGAAAAGGATTAATGCAACAAGATGAACTGAGCATGAATTCAAGTGACTTGGTCAGGCTAAATCAGAGCAAAAGTTTCTAGGATGCTGATTGCCTGGGAAACCAGGTCTCGCTGTTTTGTAACAGGACAAGCTACTTTTTAAAAAAGGCCAACAGCACGTGCTGCTGTTTTCTGGTAATGCCGAAAATATTTTACACAAAAGACTGATTTAATAGCCCACTTCAGATTGCAGGCAGAAGACCATACCTGCCACAAACTCTATTTTTAATTTATTTTATCATTTGCAGAAGTACACCATTACAGAATAAATAGTTAGAAAGGAAAAAGACAATTGGGCCCATAGACGAGTGGGGTTCCAGACTTAATTCTAGAGGTTTTTGCTGAAAGAAATTTCCCTTATAGTAATATAAGATGGTATGATCAACCAAATAAACCTTCTGTTCTTAAAAAGCAGTGTTTCTTTGGAGTGAGTGGAAGAGGGGAAAACACTTTTAATATGATCATATATTTAGCTGAGAATGAGAAAATAGATTACATTTAAAGAATGCTTTTTCTGGTGGCTGGGAGCGAGGTTCAGAAACAAATCCCTTAAACTGCTATTATTAGCCATCTCAGAGGGGAGAGATATTTTATCTGACTCTGTCCCAGTTTGAAGACCTCGCAGTAATACAAAGAAATTGAAGTAGAACTATATGAAAGTCATTTGTCCTAATTTCTAGTGCCTACTAAAGTGATCCATATTGAAAGTCTAATCTAAAGAACGACTCTTTAAAGGACTAGTTCCCGGCTCCCAAACACAAAGCATTCTTCCCATCAGTTCTTCTCTGGCACCATAGGGAGGCATGGTTTATAGTTCCGATATAAATGTAATGCTATAACCTTAATAGGAGCTGGGAGTGTTTAAAGTGCGAGATACAGTTTCTGTGCATAATGGCAGAAATGTATTGGGTCACAATCTACAAGTATCTCTTCATTTTCTTGTTATGTTGAGTCCTTTAGTGGCAGCTTAGGTGCAGGCTCCTAATTTGACTCCTATTCAGTCAAATGGCTAAAGAAAAAGTCTAACAATTAATCTGATGAGGTGATAACCCCTCAGAAAATCCTCTTTCAGAAAACTGCCTCCTGTGTTCTGAGTACTCTGGAAAACAGATGGAAAATATTTTAAGGAAAGAAAATTACTGGAAAATAAAAAAAAGAGAGAAAGAAAGAAAATTAGGAATCATGTGTGAAACTGTAGTAAAGCATTTCCTATGGTGGCACCAAAAGCACAGGAAGATTTAAGGAAAAAACCCTAAAATTAAACAAATCTCAGGGCGTCCTAAATGTTTTTAAAGGATTTTGAGCCAAGAAAGCCACTAGTCATTTACAAACAAAAATACTGTGGATTTCTGCCAACCTTGTCTTTCTAGGTTTGTGTCAGTCCATATTTTCCCTGGCTTTCTGTTGGCTACTTGCCTTTTCAGTACTTTAACTAAAGGGTAAGAATTAAAGCTGTACTTGGCCAGCAGACCGTGCAGATGAGTCAACACT
Source organism: Bucorvus abyssinicus (assembly GCA_009769605.1). Lineage (NCBI taxonomy): Eukaryota > Metazoa > Chordata > Aves > Bucerotiformes > Bucorvidae > Bucorvus > Bucorvus abyssinicus. The sequence continues at coordinate 29,794,725 of CM020027.1, forward strand.
CTGCTTTCTTGGAGGCCAAAAATACCTTTTGCATGATGTAATCATGGACTTTTACTTTAATTGACATCTAGTACTTATAGTAAGTGGCTATGCTAATGATCTGGATCTGCATATTTAAGGCACAGAGGTGGGGAGGAGACAGAGAAACGTATAGCCGTTACTTACCAGTGACATCCAGTCAAGGAGATACACTGTACAAGGTAGCTGCAAAGATTACAGTTTTCTGTATTGATTCTAATTGGATTCTGAAGGGTAAAAATCATGAAGGCAGCATTTGTAGACAGAAGAAAGATTTTATTAGATAAACTGAAAGACCTCAAAGCAAGCTGTGCTTGGTCATGGAATCTCACGGCTATAGCATATACCAGCAAGGTCTATAGCATCTTTCTAAACAGAAAATATTTTGCTTCTATTTCTGCCTGCATTATGAAGATTCTGACCCTGTATTTACAAGTGATGTGCAGTGCCTGATGATTAACAAGAACAGGAAAAAGCTCCTGCTCAGCCCTGCTCACTTTCTAGCACAGGTAGATGTAAAGCACAGTACAATCTCATTTTGGACGCAAAAAAGAAGTATCTGTGGAGCAAAGTCAACACCTGAACTGAAGAAAGAGTGTGAACAACAGTAGATACCTGTTTCCCAGTACCTTTGTGTGTGAATGTGCTGGCTGTGAGAGGAGTGCTCTGCTGAAGGCGGGTAACTCATGGATGAGTCAGGAGCTACTCTGGTGACAAACCTGCAGGAAGTGTAATTTGCATAAATCCTTCCCATTAAAACTGCCTTTGAAAGGACGTACATCTGTGACACCAAGCACCCTGAATATCCACAGCAAAACCAAAAATCTTCACAAATCAGAGAGCTGAGATCTGTCAGACCGCAAGAGCCAAGCCTGTGAAAATGGCCTGAAGTTACCAAGAGCACGTAAGAAAGTCAGGAACAAAACGATCGTTCTCAAAAAGAGCTGGAGAAAAAAAATTCAGAGCCCTGGCACTTCTGACAGTCCATAGTGCCGCTGCTGTTTTTGTGTTCTGGTTTTTGGTTTGGTTTTGGGTTTGTTTGTTCGGGTTTTTTTCTGTAAAAGGAGAATGAGAGCATTGAACTAAGACTAAAATTAGCTTTTAACCTGAAAAAAACCCCTAACTCACTTGTACCCTGGCTATGACAGACTAGGGCACTTATTCCGCGGCTTAGCGCTGTGCACCGTTAGCGCTTGCCTTCCCGCCTCCGCGGAAGCGAAGCGCGCCGCCGCGCTCCTGCGCGCGGCCTTTGCCGCCCTCTGGTGACCGCAGCCCGTCCGCTGCCCTCCGCCGCGCTCCCGCCGGAGCGGGGGAACAGGGACCAAAGAGAAAAAAGCCATTTCTGCCAAGCGCAGGTGCTGCCCGTGCTGCTCCGTTCGCGTTGGGTGGCGCTGACAAAGGCTTGTACCTCCTGAGAAACGCATCCCCTCGTTTGCCATAGGTGTGCCCTTCGCATGGAGACAGACCTGGCTGTCCCTGGTGGTCCCGCAGCTGCCTCCTTTCTCAACAAAGTTGTTTCCATAAAGCTCCAAATCTGCAGCCCTCGAGCTTTCCATTTCCTGTAGAAATGCCCCAGTTTTGAAGCTCTCAATCAAACAAGCAGCTGGAAACTGGATGCCCAGGACTCCAAGCCCAGCAAAGCCTTTCCCACATCCAGCGCCGTTGGAAAACATCCACACTGCTGTTTGCATTGCAGGACAGCCTAACAGACTTAGTCCCGGGCCAGGAACCTGTTTACACTAGGTCACAACATGGTAATAATAATTTCAGACTCCTGGAAATGAGTGGGTTTTGATTTGGGTGGGGTTTTTTGTTGTTTTAAACTACGTGGCATTAACTGTAAAGAAAACAGTGGGACTCCCGGCTGTATTAGCTCTCATGAACTGAGCGGAGAGTTTGTTGTTGCTTATGCTCCTGTGGTTTCTGGTGTGTTGACACTGAAATCATGTGCAGTAATAGCCAAAATAGTTAAACACAAAATACAAATCCCCTATCTAAGGATCTCATTCCATAGCTCCGTTTTCCCTCTCTCCCCAAATCCCTTTCTAATGTGTATTGCAACCCTTCCACTGCACAGTTCTTTCTGTCAAGGTTATCTTCAAGAGTTTTGCCTTTTCCCACAGAAAGCAGCTTACCATTTCCCAAGGATGCTCCCAAACACTCTGCACCTCTTTTGCTGCTTCTCTTTGCTATGATGATGCACTTCTCTAAGTGTATTTGAGCTTTACAATGTAGATCAAATTAGATTCCCTGCAGAGAGGAAGTAATGTAAATTAAGATGAAGGCAAATGGAAGAACGGGCATGTGATACATGTTGTGTACTGAACTGCTGGAGGTAGTTGGCTGCTGGGCAGCAAGCAGAGCTCAAATCTGAGGCTGAACAGAGGAGAGGAGTTAATAGCAGAAAGGGGAGCTAATAGCACAGAGAGAAAGAGGAAGAATAAGAGTGTGACCACTCCATCATGTGGCATGTTCCAGCCTGTGTCTGGCATGATGGGAGGAGGTATGTTACTGAGCAAGCCATACTTTTTCTTGTTGCCTATAATTACAGATAAACCCATAACTGCAGACACAAGCTTATCTCAAAGAAGATTTCACCTCCCTTTGGACATGAGCAATGCTACTATAGCTTTTGTTACAGGCAATACCTCTGTGCAGGTGCAGTTTGGTGGAATTCTCTGGAAAGCTGTAAAGTCTTAATTTTGTTTTTCAAGACACTGTGGTAAGCTGGTCTAAATTATTCAGTGCTGCAGCCCAGTTCCCAGTTCTGGGTCACCTCACGTGATGAAGACCCTCTCCACTCTCAGTAATCCAGTGATGATAGCAATATATTCAGACATGTAGGGACATAATTGGAGGTTACACACATGACTCTCCCTACTGTTTATACACAGAATCACAGAATCATCTGGTTGGAAGAGACCTTTAAGATCATCGAGCCCAACCATTCACACTGCACTGCCAGGGTCCCTAAACCCTGTCCATCAGTGCCACATCTACATGGCTTTTGAACACCTCCAGGGATGGGGACTCCACCACTTCCCTGGGCAACCTGTACACATGCAGAGTCTAGGAAGAAGAGCAGCTTATCAGTCACGTATAGATCACCTGTGTTTTGGCAATGCTGCACAGTTCAGCTTCTGCTATGTGCTCTGAGATTGCAAGGTTAGCTATTGCTCCACCGACCTTGCTGGCAGGACCAAGGATTTGTCTCCCCTGCAACTCTGAGGACATTCAAATCCTACCTCTAAATAAGGCAGAAAAAAACCCCCAAATCAGTCTCCTGTATAAGCTGAGAGTGGAAACTCTAAGACCTGCATGTTGTAACAGCTTATGCCTTACTTTTGGTAAAGGCTTGACCTGACTTACACACCTATATCCAGGACAGTGTCCATGGCTCTAATTCTTCCAGCCAAGAACTAGATTCTTAGCTTTCTCCCAACTGTCAACTCAGTCCTTGTGCCCCTCCTTCGCGTTTTGTACTGTGATAGCCATTTGGCTCCTTGGTCAGTAATACAGCTGTCAATGCACACGAGGGCTTGCTGTACTGAGAGCTTGGGGTTTGATCCATCTCTCCCCTGAAGGCAACAAAAAGCTTCTTCCTGACAGTGCTACAAGTGTGCTTTATGTAACCCTGTATCAAAGATACTTCTGTTTTCTTTCATCAGAAGCCATTCGAGATCCCCTGAGCCTGAATATTCCTCCTCCCATTTCTCCCTAATCCTGCTCCTACGCGCTTGTTTTACCAAATATCAAGGCGTAAAAAATCTTCTCATATGGGATGAGATTAATTGCAAAGACATGAGCAGTTTGAAGGTTGCTACCCTGCTGACTGCTGGATTTTAAACCCAAGTTCAATTTTAAGCTCTTCCAGTTGTTGATTCTGAGAAAACGGTAATTTCTTCTATTTTTTTTTTTAATTAACATTTATTTGGTGCTGAATCTTACATTTGTTTCTGGTGTAGGAGTAAGATTTTCCCCACATGCGTTTGGCTGCATTGAACCTTAATTAGAAAAAGGAAAGAACAGATACACATCTTTGAGAATTCAGTTAACATTTGCTTGCACTTCATTAACTAATGCCAAATGCAGGAAGGAAGTAAACATTCCATTCTTTAGGAAAATTAATGAATGAAAGTGCGTTATAATGTGGAAAAAATAACATAGGAAACATTATCACAGGCAGAAAGTGTATTATTCCAGTTCTGCCACAGGAGAAGGAGAGGGAAAGCAAAGTATAACTAACTTCAGTTTCAGTCAGCTCATACCATTGCCAGTGCTGTTTTACAGCTGCATTTGAAATGTAGTTGTTTCCATAGAAAGAAGTTTTGGGTCTGGGTTTACCCTCGCTTTCCCTGAATGTCCTGTGCACTACCTGTGGAGGCAGTGACTTGAGCTCTGCCTGCTTGCAGACCTAGATGACGTGCTGGTGAAGTGCCAATGGCCTGGCTGCACTGTCATTACCGTGGCTGCTGCTGTAGATGAGCTCTGGGTGACCTGCGTGGACACAACTAGCCGTGGCTTCCCAGAGCTGTAAAGTTTTTATCCACGGTGTTATCTGGAAAGTTGTGCTGCAGGTAACCTAGTGCTGCGATGGGGTGCCAGCATCTGAGCAGCGATCATCTCCGAAGATAAAACCAAGCAACTTTCCTGTGCTACTAGTCATCCCTATGAACCAGTAACTGACTGGGACCCTGTTGGCAATAGCCATGTTGAAATCCAATGTTAAGCGCTGCTGTGAAGGCTGTGCCTCCACGATGATCCCCGCCTCCCCACTGCGCTTCTGACTGGTGAACTGCCCTACACACATGGAGAACAACAAGAAGCCTGGATATCTCATCATCTGCGTACAGCTGTTTGTAACCTGAAAGACTAATAGTAACACTATCCAAACCAGAGCTGAGGTAAGCATGAAACATATAATGCCTCTTGGGATAAATAAATAGTGTGAGTCACAGGCAGCTCCAATAGCAGATGCTGTTGAAGTTCAGAAAGAAACAGAGGTGTAAATGTCATGTCTGCGTGCTTGAAGGAAGATGCCATCACAATGTGCTGTCCTTGACCTCTTCTTCCTTTTTTTTTTTCCTGAACTTCAACAATTTCAGACTCAGCTGAAAGAGAAATCTACAAGAGCTTTGTGCACCTGAGTTCTCCACACTCCCAAGGCTGCAGTGCTGTCTTCTGTTTTGGGGATCGAAAGACACGGTCTGGTATCTCCTCACAACAATATATGGCCTGATGAGGGTAAGGTGCAACTTTGTTTCAAGGGCTTGACCTTTTTCCAGTTCTCTAAGGTGCTAAATGTCTTCAGCTTTCAATCACAGCAATATGCAGAGTCCTCCGCTCCTTGCAATCACAAACCCCAAACCTAATGCTGTGGAAGCAGGAGCTCCAAAGTTAATCGGGGCAGGATTTAATTTATAATTTTATTTTCCATGTGCAACCGCCAGTAATCTGCTGATATTTGTAACAGTATAAAAGCATTGGTAAAGAAATATTAACAGTGTGCAGTCACTCAGTTGGATTTCTACATCAAGGTAAGAAAAAAGAAAGAAAAACACCTTTCTGGATGCAATTAGTATCTATAAGTATCTGAAATAGCATCCTGGGAAAGGTCGATGGTCACTGTAGAAATGTTTAGTTGTCTGGCTATCTCTAGCTTGCCCACTTGCTCACTCTCAGTAAGGTAGAACATCGCTGAATGCTGGGCTCCTGCTACACATACAGGCTTGTGGAAACTCCTGATGGTGACTGGAAGCTATGGCTTGGCATGGACTTGCACAATCTTCTATATTAGGGACATGTTCTCTTCAGGCTTGAGTGGGTCTCCTCATGGTTTATGCATGTTGCTATTCAGTAAACAATATGTGAGTTTGAGGAGTGGTTTTGGAGGAGAATGATGGTTTAGGTGCTGCACAAAGATAGTGCAATCCTGTGACTCCTTCATCCCTGAGACAACTGGAAAATGCAAAGTGATGGTGCAAGCTGCAGGAAACTGGGATTTAGCCCTTCCTAGATCCTATCCTTCTGGAAATGAAAGTACATTCCTAAAGTTATGAACCTTTGCAGGGCTAGGTAGCAAGGAAGCCTGTAGTTTTCTCCTCCTGCCTGGCACCAGCTCAGGCCCCAGTGCTGGAGGGGGGGCTTACAGCAGGGACTTACAGCACTGAAACCTCCAACATTTCTCCAGGAAAGCAGAGAAGGGAGGGTGCAGAACACACCGCACCTTTTACCTTGTCTATATGACTTGATCCTCAGGATGAACTGATGTGAAATAGTAGGGAAGCCTTAAGAGAATGGCTACTTTTTCTTTTAAAAAAAGATATATTTATTTACACAATCAATCCAACACTTGTTCAGTGACAACTGCAATATCACCAATCTCCCCGAAGGTAAAACCACAGCTGGGATTAGAGGTACAGCTAACATAACCCATGAAAGCTTTATTGAAACCCATGCTAGTTTACATGGCTTCATCTTGTGTGATGTGTGGAAAGGCAACTTGAGAAAAGCAAAGCCACTAGGGGAGGAAGGACGAAAGAAATTTAGTAACCTTCAGTTGGAGGTTTTTTTTTCTTTTGCAGGTTTCTGCCTCAAATTAACATTGGCTAATTAAGTTCTTTACTGTGAACCGTAGGTCGATTACGGTAAGGATTACTTTTGTTTTTAATGAAGTGAATCTTACTGCTATTGCACCTGCTCAAGGATATTCTAATAAATGAAGTCTCACATCTTAATGATTTTCAGCCATATTGGAAAATTATGAATAAATAAAAAATCCAAAAATATTTTTTAATTATGCAGGGATTGTTCCAAAAGTGAATCTCTTTCAGACAGGAAGGTGGCTTTAAATACCTGGTGGTTTAAGAGGAACCATTTCCAAAGGGATTATTAGAAAATTCATCTTTTACAGACACAACACTCATGGTACCAATTAATTAATGAAACTGCAAATTAACATAACTGTAGTACGAAAATAGATACAAAGTAGCTGTTAGAACATAAGCATCTGAAACAGAAAGTCAGATTTTCTTTCTTCTTAGTTATACCAATAAAGGAGAAATTAGACTTTGGGCTCTAAGCACTTCCTTTAAAATAATCTTTCCCATCAGCAAAATTAAGACTGTGAGATGAAACGTATCTTAGACAAAAATACCTTAATTATTGCGAAGAATCAAAGCATCACTGAAATAACTGGAGCTCTACTGATAAATCCCGTCAGAGTGCCTGAACCCTCTGGCTTTCTGTGCAGAAGAGAACTGCAGTTCAGTACCTGCCTGTTCCATGGATATTTCAAACCCCACGTGGCTCCTCCTGATACTAAAGTGAGCCCAGTCTGAATCCGTCAGGCATTTTCCTTGTTATCCTGCCAGACTCTGCTATCCTGTTCTCTACTTCTGATTTTACGTCTGATTTTTCATTTAATAACAAGTCTGATCATCTCAGCTGAGTTAAATAGCTTTTTTTTTGTATGTGTAGCTAATCCATCCTTATGCAGCCATGCAAATCTAGCACTGATAACTACCACAGTATTTCTGCTTCAACAACAGGCAACTAAAGCCATGGGAGTGTATAAAGTGCCTCTGAACTCATGTCCATAGGGTATAAATCCAAGCTGGAAAATCCAACCAGGCTTCCACCTGAGTGGGAGGAGGCCTGGTTAATTTGATTATAAAGTAGCTAAGGTACCCATTCCTACTAAAATACTATTAGATGAGAGCAAAAAATGGAGATGACACATTTGCAAACAATCTAAAAAGAAGCAGTTTCCAAATTTACCTGTTCTACAACCTTCCAATGCATTTACAACAGGGGATGCATGTTTTCTTGGGAGTGTTTTTTCAACAATAGAAAATGACTTGATGTCAACTTCTGTTTTCAAGTAGCATGGACTGAGTTGGGCGTAGGAGGAAGGAGCCAGCCAAGAGGAAATTTGAGGCTTTTTAGTTTCCCACTGTAAGCAGGTATGCATTGACTGTACTGCTTCCAAAGGCGTATGCTGCAAATCAGCATTAATAATAGCTCACAAAAATGTGGCTAAACCTGTATAATACACGAGATGTAGTCATAGCACCCTGTAGGACAGTACCCATTATAGTACAACCACCAGACATCCAAGTAATAAATCCTCTACCTCCTCCAAGTCCACCACATTTACACCCTATTTATTCCCCAAAATCCTCAGTCCCAGCCTTGAAAGAATGAACATTTCTGAGAGAGGCAGCAAAAGTCAGGGTGACTGGGGATTTTCCAACAAAATGTTTTTACTGGGAAATTACATTTCTGGGAACTAAAATGTTTTCCCAAGTGTAACTGTTAAAGAAATAAATCACCCAAAACCGACAACAGAACAAGATATCCTGAGAAGACATGTGACAGGCTATGGTGCTCCCACAGTTTGTAGCACTTGTAATGCTTGTGGGTTTTTCAGTCAGACCCCTGCATGGCCTTGCCACATGGAATAAAACAACCCTCAGGTTCCTGCCACAGGAACAAAGGTCTGGTAGCCCTGGGGCTTTAGCTTCACTGAAACTTAGCTTTAGACTCTGCAGGACAGAGCTTGCAAGTCTCAAACCCCAGTTCTTATCCAGTGGTTTCCAGACTTTTATCTCGCAAATAGTCCCTCCTCTCACTGCATCCTGAAAGCCACATGGAAGCTGTGGAAAGTGGACTTTCAAGCTCAATTTCATTAATAAAGAAAATATTTTGATTGTTTCAAAAACATTTTTTTCTGGCCCTGTGAAACATTTTGAAACACTGTGTTTTCCCCTCTAGAGTAACATATTTGTCCTTTTCAGAATCTTTGGATTCCCAAGAAACATGGAAATTCTCACTTTAATCAGCTTCAACTGAAGTCCAAAAGTGGAAAGAAAGAAGAAAAAAACCGCAAACCCCAGTGACATCTGCTATTCAGGAAAGCTGTGAAGCTTTCCTTTCCTAACAGCAGAATTGCATTGGTGGTCAGAAAGAGCAACACTCAGAACAGCTTCACATTGGAAATGTGGATGAACAGGAATGGCTACAGTCTTTGCCATTATAATTGCAAAAGAAGAGTTGATCCCTTTACTTGTATAAGCTAAAGAGTTTATATTTCCCTGCTTTTCATCTAAGTGCTTTCTTTGAATCTTGGCCAGTGGATAAGAAATTAGTCAAGAGGTTTGAGATGATGTGAAAAGAAAAAAACATCTGCCAGACCTGCCTTTGTTCAGATGTTTGGAACTTGTAGGAGCAATTAGCGCTTTGTTACAACAATTGAAAATGCTTATCTTCTGAGTTGACATACTTGATGCATGAATGCAATTCCTTTATGTACTTGCTAGGGATTAGAAGAGGAAAAAAGAAAGTAGTAAGTTGTTGAGGGTTTTTTTTTCCTGTACAGGGCTGCAGGGTTTTGGAGAGTGTTATTTTTAATTTTTGTTTTACTTAAGAACAGAAGGCTGCAACATTCTCAAGTTCTCCAACAGTCAGTTCCAAATCACTTCCATTTTGGATTCATTGAAATGTTTCCCTCAACAAACTCAGGCTTTGGCATTTTATTCGGATTCACTAAAATTTTATTTTTTAATATTGTGGAGGAGGAGCAAGTTGTCTGTGATACACTTTGGTCTGGCATCCTAAGGAAATAAGGATTATATTATCACACTCTCAGTGTGCTTCTCTGCTTTCCTGTTCCCTATTCCTACACCCCCAAATGGTTTAGAATTTAGTTTTGATCAAATCTGACAGAATGTTCTGCAATTCTTACGATCTCAGGAAAGAGGGCTGGAGAGTAAAATTGGAAAAGAAATACTGTTAATACACCAGAGAAAAACAAATATACATCTTATTAAACATGGGAGAATCTGCACCAGAGTTTCTCATTCCGGTCCCACCACCTACAGAATGGTTTGTTGTAAGTGTTGGGGAGTTCAGGCTGTCTGCATGACGGCCTCCTGGCTGAATGCATAAAGTTAAACCAAAAGCTTTAAAGAAACATGAAATAACAAAAGAGACAAGGATAAGGCTCTGAAGAAACAATAGGGAAGCCAAATATTGAGAAATTGCTTTCGTCTGGGACTGGTCTAAAAGGTTGTTGCCTTCCTCCAATTCACCAGGGTAAAAAAAAAAAAAAAAAAAAAAAGAAAGAAAAGAAAAAAGTTGATCCCAAACTGTTGCTACATCTTGGATCTAGAAATCTAAGGAAACTAAATGATCTGTGAGTATTACCGAGAAGTCTCAAGTACAGAAAGGCTTGGAAGAGAAGAAAAGGCCTCCCCATCACGCAGCAGGTTGCTCCTGGCCAGTGATGGAGATCTAGGTCGAGAGGAACATACGTGTATTTTCTAGGTATATAATTCAGAGGTAGAGAAGTGTACCTGTTTCATCCTTTGCTGCAACATATTGTGTATGTGAGAAGAAGAATCAGTAATGCTTTGAAGAAACTGTTCACAGGTTATTAGAAAATCATTAATATTTTCTTCCACAGAAGTGGCCTTAAACCTCAAAATGCAGCTGGGCTTTTCTGTGAACTGAACAGAGAGGGTGTGGCAGTACGGGGATCCCACTAGGAATGGTTTTACTAGGAGTTCATACAGCCCAAGTTGGAGGAAGAGTAAAGATCACATTTGAGAAGGGTTGAAACGAGGAACTAAAACAGCACAAGTTGATCCACAAGCCTGAGGGAAACACAGTGTTAAGCCGTAAGAACAGAAAAAATTGAAACACCAGTTCTTAAAATCATTGATAGAGGAAGAAAGTCTTTTATGGAGTAGCCTTTTGTCCTACCCCACCGTTTTCTCTTCAAAACAAAAATGTCCACCGTAAGTGGTTCCTATGCAGGTTTGCTGCCTGCATGATACATATGAGGGGCAGAAAAGAGCCAAGTGACAGGGCGATTGCCTGTGCAAGGCAACAAAAATAACTAGGGTGTATTGAGTGCTCTGGAGCGGCTGCCTGGTGACACTATTCCCCCATAGTAAGTAAAGCAGGATAAACTAGTCTGCAATTTCCAAGTGGGTTAATTCACTCCTTTGAACATAAACATAGATCTAAAATGAGATCATATTACATCAGAAACAAGGTGAAGTTTGAAGATATTTGTTGGAATTTGGCTTAATGATTCCTTTGTCATTGTAATTCACACCTTTCACCTTGCTAATATCTAGCAATTGTAAATTGGCACATCCCAGAAAATGAAAGTAGCATCTTTAACCTCTCCTTTCTGTTTGCTTTATCTGTTCTTCCCTATGTTTTTTTCAGATGTTCTGCAGACACGGTGGATTTTTTCTTACAAGCCGCTAGTCCATTTCTAATTTGTAACTACTGTACAGTCAGTTCCCTGTCATTTATTTTCAAAATGAGCTTTTTTTGGCTTAAGCTGATAATTAACAAAAAAAAAACCAACTATGCAACTGGGTGCATTTTACAGTCACTGGCTGAAGGTGGATTACACAAAAGACCCATGATTCCTTATTACATCATATTTCCACCCATGACAGACGGCCTACAAGTGTTTTGTTGAAGATGACAAAAAAATTCATGAGGACTGTTTCTGCAGGTACCACAAGTTATCAGAGCTTTTCTAAAGCCAGCACGAAGCCAGCACCCTGACCCTGTCTTTGCAGAGACTCAGAAGGGAAGCCCAAGCTGTGAGCTGGTCAGCCTGCGTACAGAGAGCTATACAAGGGGTCTCCAGCTGTGAGCTCCTCCACCATGGGATGGGTAGAGCACACGTCTGACAACAGGTCTGCAGTGGCATGGGGGTGAAACCCTGGAGATATGAGGAAGGAAGCCAGCACAGGCTGTTCTGAAGGTGGTAGTGCTAAACTGGGCTATGACCCAGCTGCCCACCTAGCCTGGTCCCCTCCCACAGCGGGGAGCCCACAGCCCTGGAGAAGCTGTCATCATCCATCACCACCAATTACTTGCAGTACTTCTCCCTTTAGTTGTCCAGCAGATGACTGGTGTCTCAGACTCTGGAAAATCACTACATCCCTCTTGGACACAGTAGATACATCTTCCAGTGGCACAAAATGCAAGGAAGGCATTTGCCCTGTCCTTATAAAGTCAAATTTTCCATGTATGCACAGTCATGTGAACTAGTGGGCTAGGAACTGCCCTGTTTCACTTAACACGTGCAGGCTGTGCTGCTCCTTTGCCCAGGGGACCATGGTAACATCCACTATACCTGTATATCTCTATAGCTCATAGTATGTTATTTATTAACTATTTCTTCTCAGCAGAATCGTCAGAGCTAATCAGAGAAGTCCCTGTTGCCAGGAAGCTTATCCTCTCAAGATTCCAGTTTCTTGAATCAGACTTCTGTTTAACTCATTTTATCTGACACAAAACACAGCAGTTATGTTCCTTGCAGAGAAGTAACAGTGGGAAATGATGCAAGCATCTTTCTGGAGGGAAAAAGCTAGTATATCAAGTCCAATTTGATAGCTGGCCTTCCTTCAAGCAAGCTCACAGAACTTGCCAAATAGATGTACTCTGCTGTCACTTTTAAACTTCCTTTCTCTTCCTAGTCACTCTGTTTGGAATCAACACTCATGTTTTGCAAACCTGTGCACCCCAGTTTAGGAAAAGACTAGGGCTATGGTGGCAGCGGAAAGAATTCGCAAGACTTTTGTTACAGTGCTGACTTGTTCTCAATGGCTGTAGGGATGTACTCAATTCCAACAGTGCCTTGCAGACCCATTTTCCTCCCTTGGTTAAGCAAGATTTAATCTAGTAACATGCATGGTGGCCACCTTGAAAAAATACACAATTTGGTATTTTCATACCATGTATCTGAGATTAAAATAGAGCCCTGCCTTTTTAATGACAGCATGTTGTGCATGCTGTTTGCTTACTCATCACGGTAACAGGCATGCTGCATCTTCACAGGTTTTCAGTATTAGATTATCTGAGCATGTAAAATCAAACTGACAGAATGAGTCACCTGATAGATTATTGCCTAGTGAAAAAAAGCGCGGGCTTGTCATTATATTTGCCTACGAAGCACCACGCACACCAAAGGCTGACTGTTAAATACCAGTGGGGTTTCTAATGGAGAGTCAGAACGAATCGCACCAGGAAGACAGCTTGAGTAAAGCTGCGGGGCTTCAGCCTGGCCCTTTTCCTTCCAAAATGGTGGAAAGTGCTACCTGAGGTTCAGCAGGTCACAAAGACCGTGTTTCCACACAGCTTGGACTGAGCACTCGCAGCAGGGCTGGGTGCCTCCAGCTGAGCCCACAGGCAGTGGGAAGGCCAAGCACGCTTCCCCACCAGCAGGCCTTTGGAGGTAAAGAGCATCTGTGGTGGGTTGACCCTGGATGGACACCAACTGCCCACCAAAGCCATTCAATCACTCCCCACCTCAGCAGGACGGTGCAGAGAAAATATAACAAAAGATTCCTGAGCTGAGGTAAGAACAGGGAGAGATCATTCACCAATTACTGTCAGGGGCAAAACAGACTCTACTTGCGGAAATTAGTTTAATTTATGACCAATCAAATCAGAGTAGGATAATGAGAAATAAAATGTAAATCTTAAAACACCTTATCCCCACCTCTCCCTTCCTCCTGGGCTCAACTTCATTCCTGATTTCTCTGCCTCCTCCACCCCAGTGGCACAGGGGTCCAGGGAATGTGGGTTGCAGTCAGTTCATCACACATTGTCTCTGCTGCTCCTTCCTCCTCAGGGGGAGGACTCCTCACACTCTTCACCTGCTCCAGCATGGGTTCCCTCCCATGGGAGACAGTCCCCCATGAACTTCTCCAATGCAGGTCCTTCCCATGGGGCTGCAGTTCTTAACAACCTACTTCAGCATGAGTCCCTTCTGTGGGGTGCAGTCCTTCAGGAACAGACTGCTCCAGCATTGGTCTCCTCTGGGGTCACAGGTCCTGTCATCAAACCTGCTCCAGCATGTGCTCCTCTCTCCCTGAGACCACAGGTCCTGCCAGGAGCCTGCTCCAGTGTGGGCTTCCCATGGGTTCACAGCCTCCTTTGAGCATCCAACTTCTCCAGTGTGGGGTCCTCCACAGGCTACAGGGGAATCTCTGCTCCACTGTTAACCTCCACGTGTTGCATGGGAACAGCCTGCCTTACCATGGTCTTCACCAAAGGCTGCAGAGGAGTCTCTGCTCCAATGCCTGGAGCACCTCCTTCCCCTTCTTCACTAATTTTGGTGTCTGCAGAGTTGTTTCTCTCACATATTCTGACTGCTGTCTTTGTCTGCAGGCTTTTTTTCCCCCCCTTCTTAAATATGTTGTCACAGAGGTGCTACCACTGCTATCACTGATGGACTCAGCTTTGGCCAGCAGCAGGTCTGTCTTGGAGCCAGCTGACATTGGTTCTATGGGACATAGGGGAAGCTTCTAGCAGCTTCTTACAGAAGCCACCCCTGTAGCCACCCTGCTATCCAAACTTTGCCATGCAAACCCAATACAGCGTCCCATCCTTCTAGCCTCACTGGGAAAAGGGGAAATGTCTAGACAGTTGGCCACCAGCCCTCATCCCAGGTCTTCTCGTCCCATGGCCAAGAGCAAGGCCCTCTCCGACAGGGCCTTGTGAGGGGAAGCTGGTATTGAAAAAGAAGAAAAAGCTAACAAGGAAGTATGGGAAAATACATCAAACAAACTGTGATACTGAGGCATGGAAGAAAGGAAAACAACTTGCCGGAGCCCTCCCACAACAGATATAAACAGGTGCCACAGGCAAAATCCAAAATGGCAGAGCAGAAGCACAGATTTCATAGGCTTTTCAGTCATAGAAGCTGTGACTACTAGCTATTAAAACAGACTTAATTGCCCAATAGCTTCCTGTCATCTCAGGTGGTTAAAAACAACAGGGACACAGGTGCTGCCAGACCAGCCTGTGTCATGACCATGGCAGATGTCACCCTGCATGCCTGGGGGAATGCCATAGCTCCGGAGCAGTAATGGTCCCTTGCTGCTCCCCAGGGCAAACCCCATGGGTAGCACAGCACCTCCTACAGGAAGGCACTGTTTTCGCTGGGTAATTTGTCTTTAATGAAGCATAACAAAATTGGCCAGTATTACCTTCTCTGAGCATGAACTATTGCTTGTAGGAAGGTTAGGTAGCTCCTTCCTGCTGGGCTTTTATGGGAGGAAATGATCTCATTTATTAAATAAAGTAAAATTGCATAAAGATGAAATATATTCTTAATGAAAGCTGTTGGGTTCTTTTTAATAAAAAAGCAAAATCTACATAGGAATAGTGTCCCAAATAATTTTTGTAAACTTCAGATATTCCACTCAGTGCTGAGGGAAAAGAGTTAACGGAAAAGATTTCTGAAGCCAGAGAGAATTATGTATTTTTTAACAGGAAAAGTTCAAAAGACTCATCAAACAGATTCTTTGACATTATCTTGCTAAAGCATAATCCTGATAAGAAAAACATTTTGGCAGAACACCCTCACTGTTGAATACATGGTGGTTACTCTGAAAGAGGGAACAAGAGCTAACTTGTTGAAATGGCACTGCAAATGCAGAAGAAAAGCAGGTTTTACTGAGCACTGGTTCTAGATACTTCTGTAGATGTTTGTCTTAGAGATGTGGGTGAAGTGGGAGCTGTTGTCCAAGTTCTTGGACTACCTCTAACACAGCACCAGTGGGAAGAATGAAGCCATCTTGTCCTTGCCATTTATTTTTTCTCTCTCTTGTTCCTGCTGGTTTTAGCATCGGAGAGGATTCTCTAGGGGGATTGTAAGGCCATTTGTCTCCGAATCAGAGATCAACGGGCAGCTCAGCAAAAAGCCATACTGGGGGAAGAGAAATCCAAACCACAAGCTAGCAAGGTGAGTTAGTATTTCCACCCATGGTTTTGCAAGAGATTAACTATTAATAAAGATTTAACTAAGTTCTTCTTTGCCTGTTCAGCTGCAATGTTAATAATAGCCACACATCTTGGGGATCTCTTGTATTTCCTCCACAGCAAGTCTGCAGCCCTGAATAGAGCTCTGGGCTGTTTCTATACTATTGAAATTCTCACCATTGTGATTTACTGACCCTGTTCCTCCATTATCATTAAAGAGACACATGAAAAAATTGTTTCTTCTACTCAGACTCTGCTGTCAGTCTCCATGCCCACCATGTATTATCTGCCTCCTCATTATCCAGATCACAACAATAAAAGTACTGAACGAAGCACAGACAAAAACCCTGGAGCTAAAGAATCCTTGATGTCACATAGTGCCTAACTAGCGAGCTTCCTTTTGCAATCAGATTTTGATTTGATACCATGGCTGGAAATCTTGAAGTCATTTTTGATTCTGACCTTACTTCTACCTCTCTCGTTTACCTACTTTTTTTGTCATCTCTAGAAGCTTTGAGCTTTATTTCCTTTGTTTTGATTCCACAAATATTCTCATTCGTGTTTTAGGTTACACGAATGTCTGAGGTTTCTAGAAAAGACTAAACCTAGGATTTCAGGACAATCCACAAACTTCCAGTGCTATATTAAACCCTTTTCAGTAACAAACTGTAAAACATGCACCAGTATGGAAACTTTTCATTGATAACTGGTTTTTTTTCCTTGATAGGAAGTACCTCAAACTTCAAGACAACTTAATTTCTGGCCTAATAAAGGCTCCTAAGTGCTATTAGCTCTACCCCAAACTTCATCCCTGTGTCTCCTCAGTGCAGAAAGGAGGGCAGAAGTTGTAGACATCCGTTACCTTCCTGGCAACACCAGAGGAGCTGCAGGGACTTCATTCACAGGTGGCTTGGAAACAGGCCAGCTACAGTATGTGGAAGCCAAGTGAAATGCATATGGCAGTCTCGGTCCTGTTGTGTTCTGATAATATGACACCAAATTAAAAAAATTACATCGGATTTGACCTTCTCTTGTTCTGGACAAAACAAGCACATTATCAAGGAGGTTTTTGGCTTTCATCTCTCTTCCATCTAATATGTGCCTCCCTAGTAAATGTTTTACAGATCCCAGTCCTTTCTGTGGAACAGAAACAAATGTTACAACAAACAAATCCAAAGGAAAAGCTTTGGGTTTTGGTGTGTTTGTTTTGGTTTGTTTTTTTTTTTTTTAAATCGCTTCTTTATTCTTTTGTCCAGAAATGACAGAATTAGTTCCCAACTTGGAACACAATTGTTTATGACAATAAATCAGTTGACTTCACTGCTGCCGTACCATCCAAAATGACTTTGTAATCTGGAAAAAAATAATTGTGCTGAGGAGAAAGGGAGCAATGGCCATTTCCCAGGCTTTTTTGACCTTCTGAGCAAGAACTGGAACTTGCCTAGTGGTTTAGATGCTAATCTGTCTACCCAGTGTGTGGGTGTGCTCTGAGTCACAGCCAACATGTGCACTCACTTCTAAAACAGCGCTTCCTAAATATTTTTGTAAGGGTAACTTTTGTTTAACTTTCATTTGGCAGAGGCCCACACTGGGAATGGTCAAAAGCTCAGAAAGGACCGTATGTTGTATATGGAACATCTAAGAACAACTTTGAAATTTTTCAGACCTTTTTTCCCCTCAAACTGAAGAAGTAAAGCCTCACCCATCTCCCCAACATGAATTAAGATACTGCTTTTTTCTCACCCACTTGCCAGCAAACCACATCTGTCAGGCTTCAAATGTGCAACAACAACAACCGTTTGTCCACAGTGAAGAGAAATGTCTAACTTTTTTGTGTTTGCTGTATTTATTTTTTTAATCCATGCCTCGTTACTAACACTCAAGGGGCATTCTGCTGAGGATGTTCCAGGCAACTGTAACTGTGCAAGTAGTGAGCAAACAGGATACAGTGGCCATATATAGGCAGCAGGCACCATAGAGATTTCTGCAAAGAGAAGTCATTTTTTTTTTTTATTGTTCTGCTTATTACATAAGTGGGAACATGGATAATGAACATGTTTCAGTCAAAGCATCACAGGCGTTACAAATTGCTTTCTCTCTTGGAGGCCCTGTTATTAATCCAGTTACTGCTGATAATAATACCTTCTGCTCTGCAAATAAGCCTGAAAAATGCACTGGGGCCAGATTCAATGAAGGGCTTAGGTGACTAAGTTTAAGTTGGTGTAATACCCCATAGTTAAGATCTCAGGCCTTTGAGCAGGATCTGAATCCTGAGCAATAGATCTATAAAGTGTACAAAGAGTATTAGGTGCCTGCAAAAACAACCCCAAGCAGCTTAGCAGGCACCTGCTTATACCTAGCCAATAAAGCTGCTGGGTGGGGAGAGGAACTTTAAAACCCACCTAGGCAGATCTGCCAGAAGATAGTTGCATTTGGTCGGGATCCACAAACCAGATTTCTCCCAAAATATGGCTTTGTGGGATTTTTTTTTTTTTTTTAATTCCTTTAAGAGAATTGAGCAGGCCTTATGCTTTTTAATGTTCCTCCTCTGCCACTGTTGCCACACATTCATATAACACCCTGCTGCTAAAGCTGTAACCTGGGAAGTGGATGTTCTAAGTTTGGTTCTCTGCTTTGGCTGCACAGTGTGTGTGGGAGGGGGGCTTCAACCTCCGTCACTCCCCAGAGGTTATGCAATTAGCAGCTCTAAAGTAGGTCAGTGTGAGTGGGCTGGAGGGATACGCTCCTCATCCTCCAGCTGCAACTGTGCAGAAAACAGTTCAAGATTCATTAGTCCCTAAAGAGAAAGAGCGTATTAAGCAACCGAGTCATGTTTCCTCATGCTCAGGACACTCACCTGGCATGAGGGCAACCAGGTTTCTGGCCCTTGTCTGTGCTTGATTGGCTGTCTTTTAACCAGTGGTGCTGTATGTGAACTACAAGAAAAAGACATCCCAGCAGGGGAGCTAAAGCTCAGGCCTGACCAGCCCTTGGACTAAGCGCCATAACCACCACCACCAGGCTGGTGACATGGCTGGAGTGGGGCTGCCTGTTGCCAGAGTAGCGTCTCTCTTACTGGCCAGGCTTTCTTTCAAGAGACCAAATAGATTTGAACCCAAATACATTTGAATATTCCCTGCTGTAATAGGGAATGAGTATTTCCAAGTCCTCTAAGTAAATAATCAGACTACTATGTAGTACTTGGGCAGACGATAGGAATTTTGCATTTCAGCAGCAAACAGCAACAGTCGCTGCACGTGCTAAGGTGAGAAATAGGTCCCTGAAAGCTGAGTGTGCTCTGAGGATACTTGTGGGACCGACTGTCTCTACAGTAGGCTTAGTTAGGGATATGTACAGAGCAAGCCTTCAATTGCTCACACAACTCCAGCAAGACTGGGACAACTCGGGACACGCACAGAAGTACAGCTCCAAGCTCCTAGTAAACACAAGAGCAAATGAGTCCTTGAACAGAATCACCACCAGCTTTGTTGGGATTTTAGTCTTAAATGTCTCAGTTGGGTCAAGTCCCAGATCAGAAAATCTTGTCTGGAGTTAACACCTAGCTCCTTTTTGTATGAGCAGCAAGGGATAGAGCGCCCTGCAGACTACAGCAATCCAAGCTAGACCATCTCTCCGGAAGGGAACACTATGCAAAGTTTTGCTCTCAGATCCCCCATTACAACCCTGACTCAGTGGTGGTACAATTGACAGCACAACTGGGCCAAGGACATGATAACAGAAATTTTTTTGTTTGTTTATTTTAGAGGCAAGGCCATGCAATAGGATGGTGAGAATAAATGCAAGTGAGCAGACCCTTCGCTACCAACAGCTCCATGCAGACAATGCAGTAGAACCTCCATCCCTTGGAAATCCAGGGCAGCAGAAACCTCACAGATGTTATGAGGAGAAACTCTCCAAAGGATCAGAAACCTTTCCAGACCCAAGAGCTCAGTGGACCATAGATGTATGTGCCTTTGAGATGCAAAGTGTATGCAGAGGGTACAGCAAATATATTCTAAGTCCATTTTAAACCCCTTTCCACTGTTTTCTTCCTCAATATCGTTTCTTTTCCTTGCAAAGCTAGCCTAGGCCAGCCACTCACTGTCCCTCAGAGCCCATCTTCCTGCACAAGGAGCTGAATGCCTCCAGCTGCTGGTAGCATTCCCACCCACGTTACCACAGCAGCAGAAACAGCAAAACATTAAACACAAGGATGCTGTGTGGGCAAAGTCCCCGCATCCTCCAGGATCGTAAGCAGCCTTTATGCAGCTGCCAGGCCCCTGGAGGAGCCTGCAGAGCTCGGGTGTTTGCTCCAGCTCCTTTTTCCAGCTGAGCTTGGCACATTTCTGGGCCAAGTAAGATCATCTGTGTGCAAAACAAGGAGCCACCACTGGTTATACCACCACATCTGTTTTGCAGAGATGCATTTTAGTGGCCCATTTATTCAGTGAGCATAACCTAAACAGTTTTCCCAAATATATTTCTCAGTAACCTTTGACTGCTACAATTGTCCTTCTTATATTTCTACCTGCGCTCCACCCTTGCATTGCATAAGATCTCCTTCAAGAGATAAGTCAACAAAAGGGAATTCACATGGAAATAGCTTCTGATGTGGCATTGATGTGAGGGGCACATGAAGAGCATGTGTATTACTTTTGGCTTGTTTTCAGTTTATTTTTTCTTCCTTTGGACTGATCCGATCTTCAAAAATTAAGGATGAATATAGATTTCATTTCCTATTAGCTGGCTACAGGTATAAATTGGATTGACATACACTAGTGTGTTAATTTGGCAGGTTATCAAAAAAATCAGAACCAAAAAAGCTGTCAATCACGCAGCACAGTTCCCTGGAAAACAGATTTCCTTAAATAAATCTTTTGTTTTGACAATATGACAGCTCTGTTCAAGAACAGTAACTGAATTGGGACAATATATTTTGATTTCTCTAAGACACTCAATTTAACACCACATGACATTTTGATTAAAATATTCATTAACTGGAACTTACAGGGTGTGCAGTAGATGGATTAAAAATGGATTCCCTGGTAGATCTTTAAAAGGTAGCTGTTCATGAGGGGATAACTGGGGCTGTTTTTCTTGTGGTCCACTTGGGGCCAGTTCTTAGTCTGATGTAATTTATTATGTTTATCCACAATGTGAAAAATCCGAAGTCTGTACTAGCAAATTTGGTAGGTGATTAAAAAAAAAAAAAAGAAAAATCAGTGAGGTAATTAATAGGGAACCACTCCTGGTTTGAGGGTGATCATTTGTTTGAATGGTCAAAGTCTAAAAAAAAAAAAAAAAGCATTCCCATGTGATCAAACAAAAGATGTTAGATTTGAAAATAGAGAAATGAGGCTGAGGATGAACAAATGTCTGGGAAAATTGTTCCTGAGAAGGCCTTTTTAAAGACTCCTCCTAGACAATCACCACATTTTTGTCTCTTCTCAAGACGTACAGAAAACAGAGACCTCCCACACATTTTCCCATCTGCACACACATAAATACCACAGTGCTGCTCTTAAGCAGCAAGAATGAAATATGTTAATTGTAGAATGCTTTTTCAAACCTGAAATCTACGTAAGTCAGCCTGAAAGTGTGTGTTTGATACTTCATGGCTGGGAAAACATAATCATCAAAAATAAGCAAACGAACAAATAAATAAACAAACCACCCTCACCCCAAACACAAATCCTTTGGGTTGAAATTTCATTGCTTGGTTTCAACTTAAAGGTGATTGGCTTTTGGAAAGATTGGAAAAAAATCAGTAGGTACTAATTTTGTGACAAAGTAAAAACACAGAAGTGTTTTGTATTTTAAAAAAGTTGTTCAGACTAATTATGCTCTGTCCAAAGTTACTTTCTTTCCCCTTTTTTTTCTTTTTGTAAAAGCTTAGACTAGCATGCTTTTGCCATATGCTCTTCTAGAGTTATGCAAAAAATTTATATATAGACTCTGCAAATCTACAAACATTACCAAAAGGAGTAGGCTAACAGAAGATATTCAAAATACATGTAAAAATATGAAATCATTATTAAAATAAACAATAACACAGAAGGAGAAGTGCAAAAAGATAGCTTCTATTATTTTCCTTTGAAATTTACGTTTGCAAACAGCAAATATATTTTAATATTAGTTATTTAATATTTATTTTGTGCTGAATCTAGTTAGGTAGCTGTGCCTATATGTGGTATGTGCACCTCCCACAACATTGTTTTGACAATTAATAGCTTTTGATACAGGAAAAAATACCAGAAGTGTGGCAAGAGATGGTGGGTCCCTAACCTCTGTGCTGCTGTCTTGGAACATTTTATCTTCCTGGTCTTTTCATGAGACAAGCCTCCTGGAGAGATTCCTGACACCAGACGTTACTAAGCAGTAGTTTGCCCCAACTGCCCAGTGAAGCAGAGGGACAGGCCACAGAAATCCCCAGCTAACATTGACAAGGAAAGACCAGTATTCATCTGTGGACTGAATACCCTGGCAGTACAGCATTGGACCCTCATGGACCCATGACTAAATATCGGCAAATTTTTCAATGTTTTAACCGTCCTGGTGTCTTGGAGGACAAAAACAAAAACACAACCCATAAATGTCCTAGTTTTTCCTTGAAAGACATTTAGGAAGACAAATGATATTAAGCAGAAGACACGTGGAAATGCATTGTCATGGACAGCTAAACCATGGGTTTAGCTACAAGGTTTTGAGTTTCTTGTTGACTTCACATAGCAACAGATACAAAGCCAACAGCTCACAGCAAGTAGCTGCAGACTCCTAAAGATGTACCATGCCCATTTTGATTAGCAGAAAAGGATTTCTTAAAACTTAGATTTTTATTTATAAGCTAAAACCTGCAGTGGGTTTACCTTTTGGGCCAGTCCAAGAAAGTTTTGAGCTGAAATGCATCACCCGCTGAGGAACAATTTGACCCTTTACAGCTAGAAGGGGACCATTCAGTGCTCACTTCATCTTTTTAACATGTCAGATACATGCACTACCTGTTCCTAGCAAGTGCTTAATACTGTAAATGCAACAATGCTGTTCCTCCACATAGTCCTTTCTTCAGCCCACGGGGTAACTCCATTGGCTTCAGGGGGGGTCACTGCTGATTCATGCCACCAGAAGCTGTAATTAGAGGACCCAGCTCGTCCATCCTGAGGTATTACATGGCTTCCTTCCTCCTATGGATTTATTTCCCTTGGGTTCAGTTTGACTTCTCCATGCAAGTTTTTCAGCCTCTACAGTACAGCATGGCACATTTCTGTGAAACTGAGGGCCCAACTGAGACTGAGACACCTTTCCCTTACACACATGCAAAACCAATGACACACAGCGTAATGTTACATTTCATATATAAAACTGAGCTCCTGTTACCTTTTATGACTTCCATAAAAGGCAATTGGATGATTTTAACCCAATATGACTCGTTTTCCTTTTAACATTAAAGTGAAGAACAGAAAAAAAAAAAGGAAGAAAAAAAAAGAAATCAGTCCATGAAAAACGCTCACTTACATTGCTTAGGTTACAGCTAAACTAAAAATAAATTATTGTCATCCTGCTTTCTAAAAACCTATAATAGGACACTAGGCAGCAGAAGTGAAGCCTCACTGTTTTTTAATAGCACTGATATTATAACTCCCGGTTTCAATTAAACTCTTACAGTCAGTTAGTTATGAGCAGGCTGGCTCCTAAGTCAGCTTAGCAGGACACTGTACGCAAGGAAGATTTTTAAACTGTCTGTTGCCTTTTGCACATGGGACTTTGTAGGTAGTAGAAGATAAAATAGAAAACATCTCTCCACAGGTAAGCTGCCTCTTTGCTCACACTCCTGTCCTATTCCACTCTTGATAACCAACGTAAAGCCCTGTACAAAGTGACATTTTTACATCCAGAACAAAGACGATCCTTCCATCTGGAGTAAGCTTTGAATAACATCCCCGTGAAGTTGCCAAATCAAGCCAGGCCATTCAAAAGGCAAAGCTTCTTGAGTTCAAAGAGAGAAGGGTTTTTTGCACTGAACTTTATTCTAGCAGCGTATTAAAGTGTCTTTAGGACATACTAGTTCCGTTTCTACCTTTACTTAGTATTTTGTTCAGACACGTACAGCCCAGACTTAGTTATCTGACCTCATTGTAGTCAGCTACGTTTCTGCCTTTCTGTCAAACTCAGTTTTGGCACTTTGGAAATCTGACTTGATGTTTTTCAGAAGTCTTTTAAAACATCCCTAACCATTTTAAAAGCCAACGTTTACAGAATTTTTTTGTTGTTGTGTTTCTTTCTTGCCTGTGTTACATTTTGTAGTAATAAAAATAAAATTTCTGGTTAGAAAAGAAGTTCTGTGACAGCTTCCTTTGGGGAATGAGGGATGGACTTAGGAATGTTTGCACTATACCGTAACTCTCAGCTGACATTTGGATAAAGTATTAGAAAGCTCACAGATGACTTAGGAAGAAGAGGCTTTGCATTGTCAAAAAAAAAAAAAAAAAAAAAGACATTGTTTTTAATCATACTATGTCTTTCTAGAAAATGCTGCCATTCAAGTTACTAAATCAAAGCTAATTGTTCACATTCTCCACCACACAAGCAGCCCCACGCCACAGCGCTTTGCAAACACGAGTGGAAAGTCAAAGATTAAAGCAAGTTTCTTCAAGATGCTTTTATATCAGAGTTCTTCATACAGGCATCCTTTCTTTTGCTTGTAAGTACACTAATCATATTTCCATTGCGTGCCTACAATATAAAGTTAATAGCTTCCTTATTTCCTTATTTTAGCATTTCCCCTCTACTCCCTCTGTCTTTTCAATTAGACTAGCTAGATCATTTCTTTAATTTCCTTTCTCCAGCGTCCTGTTTTCATTTCATAAACAAAATCATATTTGGTCACTTACACTTTTCCTGAGGATAAGCACACGACAGCAGCATCTCTTGCTCCACCATGGTGCTGTCTGTTGCAGAAGTCAGCGGACTTTTGAATAGCACTTTAAGAAAATGTTTTGGAAAGCTAAGCTCACTCATACAGGCTTCTGATCTTCTCTAGTACTCTTGGCTTCTGTGTGTTGTCACATGTTATCCTCCCTCCTGAGAAACCTGTGAAACAGGTCTGGCAACACACATCTGTGTGTCAGAAGAGTTTTAATTGATTCATTGCAACAGGTACCCACCCTCATTAAAAAAAAGTTGTTGAAAGGAGTAGTCTCTTAGCGCCTCATTTAAAATTACAGAACCTACCCCATGTCACAGCTGGTGCACTTTAAAGGGAAACTACTTGCTGGGTTTGCAAATACACAGGAAATAATTTAAAATCAATCTTACACGCCAAATAAACCACAGCTAGCGGTATAATTTGGATGCTCCTGCGCTGTGGGAGAGCAGGAATCCTTCCGCTGTGCGCCAAGGTGGCAAGGACTGCCACTGCGTCTCCCCAAGGCACGCTTTCTTGTGGGACAAAACAACTCCACGTCTCTGCTACAGAGGCCTCTGTCTCCATGAACAGCAACTCTGATTGCTCCTGATGTAAACAAATTGTGAGGGCCTGATTTCTGAGAAGTGCATCCCCAGGAATGTGAGGTTAATAGTGCCCCAGTGCCTGCAGAGAGGATTCCTCCATGCAGCAGCTGCAGAAGCTGCTTTGCCTTTCAGCAGCCCCTGTGTACTCATCCAGGGCTCACTGGGGCGCTCCCAGCACTGCCCTCTGAGCCCCTCGCAGCTCAGTTACCATTTATCTGTTACCCCCATGACCAAGAGAGATTGTAGGTGGGTCCCCATTAAGACCTGCATCAATTTCACTTCAGGGTGCAGCTCATAGTACCCCCATAGCAGTTTCTGACTGCTATTGCTCTTGCAAGCTGGGTGATACCATCAAGTACAAGCAAGGCTGTGGTTAGCAAGAAGCCAAAAAGCAGGAGACGCGGGATTTATGCCTGACTCTGCCTCTAATTTGCCCTGTCACCTTGGGCAAATTGCTTTACCTCTTGGTGCTTCTGTTTCCCCATCTCTAACACAAGCATAATTATAGTTCCCTTTCTTTGGAAAATGCTTTGAAATCTGTGTTCAAAATGCAGGATGAAAGAGGAAACTATCATTATTGCACACTCGTAAAATATTGGGATGAGACAGACAATAAGCAGCAAGCATTTGATATTTCATACATGCAAAGTGTTGTGTTTTAAGAGGAACGTGACCTTATTGTAATAATGATTTTTTTAAAAAAGATGATACTCCTACAGAATTTGGCAAGAGTTCAGTTTTTGTTTTCACAGTGGAATGCTGAGAGAAAAATATAAATCAATTCTCACTTCTAGGAACATTATGCCCTCCTGGAAACAGCAAGTCCACCAGAGGTTCCTCGGTGGAAAATGACATAATATGGCAAATTTCCTGCTTTTCTCTTACCTGGGTGAATAAAATTTCTTATTCTGTGAGTACTTATATTACACTCAATAGGTCTAAATACTCTCTCTGAAAACTAAAACTCAACAATAAGATTGGTGTTTTTTCATGTGCAGGTAGGCTTGAACAGGCTGATGCAAAGTTGTGTTTCTAGAGGTTGAATTCGCTCACATGGGAGCCTTGTACTTGTTTTAATACTTCAGTGAACAAGATGAAAGAGGTGCTTGTATTCACCCCACTTCTGCAGTGTTGCTCATTGAGGAGCCTTCCTCATTGAGGATTGTAAAAGGCATGACAGTGAATTATTTTTCCATTGGAATTTAGAGCAAATAACTTTTCACCTGCTCTGCTTGGGAGAACAGCAGCGGCTGGGCTGTGAGAAGTGCAGGATGGAGCTGCCTCGGCTTTCCTCACTCTGCTTCTGCTGCTGTAATCCGTGCACTTTCACTCTCAGCCTGAAGACTTCTCAAGTGATGGCAACACTCTTGAGATGATATATGGAGGAACCATATAAAGTTGAAAACTAAGAGAAACTTGCAAATGCTTTCAGGAATTAGATTGTCTGTGTTGTCTGTGAAGAAGTAAAGTTACTGCTTTTTCTCTCTTCATCCTTTTCCTGTAAGACAGTTCTCAATAGAAATTTGTTTATCCACTGTCCTGCTTAGACTAAAATCTTGGGTAGTTCTTAACATGCGTGATATCCCAGAGATTAAGATGGGCAATGCTGAATTGAAGATAAGTGGCTGTGGGGATATAGCTTTTTGTGAAATGCCCCGTGACTGCACGTTAATACTGGCACATTCCAAAAGCTTACCTGACTCTTGAAACATAATTCTCTACATGACTTAACATGGCCAGCCAGGATTATTACAGACCAGGAGGATGGTAAATGTATAACCTACTTGCTTCTTACTCCATAATCCATTAACTTCAGAACCATGTTCTAAGATGTCCTAAGGTTACTGCACTGACAATTTACTGTAAGAAGTGAATCACTTTGAGCTGCAAGCTCAGAAACTCTTGGAAGTACATTTTCAGAAGGGTGTGCATGTATCTGAATTGTCTGAATACATACAGTTGCAGTAGGTGACTTCTCAATAATCACATTCTTAGGACATTAGCAAATTCATACTGGGTATCAGATTAGCATGATCTGATTTGAATTCCAGTGGAAAGGACTGTTATGAAAATAGATAGGCTTCTTGTAGAGAGATAAAAATTGCACAAGAAATTATTAAAAAAATTCTCCCTCTGTGTTGAGCTGTAATTCTGCCTATAGATGAAACAGGTCAGGAATTAAAGCCTTCAGAAATGGAAGGCACAGAGTGAGTTGATTCCAACTTTTTACAGCAGAGAAGTGAAAAATAGCAATTGAAGCTAGGCCTTTTGGTGCTTGAGATAACATTTGGATGAGTGAATGCATTTGGTTAAACATCAAATCCTAAAAATCTAAAAACTATCTAATGAGCTAAGTGAACCAGTACTGTCAACTGCAGCAAAAACACTAGGAAGAGTCAAGTTTACATACAAGAGTGTTCTGTTGTAATCATAAAATTAAAGTGTGAAGTGATAGCAACAATTTATGTCTTTGGACAGATTCCAGGCTTTCAGACTGATGCATACATTTGTATGTGAGTTATTGCAAAGAGCATTCAGATGACAAACATCCCATAATTGTGGTGCTTGATCTTCCAAGAAGCTCATATCTGTAATTATAATAGTTGTCTGAAAAAACAGTGCAGGTTTACAGTAACTGTGCAATTGATGCTTGTCTCCACTTCTGTCACTGCAGTGACAAAATAACCAAGTCATGCTTGCTTCCCTATAATGCTACATTTGTCCCCACCTCAATATCTGGCCGTAACCTACAATTATGTGTCATTAGTTTTCCGTGAAACAGATCAAAGCCTGTCCAATTCAAGGATGATTTGGGAATATGCCAAAAGCCCGAGGGTGGACCCTAACTGGTGCAAAATGGAGTGGATTTCTTTAAACAGCAGAGATTTCACACTTCAAGTAATAACCCTGTTACCCACTGCGAAGTGAAAATGAAATCCTGAATGTATTGGTCCACAAAGGCATGTGGTGGCGTCATCCATACTGTTTGGGTCATCTTTGCTTTTCTGTTCTAACTGAAGGACCCTAAAATGCTTAATTCAGCGGAATAGCATTGATTGAAAAAGATTTTCAGGTATTACTGCAAAGCACCTTCTGCTTGCACAGCAAGTGCTGCTACAGGACTGGGGCAAGGAGAGGAAAGGGAGACAGTGCTTTCTTTGGAAGGGATGAAGCTCACTTAGGGAGAAACAGTGCTGAAGCTGCTGCCTTAACCTGGAGCAGTGAGCTGTGAGATTATAAAACATGAAGGTGCGAAGTGTGGCATTGGTGGAGTACACATCCACAGCAACCATGTGCAGGTGAGAGGCACGACGCACTTCCGACCCGGAGCTGCATTACGTTGTTGCATCCACGTGTTTAGAGTGAGAGGCTGCTTCTTTGCACTGAGTTTCGGACATCTGTGGTGTACATCCCTGTATAGAAGGTGGCCAGCCCAGGCTGTCTTCATAGTCAGTGGAGAGATCTGGGCATGCTGAGGACAGGAGTTGTCTGAGCTGTTCCAGACATCTCTTTTCAAAGGAACCATGCCCCAGACCCCTTTGTGCTCTCACTTGCTCTCCATTGTCTGTAAGGAGACCTACTATGACCAGCTCTGAGGTGAACCTCTACATCTATTTAGATGAATTCTGCTTTTCAGACACTGGAAAAAAAAAAAACAAACCCCCCAAAACCCCAAATAGGTTGCATTTATTCTTCTTGCTGCACCTTCCCATTCCTTTTCTCAGACAGGGGACTGAACAGTTCCCACAAAGGTGTGTCCTGTGGACTCTGGGATGACCCTGGGACATACTTCATCCTCCTGAGACCTACTACTTGGACCCTAAAAAGCAAAAGGAGCTGCAAGGGAGTACACAGCAATATCACTGCTGAAAATATCACTGCATAGAATCAGAAGTAGTTCCACCTGTGTGGAACACTTTAAATTTATCCTAGAACAAGATTTCCTGAAGATGGTATAGAACTGTTGTGATGTTTGTGGGGTTTATTTAGTTTAAATTAAACAGCGACTCCACGTTTTGATTTCTCAAGATCACAAATCAAAAGCCATCACATATTTTTAGGCAAAATCTAGTTCAAGCAGCCACTGGCAGGGTAATTTCTGTGCAATATGTATCTGCTGTCAGACACAGTGCAGATTTCTGCAGAGCAATCAGCACTAAGATAACTTGGCACACTGGCTACTTCATCTGGAGTAATTTCAAGGAAAGCAACTTTGAAATACTTGCCCATTCAATGCTACTATCAAAGTTTTTCCTTCTAAACTGCCACTTCCTTTAGATTAATGAGCAGAAAACCCATCAGGCTGAAAGGACCACGAGAGTGGGGTCAGCCCGCCAAGCAGAAACCTGAAGGGATCCAGGGACAAAAAGCTATAGGGAAGTGATGCGCTTTCCCACTCTCTTAGAGGGTGATGCAACATGCTATTAAATCAATATTAATTTTTTTCCTAGCTTCAGCTCAAGGGACCAACAAACACACCTGAAGGCATGAAGGATGTGTTTAAACAAAGGAGATGTGAACAGATTCAAACCTCAGGCTTAAAAACAAGCAAACAGAAAGGCTACATAAGGCAAAAAGGAGGCAGTTGCAGTAATTGCAAGGGCAAAACTGTGCAGAATAATGAATCCAGTAATAAATTGCTGCCAGCACACACAGATTTCCAGTTACCTCTGTATACTAATCCAGTGTGCCTAATCCTGCCTGTTGAGGGGGCCACAATCTGGAAGTTTGTTTTTTAAGTTCTCTTTCCAACTCGTTTTCTCTCTGTACTTGGTTATGTTGTGATATGAGTTTTTGGTTGATGGGCTCATGCACTACGAGTCTGCTTCTGCCATGCACTTGCACTTGCAGCAGGTCCCCTCAGAGCCCTGCTGACCAGCTTCATTACTTGTGGCTTAGAATGCAGATTCAGGATTTCCAAGGTTTCATCCAGCCATTATGGATCGAAGGTGCACTGAGATGCTTGGTGAGCCAACATCACTCAGGTCTGTAGCTGTTTGCTCTGCCAGTAGGGAGTCATAGTAGTCCCATATGGATAAGAGAAAATCAGATGTAACTGCGGAAGTCCCATGTCCAAGTCAGAAAATCATACCCTGCAGTCAAGATTGTTCTTGCTGAAAAAAGTATGGAGAGGTAGGTTTCCAAGTGTCAGTCCTGGAACTCTTTATAATGACAAATAAAGGTAATACGTAAGTTCCTTTTTTATGCTCTACATTAAACAGAAAAGGAAGGACTGCAGTAGTTGCTTTCATTCAAAATGTATTGATAGAGAACGGAGTCTCCACCACTGGCTGTGCTTGGACCATTCTTCACAGTTAACCTCCACGGATCACCCTAAAAGGAGTCAGGAAGCACAATTAATTTAATTCAAGAAGGGAGGATAGCTGGAGAAAGGAGGGCATAGATAGTTCCTTTGGTTGTGGAAACCCTCAGTTAGGTGTCGTTCTCAGAGGCCATTTGCAGCTGCTCCCACCACTTAGAGCATCTAAGCGTACTTCAGGAGCCAGAAGCCTCATTGAGCAGCGCTGAGCTAGGGAGAAGCAAAGCTGTCTTTAAACCACTGTTGTACACATCTTCCTCTCCCTGTCATTGCTTGGATGTTCCTCTATTTTTCAACTACAATTAGCATAAACAGGCACTTCCTCACCCTTAGTGCTGAAAATTATTTTTGTCAGGAACAAAAAAACCCCGAAAGGTATAATAACAAAAGGAAGAGGATAGTCTTGCCTATTAGTCAGTGCGTGTAGCCAAGTTCTTTTAGAAAACAGTAATTAAGCATAAATAGATTAGATAATTCTGATCATTGCTGGAAATGATAGATTAAAACTAAAGGAGACTTTAAGAGACATTAAATATGCAGGAGATTCCTAGTAGGATATGTGAATTAAAAAAAGGGGAAAGAAAACCCACAACCACAATTGTTCATTAAAAAAAAATCATAAACCTGATCATTTAGGGTGTAGGACATTGCTCAGAGTTAGTAGGAGCGTTAATTATGCTGTATTTCTTGGATGAGTAAGCTTCTTGACTTCTTTTCAGTGCTGACCAGAGGACATGTGTAAGCTTCATTGAATTTAGTTAATACCTTAGGGTAGATGAATTCCAAGTGACAGCCACATGGTTTCATGCAACAAAATGGTGACTTGTCATCACTATCAAGTTATCATCACACAAAATGTCAGGAAATGGCTATGTTCCTGGCAAGTGAGTGTGACACCTTAATGACACGGAGTGACATTTCACTTCTGTTTGGTGGATGTAAGCCTTCAGAAGCATGGCTTCTTTCTAAATTAGTTTTAAATCCCATAATTTCTTTTGTCTCGATACTCATTTTCACAAGCATGACTCTTGTACCCACTACTAATCAGGCAGCCCCTATTAACTGTATCTTCAGATTTTAAGAAGGCCTAATGCAGAAGGAGCCGGCACCAAAGGAGCGGGAACAGGGAAAAAGTTTGCTGTGGAGACAACCCAAGTTTAGGCAATCTCTGATTAAAGTTTTAGCCCTCCTAGATTACTTGTGCAGTGTCCAACAGCTGAAGTTAATTTGAAGCTCCAAATGCTTAGCTTTATGCTAAGGAAGGAGCTAGAAATGCCCCCATGCAACTCCATTCTGGACTAGGGAGTCAGGTGTATCCACGCAGAGCAGCAAAGCAAACATCCCCCACTCAGCGAGATGACGGGGCATCCTTTATGTAATTATCTCACCAAGAGCTGCATAAACTGTTGGTGCAGTTTCAAAAATCACATAAGTGTTCAGTTAGATGTTTGTTATACTTAGATGAAAGGAAGTGGCATGTTTGGTACAAGTCATCTTAGAGAAGGAGAGCAAGAAAACTCTTTCTGATACTGCGTAGGGTCGGTACATCAAGAATACGATTTCTGGAGATAGATTTGCTAAATTTAATCAGTCTTCACTTAAGTTCATTACATATAGATGGTGCTTCACCTTACACACAAGACTCCAACTTTCTCACACCTAAGTGCAATATGCTTAATAACTCAGCACTTTGAAGTACTGTATCTATTGATGTCTTTTCAGCTAGCCATAGACCCCGATTCAAAGAATTCATTCGTATTTCTAAGTACTCTTTGCACCAGGGGATGGATGACATCTAACTTATGCACTCTGCTACTGATTTCTTTGGCATCTGTGCTTTGCTTGCTGGGGATCAGGGGATTTGATCAAAGATGTAAATAAAAAATACAGTCTGTGCTCAATTTTTTTTTTCTTCATTCAGGTAACTTGTATGTAAAAGTTCAATAAGTTGTACAACAAAAGAGGTAGTTCTGGAAGGTGTCTAAGACCATTAAGTAAACATGACTGCTTAAAAGAGAATTTTTTAGTGCTTGATCTGACATTAACTTTCAAAAGGCACAATACTCATTCACATAGCTATTCAATTTAACTTCACTAACAAAATAATTTCAGTTCAGTTTCTTACAATTATCACACGGATTTCATGGTAGTGTCCTTTGACTGAAGAAAATAAGAAAAGCTACGGTTTTAAATTTTACACTACTTTATGCATATATACAGTTCCAATTACCAAGTAAAGGTCATCCCTTCGTGGCTTGTCAGAGGAGGTCTGTGACCTAATGCCAACATGTACCCCTCAGTATTTCTGGTGTTGATTACCCTGATCTTATAAATCCACACTGATTTTAATTCTTATTGTTCTTGATGAGTTCACACCCACCAGCATGGACTGTGATGGCATAAGCCAGTGGGTTTTACAACTGCTTTATAAAAATCTGAGTGAACACTGAATTTTAGGAGCTAATAGAATGCCATTATAGCACAGATGTTAAAATTTCCTGGAAAACAATTCAGACTTGATTGTTATCTGCAGAAGGATACCTTTCCACCTTTGGAAAGGTGCCTCAAAAAGAAAGCACAAGTATAACATTAAAGATTTTGAAATACATTGTCTTAAGGTGCTTTCTCACAACATGCTCATCATCTTAAAAGTACTTAGTATTGCAAACTTTCTTCAAAATTTGAAGCTTAGGAACATTTCACATTATTTAGGATAGGTCTAAGGTATGCTCCAACTGAAGCCTTTAGTTACTCCTTTGGAACACGGTGATTTTTTGTGACATTGTAGAATGGCTTTAAGCTTCATTAGCAATGCTGCTGATGACATGCAAATGAAAAGAATAGGCTTTTGTTCAGTTCATTACACTAGTTTTATAAGAGCTACCAGGAATTAAAAAACAGACTTTAGTTTTGAGACAGACGCACAAAACTTTACTACTCTTCACACAGTTCATCAGCTGATTTAAGCACTAAGTGTAAACGCTCAACCCAAAGACAGTGAGAAGTCCAACGAAAGACAATTGCAGCATGAGGCGTTGCCATGAACCGATGAAGATGGGTGTTTTCGTCTTTTCATAAACATAACTGAAACGCTCTTAGGGTGAGGAAACTCAGAACACCACTTTCCTACTTGTAAAATCAGAGAGGTGTTGTTTTCACGTTTTACGGTGTAACCTTACTAGTATAATTACTCTAAACAAAAAGGGTTTATGATATTCAATCCAGAAAATTGTTAAGTCATGAATTCTAACCAAAATAGCTGATAACACAGGCTAATCTGTGAGCTGATGGAAGTGTTTCATTACTCTTTATCTGACAACTTTCAGTGCCTTGTTCTTACGTTGACAATGCTGATGTTCTGTTATTTGGGGGGTTCTATTTTTTGAGGTTTTATTAATATTTTAAAATTATTTTATTATTTAAATCATTTGTGTTTTGCAGTCTGACCTTTTTTGATATGCTTTTAAGGATCAGGTACAGTTTGCAGTTTTGTGAGTCTGAAAAACAGAAGTGGAACGAGGGTCCACTGGTCATTAAGTAAAAGAATGAGATAAAGTAATTAACAGGAAAATGATCCTATTCCTGTTTAGCATCTATCGTCTGCCTTAAGAAAACAGGGATCTTCTTCTGTGTTTGCTGCTGGATGTAAATACCAGTGACTAAGGCAGTCTCAGCCCAGTGCTGCGTGGCAAAGGCTTTAGAAAGAAGTGTGAACTACCACTGCATGTTGCGCCTTTCTGCTTTTAAGTCCAGATACTCTGTTCAGTGATTTACATCAATGTAATATTTGTTCCATTAACAATTTTTACAGAGTGATACAAAAACAGACATAAAAATAATAAGGAATCCCTCCCCCCCCCCCTTTTATAGGCTGCTTTGGATACCTTATTTCATCAGTCAGTGGTACCTCATCCTATAATATCATTCCACTGATGATGATGTTAAGCAGATGAGACTTTCTGCTAGTGAGTCAGCTTCATATTCATGCTGCATCTTCATTAGCATTTTAGTCCAGTTCAGGAGGGTGTGCCGAAGTGACTCTCCCAGCTCCTGTGCTTTGGTTTGGCCTAAGAGAGTCTGAATTGTATCAAACTCCAGCCACAAATAGGCATTCAGTCCATAGAGTAAAAAAATCCCTGAGACAGAGATGGTGGGGATGCTCTGTAGAGCCACTCCTA
This sequence comes from Bucorvus abyssinicus, assembly GCA_009769605.1. NCBI lineage: Eukaryota > Metazoa > Chordata > Aves > Bucerotiformes > Bucorvidae > Bucorvus > Bucorvus abyssinicus. Next base: position 29,829,549 of record CM020027.1, read on the forward strand.
GTGCTCTACACTGACTGCTAATGTGGACACAGCCTCAGAGTGCTACTCCTTCCATAAAATGTTGGGAGATTTTTTGGTCATCAAAACATTTGGCCTCCAAGAGAATATATCCCATAAAAATAAAATGCTTTGGGGGAACAGGCCATGTTTTCGGAGGGAAGGGATGGGAGAATGATTGAAAAAATTCAGTACTGGGGAACTGACTGGAGTGTGGAGTTGGAGGCTTTTTCGATTGAATCGGTTCCAATTTCTTGTGGGATTTTAGTGTTTGATGAATATTATGCTAAGAATTTGAGTATTTTAACATTATGAAAAATATATTTCAAAGTTATTTTTCTATTTCCAAATGAGAATATTTTGCCTCTAAGTAAAAAAATGAATAAATCAAGTTTTCATCTAAATCTGTGCTAAAACTCCCATGCCTTTGAATTCTATATTTCTTAAGGGACTAGATTTCATTTCCCAGAAAGCTGTCTTCTTAAACTGGCACTAGTATACCAGATATGGCCAAGCACAGGGTTCCTGACAAAACTATATACTCCAATTCATTTCAGTAGCTGCTGCTACCAAGAAAACCTTTGGTCTGTTGCGAATTGGTTTTTTTTCCCAGAAAAAGGCAGCAGAAAATTAACCTGCACATCTGAATTTGTGGTAAGTGCCCAAGGAACCTCACCTTTGCTCCTCTTAGCTTGTTCTCCTACAACAACTGATACAGTGGTCTGTATTCATGAAGTTTTGTGCATTTGCAAAGAGTCAAAGGAAAGCAAATTTCTTTCTAGTGGTGCCAGATTCTGCCCCTTCCAAGGAAGCAAGTTGCTGAGCATGCAGAAGAGCAAATATTCCCTTTCTTTCCTCGCCTGATGCCCTGCCACCACCCACAGCATTTGGGCTCCTCCTGAGGTCAAAAATGACAACCATTTCTCTTCTCAGCTTGAAAGAGGTGGCATTAAAACCATTAACATGAAGGCGTGTGAATCTTGGAGAGCATGGAGCTCACCTGCTCTGCCAATGCAGTAGAAAGATTTATAGTTTCTAATTTAATTGGGTTGCACCACTTTTGATGTGGTAAAAAAATATTTTTTTTTTTTTTATCCTGCTACTGCTGTTCCCATGCAGGAATAAGTAGATGCTATAATGCATATTTTAGGATAATCGAGTAACAGTGTACCCAATCAATTTTGTGCTTATACAACCAGTTGTACTGAAACCAGTCTTGTTACAAAATCTCTGTGCAAGGTTTTTGGGCATTTTTGTTTGGCAGCTTGGTAAGCAATGGCCTTTGCATTTGACCCCAGTTACAGCCATCGGTCTGGGGCCATTCTGTTTTACTGGGCACTGTCTTAGCTCAGTTTCTGTGCAACTTCTCCCTCTTGGTACCCAGCAGGCAGGTTAACATTTCCAGTGGAACCCTCCTGTGATTTCAGCTTGGACATTGAGGAAGAGATGGTGAGAGGGATGCCTCTAAGGAAGCAAGGACCAGAGAGGAAAAAGATGCTCAGGATTAGGGAAGCAATGCTCAGCTGAATGGTTCAGGCAAAGCCAACCCAATAGAAATTGGAGCATGTTTTTTATTGCCCTGCCATGAGCGATGACAGCTGAGGCTTGATCTCATGAACACAAGACGCAATGCCATGACTGGAGTTGGAGAGGGCCTGACTCAGCCTTCTGGTCAGTGGGGGCGGAAATGCTGGGGCTGACCTGCTGCAGCTGTTTGAGTAATTCAAAGGCAACAACCTCACTTGGATAATGCTGAGGCTTTCAAACAGTTTCATAATCTGTGGGCAGCCACCCTGCTGTTTCAGGCTATTAAAGAGAGAGAGGTGTCTTCTCCGGGAATGGCCACCTTCCTTTTCTCCTGGTTCAATGTCAGGAGCTCCTTTTCCTGCTTTTGCTGAGGCATGGAGAGAAAAAAAAAAAATTTGTATAAGGCTGCTGTTTATACTGGAGTGTAAAAGAGAAGGTTGATATATTAACAACAAATTAAAGAGCTTCCTGAAGGCCATGTTAAAACATGCTTCCTGACACCAACTTCAGTAGTGAATGGAGTCTCAGATTGCTTTGAAATTTGCCTACGAGCCTTCTCTTAACCCTTGTCTTGACTAGTTCTCAAAAATCAAATTGCAAACAATCAAAATCAGTTTGCCAACACTGTGTGTGAAGCAAATGTTACTTCTAACTCTTGATAAACCACAGCCGATCAAAATGCTCCGTGAGGCAGTTATTTGTGAATTGGTCTAATTTGCATGTGAAAACTATAAAGAAACTTTCAAATTCCTCATAAAGCTCAGCTCATGAGCACATATCCAGTCAGTCCTTATTTTTATATTTTTTATTTTATCTTGGTTTGGAGGAAATATGTGTCATTTACAAATTAGCTTATTTTAGCCTTGTTTTGAGTTCATATGGGGAGCATCACTGATATAAATTAGATTCCTTCATTATTTTAAATTGTAGCTCTAACAGAGGAGCTAGTAGCTAAATACACAATTACATACTCATAATAAGGTCTCTGACCAAAGGGCGGTAGGGAGATTAAGATGATGAGTGAGCCAACTGGTCAAGCAACAACAAAAGTCCTTGGTACAGCCAGTCATTTTCCCCAGGGCTTTCTGGACACCAAAAAGCACTGTTTACATTAGAACAGCTTCTTACAAAGGAAGCCCAGGATAGGGTATGACCACTGGCTAGCCATTAGGTGGGGATTTCTCCTTCCCTTCATAGCTCTGGCAGCCTTGGCTTTTCTCTGAATATTGGACTGGCCTTTAGATGCCAGCTCCTGTCCACGATGCCCACCTATCCCTGTGAACAGGAAAATGTATGACTGTGATATTGCAACGACTGATGGTTTTCCTATAAAGTATTAAACTGGGTCTCTGGGCCTTAGAGTTAAAATTTGTGATGCTCTTTTTAAGGAAATCTGGGATGGTTCTGCTCTGGTAAACAGGAAGCTGAACACAAGCAGCCAAAAGCACTTGGTAGTTACCAGGCACCCTGAAGGATAGGTCCTGCTTGGAAAAGTCTCATGAACTGCGACTTAATCACACAAAGAAAGGGGGAATGATAGCAACAAGATGTAGGTCATGCTCTGGAAGAGCAGATTAGAGATGGATCATTTGCAAATTCCATCCAGCTGACAGCCATTCTTCTTTGTAATAAAATACACTTAGTATTTGCTATCAACACGAACACAGTTTCAGATTATGTATAGGCTGGACCTGCAAAGCATGGCTTTTCCAGAGGCAGAGTTGGTTAGCTTGTCTTCATTGCACATTTAGAAGTATGACACACAGCTATCAATATGTACTGTAGTGTAGGATAGGGTAAGCCATCTGTTCACGTTTGTTATTGAGATAGGTAAAGAAATACTTTACTCCAAAGTGCCATTTCATTAGCATTATGAGACATTTCTGATTTGTCAGAAGTCTCATAGTACATCTATACGCATGCATTTATATAATGTTCTTAAAATATATCTCATCAAAAAAGTTGGTGATGAACTCAACTCATGGAGAACTGCAGACCACACTACTGCACATTTAGTGGAGACAGCAGAACATGAGCTCAGATTTTACTCATGCTGTGCTTAAACTACTCCTCAGAGCAATGCAAGAGATTAAAACATCAGCCTAAATTGTCAGAGACTCATTGCCCACTGTAAGACGAAGAAGGGGATTGTAACTTGCCCTCCCATTTCATCCCTACCTCTTCCTGTTGGGCAAAAATCCTAACTGTGCAAGTACTTATGCACCGCACAGAAGGATAATACAGCCTCCATGCACTGAGCTGCTTGTGAGAGATCCTGCCCTCTGGGTCTGCTCCAGCCCAAAGGGAATAGCCCTGAGCAAAGGATGTAGGGAATGGTGTGTTTAGTTTGCATGATCTAATACTTGACCTCTAGAAAAGCAGGCCAAAAAAATATTTCCTTGGGGTCTTTCCATTGATTCTTACTTGAAGATGCTGTAAAAATACAATACAAGAAATATAAATATTCAAGAACCACTCTCAGATCCACTTCCAAATAGCGTGAGTAAGAGAGGAAATAAAAGTGCCTAAAAAGTGGGGTCATGGATGATTACACCTGTCCAAAGTACCAGTATTGAAAAAAGAGGGAAAGAAAAGGAGATTCTGAACTTGAGTAATGCTCAGCTGCAATACACAGCAACCACAGCATATTTCACATACAAATCTGTGAGGAAATATATCCTCTTCTCAAATTCCCTAGCTGGCACACTGTCAGAGGCCACTGTTTCCTTCACTGCCTAGTCAGCACAAGAGTCAGTAACATCATCATTTTTCTCAGCAGTCACACACACATATTTCCAAAAGATTTTCTGGCATTTATCTGGATGCTTTGGGACACCCTGACCTTGAAAGAGGTGGTCTACATGCACCTATCTATCAGTCAGGGGCATCTTTTCATTAGAGTGAAAGAAACACCTGCTGTCTGAAAACAGGCAGTTCAGCTGTTGATTATTCCTCTCCGCCACGAGATAAGACCAAGGCCGTCTTGCACGAGGGCATATTGCAGGGGCCGGTGGAAGATTCGGTCCTACAGCACGTCTCAATCTAACACCTGGGGGAAGGGGTTAGTATGTCATTTGTCAGTCATGCTGAGGAGCTCAGAGCTAGAGGGCAGGGATCCCCACCACTCCGTGTCAGTTTAAAGGGATATACTAAATATATGCAAAGGATGTAGAAGGGAAGGGGAAAGCTGATTGTCTATGGACCTTCTAGAAGACCGTTCTCTGCCATTGCCTCAGGGATGGAGGAGAAGGCTTCTTGGGGCACCATGTGCCCCAAGGCAGAGCCAGTTAGCAATTTTTTTGTCTCCTTTAGTTGGAAAACTGTGGGGGAAATCTAGAGGAGAGAAAGTCTCTTGATTCGGATCAAACCAGATTAAGTTATTATAGCTTTCTTGTCAAAATGGGGGGGAAGGGGGGGGGAATTGTTCTGTTCAACACAAGAATTCTGTCATGCTTATTGACAGTGATGGCCAAAATTATATTGTCATGTATTTTATGTATTGGCATGTAAGAACGTGGCACATTCTCTTGTTCATTATCAGTTGACCCTCTGATACAGTAAAAGCTGGAGGAATTAAATTAATTCACTTCCTCTGCTATTTTGAGGGACAGTTGACATCTGATCAAAAGTACTCAGGGGTGTGTGGTGACCCTAAGCAGATAAAATCAAGAAAACAGGTCTCTGAGTGCCCTGACTGGAATAGTTATGCAAGTACCAGGCACAAACCACTTCATTATCTGGGGCAGGCACAGTCACCAGGGAAGTGAAAGGTGGGGAGCTCAAGGCAAGAAGAAGAGGAGCTGTCAGGGACATGAGTGCGTGATGCAACATGGCAGCAGGAGGAAGCCAACTGAAGAGGCATCTCATCAGAGAGGCAAGATGAGAAACTCTCAAGGTGACTCAACTGAGGCATGATCAGCAAAACCACACAGAGGTCTGGGCACCCCTCTGCTAGAAAGCAAATCCTGAGTCAGAGGGAGGTCAAGTGGTACCAGCAACACTCTCTGAGCTGGGAAGACTGATTGGGGGAAAATGAAGAGCAAATGAATTCTGGGACAAGACTAGTTGAAGGGTGAAAAGGCGAAAAAGGAAGACGAATCACTTAAGGTAGAGCAAGCAGTATGACTAGGATATTATGTTTGTTCATCACTTAAAATTGCTTGGAAATTTTATAGCACAAATAAAAGTCCATAATCTGAGACCCTTACATTCTAATCAGAGGCATGACAGGGTGCATGACTTGAAGAGTGGAAGGGAAGAAAAGGGAGGTTGAGGGGTGTGTTGAAACTAAGACAGGACAAACTTAAACTGAACACTAAAATTCAAATAGATGATTAGGTCCATAGCAAAACCTCCCAAACAAATTGATGAAATACTCCATTTGTCACACCTGAGTAAAATGCCATATACGGTATCACTTGGGAAACGAATGAAGTGATCTTTCCCTGGAGGAGTTCACAAACTGTTTCATGCAGGCGAAGGAACACAGGCAGGGTCTCAGCAAGGAGCACGCAGAAACAATGCAAATAGCAGAGTGCTGGACTCAAGCATCAGCCTTTGCAGACATTGTTTCCTTTGTCCACAGAAAATGCAGAATGACAACCACTGTCATATAAAGCCCCATTACACCAGAGATAGATCACTAGAATGGGCTTTTCATAAATATCAAGAGTGTTTTTGGAAGCTTCGTTTCTGTCCTATGAAGACTAAGGGCTGGGACTGTGTTCTGACTTCCAAAGAGAGATACGGACTTGATTCTTTGCTGGTTTGCTTCACAGTAAATCATTTAATACCATGAAATCGGTAATAAAATTCTGTATCACAACACTGCCATCACACTTACTCTATAGCTGTTCAGAAGACAACCTAGGATGTAAAATAGCTGATCTTTCTTATCCTCTTCTCTAAGATTCAAATATTGGATGCACAGAGCACCAGACATCTTACAGCAATTTTATGCCAGGAAGTCCACTGGAGTTATTGCTAATTACACAGCAGTTAGATCAGGATCAGCTCTCAGGGCAATTTTATTGATTTCCTCATTCTATTTCAGATCCTTACACTCATTCCTCACTGGCTTAGCAACACTGAAAGTAATGATCAGCGTTAATACCTAGAAAACTTATGGCAGAAAGAGAGAGAGACTTCCATCACATTCAGCACAGCAAAATGCCTCTGGGAGTAAAGTGGACAATGCCTTCATCATTAAGTGCAGTAAGGAGGTTTGCAAAATATGTCATCTTTCAAAGAAATTTCATTATCGTACTTTCTAATCCTATTGCACCAGTAAATACATTTCTCAAAGACTTGATGCATCATCCACAGTTTTTTTTCCTACAGAAACTTGCTTAGGACTTTAGGAACTGATATCCCAGAACTGACTGAATGGCCCCAAGTAGTGTAGGATGGTTTTTTTAAGTGTGGCTGAGGCTGAACATACTTGCTTTTGGATAGATAAGATAAATAGAAAAGATAAAGTTTGCCATCTAGAGGAACTGTACAGAAATCCACTTTTCCTTCTACTGAATCTGTTCTTGCAGTTACTTGTGAGCATGGGCAAGCCAACAAAAGCAAGTGATGCATGTTGATATTGGTCGTAAGTAGCCAACTACTGAAAAGATTTAAACAAAATCAGAGGGAGACTTGCCTTCAGTTTGCTCTTTTTACTATCTAACTTCTCCCTCTTTTTGCATCCTGTACAAGCACCCCTGCCCCCACAAATACACAATAATGATGTTCCATTCCTACCCCCTTCTGCGCATTAATGAGAAGAGGCAGCAGAGGGGTGAATCTCTGCCTTGACCTTTTGGTGAGGTGGAATCTGAATGATGGACGAGACGCCCCCCCTGAAGTCCTGGCAAAACTGAGTTATTCCGTGGTTCAATGGAGCCCTGTGGGTGTTTCCTAGACTAGAGACATGAGCAGTTCCTCTTCTGCAGAGCTTGCCACTCCCAATACTGACATACAATGTGAAAGCTTGGGGCTCAATTTCCCCATCTGGTTCAAAGGACTGAAGTATCAACCTCTCCCTTTTCTAGGACATCATCCTCTGCTCTTCACAGAAGGACAGAGTCTTTAGACCATGGAGAAGGTCAAAGGACACAGACACCCTGCCTCATTCATCTATCGATAAATGGAAATAATTAAGTTCCATCACCTGTGTGTGTTTTTCATCTCAAACAGCAGAGAAAAAGAACATGTAAGCAGCCCTCAGAGCCAGACTGTAAAAGGATGGGTCCTAGACCATGTGGAGTTCATAAATCTTGACTCAGACCTTTAACTACTAAGACCTCAAGTCTAAGTAACCTACCCTCAGGTTACTCAGTGGAGAATAGGGATAAGAAATGCTCTACTGCATAGCCCAGGACAGTCCCTGTGGGACTTGCTGCCCTAGCATCCTACTCACCTTCATGAGGAGCTGCAAGTTAACTGAGCTGCAGGTGTCAGCCCTGACAATACTCCATACCTAGGTGGAAAGGGCAGAGGCTAGCAAATGAGAGCTGCTGATGAAAAAGCAGCAGGTTAAGGGGCAATTGCTTCAACCAGAAGCATAAGAACAGAAAGGGATCCAGGCCACAAGGTACTGGTGCTGCCTGAAAAACACAGCTGATAAAGCAAGGGAACAATAGTACAGTTGCAGTCAGGTAAAATCTCACAGGCACATTGCAGTCCCTATATAGGACACGTCTCTGTGGTGGTAGTCACAGGGTGGCCGCACATGGCTCACTTGCTCGGTAAAGTCGATAGCATTTTCAACCCTGCAATAGTGTGTGTGCGATGGAGTGGAAGGAAGGTGACCATGGTGGACAGGCATGAATGCATCCAAGCAGCAAGGCCAAGGAAGATCAGGTCTCTTGCTCTTCAGGTGAAAGCCAGCTACCCTGGCTGTGTGCAATCCAGTCGAGTCTGCTGTGCCACTTGCCCTTGTCAGACATGCACAGTGACTCCCAGCTACTTTCTCTTGCGTAAGAGTGTCTTAGGTAATAAGCACCAGCGTACAGCAAGGTGGTGCAATTATTTGACTAGGTGCAGCATTAGGCACAAGGTCATTGACACTGTTTGTTAAAATGCCTCAATTTCAGACCTTAGCTTCCACCTCAAGTGCAGATGCTTCAAAGAGATTATGAGAAGAGTGAGTACCACTCTCATTTCACTGGATGGAAATTAGTATCTCCTTCCAGCTTCAGGCACAGCAGGGTGAAACAGTAAACAGAGCTTCACATTATTTTCCATGACATTTGGTAGGAAGGACTTACTATAATTAAGCAAATAGCTCCGTCCTTCTTTTGAAATCAAAAGGAATTTTGTCATTTACAGAAAACAAAAATAGAAAAATGTTCTTTGTGCTTTTCTTTTTCATGGGCACCCTGGTATCAGAAGAGTCACATCTTGGTGGAAGTCAATGAGATGCTGCTGGCTTACACCCAGGGCCACTGCGAACAATCATGAGCTGTCATCCCTCAGGCTGATTACGAGCTCATCAATTCAGGGATTCTTCTGAGTTCACTTTTAGGGACCCGCGTGGTTAAATCTCTGAACTGTAATTTTTAGCATTGCGATGGCGTACCTCAGGACTTATGTTTAACTTCTGATTTACCACTCCTTTGGGCTGGGAAGCTGGCAGCAATTAGATGAGTCGTCCCCAGTTCAGTGCTGTCCTGATACATTCCCAACCTGCTGTACCCTATTGTTTAATCATACCTCACTTCTATCTGCGAGACTCATTCATCTTTCTTTCAAGTTTCATACTATTTCCTGTTTTACTCTGATTTATGATGAAAGAAAGAGAAATGCTGCAAGTTGATCCCCTTCAGGTAACTATCTCTTGCAAGTGGTGGTAAACAACTGTTTGACAAGAATTTTCCTTTTTATATTCCACTTTGGAAATTTTAAGAACAGCTAAAGCTCTGCTGATAAAGGATGAGCAATACACATGCCTTCATCTGAGAAATTACAAGTACAGAGAACATGGTAATAGAAATCTCACCGATCTCTAGTGGCTTAGTGGTGATTATAAGATCCAGTTGACCAGGCTGGCAAAACCTTTTCATCAAGAGCTGCTCCCTGCACGTTAGCCTACATGGGTATAAGCCTCTGAACACAACGTCCACAAAAGCCTGCGTGTACACAAAGGCCTGTGTAAGTCCAGGGATGACAGGTGTCCAACTTCAGCTATTTATTGGAAGAGCAAGAAAGGAGCAACCACCTTGGTCCTTGGCCCTCATCAGTTACTTAGCAGACAGAAAAACACAAGGAGGAAAGCAGTGGAGCTGCCTGACTGTGGCATCCAGGCTTGTGCAGAAGCAGACCAACCTCTTTGATCCTTAATCGGTTATTGATGCTTTCTGGCCCAGGTGGACTGTCACACAGAAAGAGTTGTGTGTTTTAAAGAGCAGTTGTCCCTAGGTTCAGGCCTTGAGGGCACTGACACGTCAACTGCCCTGAGCAGCCTCCCAAGGACCCCCACTATCCCTGCCCAGCCGCAAGGTGCAGCTCAGCTCCATCTGGACCAGCCCTCCCCTACGCTGAAACAGGATGGAGCTGAATAATGCTAGAATTGGGGACACTTTTTGATCCCTTCGTTACCTAGTCAGGAGTTGTGCAGATGTATTTGGCACTGGCCTGGGGCTGAGAGGCTGATTTGATAACCTCTCGAGGCCTGTCCTCCCTCCATTTTTCTATCCTTCTCTAATATATTGGGCTCACCTTCACCCTTGAGATCAATTGCATTTCACCACAATTGCATTCTTGGGAACCTTCCAAGTCGTCTGTTGGAAGTTCCCAGCTTTGTGCAGCTCCGCTGTAGTTCAGCTAGATAATATGCGTATAAGGCTATCACATCAAAGGGAAGAAGAGCCCATAAAAGCACAAAGTGTTGACTGACAGTTACTAACATCCTCTGACTGGTTATAAAAGACTTGGCTGCAAGGATACCCTACCGTATTTTTAGATTCACAAACGTCAGCTGCTATACTAGCAACATTAGCCTATCCTTTGTACTAATTTACAACAGAAAAAAGAAGAAAAAAAAATTTGGGAATAATTTTGAGCTTTGCAGTCTCAACAGACTCAGTTGGCTCAACAATTTCCAAATGAAACCACCCTACTGCTTCTGGTTCTTCATCACCTTGGAATTCATGCAGGTTATTCGTCACCTGAGCCCAGGGATTTCAGAATGATACTGAGGGAGGATCCTCTGTTCCCATGTGATTATGATTTTTTATACATGGGTTCCACTGGGACAAATAAGCATGTCAGGTGCCAGGGAGAGAAAAATGAGGCTGTCCAATGGTTCAGCTTATTTCATTCCCGTGACTGCCTGAAAATCTTATTGAACAGTTCTGCCTGATTTGTGGTTTTTTGCATTGAGTATGCTAAAGAGAGAAACACAAGGATACAGTTGTCAACAGCTGTCAACTTCCTTCTGCCTGCTGGCAGAGAACAAGCTGATTAATTGCTTTTGGATGCAGCTAATTTATTAAATTAGGAAGTGGTACATCTTTGTCTAAACTTTTCAGAAGTACTTGGGCTGCATGGATATTTGATTGTTGGAGTGTTCAATCCACCCAATTTTTGTTGAGTATTCAGCTCATAGTTCTAGAAAATCAAATTTGTTGAGTATCCACAACTGGGCATACAGAAATGGAACTGCTCCAGTCATGCAGCTTTCTGAATATTGTGATGATCCATTTAGACCATACCGAGGGAAGCAAACATGATTACCTCCAACCTTCTGGAGGAGACAGGAGTTCACCCAGCAGAGAGGAGTTTAATTCTGCTGCTGACTTCACTCAGACCAAGACTTCAACCACATTCCAACTTTGCAAAGAATGCATTAAACATGCACCCTCATCCCCAAAACTAGAAAAACAAACTTGTCCTTGAGTGACCCAAAAAGAGAATCAGCCAGTAAGTCAATGGCAATAGACTTATACCCTGAAGTCAGTGTAAGGTTTAGCTTCAAACTAGATTCAGAGCCAGTCTTTGAGGAGCAAAGGTGGATATATCACAGGCAAGTTTTCACACTGGTGGATCCATTCTTATAATAATGTAACACTTTGACCCAGCTTGCCAGAGAAATGGCGCCTGAATGAACTGCATGACCCTTCTCACTCATTCACCACAAGAGCAGATGGAAAAAGTCATTCAGCGCTGTAGCTCAGGGGCCAAGTTGTTGGGTTCTCTCATTTAAATCTCTCAGCATTCAGCAAAGAATATTTGAAGTCACTCATCATGATTCTCACTGGAGAGGAAGGTTTGAGGATTGCAGTACATGATGTAAGAGGAGCGACTGAGGGAGCAGGTTCTTTTCAGCCTGGAGAAGAGAAAGCTAAGGGCAGAGTGGACAATTACCTGTGGGTGGGGGATAGAGAGAAGACCAATCTTCCCAAAGACAGTGAAGGATGGGAAGCAACAATCAGAAGCTAAATTTCTGAGAGGCTCTAAAGAAAGATTCTTCACCAGGAAGGTGGAAAAGCACAGGAAAAGGTTGCCCAGAAAGGTTGTTGAAGATACTGAAAACTTGACTGGGTACAGCACTGAGAAACCTCATTTAGCCCTGAAGCTTGGAGCAGTGTGTTGAACTAGGGCACCTTCTGAAGTCCCTTCAAACACAGTTACCCTGACATTGACAACTCGATAACCAAGAGACTAACCAGAAGTTAATGAATTTTAATAGCACTGAAAACAAAATTTCAGGGGAATGAATTAATGTAAAGCTCATCATGTTTATTCTTCTAAATCTTATGAAGTTGCTATTGCATTGCAACATACTTTTTGGCTAATTAGCTGAAAAATCAACTCATTTATAATGAAAAGGGAATCATAGTGAAGACCACATCATTCTAGTCTCATGACATTGGTGTTCTTGCAGCTTTATTTTTAGAACTGAGAAATAACTGGAAGTGGAGGAGAGAGCTCACTTTTAAGGTATTTCCCAATTCCCAAGTCCATTCATGAATTTGTACCCACATTTGCAGCTGGATTCCTGGGCTCATGGCTCCTATTGCCATAAGGGCAGCAGGGAGTCACAGTCTCTTGCTCTAATGGCAGCCTCATAAGAAGCTTCATCATCTTTGCCATTCATGATCACCCACCCTCTTTCTGACAGCTGCAGTTATTACTTCCACAGAAAATCCAGGTTAAAAAAGGCTGAGTGTATATCAAAATAAAGCCAGCATCAAAAGGTCAGAAATCATGATATTTCTGAACCAGTAAGCATGAAAGCTTTTCAGCTTTTCACTGCAAGATTAAGGTCACGAGCTTCCTCTTCCTAAGAAAATGTGTGTCCCTTTGTGAGGCCTTCCTTTCCCAATTCTTCATCCAGATAAGAGTTTAAGGTCCATGATTTTAAGGTTTACTTTGTTGTGTCACTACTTTGATTAGTAGCTTTACCACCATGTCCATATGCAGCATGAGTCTCTTTTTCAAGAATAAGATGGCCACAACATGATTTCAGTGACTTCTGTCCAGGATCCAGCAGTTAGTGGGCTGCAATAACAAGCTAGGGTGAACTATGATATGGATCTTTACAAACCTAGAAATTGCCTTTATTGACATTAATGTATTCTACAAGACTTAGATAATTTTATTTACTTTTATTTTTATTTTCATATTCTTTCTTAAATGAATTTTGATGGGATTTTTGCCTATAGAGAATGCTGTAGACAGCAAAATTATTCCATTATTTCACTGTGTTCTGGCACTTGCCATCTGATACCACTTTGCCTCTCAATGTCTACATGTTCTTTGTGGCATGAACTTCTCACCAGAGACTTCAGAAAAATAACAACATACACTTAATAAAATTTTCCAATATGGGCAGCTTATGAAGAGATATGTGAGCATTTGTTAAGGGAATTGTCTTCCAGCAAGCACTCCTCTCCACACATTACGTGATGCCTGCCTCCCCACTAACTGCTCAATCACTCTGGATTTTCTTCTCTTTGACAAATGTTACAGCCATTTTCCAAATGACTGATTGTGTAATAGGTGTACAGTGACATGGCTAACTCAGAGGCTTTCAACTCAGAAAGCTGTGTCTTGTTTAGGCTTTTTCAAAGCTAAATTCTTCTTACAAAATGGCAATAATAATTTAAAAAAAAATTTTTCCCATCAGTATTTTGGGGAAGAAATACAACAGGAGGAGGAATGACTCTCCTGGACCAAATGTTCTTGTTTGAAGCAGAATATTTATTTAATGTGAGTGCAGATAAATATGCTAATTGCAATACCTGACAATCTCATTTAGATCATATATACCTTCTTATATACATAATTACTTATGATGTTAAATACATGATTGCTAACTTGTATGGTTTTTGCACTGAGAAAAAAGGTCTGGTAGGAATCCCCTTGCATTTTTCATAACGTTTCATGCCTCAGATACGCACAGCTCTCAATCTCACTTGGCTAATTTAACCAATTGTTTCAGGTTACCCACTCAATGAAATGTCAGATTCTTTTTTCCTTGACATATTCTTCACTTCACACATAAACAGCTCCAAATTACTGTGCCATGCTGGTGGGAAAGGCGTGTGAGATTGAATGAATACCAAACGACTCTATGACGCCAGTACAAGACAACATAAAACAGCACGAGGACTTGATAAATTATTTCCCTCAGATAAAACACTGCACAGCTAGTTAACGAAAAGTCCTCTGAGCTTAGGAAGAAAAATTAGCAATGTCTGTTGGCTTTTAATTGTTCTAAGAATCTTTCGCCACACTAAACAACTTGCATGCAACAGCAAAGGCCAGCAACATCTCTGGGACAAATTTTGAGTGGGGCACAGTGGAGCCAGGCCACACACTGTCTGGAAAGGGACACGGGCCCCTGATCCTGGGTCATCACTCCTGGGAGCTGCCCAGAGTTTAGCCGCGTATCTGTTTTAAACTTCTCCTTAGTGTATGATGAAAGAAGGAGCACGTAAAACTGCATTACAAAACCTTATCCTGCACTTTTACATGTCTGAGAACTCATTCTGTTTGCAGGGACAGCAGCTGTTTTGTTGTCAGGGGCACTGCTGTGGGTCTGATACAAAATACGGGGTACCAAATCCCGTGCTACCTCAGAAAAAGAGTGTAGGTTTTTTTCTGAGTATTTTGCAAGACTAAAATTAAAAGAGTTTAGACTATTTAGACTTCTTATGCTGGACTATATGTATATATGAGTAGATGCAAACGCTCCTAGATGACGAGTGTTTGCTAGCTATGCCCAGCTCCTGTAGCTTTGGTCTTTTTTTTCACTGCCCAAAGAGTGGTGGTGAATGGAGTTAACTCCAGTTGGCACCAGTCACAAGTGGTGGTCCCCAGGGCTCAGTTTTGGGCCCTGTTCTTTTTAAAATCTTTATCAATGATCTCAATGAGGGGATCAAGTGCACTCTCAATAAGTTCACAGATGACACCAAGTTAGGTGGGAGTGTTGATCTGCTTGAAGGAAATGAGGATCTACAGAGGGATCTGGACAGGCTGGACCAATGGGCCAAGGCCAATGGCATGCGGTTCACTAAGACCATGTACCACGTCCTGCACTTGGCTCACAACAACGCCTGCAATGCTACAGGCTTGGTTAAGAGTGGCTGGAAAGCTGCCCAGCAGAAAAGGACCTGGGGGTGCTGGGCGACAGCCAGATGAATATGAGCCAGCAGTGTGCCCAGGTGGCCAGAAAGGCCAACAGCATCCTGGCTTGTATCAGCAATAGTGTGGCCAGCAGGAGTAAGGAAGTGATTGTCCCCCTGTACTCGGCACTGGTAAGGCCACACCTTGATTACTATGTCCAGTTTTTGTCCCCTCACTACAAGAAGGACGTTGAGGTGCTGGAGTGTCTCCAGAGAGAAGCAACAAAGCTTGTGAAGGGTCTAGAGCAGGGTTCTTATAAGGAGCAGCTGAGGGACCTGGGGTTGTTTAGGCTGGAGAAAAGGAGGTTTGGAGGAGACCTTCTCACTCTCTACAACTACCTGAAAGGAGGTTGTAGTGTGGTGGGGGTCAGTGTTTTCTCCCAAGCAACAAGTGAAAGGATGAGAGGAAATAGCCTCAAGTTGCACTAGGGGAGGTTTAGGTTAGATATTAGGAGAAATTTCTTTACAGAGAGGGTTGTCAAGCATTGGAACAGGCTGCCCAGGGAAGTGGTGGAGTCACTATCCCTGGAGGTATTTAAAAGACGTGTAGATGTGGTGCTGAGGGCTTAGAGGTGACCTGGCAGTGCTGGGTTAATGGTTGAACTTGATGATCGTAAAGGTCTCTTCCAACCAAAATGATTCTGTGATTCTGTGAGATTCTAATTGACTAGGCATTACCGAGGAACACTGTGGCTTTTTACAAGTATGGGCTGACAGATAAAGCAACTCAGACAGGAACTTTCAAGTTTATTAAAACATTACACCGAAATGTGGATAGCAAATCAAACACAAATCTTGCGTTCTTGTACCTTGAAACAAAAAGTCCAACATTTGATGTAAGACAAATTCAATTTCATTTCAGTATTGAAGGGTTTGCTGGAATAAACTTTTTGAATAGGACAGTAAATACAATGGTTCTGATGATAATCATCAGTCCAGAGCATTAGGCTAAACCAGTGAAATTACAAATATCTAATACATGACTCACTGGGAATTACATCCATGAACGATGGATACCTCAGAGGCTCTTCTCCAGTCACAGAAGTGAATAGATGGGTTCAGCAGTGCAGGGCCTTCTGTAGTCTTCTAGTTTTGTTTTGCTTTGGAAATAATAACTCACAAACTTCTCAACAGTTTTATCTGATTCATCTATTATAAGTTATCAGAAAACAACACACTTGACATTAGATCATGGCTGGCTTTTCAAACACAGCCTCATGGAAAATACAGTCCTTTCAGAAAGCAAAAGCTGACTTCACTTCTGGACTGAGGAACCATCTTCGCATTAAAAATCCTGGCCAGAGTACTTTAATCCAGATGGGACACTGACCTCTGAAAAACAGCAAAAAAGCATGAGATGGGCTCAGAGATATAATATACCAGTTATCAAGCAGAAGCCGATATTGACATACAGCTTTGCTGTGCGTTGACTAGTTTTGGTTGCAAGTCTGGAATATATAGGGTCATGGAAGAACCAGGGTTTAGCATAGAAATGCAGCTAATTATAGGCTATGCAAGGCAAGAGGCTCTTCATTTGAGATCAGTGTCATTTCAAATTTGCCATGAAACTGCTGTACTAAGTCAAATTCCCTGATTTCTCACATTTTGTCTTACTTGGTGGGTATTTGAGAAACCCTTTAGCGATTTTCAGTGGCAAATGCTACAACATGCATTTTTTTTTTGCCCTGTTCCCTTTCCCCATCCTGCCTTTGCCATGGTCTGTTGCCCAACAGCACAATTTTTGAATATCACCCTTCCAGGATGACTTCACAGCGCCAGCAGAAAATGACTAGCTTAATATGTGATGCATATTTGTGGGATCATTACACAGAGACTTCTGATGTACCACTGCACATGGCAGTGATGCTCAAGGATGCCCCATGTCACACCTCCCTAACTTGTCTCCCTGTCCGTAGTCCCAAGTGAGTCACTTCTCTCCTTATGCAGGGCACCTGCCTATTTTCTTTTCCACTGGAAGGGAACCACAACTGCCATCACACTGAGTGAGAAGCAAAGTAAGCTAGTTAACACAAAAGGGAGGGAAGAGAAGCCTCTTAAATGGCACCTTGCTTAAGAGGTACCTCTCTGTTAATGACTTGCTCTGAGTTCTCTGAATCCAATTTATGGGCCTGAAGATACCTACGTCCTTTCCTAAAAAAATTAAAAACCTGGGTGGTGAAGGCATGTGTATCACTATTTTGTTTTAAACATTGACTAGGAGATGCTACTTTTCTTCCCTCTCACGTTTTTTCCTTTTCGCTCTGGCCTCATGGTTGGTGCACCTAGCAAGAAGTCAGAAATGTGGGTTCATTTCCATTTCTGCTCTTGAGGACTCAGTCTTGTGTTTCCCCTAATGGCCTATTCCAAAACATGCTCAGGGCATTCTCCTTTACTTTTGCTGAAGGTCTACCTTGTACTTAAACACTGGTGACAAGCCTCTGTAACCCACTGTCCCACATTGCCAGCAGAGAGGAGGTGTGCTCTGCCTTCTCCTTCCTTTTCTGGGGGCTGTGTCTGTTTTGTCCAAGTATTGCCTCATGCCAGCTGTATAATCAGGGAGACAGGGATGTACCCACGTCTTTCACCTCCATAGGAGTGACCTACCTGTTGGGTTAAGGAGTCATGGTCTTCTTCCCGTCCCACCCTCAGTGAATCCAAAACAGCATTAGTGAGTAGCTCAGAGTCACGCGTAGATTCTACCTCACTGTGCCTGTGTCCCTCTCTTTCTGGCCCAGTGAAATCACAAATCATTTCTATGTAGACCTCATGAGAAGGGAGGGATAAGCCTTCCCTAGGATTCCCACACACACCCAGTCCTGTTAAGTTCCCAGTCTCACCTAATGACTGATAGCTTAGGCAGTGGAGAAGGATGGTGTTGGATCCCTCCAGGCAAAGGAGAGGGAAATTAACCTTCTCTTCTCCAACAGCCTTGGTGAGAGCTCCAACTTCTGGGTAACATACATGGCTCCAACAGGACTGCCTCCGGACATAATTTAAAGGAAACTGGTGATTATTAGAGCGTTTTGTGCAGGGCCTGAGCTGAGTGTGCAACTGATTGGCATGCTGACTGGCCAGATGAACGCCATCAGTATAACAGCAGGAGGAACACCTCACCTGTGAACCCCAGTGGAGATGAGATAACCCTTCAGTTCTGAGCCACATACTTGCGCCGTGAGCCTGGCAATGCCTCCAAACAGAACTCAGCATCTCACGAGCAAAAATGTCAAGAAGGCAACCACCACCAGCAGACAAGTCAAGCACAATACATATTTTATTGGTTTCATTTCCAAGAAGGTTAAAAACCAGACTGAAGAAGAAATGCATAGCATAATCTCCACAATTTATGAACAACAATTACATTTTTTAATGCAATCCATCCTTTTGATTTGTGTATAATTTTGACAGAAGGGTGACCTAAAATTTTGACCACATTTTGAAGGATGCCATTTTAAGTATATAAATCATAAACCGTGACTGAAATATCTTAGTCATATCAGAGAACACAGAGTTCAGAGGCTTTCCCTAAAAATACTGATTTCTGTTGTGTGATTTCAGCCTCCTGGCTATTATTAGAGCTTGTAATAGTCACCATTCTTGCTGAGATTTGAGAAGAAGTACCAAATAAAATGGAATGTTCATTGAAAATTCATTGTAAGGAAATATGGACTTAGTTTTCAAATATGTAGAGGACTTTGCACACACAGCACTCTGGAAATACTGTATTAAGTACACTTCTTATCCATATAAGGTAAACATATCTGCAATTAGTCCAAAGAGTTAATTTTGCAGCAGTAGGAGCACTTAGATGAAAGAGCCTGCATTCATATGAAAGGGTCTTTTTTCTATATACTCTAAAGATTGAAAAGTCACTCCTTATAGAACATATAACCTTTCTATGTTGTATATACAGTGTTTAGAAGGGTTTATGCCCTTTTCATTCCTGCAGTACCTGAGTTTGCATTATGCTAAGTTTCTTCTCTTTTTTTTTCACGTTGTGTGGGGAGATGTTCTTTCTACAAACTTACAGCACATGTCATTTAAAAGTGACTCTTCCTACTTCGAGATTTTCCACAGAGTATTGGCACTGAGAAGAATTTGTCTTCATTGATGGGAAGACATATCAATACTGGAGGGAACATTCCACTTACTAGAAGAGAAATATTATCCTTTGTTGAGATGAAAGATTCCTTACGTCTCTTCCATCAATCTGAAGCGTTGTGACATTTCCTATCACTGTAGCACAAGGATGTACCTTCTGGGAAATGCACAGAATATACTAATGAGTATGTTCTTAGATCAGAGAAATTTTTTTTTTTCCCCCTGTAAAATGACAAAATTATTCTTGATCTAATATTACTAAGCCACAGCAGAGAGAAAGTGTAATTGCCTGTAAATAATAGGTCAAAATGACCAAGCATGACATTTTTAAAGTTCAAATCCTCTCATCCTTAGTTACCATACACTGCATTAAGGCTATTCTCAAACAGTATTTGTCAAGCCGCTGTGTACCAGAGTGACTTATTTCGTAGTAAATCAAATAACAAGTGAAACAGAGCTTGCTGAGGTTTGCTTTCAATTTCCTTTTCTAACTTCTGTGCCATTTTAAACAAATGACATACTGGTGAGGTGAAGAGGACACAGCAAAGCACCAGAGATCACCTGAAGGTCAGCATACAGCAGGTCTCTTCATATTAAATTTGCCAGAGCTGAGCTGGCTTTCTACCCAGCAAAACAATGTTCTGCATAACAGAAAGGCAAAGAGCAAAACAGTTAAGAGATTCAGATACCAGGAAACTGCTTTTCAAGGTCCAAAAAGCCTGCTCTTTACATCATCAGATAATTGACCATTAGAAAGAAAAAACGCCCGCTTTTCAAAGCAGACATCAAGGAGCAGTGCTTGGGCTCTGAAGTGGAAGGTACAACTCTCAGGAATGATCCTCAGTTTATATACATATGAAACACCTCTCTTTAGCGGTGTATTTTATGGCAGGTTGTAAGAAACAGATAATGTCTCTTATTTCCATTACAAAGCTCTGCTAAGAGTCTGTTCAGCTGAAGTGAGAAAACCAGTTCTTCAAAAGAACAAGGAAAAAAAAAAGGAAATAAGAAACCAGTTAAAAAGAAAAAAAAGGGAAGAAAAAAGACCGTCTTTGAATTCTGATTCTCACACTGGGTGATGTGCTTCCCTTTTCCCATTGTATGGCAGCTCTGGGGTAGTCACTTCCCTTTCAGAATGACTGTTTGACCAATTCCTTCACAAAGCTGCCTGCTCCCTGCAGAGATATACTCAAACAGCTCAAGGGTTGCTTCAGCCAGAAGCACTTCGCTCACTTTGAGCCAACACTGCCCCGAGGAACACCTAAATCATGCCGGATGAGAGTCCTGAAGGTGCTTTTAACGGGGTCGCTTTCCAAATGGCAATAGAGCAGCCAAAAAAAATCTAGGAGAATGTCCTCTTCCAGGAGGACTTCCTGGAAGCATGAAACCACCCTTTAGCTGGCTGGACACATGTTGTGGGTCACCTGGCCTCAATGTGTTCAGTCTTGCATTACATTCACTTTCCATGTGGGTTTTTTGTTTTGTTTTTTGCTGTATGGTTTGCTTTTTTTATTTTTTTAATTTTCACTTTAATTGGTATTTCAGACTTAAGTCCTAGGTTTCAGACATCTGGTCTCAGAAAGCATAAGTCATATTTAGGACAGTAAAGAACTCAAAAGCCTTCTAAGGCGGCCATTATCAAATGCACAAAAAGTAAGAAACAGAAATATTTTGACTTGTTTGAGATGGAGAAGCATCCAAACTTTTAAGAGTTCCCTTACCTGGACATTAGAGACCACTGATGATAAACAAAGTTTGTACAGAAAACATGACTATTAGTTGAAAAATCTCTAGAAGAAATGTGTCAACATCCAAAAACATGTAAGGAAACAACTGTGTAGGAGGTCATCATATAAAATAAATCAGGTGGAAGGGTAGAAAACGTGGACAAGAGAAAGTCAATAACAAATGGATGAAATTGCTTCATAGGGAACGTGTTTTGCAAAAGTCATACTGAATCTTCATTGATCTCAGCAGAAGAAGGACATGAACCTAAAGTGGGTCCAGAGGAATGTCACAATCATGATTAGAGAATGGAGCACCTCCCCTATGAGGACAGGCTGAGAGAGCTGGAGTTGTTCAGCCTGAAGAAGAGATGGCTCCAGGGAGACCTCAGTGCAGCCTTTCAGTACTTAAGGGAGGCCTATAAGGAAGATGGGGACAGTCTTTTTAGCAGGACCTGTTGCGACAGGCCAAGGGGTGACGGTTTAAACTAAAAGAGGGGAGATTCAGACTAGAGATAAGGAAGACATTTTTTACAATGCAGGTGGTGAAACACTGGAACAGGTTGCCCAGAGAGGTGGTAGATGCCCCATCCCTGGAAATGTTCAAGGTCAGGTTGGATGGGGCTCTGGGCAACCTGATCTAGTTGATGACATCCCTGCTCACTATAGGGGGTTTGCACTAGATGACCTTTGAAGGTCCCTTCCAACCCAAATCATTCTAGGATTCCATGATTTCTGAGACACAGGTTTCCCAGTAAGAGTTCCTTCTTCTCCGGTGCTTTCAGACTGTCTACACATCACCTTCAGTTTCATTTCTGAAAAGCTAAATGGACTGCTGCTCTCATGCCACTCTCCCACTGTTGCCTTCCCACCCACATTGTTTCTAAAAAACGTCCTGCATCCTCTCTCCCAAATGTGGTTTTAACAAAGCAACATAAGGAAGTAGAGTATTGTTGTGCTTGCTTTCTTTCATTGAGATGTGGGTTTCTGACAATGATGTTGGGCTTGTTTTGGGAGTCATCCACCCGTAAAACTTGATCAAACCTGTTGCATCCTGAAGCAATTGAGCAAAATAGAGTTATAGCTGCTGTAACCTAATCACAAGCAAAAACATGTAGGTGAGCTGTAATTATCAAGGGTTCTGCCATCTGATAACGTTTACAGCAAACAGAAAATTAAAAGACTTAAACCAGAAGCAAATGAGTGGAAGCTTTTTCATTTTTTTTGAATAACCGACTACTGACTTTTCCATGGAGTTGCATATAACTCTCATCTCCACCAGAGAATCTATCCTGAACACTTTTCTTGACTGGATGTTGGGGGTTGAATTTCTGTATTCTCCTTCAGCACTGGCAGTACTTGACACCCAACTGATAACATATCTGGAAAGGATGAGTGCAAGGGCTGGTTCATCAGGTATATGCCAAAGTTTGTCTGAAAAAAAGGCAAAATATTTATTAAGACACAACTCACATTAAAGTAATCAGATCTACAGACGATCTCACAACCCAGATATGTTTAGAAAACAATATTTCTTTAAGAGTAAGGAGGTAAGTACTATCTCCATGTAATTAAGAACATTTTAAACTAATTAACTATAATAGACTGGTAAACAAAAGCTAACCCCATGCTATTCAAGAAGAATACCTTAAGTAAGTGGATAAATAACGTAGTATTTCATCATAAGTTCCACAGTATCATGTATGTAATTTACAATCCCTCACAGTCTTGTCATTTAATGACTGTTCTGGCTTCTTGACAAATACATTTAACGCATTATCACAAACAAAGGGTAGGCAGCACAAGAATGCATGTATGGTCAAACAGCGAGGAAAAGTCTTGCATCTTCTACCACGAATTATTTACTTTGTTAACAGAACTTCGCTCTGTCTAGCCTTTGTGAATTTCCCTTCATTTGTTTTTATAAATATTTTAGGATGTTTTATAGAAAATATTCAGAAAGTTTGTCTTATTAGCACTATCACTTGTTAGCTGTCATTACCTGTGAAGCCACCCTACATAAATATTAAAAATAGTTAGATATATGTCCTTGTGATACTGAATAATAAAGAGGAACAGAATAACCACTTCACCCACTGACCATACAACCCTCGCAGCCACCGAAAACCTGATCTGGGTGGCTGCACTCTTATGTGTAGACTTGATCCTAAGCGCATTGATTGTTACAGCTGTAGCTGTGAACAGCTGGGTGTGATCTGGAAATGTCACAGTAAGAGACTGGTGTGTTTTTGTGTTTTTGTTTTCCAGCAGCAGAGAATTTAGAAATGTGCAAGAAACAGACTTGCAATCTCACAATAATATTTTCCAAATGATTAGATAATAGTTAATTAAATAAATATGTAAAGTAAGAAATAAAGGAATGCTGAAGACCATGTTAAATAGGAAAATGATTTTTAGACTTTAGAATGTCTTTGTTCTGCAAACTGAGGACCTTGGAAACCCCATATTAATTTTTTTGCCTTTTTTTAACAGGTTTCAATAAAAAGTATTTTGTTTTGGTAGGCTACAGCCAAAATGTACCAGTCACTCTAAAGTGCAAAGCAAATAAATTAGCAAATGAAATTCATTAAAAAGAAGACTGTTCTCCTTCTCCATTTCCTGATTACATTTACTGCCATCGTTCAGATCGATGATCCTGAAATTGAGGGAATTACATTTACAGCAGGTTTAGAAAAATATACTAGGTAAAAGGGATTGCAATAAATGAAAAAATAGTGATAGCTGAATTTAAGGAAGCAGATTTGACAGACTAAATATGAAGGCAGTATGTTTTCTTCTGTTCTTATACTGCATAATTAAATAAAGATACAGTAATGAGGTAATGCGAAATAGCTTTTAGTCTTTGAAGAATTAGTGAGAGGTAAGGCTGAGATCGGCTCCCAAGTAGAAGAGATGTTGTAAAGCAGTGTTCTATCTGACACGGCCTCGGACGCTGAATTTGGGTATTTCTGTTTCATTTGTAATCCTAAACACTAAAAAGAAAAGCAGCTCCCAAGCATAGTTTTTTTGGCTGCTTCTGCTATTTCTTCATCTCACATCTCACAGCATTTCACATATATAGGCTATGGGTTCGACTTGATCAGGCTTATGCTATTAACGACGCTTTTTGAACACCGGTGACCATAATGATGTCATCACTGGTGGACACAGGGTAGATCCTGATGTTCAGTGTTGTAGTATTTAATGCTGAGGAATGACTGCAGCACAGTAACACCTCAATCCTCTAGCACAGTGACTGTTTTGGGTCAACCATGATGCTAAAATGGTAAGTTAGCAACTGCTTCATTTAAAACATTGAAGTATGTAGTATTATTTTTCCATTTTTGATTTTCTCTCATTCGATGACAAGCTGTGGTTTCTCTATTGGCATAAATTATGTGTTTTTCAGATTTGTAGTTAATAACCTGGATTTATTTCCTATACCCTAATGCAAAAATGATAGTTGCCATAATTTTGTTGTTTTAAAAAATCAGGCAATCATAAAACAAATACTGTAAAATTAATATTAGTCCATGCTACACCACATTTCACACAGGAAGGAATTTTATAACTCATCCATGTAAATGAACTTATTTGATACATGAGAAGTTTTTATTTACCGTACTGACTTCTTGATATATCTTAAAACGTGACTGAAATAAATCTCTGTGGATTGTTCACTGTGTAGAATTTAATTTACCAATTTTTCCTTAAAGCACTTAAAACCATTCAGAATTTAAGAAAAGGCATGTGTGAATACATCTTATCTTCAGGAGTCCTCAAATACTATTTTAATACTGGTCCTTAGTATTTCCCTACACTGATAATTGGCATCTGAAGTCTCTTAGTAATTTTTTCAGTGCTGAGACTGGGTGACGCCTAAGGAGTCCCGAAAGGCTGACACTCTTTAAGAGGGAAATCTTTAAGGCACAAGAATCCCAGTGTGCGATAAGACAAGCTGGAGGGGTAGAAGACTGGCCTGGCAAAACAGAGAGCTTTGGCTGGAACTCAGGAAGAAAAGTCAAGTCTACGGCCTATGAAAGAAGGGGTAGGTCACTCAGGAACACTACACAGATCTCGTGAGGCTGTTCAGGGAGAAAATTAGAAGGACCAAAGCCCAACTAGAACTTAATCTGGCTACTGCCATAAAAGACAATAAAAATTGTATCTATAATACATTAACAGCAATACATTATATCTATAATACATTAACAGGACTAAGGAGAATCTCCATCCTTTGCTGGATGTGGGGGGAAACATAGTGACCAAGGATGAGGAAAAGCCAGAGGTACTGAATGCCTTCTTTGCTTAAGTCTTTAAGACCAGTTGTTCTCAGAGTGCCCAGCCCCTTGAGCTGGAAGACAGGGTCAGGGAGCAGAATGAAGCCCCCAAAATCCAAGGGGAAATGGTCAGTGACATGTTGCACCACTCAGACATGCGCAAGTCTATGGGGCTGGATGGGATCCATCCAAGAATTCTGAGGGAGCTGGCGGAAATGCTCACCAAGCCACTTTCCATCATTCACCAGCAGTCCTGGCTAACTGGGGAGGTACCAGTTGACTGGAAGATAGCAAATGTGACACCCATTTACAAGAAGGGCCGGAAGCAGGATCCAAGGAACTACAGGCCTGTCAGTCTGACCTTGGTGCTGGGAAATGTTATGGAGCAGATCATCTTGAGTGCCATCATGCAGCACATACAGGACAACCAGGTGATCATGCCCAGACAGTATGGGTTTATAAAAGGCAGGTCTTGCTTGACTAACCTGATCTCCTTCTATGACAAGATGACCCACTTAGTGGATGAGGGAAGGGCTGTAGACATCGTCTACCTAGACTTTAGTATTTTGACACTGTTTCCCACAGCATTCTCCTGGAGAAACTGGCTGCATATGGCTTGGATGGACATATGCTTCACTAGATAAAAAACTGGCTGGATGGTTGGGCCAAGAGAGTTGTGGTGAAGGAAGTTAAGGATGTTAAATCCAGTTGGTCGCTGGTCAACAGTGGTGTTCCGCAGGGATCAGTACTGAGGCCTATTCTCTTTAACATCTTTATCAATGATCTGGATGAGGGGATCGAGTGCACTCTCAGTAAGATCACAGACACCACGAAGTTGGGCGGTTGTGTTGATCTGCTTGAAGGTCAGGAGGCTCTACAGAAGGATCTGGAAAGGCTGGATTGATGGGCCAAGGCCAATGGTATGAGGTTCAACAAGGCCATGTGCCAGATCCTGTATTTGGGTCACAACAACCCCCTGCAATGTTAGAGGCTTGAGGAAGAGTGGCTGGAAAGTTGCTTGGTGTAAAAGAACCTGGGGGTGCTGGTCAACAGCTGGCTGAATATAAGCCAGCAGTGTGCCCAGATGGCCAGAAAGGCCAATGGCATCCTGGCTTGTATCAGCAATAGTGTGTCCAGCAGGAGCAGGGAAGTGATTGTCCCCCTGTCCCACTGGGGAGGCTGCACCTTGATTACTATGTCCAGTTTTGGTCCCCTCACTCCAGGAAGGACATTGAGGTGCTGGAGCGTGTCCAGAGAAGAGCAATGAAGCTGGTGATGGATCTAGAGAGCAAGTCTTATGAGGAGCAGCTGAGGGAACTGGGGTTTTTTAGGCTGGAGAAAAGGAGGCTGAAGGGAGACCTCATCACTCTCTACTTTCTACATGAAAGAAGATAGTAGTGAGGTGGGGGTCAGTCTGTTCTCTCTAATAACAAGCAACAGGATGAGACGAAATGGCCTCAAGTTGTACCAGCGGAGATTTAGGCTGATTTGGAAAAATTTCTTCACTGGAAGGGTTGTAAAGCACTGGAACAGGCTGCCCAGGGAAGTGGTGGAGTCAGCATCCCTGGAGATATTTAAAAGACGTGTAGATGTGGTGCTGAGGGACATGGTGACCTGGCAGTGCTGGGTTAACGGTTGGACTTGATGATCTTAAAGCTCTCTTTCGATGAAAATGATTCTGTGATTCTGTGATCCTGAGTTTTCAAGGTGATGGTATACTGCTGGTCTATATATTTCACTACTAATACCTGCTCAGATTTGCTGACCTTTTTCTTTTGTGAATGTTCTCAAGACCAAAATTTAGCTTGTGATGACCAGAAGTGGGTTTAGTATCTTTCAAGTAAATTTCATTGTTTTTTCAATAATTATAAATATTGACTCAGGAAACACTGATAATAGTGCCACCCCCACCCCCCACCGAGTAACCTCAAAAGCTGTGCATCCTTCCATTGTAGCTCTGTTTCAAAGGAAAGATGGAATGTAGATATTGACACTTCTCACATTTCATTGTTGAAAAATGAGGCTTTCAGACAGAGCGATTACAGCCTGCAGTTATTCCAATAAACACCATAATCTCTCTCTGCTGTTGCCACCTCTTCCTGACTTGAAGGACATTTTATTCTGCATATAACCTCCCCAGAACACACCAAGAATTGGGCAGGGAGTGCTGGACTGTGAGTTCTGTGGCTTTATCTGCTCAGTCTTCTGATGGCAGTAGGAGCTTTTCCCATCACTCTAAAACTTCACAGGGACAAAAAATGTAAAGTTTCTTGATTAGTGAAAAGCACACCACTTCACTGCTGGGAGAAATAGATAAAACATACTTATTCTTGCCAACAGTGAATCATAAGATAGCAATCACACTCATTTAAAAAGGAGGAGCTATAAAATGCTCTCATTCTTGCATGTTGTTTCAAGTACATTTGCTGGATCAACAGCAATATGTACCGCTTAGATATTCACTGACAGAGAAATATCCTGGGTGCAGTATCTCCTTTTGTAAGATAGAAACCTGAGGGGTTACATCTGAGAAAGGCTGAGATGAGATGCCTTCAAGCTACAGCTCCTAAACAATCAGTTAATTCAGACTAGCATTTGCTAGGGAAAATGCTCTGCTAGAATGTGTAACAAGCACATAAGTGATACTGCATGTTAAAACAGCTTTGGATGGATGATTTGCCCCTGGAGGTAGCTCTCAGCTGCCTTTTCCCAATACATAAATTTACCTGTTCATGTCTGCTCATTTTATTCATACAGTAACATAACCTCCCTCCCATGCAAAGGTTTGGGAGATGCACTTATGAAAGCTGATTTTTTTTTTTTTTTTTTTTAAACATAAGGATGTTTTATTAGCTCTGGATTCACCAAAACTTACTACCAAAGCCTTACAAAATAGGAGAGTGGAAGTATCCACTTTCAATATGCTGGTTTTTCATGTTGGAAAAAAGAGAAACTTTTATCTTGGTGTCAAAAAACCCCCATCTTGTGCTCTTCAAAATATCTGGACAGCAGAGTATTTTCCTAAGAACTGATTTTCCGTTGCTCTACCTTAAATAAATGCATTTTCCAGTTCAGCCACCAGTGAGAAAAGAGAACCATAT
This sequence comes from Bucorvus abyssinicus, assembly GCA_009769605.1. Lineage (NCBI taxonomy): Eukaryota > Metazoa > Chordata > Aves > Bucerotiformes > Bucorvidae > Bucorvus > Bucorvus abyssinicus. Next base: position 29,857,895 of record CM020027.1, read on the forward strand.
TACTTCAGAGGTCTATTAATTACACAAATCACTGTTTGCAAATGTTCCAGATCTTTGGATGAGAAGCACTGCATAGCATAAAGCCCTGCATTATTATGAAAATTATGATAATGAAGCATCAGATAAGAGAAGTCATTTGCTATCCTTGCTGATGTTTCAGTAAGCAATCCAAAGGCACAGTGCCTTATTCTGCAGGGAAAGAAGCTCTCTCAAGGCACAATGGGATGCATAAAGGAGGATCAACAGCCTGCAGGAAAAAACACAAGCCTTTTAGTGTATGAGGGAGTGTGCAAACATAATGGATATCCCTTTATGTACAGCTATCCATACATTTAAGCTGGGGCAGACAGCTAATGCAATGCCCTTTGCTACCTTGACAGCAAGTCCCAGTTTATAGCACTGATGCAAATGTACCCACAGGGCTCCTGCTGTTGTTAGCATTAAACTGCATCTGCAAAACACAGAAGATGGGCAAGAATTCGGTGTTCTCTCCTTTCTGTCTATGTGTGTTTTGCATCAGGTGGTCATGCATGTGAAACGGAGTGTGTCTATTTTTATGCTATTTGCTTAATGTAGTTACTAGTCTTTTGTAGTCTCCTGCAGGAACAGCGAGAGCTCTGTCACAGAAGCAGAGCTCATTTTTCCTTTTCAGTGCAAAATTACAGAAGGAATCCTTAATGAGTGTTTCTTCAGAACTGATGGCAGCAGAGCTCGAGTTCGCTTTGTAGAGGTGTTTGTGATTTATTTCAAACAATGTGATAAAAGGTTTCATAAAAAGTAGCTGGCTAGGCTTCAGCACCCTGCTTTACATTTATCAGGCAACATGCAAATTGCCTGTGTGGCTAATTACAGTAACTGGTTCTGACTTTCAGCTGCAATCCATCTATGCAAAGTCTCAGTCTTTCAACTTGGAGCAGCAGGTTCTCAGAGTCTCAGGGGGATGGAGAAAAATATGATTTCAGAAATAAATATAGAACCACCTCTTCTTACAAGCCTTACTTTATTTAGCTCATTATTGAAGTTCATTGGCAGTGCTGTCATTTGGGCTCCCAGTCTGATATATTTTTCCAGGTTGGTGTTCTTGGAAAAACAAAAAAAAAATGGTAAATATTGACATCTGGCTCACTTGTTAAGCGTTCAGGATTTGCTACCCATTCCTATGTGTAGCGTCTTTTAATGTTTTGGAAATCGAGCAACTACAACAGCCTTTCAAAATATCAGTTCCCCTTTTACTGGGAAATTAGCTGAAATCTTATTTTGTGGATTTGGCTTTTGTGGTTCAAATCGCATTATTGACAGCTGGGAACAAACATTGCTAAATTCCTTCACTGAATCTGTATCTGATAAAAAAAGAAAATGAAGTCTATTAGATGACTCCTTAACAGAAGGGCGCGTGCTAGAGACATGAGTCACCAAAGGATTAGCTCTGCAATTTAACAGAGGCACAAGAACTCCATGTTCTTTTTCTCTCCCTACTGTGAACTGTGAAAGGTTTGGATCATTGTTGTCTGCTAGGTCTGCTTAGCACACTGAAGATGCCATAGTCCTCGGTGCTACTCACTGATAACCAGCTGGTGACCATCACCCCACAGATGACTTCAGGAGGGATGGGCTCTGAGGACTTCTCAGATCAGTTCAGGCAAAACTACCAGTTCAAACTCTTTCAGCTGTCACGCTAACACAGAGGACTCAGCCTTATGCAGAGCTGGGCATGCTCAAGAGATCCCATCTGCCAGCAGTGCTGAAGGCTGGGAAAAATAAAAAAAAGCTGAAGGCCTGGTTCTTTGCAGCATAAATAATATTGTGCAGCTAAGGGAAGCAGAGCACTCTCCTGAAGTGAATAGCAGCACTGTTCTCTGCAGTGCCTCCCCTTGCCATGTGTCTTATCTGAAGCCAGGTTGCTCTCAAGTGGCTGGATTGCTCTCTTTGCCTTAGTATTGTTTGAATGAGCTACTTGGTTCTAGGAGTGCTTGTATTAAAAGAAAATCTTCACACTGCTGAGTTAATCATAATGAAAGAGAAGCTTATCTTTGCTGCAGGACACATGCAGAAGATGCTTTGCCTCTCCTGGGAATCTGTGTCCTAGGCAAGGTTTTGTTGTCATTTGAGAAGGTCCCTAAACACAGAGTGTCTTCCCTCTACAAAGGATTCAAGTCATAATCCAGTAAAACCTACGTGGGTAGAGAAAGCCCTTTGCACACCACAGCCCATGTGGCAGCCGGGCAGCATCTCTGCCCAGAGTGCCAGAACGTTCTCTAAAGTGTCCCAGATGTTCCAGCTGCGGCTCACCATTACCTGGAGAGGGGTCTTGTCCTCAGGCTACCCACCACAGCAAGGAGCACAAAGGCACATGTGCTGTGGTGATCTGGATGCCAGAGCCTGCTGTGCAACCCGAAGTCATCTCAGGTCAGGGCAAAGCTGTGCCTAGACAGCCGGCCCCTGCCTGCTCACCTCTCCCGTCTCACTCTGCACCAGGCAGCTGGCTCCTAGACAGAGCTGGCGGAGCTATTCACCAAGGACAACATTCATTGAAAATGTAGCCCTTTCTGTGCTTAATGAGTCACTGAGATGAATCATCTCTTTATTTTTTTCCGAACAAAGAATGCATTATTTGTAACTTGTCTGTGCATTGTTTGGGTGAATGATTTTCAACCTATTTGCTATTGCTCTGCCCCTGTGCTGTACGCTCTCTGGTGTTTGGCTAGTATTGGGAAAGCTTCTGAGCCCTTACTGGCTAACAAACTTTTACAACAGAAACTTAACGAACAGGAAGGAATTAATTTAGAGTAAGGACTTTCAGCTAAATAAATACTTATGAGGAGATTTGTGATGCCAAACTGTCTAGCCATCGTCTGAGCACTCTCAATTCCAAGAAGCAATGCAACCTTATGAAGCTGAAGAACTCTAAATTAACTCCTGTATTTCACTTATTCTCCAGTCACATTCTTAATCAATTATTCTCTGCTGTAGCTATATTCACATCTGCTCTGTTTTTCCTAAGCAGTTTCTCACAGTAAGAATAAAATTGTCTCATGAGCTAACTGTATCATTTCAAACACTTACTGATTTTTCTGCATATTTCTCTTCTTGAATGACATCAGTGCATCAGCTTGTGTTTTTGAAGACCAAGATAAACACATTGTAAAGCAGTACATACTGAATGAAAGCAAGCACAGTAAAAATTAATGCATATTAATAGTCAGCTGCTGAATAAAAAAAGTGTTGAGCATTTTATGGAAATAAACCATGTCATATCCGGGTTGTAAGTGCATCCTCTTTTTACAAATGGTAATGATTAGCATGACAACTTAATTGTGAATGCTCCCTCAGCTGGTATTTTACTATGCATGCAATATAGTGACTACATCTTTCTGTACAGCTATTTTGGAGTATTGTACTGACCTTTCTACCTCTGGCAGCAGACAGAGACTGCAGAAATTCTTTGTTTCGTTCTGCAGACTGTTGATCGATGCAGATTATTTGACATCTGCTACACGGACCCACAACCTGAAATTTTAGTTAAAGAAGGTTCACAGCTGTCTATCAAAGCAGTACAACACAGAACAGTACAAGCTTCTGGCCATCATAACACCTTAAACACATATCTTTCTCATACCTTCCCTGTGTTCTTTTATGCTTCCATTATGCAGGAGGTCAGGCCTGGTCGCCTAGTGTGGTAGGTACATTTTCCAAGAATCTGCTTGCAAAGTTCTCACTGAATTATTAATTTTTCTTTCTTCTTTACTTTTTTCTTTTTTTTTTTTTTTAAGGAAAACTTTCTCACAGACAGAATCTGAGTAATACCAAACATTTACATATTTGTATTTCCTGATGTCTTCACTTCATCTACAGGCTGGCAGGGCTACATGCCCAAAGGAGAACTGAATAGAAAATTGAGGAGCATTTTTTACGTCGTTTCAGTGCAGTTGAAATGCACAGTATCTATCTCATATGCATGGCACTTGTAGATAATCAGAATGCAAAATGTGAAGTTTCACAAGTTTACATCATCACAAGGAATAATGAGATCCTCTAGTGTAATATCGTATGTAATACAGAGCATGGATCTTAATGTTACTTCTTCTTTGATCTAGGGTCTGTTTTTAGGGAAAAAAGCCCTGCAACAAATTTCCTCTTAAAGCATTAAAATGAATAAAGAAGACATACTGCAGTATTCACTTAATATTGTATCCCGAACTTTAGCAAAGCTGTACATTATAGAAACTTAACTGTTCTTACAGTATCCCAATACACACATTCTACTTTTGTAAAATGTGTCATAAATTTCAAATAGGGCAAATTATTAAACCTTACACTGCAAACATTTCATATGCTGGTCTGAAATGCTATTTCATTTTTTTGAGATATGTCTAGAATCGCTTGTACAACTTTTCAGTGTAATCTTCAAAACCATATATTTGTCCCCGCTTTTTCAGAAGATGATTTTCCACAGCTTTAATATTTTATTAAAAGAACAAGAAAACAAAACAGAGGAGGAAATATTTTTCCCCGCTTTGCTTTGTTCAACCAGCTTCTACCATTTTTCTGGCATTGAGCACCACTAACATAATTTCTACTGTTACTACATCAGTATCTGAATAAGGATCTAGCAGAGACTGGAAAAGACAATGCAAGTTGCAGAAGCCTTACTATTTTTGGCTTGCATTCTTAAAGTATTTCAGTGCCAGAAACAGGAATGCCTTTTTATTTTGTAGTTTTACAGTATCTTCCACAACAGGATCCTGAGCTGAGTTCCCTAGCGCAGCTCCAGCCTCCAACAAGCTATACACCAACGATTTTGTCCTTTGTGTCCCTCATCTTCTACCTGGAGAAATTTTTTCCTTAATTTTCTGTAGCTCATGTTACAGCTTATTGATCAAAGTACACATTAGAAAAGAGCAGATACGTCATATTTTCCACCCTTAGTGAAAAAATGACCTCTCGATTTCTTGAAGTATGCTGACCAGAAAGAAATAGGAGTGCTGTCTATCAAGGCTTCTAGATTTGACCTTAGCACTTCTGTTATTCACACTTTCATTCTCATTGCTAAGATAACAATGAATAAGCCACTATCTCATCCTAGGCAATGCATTTTCAAATACATATTTCATATCTAAGGACCAGAAAATCCAATAGAACATGTAATACATGCGTGCATCATTCCCTTGGGTTTCATGTGTAGCTTCTTCATGTATCCTTTGTTGAAGTTTTTCTCGAAAGAATGTATATGCCAACAGATTCTGACTCCTCAGCATTTTCCTTACAGTACAAAGCACACTGTGTTGTTAGATATGATGCAAAGGATAACATATGAAAAAACCCTACCAGGCTCGACTTAGAAACATGTCTTGAATGGAGATTAAGAGAAAATGTATACAACAGGGGGCAACAGACACTAATTGCTTACTTGTGTTCATGTCCAGTCTTTTGGCAATCAGTTGCGTGACATGCAGCAATCTGAGGATACATTTGGACTATTATGCTTAACAGCAACCAATATTCCCTTGTGACATGCTGGCTAAATATTTGCTGCAAACTCTGCCTCAAAACAGTGATTATTATTCTGCTCAGTTGGGTAGAGGTGGTAAATTCTATGAATTATGAAATTAAAAAGAGGGTGTGGAGAAATATGTCAAAACCTCTCAGTTATATTGAAGCGCGTTTGCTGCAGGTCATGGCATGGTTGTTTTTTACACACTTCATAAATTTCATCTGCACAAACTGTGCCGCCCATGTTCCAGCCAAAGCCTTGCAAAAATTGCTCTGTCTCCAAGGGTCAAAATACTTTGTGATAGACTGGGACTAGGACAAGAGAGATGAGTTTGCACCTGGAATCGCAGAGTGCCTATTGAAATCTCAGCCCACTCTTCTTCCTCAAAGGACTCTGGTGCACTGATGACAATGTTGGCACGGAAACGTCTGATTAATTCCTCTGTTTCCAATGGCTCTTCCAATCTGTCTCAATGAGGTGACAAAGAAAAAGAAAAAATAAGGTTTATTAACTAGTTCTGCACTAGATGTTTGTTCTGTAAGAATCCAGTGGCTAATATGATTCAGCAAATGTTTCTCCAGAATAACCAGGACCAAGTTTTATTACAAAGGCTATGAAAATGGCCCAAGGTATTTAACTATAAATTGTAATGCTTCAACTATAATTTGTAATCCTCTAGGCGGCTTCTTTAGAGGTGCAACCTGGTACGGTAGGTATGAAAGCATATAGACAGGCAATTGTGAACAATGCATGTGAGAAAATTCCTTATCAGTTATCATATGTAAGGCTAATGGTAACAAACAGAAAGATCTTTTGAGTTAGAAGTCCTTTGGCTCCTTAAATGCTTCTAAGAAGAAGGCAAATAGAAACTTACTCTCCATATGCTGCAATGGCAAAAGAGACAAAACCAGCAGACACTGAAGGTGAAAAAGGCAAGTAAAAGCATTTTATGAGAGAATATATTCCTCGTATTATTATTATTTGCCTTTGGGATGCAGCAGATTGCACCAAATGATAGATGTTTTGAAAAAATTAATCTCTGTGTGGTGATATCTCCACCTCTTTACAAGCATTTGAACTGCCAGAGTGTAGATTTGTGTCAGCACGCAGAACATATATGAGGCAGACAGAGCAGCAGACTGCATACAAATAGCAGAAATCTGGCTGCACCTTTGAATTGTCGTTCTTCACTCTTCCTCTAAAGGAGAACCTAACCAGTACCAGAAAAGAAGACAGCCCTAAAATTTGCAAGAGAGGTCTCTCATTGCCTTTGCTAGTGGGGAAGAGCATTTCTTTTTTGCATTAGATGTTATGGATATGAACAATTTTTGATACTCCATCAGCTGTGGTCTGACAGCTCTGGGATATGACACCCTGCAGCAGGGGCAGGAACCTGGCTAAGTAGTGAAGAGAGAAGATTTTTCTGTCCTGGAAAAAAAAATATTTAAAAAAATTAAGGACATACAGTTTAAAATGTGTTTTAATTAAAACGAGGAAAATTATGCAAAATCAAAGTACAGGGAAAACTGTTCACAGGAAGCAGTCTTGGCAGAAGAGGCCTGTTAGGTGAAAAAAAGACCCTGATTTTATTTAAAATAGTCTGGATGATCTTCTTGAGCAGACAAATGTGCTTAAGGATAAACTGCCTGGGCAGACTTTCAGTCAAGCCACGAGCCCAGCTGTACCAAGGCTTCACTGTTCACAAGGGCTCCATCAGCCTGGGGCTAGAAAGTGGGATAGAAAGCTGAAGGGCTAGAGGTTTTCCTTGAGATCTGACAAGCAATCCCATGGCTGAGACACAATTTGTAATGATTGCAGGAGATAGGAGCCAACAGAAGGTGCAGACTATGTTGATGCTCAGACACGGAGGAAAACAGCAGTTTGTCATGGAGAAGTTCAGTTATGCTGTAGTCCTTCCTAGCTTTGCTGTGGGCTCTTGGAGCTTGGGTGCTGTGTAGCCTCCAGTTTTGAATGCAATTTGTGACATGTAAGTGCCTGCCACGCCAGCCAGTACCGGTGAGGTCATCAAAAGCCCCAGTAACCTCAGAGCTGGGCCTGCAGTGTCCTGAGAAAGCTGCTGAAAACTACTTTCAATTTCTGCTCTGTTATCCCTAGCTGCTGATCCTCAAGGACTGCAGTGCCCCTTCTTTTAGTCTCTCTGCCTTCAGCCTACTCAGGCTCACCTCCAACATACCTCACCTCTCCTGCACCTATCCCCAGCCCTCAAAACTGCTTCTAATTACTTGGCAGCACATATCTGAGTACATTCCCATTATTTCTCCTCCCTCAAAACATGCATTAGTTGGATGGAGTGACAGGCACCTTCACCCTGCAAATCTCAACACGGATCTGTTATGAAAATCAGTGTAATTTGCCCTAGGTACTTTGGACTCCTCACAGACGTGGGTCCTGCAATGCAGAACGCTTTACATGTATTTAACAGGCAAACTTGAAAATAAATATTTGCATCTTCAGGGGCATATTTCAAACAAGAACGCTTGAGAATTAAGGCCAGGCCACGGGCATATTCATGGAATTGACCTGTAATGGCAACACCAGAGAGACAAATGTCTCCATGTACATGTAGCTCCCCAACAGCATATTGCATTCTACTTTTTATTTAAATTGCTGTTTCTGTTTTAGATCACCTCTCAAGAGCCAAGTCCAGTCTAGAAGACTGATTTTTACTTACGGAAGACACAAACAAAGAGAATTTTTTAAAACTCGATTGAAGATTGAAATTGTTTTATAAATCTTCCATGTTTCCATTAAACAAAAAACAAATCCACATGCCAAGATGCTAAATACTACTTTCTAAAAAAGAAAAACATTTAATAAAGACCTACATGAGCAGATTCTTGAAAGTACATTGCACAGTTCAGTATTTGGAAAGTTTGTACACCATGATTTAGTAACAGTGCAGAATGAAGATACTGCATATCTATGCTGAATTGATTTCACCAGCACCCTGAGAAAGCACTGCATGGCAAAACAGGCAGGACTTTTCCAACTTATGCTGCCGAGTGGGAAGCAAGATGCTTCTCAGGCACCACGGCAGCTCCAGTCACATCTGGAGTTTCCTTTGAGGAAAGCATTACAAGCCTAGTTGTGCTGGAAGGTATGAGGCATAAAATCAGTGGATCATCTGACATTACATGTTTTCCCGAAGTTCCCGGTCCTCCTTCATCCTCACATGCTGCTCCCTCTGGTGCCACACTCTTCTTCTTTGCACTCAGATTCCATGTCTGGAAGGTTCCTCACTGAGTCTCACCAGGAAAAAAGCCCAGTCTGCAAGTGTTGTTTCCCAAGGAGACATAACCCAGCCAGTGAAGCCTCAAAAGAAGGCATTAACGATCACTGAGAAAGGGTAGTCAAAATGGCTGAGATGGACTGATTCAAACCCTTTCCATGCATTTTTCCCAGAGGACCACTTCCATGATATCCTAAAATTGCCCAACTGTCTTCTCCTAAGGAAAGAAAACCCTGAGGCAATGCAAGCTCCAGTGGTCTGCAGTGATGCTTCATTCAGTTGGTGGTTTTAAATCCTGAAGCTATAGATGCATCCTCCTATGGCTATATATATATTTTTATATATATATATCCCTCCTCTACTCAAACCAGAAATTTCAATGCAGGGGGTATGTTTGGTGGGTGGCTAAGGAGAGAGAAGATAACTCCAATCAGAGGCAGGGAAATTTGGTGAGACAAGAAAAGGGGGCTCAGAGGCAAGTGCCAGGGCTGTGGGATGTGCAGCTACGATGGAGGCCTTGAGGGAAGATTTTCTGTGGCATTTGAGCCTGTTCTAGTTATATTCAAGAAACAACAACATTCTGTTGTCAGTATATGAAAATTTGGTTGATATGGGTTCCTTATCTTTGAACTGTGGGCTGGCTCAATGTTCCATTTGCTGCTTCTGCCTCCCACTTTTGTACAAGCAAAGGAAAATTCAATTAAGAAATGAAATTAATTCAGTCCTGCAAGTAGTTTTAAAATATTTTTGTTGTGAATATTAGCTCTAAATCTTAATCCTTCTCATAGTAAAGAAATAGTTCAGCAAGTAGCACATTTTTTGTATTTTCACCTACCAGATTATTTATGCTGAAAAAACCTAATAATCCTTGTTCTTCTCACCATCAGAAGTTGGCTGGTTCCCAATAACATCCTGCCACCAAATCAACTGACAAGAATTTTAAGTTTTCTTAAAGATGACTGGCAGACTGATTATGTTTAAGCATTTAATCTGAATTTTCAGAAGTCATATAGGAATGAGTAATTACAGCAGTTGAGTACCTATATATTTGTTAATATTGAAAAGTAGCTATCTCTATATTTCCAGATAAAACAGTTATATTGGCATCTTATGGCAAGATTCTGGAATCCAAGACTGCTAAGGGACATCTGGACACAAAAAGATCTTACCTTGCAGAAACATGTTCTTTCAGCTGCAGAATGCTTGCTACATTTATCAGGAGGTATTGTGCTTCATTCACAAGAGAGAGTGAGATGTTTGTAGCAGATGCCAGACCTAAAAAAATCAATCTGACATTCTAAAATGATCGTTATAAATCAGCAATATTATACTAGTAATTTCACCTCATCTTTCCTTTGACCTCTCATTCATTCTCATTAAAAAATTATTCATTTGGCTCCAGACACTAAGGAAAGATTCGAGAATCCCCTCAAACCTGTAAATGATAATGATGCAATGCATTTAGAAATTGAGATAGAGCTGAGGTTTTGCCAAATTTGTAAAACAAATTATGAGCAATATCTATGGATTTTCAATGCTCTTTCAATTTGATCCTTTTTATAATGAAATTTAGTCTAAGAATAAATTTTTTATAGATTTTTCAAGATAATTTTTCAAAATTACCATTGAGTTTCCAGACAAAATAACAGTCATGATGATAGAACCCACACCCAGAGTGGTGCATTTGTACATTTTCACCAAATGTGAGAAGTAGGAGGGCAGGATAGACACAGTGTAGGTATAAATGTACCCTTTGAAACCTATTAGATCAATATTGGAAGATTCTTTCACCGTTTATCAGGGTAGTTATATACTCAGTATGAAGCCCATGATTCTGATGTTTACTAAGTGAGAAATAACAAATATTTTTGAGAATGACAACATACCTTTTGTATTTTTCTGATGTGGCCTGTTTTTCATGTCTGAACATTGTCTTATCAAGCGACACGGACGACCAAGAAACATAGAGAACCAACCAGCAATTTCTTCTCCACAGTCATATGTTTTTACCCTTTTATGAGAAAAGAGGCACTTAACAACATTTGATTGCCCAAACATTAATATGCAAAACTGAAGACAGATTACAAAGATGTTTATTCTGCTTCTTTCAATACAAAATACAGAATCCGTATTGTCTAATGAGTGTCTGACGTGAAATTCTGCATAATTTTATCCCTCCAATTCCTCAACTTCACTCTGTTTCTCTTGAAGTTAATGTTCATGAGATCTAATTTAGTTTTATACAGAAAATTACTGTGGAATAAAGGATTAAATAATCATAACACTCAAGACACTGACTCTGAAGTACACCAAGTGGTAGCCCATGTTACAATATTACAATACATTATTATGAAAAAGTTACTCTCTGTCTGTGCTTTTTACTAAAACAAAGAGGATTAATCTAAGATGAATTCAAGATTGCCCCACTATGCCACACTGTATATAAATTTTAATGATCCCATTAAGTACAATGATGTTAATTCCCTAATTTAATTCATGTTACTACAGACATTCCACATTAAAACATGGCTCCTCAAGCAGAGTCGAAGCATCTCTCTATCTAAAGATGATTTCCATTGCTAGTAAATTGTCTAGTAAGTTATGCAAGGCTGGCAACAGATTTGCCTTCTTTACCTGGTTGTAATCTCCCCAGAAGGATTTTGAGATGACCTCTCTCAGTTCAGGAAGGGCACAGATCAGACCACTGAGAAGTGATCCTATTTGCCATTAGATTCCTCAGCCCTGAGTAATCTTAATGTCAATCTTTTAAAAACTACACATCTCGTTTAAGTTAGTTGTCTGGGTTCTCCTCACAGATAATGGACAGAGTTAAGTAGTTCCCATCTATATTAGACCTCAGGATAGGATGTCTTTCACTCTGGGAGTATAACTCTCTTTATTGACTATAAAAGGAGATTTGACTGACACCTGATTTTAAAATGGCATAAACAGGTAAGAGGAACGCAAATTCTCATGTCAATCTAGGCAGGATTCTTGCAGCAAGGAAAGTGAAGTAGCAGTGGTCCTATGCTCACTTTGTTGTCCTACCCAGCCACCGAAGCTGATCTGCATGGAAACCATCTGCTCTATGAAACAAGAAAACAGCTCCCCACGGCAAGAGATGCTAAACCTTAGGATTGAGAGAAGAAGTAGCTTGGCTTTACAAAATCTTTGTAGGTTCAACCGAGTTAGATAAGCGAACCGAAAGATAAGTGAAATCAAAGAGATCTTATAATCCTGCAGGTATCAGGCATCACTTCAGTTCTTGTTCTGAATTTTGATTGTGCAGCTCTGCATCCCTCTCCCCATTCTGAGACTGGACAGATGCCAACCACAGCTGCATCTAGCCAGTGATGTCCTAGAACTGAAATGAAACTGTTACTTACAAGAGGTAGGCACTGTGGCAAGACAGGCAAAAGGTGAGTCTCCACTTGAGATTTCACAGTCTGAGTGGGTGGTTCTTGTGTCCTTGCTGATGACTGCGTTTGGGAGAGTGCATGAATCTCCCAGGATAACACTACAGGCGGAACAATTTCCTCAAATATTTTTCCCACCTAAACAGAGGTGCTGGGGGTGTTTAAATTCTCTCCTGAGCCCCCAGCCTGCTGGGGCTTAATACTGCGTAAATCAGGAGCAAAATGTTGCCCTCTTTTTTGTTTTCTTACTATTTTGAGGCATAGTGGCAGAGTTAGAGACACAGCATTTTAGTATTTCATCAATTGTCACTGTATAGCTTTTGTATTCCAAGATTCCTGTGTTTTCAAGTTGCTTTCCCTTATCATCAGACCGTTTGGCGAGCAAGTACCATCATCTCTTCAAAGTCTTATTCAAAGTCCGTCTGTTGTAGCTCAATTCTCATTTTCTCCTTGTGTTTATTTTTGTGGAGTACTACTTTACATCTGTCAGCATTACCTTTCATTTGCACATGTCAGGCAATTTATAAAGGAGGGCCTAGTTCTCTCAAGACTTTACGTGCTGTTTGTCTTGAGTTCCCCACTCATCTTCCTATTATGTCACTTAGCTTCATGCATTACAGCTGGTCCCTCTAGCTGGGTAATTTATAGAACAAGAAACAAGGACAGCTGAAGTCTGAATATTGATCCCAAGGGATATAATACATACATTTATGCACGACAGGCTCAGCTCACCTTGCTTTTAACTACACCTTTGTCTTTTTCTACCACTGATATCCTTCTCTTGATATTGTGGCCTGTCAAAGAGGAGGCTGTCCCCCTGCCTATTTCAGCAGAGCACTAACCTTGAGCTTTCAGAGCATCAACAACCTTAACATCACTAGCTTCTACTTACATCCTTCCAGGGTTAGATATTATACTAGAAAGCAATGTCCCGCATGTGAGCAGCACAAGTTCATGGACAATCCCTGCTGAGATGAAGGCTAATACTGATGAATTCCTTCACCAGGGAAACTTGGGCTCATTAAACTTTTGTGGATGCTTTAAAATTAAACTTCCTCACGTGGCTGCTTGCGGATTCTACATCACATGCTTTCCTCAACTATCTCACTGTAAATTCAGAGTAACCACCTAAGCCAGCAGAACTGGATGAAATCACAGCCTCAGAGAGCAGAAGTAGTAAGTGGAAAATGCCTTCAGTGGGGACTTCCCTTGAATAAAAGCCTTTTAACAAAGACTTTTGGTCCTACGGTTCACCTCAGGCACACTGCAGAAAACACCTCAGACCACAAATCACCTCCTGTCCTAATGCAAAGCACTATTTTGCTCCTATTTCCATTTTCTGGCTCTGGAGGCTACCCTGCTAAAACACGGGAACCTGGCATCAAGTGCTGTTGGATCTCAGAGTATTTTTGGAGCCTCACCAATGTTGTTCACTCATTCTGCCTTACTTCCTGCCTTGTTTATTTGCTAATCACAGTCTTCTCTGTGCCATTTGTCTTGCACCTCCCCTTTCTTTGTCAATCCATCCTTTTCTTCCTCCTCAAAACTCTAAGCAGTTTCCCATGAAAATTTCTTATTTCATATATTAAAAATGACACATGAAAGACAAGCTATAATAAATAGTATGGCAGCCAATTATATACCCACAGACAAAAAGATAACCTAGGCTATTTCACAGCCTGTAATAGATGGGCTGACCACAGGGAGGCTAAGGATGAGTCAACACTAAGGAAAGGGGGACAGATGGTTAAAACAAATGACTCTTGGGTGAATTCCACTACCTGAGGAAAATACACGTCTGAGAAAAAGATCCTCTTTATCATCTGAACAGCTAGTAGAACAGGAGGAGGAGATAATTTCCTGCATGGCTCCATGGGGGAAATGGCCAGGTCTTCTGCTGGTTTGTTTATGTGTTAGCTTCAGAGAAGCAAAAGTGGAGGGTTACAAAGAATTAGTATACCTTGGTTAAAAGAAGATGTAAGTCTGTAAGTGGCTTTTTTAGTTAGACTTAACAAGAGACTCGGTGAAAAGAAATGTTGTAGATAATGCAAATATACTTTAGGCAGGCATTTGATAAACTGCCACTCAGAAAACTTAATGAGACTGGGAAGTACTTAGAAAATATGATGGATAAACTCTTAAGTTCACTAATAGGAAATTAATTTATGCATAAAGTTACATTTCACTGTAGTGGTATGTCTCTTGATTAGAGTTAATCTTATTTCACATACTCACCTGCAATCTTTCCAAGATCGTTAAGGGGACACTGATCAACATAGGTGGTTAAAACAAAATTAAAAAGGGCTGTAAATATGGAAAACTGTTTGTAACCTCAGTGGGTTCTAGGAATTTTGAATCCTCACAGCATGAAATGGGCAAAGTTGCCAGCATCATTACTGTCAAATGAAAGGACTGAATTCTAGAGTCCCTCTGAGTCCCTCAGCTGGCATTTGGGAGTAACTAGGGACACCTTTCCCTTTTCTTATTCTTGCAGCAAGAAAAACAAAGATCTCCCTTACTCAAGTGAGTGCATCACAGTTTTCTTTACCGTTCTTCTCACCCTTTTTAATTTTTATTATTTTTTAGTGTTTTCTACCAGACATGCTGGACATGCCTAAACCTGTCTTCTCCTGGTCCACCAAGTCATTAATTGCTTTCCACCCTCTCCCTCTTTTTTTAAGGACTTCTGCTCCTGTGTGTCCACCCAATCATGTCCTGAGTGTCACTGCAGTGATTTTCATCTTTGATGCCTCTCAGCTGTCACTAACCTGTGTGAACAGACTTTACTCTCACAGATCACAGCCTCTTTTCCAGCATTTTCTTCTAGTGATACAGATATTGGGTCCATGCCTAGATGGGCAGAGAGCAAACCATATTAAAAAAAAAAAGCAAACAACATTTATGAAGAAACAAAGCTCCATGAAAAAAGTTCTTATTTTTGCACCTGTTCACAATCACAGCATCTCCCAAATAGCATGGAACAAAAATCTCTTCTTTTTGCTAGAATAATATTCTCTGCCTGCAGGTGGCTCCAAATGACAATGCAAAGAGCAAAGGCTGCAGATGACCTTGGTACCCAAACCACATTAAGGAATATATAAATTCAACTCTGAGTAACTTCATTCTCTGCGTATCTCGGACAATGAAACTGGCACAGAATCACTGCCTCAGTCATTGTTTCTGTTGAAAGGATGAGTTTATCACTGTTGTGCTCCCTCCAGCATGTCAGGAGATGAGGTTAATCACTGTTGGGTTGGGTTTTTTTGGAGTGGTGGGATGAAATGA
Organism: Bucorvus abyssinicus; assembly: GCA_009769605.1. NCBI lineage: Eukaryota > Metazoa > Chordata > Aves > Bucerotiformes > Bucorvidae > Bucorvus > Bucorvus abyssinicus. Next base: position 29,873,337 of record CM020027.1, read on the forward strand.
TTGGAAAGATGAAAGTTGGGGGTGGGGGAGAGAAAAACTAAGCATAGGCTCTTCAAGGAAAGAAATATAATGTGTCATAAAACTACAGTTACTTGAAGATAAAATGTAAGGAAACCATTACTGAGACAATTATTCCCATCTGTCCATCTCTAAGTTTAAATCAGATGAGGAAACCCTGGTAGGGACCTATGTTAACAGTTTCTTCCGTAGTTTTCTTATCTTGAACAGAATGAGCCAAAGACATAGAAAGGCTACTGTGGCTTACTAGAACTAAAAGAAAAGCTGTACTATTTTCCTTTCTGTTAATTGAAAACAATAATGTGAAACGATGAACAAAGGGTTTTACTGTGCGGCTGCAATAAATCCAACTCTTTTCCATTATACTGTAAAGAAACCAGCAAAGACTGATCTCCCATACCCTAGCTTTATGTCAGCATGTTTCAATTCCACTTATTACTTCCTGTTTATTGTAGTACAAATAAGAATTAAGCTCTACCAGCTCTGTGATATGGTGAAATAAAATGGTTTTATTCTCTCCTGCAGAACACTGAACTGTAGTTCAGATTCACTATATCCCAACTATCAGCTCTTTTCCATGCAAGTTTTCAATACAGAAAGATGTCTACTCCTTTTTTAGCTAATGATATTACTATACTTCAGAAGCAAAGACAGAAGAGGAAACGCTAGGTTCCTTATGAAAATAAGACACGTAAGTAATAAATGCATTGAACTTGCTTGCAACGACGTGAAAAAGAAGCCAATGTGATAATTTTATAAACCAGGACTAATGCTCTTGTACTTTGAAAAAATGAAACATTAGCATAATTCTTTCTGGAAGAGTTTGAAAGGTTTCATCCTGTATGCATCCTTAGCTGTTATATCTTTTAAAAATACTTCCTAAGCAAGGCATACTCACAAAATTTCTTAAAATAGAGTCTCAGGGCTTTAAAAAGCCCTGCTTTTATACACCAGCAAATGTATCACATTTTTATTGAACAGTACATATTTTACAGTAATGTTTAGGTCAGTTAAACATTGTTAATTACAATTTTATTCTATCTTAAGGCAAAAAAATAAAGCAGAATATTGCCAGTTACTAAAATGTAAAAGCTGTCATTCTCCATGGTCATTTGCTTGATAATAAAATTCACAGATGTGCTCACAGTATTAATATAAAAAAAAATTCTTGTCTTTATAGCTCCTATTTTCAGTCAATGAGAAAAATTAGAGGTCTGTTATTTCAATAGACTGAAATATAAACTATTCATGTATATTCTTTCAGCAGTGTATGCACTTAATTCCCATTATTTTTATTGGCAGTAACACATGACTATTTGAAGGCACAATAAACCCCATAAAGTGTAATTAGTTGCTCAGTTTTGCTAGCAACTCTCTACTCAAATATTTTAAAGGACCACTCAACACTCAAAATTTCTCCCTCTGTGCAGTGGTAAACTAATGCCAACTTGTCAGAGTAATGTTGATTGTTAGCTAAAATGGAAAGAGAGAAATTAGTCTTCTACGGAAATGCATTCTCAGCTAAATTCTGTTTAGCTGGCTTTTATGTTGATCTGGAACAAGCCCAGTGTAATCTCTGCCCCCATGTATTTGATGGAGTAGGACAAAAAGATTTCCTTTGATTCCTACTCAAGTAATACGGCTTCTAGAAATAAAAGCACTTGCTCCTGCCCACCTTTACGTTGCCGGGAGCCTAACCATTAACTGCTTCAGCTGAGATACAAGAAGTTGCCTTTCTCCTCAGGGGCTTATTTTAAGTTCCACCAATTTTCTCAAAGTGAGTCCTGTGATAGCAAGTGTTAGTTACACTCTTCACGTCAAAAAGAATAGGAAATGCTTGTTAATAACCACATAGCCTAAGAAAATAATTCTGGCAAAATTCAGAAATGCAGTTCCTGAAAATTACAATCTCACTTCCTCTACCAAAGTACCAATGACAGACCAAGCACAAGCCCTTCCTCTCCCTCTGCTCTTACTTACCCCCTTCCTCAGGGATCGGGGGAATACCTGGAGCTCCCCAGATGTCATGCAAGCCAACTAATTTTGCAGGCATGCCAGGGAAGAAACTTAAGCCTTCAGGCAGTTTTGGCCTTGTCTAGAGCTCCAGTCTGATGTCCTTGCTACCCACAGGGACAGCAGGATCACACAACCAGGTTGGTCAGGCAGCAGGTCTGCCCATTCAAGGCTGGTTGTTAGATGGGCTATGGAGACACGCTACGCACGGGGATTAAAGAAAGAACATGAAGCGGTGTCTCAGCACTAGGAGGATTCAGCAAAAGTTACTGTCACACTAAATCATGCTGGCAGTTTTATTCTGTTGGACAGAGAAGACAGAGAATATTAAACCACACTGAACTAAAATAGCCATAAACAAATTTTCCAATAATGAAAAATTCTAGAGGGAGAGGAAAGCACGTGCCTGGAGGGGGAGAGAGAACACTCTCATTATGTCTGAAAAGTGGCATAGATAAAGTCTTCACCATAATCTAATAGTGTAACAGCAAAACGTTCTTTAAGAAAGCCACATAATTCAGCTGTGTGAGATTCAGCCCACTGGGCTTTAGGCACTTACCAGAGGCACCTAATCCAGCAGCATGGTTGCCTTAGGCTCTCTCTATTAGAGAGAAACACCTTCAGACAGCAAAGCACACTCTAGATGGAGATCATTGCCACAGCCTGTGCTCACAATGAGAAAAGCACCGATGACAGCAGAGAAACTAGTAGAGAAAGCAGAGTGGTTACATCCTCCTTGCAGAGGAGCAGGAGGAGCAGGAGGCAGCTTGACTGCAGTTGCCACACTGTCAGCTGAGAGCTACTGGGTTTTCACATTCAGCAGAGCAAGAGGTGTAGTAAAGGTCCAGCTCAAAGGTTTTGCCTCCTTTTTTTTCACTGCTGTTGCCTCCCTCACCCACTTCTCACCACCAGAAATATCCTCATCACACTGAAAAGAACAGAGGGACTGCACGAGCACTGTGAGGGCAGGGAGAGGAGAGGGGGAGTTGGAGGAAACAAAAGTCCTCTTGGCAAGATGCATGCTGCTGTAGCTGAGGAAAGGCATTTTGGGTGGGAGGCATCCAGTGGGAAAAAGAAATTGGCAAAGCAACAAAGCTAAAAGACCTGGAGGTGGCTGTAGTCAGCAGGCTAAGTGCTGCAAATCTGAAATACCATTAGGCACAGACGTAGGCCAGTGAAGGCTCTGAGATGCACACAGACAGCCTGGCTCATCAGAGGGCTGCTGCTCCTCACCGCACTGATTGCTGTTCCGGCTACACACGTGGCATTCAGCTTCAGGTCCTACATTAGCAACAAACTACTGACAGGCTGGAGAGAGTGGTGACAAAAGTAACAGCAATTAACATGGGATTTTCAGGGAAAGAGCCAATTTATTAAATTAAAATTGTCTGCATGAAATTATTTAAGAGGGAGATATAACAATGACCCATATATGTGAAGGGATAAAAGAAAAAATTAAAAATTTAACACCGACAAACAAATTATGCATTTAGACTGCATGTAAGAGGAAAGAAAACAGAATAAATGTTGGAACAAATTCCTACAGATTTATCTCCTCAGTCTTACCCTGTCAGTGCATATGTGTTTACATCACTGCTATCTTATGAGCAGTAACCTCTGGAATAGTCTCCCAAGAAAATAAAAGCCATTATCTCACTGTCAAGCATTAGAAAACTACCACAGGTAGCAAGTATAATAATACAGTGAAAAACAGGATTATTAAAAAAAGAGGGCCCAGACTACCTTATGGACCAAGATTATTGGTATCTAGAGTCAATCCCCAACATAATCCTGGAGAAACTGGCTGCTCATGGCTTGGATGAGTGTACACTTTGCTGGATAAAAAACTGGCTGGATGGCCGGGCCCAGAGAGTGGTGGTGAGTGGAGTTAAATCCAGCTGACGGCTGGTCACCAGTGGTGTTCTTCAGGACTCAGTACTGGAGCCTGTTCTCTTTTAACATCTTTATCAATGATCTGGATGAGGGGATGGAGTGCACCCTCAGTAAGTTTGCCAACGACACCAAGTTAGGTGGGAGGCTCTACAGAGGGATCTGGAAAGGCTGGATCAATGGGCTGAGGCCAATAGTATGAGGATCAACAAAGCCAAATGCCAGGTCCTGCACTTGGTTCACAACAACACCCTGCAACGTTACAGGTTTGGGGAAGAGTGGCTGGAAAGCTGCCCAGCAGAAAATGACGTAAGGGTGCTGGTCGACAGCCGATTGAACATGAGCCAGCAGTGTGCCCAGGTGGCCAAGGCAGCCAACGGCATCCTGGCTTGTATCAGCAATAGTGTGGTCAGCAGGAGTAAGGAAGTGATTGTCCCCCTGTACTCAGCACTGGAGAGGGTGCATCTCGAATATTGTGTCCAGTTTTGGGCCCCTCACTACAAGAAGGACACTGAGCTGGAGCACGTCCAGAGAAGAGCAATGAAGCTGGTGATGGATCTAGAGCACAAGTCTTACGAGGAGCAGCTGAGGGAACTGGGGTTGTTTAGGCTGGAGAAAAGGAGCCTGAAGGGAGACCTTATCACTCTCTACGACTACATGAAAGGAAGTTGTAGTGTGGTGGGGGTCAGTCTGTTCTACCAAGTAACAAGTGACAGGATGAGAGGAAATGGCCTCAAGTTCTTCCAAGGGAGGTTCAGGTTGGATATTAGGAAAAATTTCTTAACAGAAAGGGTTGTAAAGCACTGGAACAGGCTGCCCAGGGCAATGGTGGAGTCAGCATCCCTAGAGGCATTTAAAAGACATGTAGATTTGGTGCTGAGGGACATGGCTTAGAGGTGATGTGGCAGTGCTAGGTTAATGGTTGGGCTTGATGATCTTAAAGGTCTCTTCCAACTAAAATGATGCTGTGATTCATAAACTTTGTTTTTCATAAACTTCATTTTTCATAAACTGCATGTCATTGCAGGTATTATTGACAGGCAAATATTCTAATGGATATGTACTTGTCTGAACAAGATGGTATGAGGAAGGAAAAAAATGAAGAACATACTTAGAAGAACAGAATGAAGCAATCAAAAGGCCTAATGGAGCTGACCCTCTGAAAATGTGAAGGATAAATTGAGAAGGTTTGGAGAAGACTTCACATTTTTTCTGCAAGCATGAGGGACTGGCAGAAAGAAGAGAGATGGAAAGGAAGTGAATTTCTAGAAATTAGTTCTGAAGCACTTGGTAATTTAAAAGTTGAGAGAGAAGGTTGTCTATGCAACTATATTACAAGTATTTGAGGTGCAAGGTACTCCATATAGAATTGTCATGAATTAACAATATCTTTTCAAAGCAAGATTACAAAGGGAAGAATAGAAAATAGCAATGTTTTTGCCAAGGAGCCAGTCTGCAATCCCTAAGAAGAGACTAGATTGTGTTTCGGATCTGAAACACACGCACAAAATCACACAAAACTAGTGAAAGTACCCAAATGTACATTTGACAAACCTATTCCAAACAAAAGAAACCAACTGGTCAGACAATTCTATGAAGAGTGCTTAGACAACTGGAGAGGACAACTGCAATGTACAAACAGATAGGAGACTGTAGTTCGGATCCATTCATGAATTTCTAATGAAGGGTGAGAAATATGAACACAGGTTCCCTTGTTTTGCTCTAGCTGCCAAAAATGTGGGCACGTTTATTATTTATGGTTAAGACATACAAGCTGAATAAATGTTAGACCCCAGGGAAATGACGAACACCATTCAGACACATGCAGACTTGGTATTAATAATGACTTTTGTGGAATACAAACCTGTTCCAGCATATGGTGCTAACAGCACTGTTAGCAAAATAAGTAATTTACACTCCCAAGTGCAAAAAGATTTCTGTAACACTTTCCATAAGTTTTTTTTTTCTTTTTTTCCCCCCTTCAACAGAATATAGAAAGCATTTTGATGAATCCAGAGAAGCTGAAACATCATGAAATATTTACCTGCTAGTACAAGTATTTAAATGAGCTATAAAATGCCTGGTGCTTATTTTAATTCATACTGATTTCCACTGGGCACTCTGCACCTCTAGTCTCACAGCTGGAAGAAGGAGGAGAGCTATACAATCGGAAGGTTTTTTTTGGCCAAGGTGTTTGATGTTAGACTCCTATTCCTTTACCTTTGCAGCAATAACAGTTGCTTCAGGCCGATGGATTTCATCATGTGGAGACATAGACTAGTCAGTAGATTTCCACATCTGTCAACTCATTATTCCTTCCTGGATCATCCGCTTTATGACTGCACATAGGGAGTCACTGTCCACTCTCTGCCCATCCCAACAAGAAGCTAGGGAACTACCCAGGACTGTGTATTACAGCCTAGGCTTTCTTTGCCCACAGCCAGTAGCAGAATTTGTCTCTGAAGCCAGTAAGCATGCAGAGCATTCAGCAGTTTGGTGGGTGCATGCAGGTGTCTCTGTCTAGAAGTTTGACACAAATAATGAAGGGGAGAGCAGGATATCGGTTACTAACCTTCTGCCTGGATGACCATAAGCTTTTTCTTCAGATCAATGGAGGGATTTACAAGACACAACCTTGGCTCCTGCTTCTGAGTTATGCAGACTCCATTCTGGTTTACAATCATCCAGTGACGGTCATACAGCAAACCCTGGTTTCCCACTGGCCATTCTGTAACCTGGAAAAGCATCAGGAGGGGATACAAAGGTTTAGAAAATGTTAGCTGCGTGAATAGATTCATGCTGAAAAGAGAAGAGAGGGAAAAAAAACAGTTAATGAAATACTTTGAAATCAGGTAAACTTGTGCAAGCCAATGTCAGCCTTTCATAAGAGAAACCTTAATTGCGAATCAAAGATAAAGATATCACTGCACAGAGCTGACAAAACAAAACGGAGTTACTCTAATTTGTTACATATTAACATATACTTTGATTTAACAGAGCTAGGAAAACAACTTTTGAAACACTCTGAAAACTGCTTTCAGTTTTATAGTCATGCATTTTCAGGACCTTTTTCCGCCAACAATTTTCTTACAAAGCATGGACACTTCACAGGAGTAGTATGAATTAAGGCAAACCCAAACAAACAAAAAGCAAGAAAAATGTGAAATTCAAAATTTTTGAAAAAACTTTCATCTTTTTCATAAAACTAGAACCACTTTATCAATTAATCCATTTGAGAAAACCTTCACCACTGTGGTTTCTGGTTCAGACAGAAGCATAATAGTTTCTCCAGATGCTCTTACAACAAAACACATTGTCTTCTTTGGTATCTGTTCTTCCATTATTTCTATAACACTCTTTACATTCAATAGCCTATACAAGCATATTGTCCTTGCTTTCATGTACATTTTTCTGGTGAAAAGAACATCTGTTACTGATGCTACACAGATAGTAATCTTGAAATCCAAAAAGAGAGCAATTTTAGGAATGCCTTTGGGTGATACTAATAACTGCTTTCTTCTTCAGAATTTTAAAATATTAATACCATTCTTTCGTCATAAAGCTGGGCATTTAAACATATTGCTTCAACTCATGTATGCTTTCTAGTCACAGTTGAGTATGGAGAAAAGTTAACTACAGCTGAATTTTGCTGAATTTTTGTAGAGAAGCTTAGCACAGCTCACATGAATTAACTGGTAAAAGACTTTATCAAAAAGTATTTGAGAAAAAGATATGTCAGGCACAGCCTGATGCTCTGAAGAAAAGCAGGGCTGGAAGCGCTGGCTAGATTAATTAAAAATCACATTTTTGTTTAGCATATGCTCTATCAAAAACCCCACAGAACCACACCATCCCATTCTTATAAACTTTTTCAGGATTTATAGGAGCCTACAGCAGTATCTTGACACTGACGGCCTGACGAGACAAAGCTGAGAGCAGGCACTCAAACTAAAAACTTAAAGCATTAAAGCTGAAATCCAATTTGCCCACAGAACCATAAACTCTACTGGATACAGAAAATGCATGGACAAATTTTATAGATAAGAAATGTATTTTATCAACCTACTTGATTTATAATATTCTTTGGTAGTTTATTAAGTGAGCATGGATGAAAAATTCAGTCAAAAATGGAGAATTTAGGTCTGACAGTGTAATCTGAAACCACATTGTCCAAGCACCTCTAACTGTCAGCAGCTGAATGTTGTGAACCTTCGTCCTGTCTTTTTTTGGAGAGGAATCATAGCCCAAAGACTGCAATACCAGCTGAAGAACAGACTTGTGTCCTTGCTGGAAACCATACTTTGGAGAGGCCAGTATTTTTTTGTTATCCTGTATAATTAAATTGCAAAGTGCATTTGAACAGCTGGTGATCATCTGAGAACTGCAAGAATTTTCTGCTAACAAATCTCCCTTCCAAAAGAGACAATCACTAATCATTCATACATCCTTGCATAGATCCAACAGATCTTTACAGGATTTGCAAGACATAACAAGCAGAATAATCTAAAAGAGCAGAAAAATGGAAAAAGAGCATGAAGACAATGATTCCTAGATCCTTATTGTAACACTCAGTTGTTTTGGTTCCACTTTAGGACTGCAATCTTATTCAGGAAACAGCTTAAGTGTTTGCTTACCCTTCAGTGGAGGTAAGAGGTTTTGTGAGCAAAACAGAACATCTTGTCTTTAATCAGAGCTTCAGCTAATTCCTACATGCTGACAGGCTTTGTGGGGAAAGCTCAACTGACTTACATAGAAGACTAGGTAGCAGATACTTGGAAATAACTAACAACTTCCATTCAAAACACCCCTGGCTGGTACAAAATAACGGCAAGTAATTCCATGCTCCACTTTGAGGTGCAGCACATAACTACAGGTCCTCAGCCCATTTTCCCCTTCCTCTAGGTATCTGCTGTTGTAACAAGAATCACATGTACACGGCCCAGCAGTGAGTCCGTGTCCTCTCATGGATGTCCCCTGTACACCATCAAGTGTCCTACTTCCTCTCCGCTTTTCAACTTACTGTATTGCATATATTGCTAGGAACCCAATAAATAAAGTTGCAACAACAAAATAACTGAGCACCCTGCCTTGGACAGAGTCACAGACGATCATGAAACAGTCAGAGCTGGTTTGATGCGAATACTCATACTGGAGTTGGGCATGGACGAACATAGACATTTCTATTCTTAGTACTTGGGCAAGGGACTCGTGCAGACCATCTCCTGCCATTATTTCAAAGAGGCTGAAGGGATTGTTAAATGATTGCCAGCAACTGAATTAGAGCAGTTCAAGCAAATTCTGGCTGTTCTGCTTTCATCTGAGACATGAGAAGAGTGGTTTAATATGGCTCTTTTGGATTACATCTGAGATGTCTGCCCAAGGTTAGCAAAAATGACATAATGGGTTGCAAAGATGATCCACATACCAGGGGACGAGCAGCCGGGAGGTCAGTCAGGGAACTCAAATGTCACTAAATATCTATTTTCAGGCAACCAATACAGTGAAGCAAAGAAACCAATGAAGCTTACTGCAAAGTAAAATAGAACAGGTAGGGGTACATTGCAGTAAGCAAAACTGTATTAGATAGCTTCTAACTTGATTTCCTGACGTTGTCTGGCCATCTCTGACTGTTGAGACAAATTAGAAGGGGGAGGATAGAAGGAAATCAGGGACACCATGATTTTATTGATAGATACTAGCATATAACTTCATTCCCAGCATGGCAAGTGGGCTAGTCATCCAACATAAGGTTTTCTCTAGGTGTCATAAGCAAGAATCATTGCATAGTACAGACAGTACATGGTATTATTCTATCTGCTTTAGACCATTTTCCCCTTGCAATGTAAAAATATTCATTGCAAAAACTTTTTTTTTTCTTTAAAACACTTTGGGCTGCATTTTTCTATAGTTCACAGTATTATCATGAAGGCTAACACAATTTTTGAACAGATTAAAGGCATCACTGAACAGCTTTTAAATTATTCAAGTTTAAAAATGTTAGTGGTCTTACATATAATTTATCCACCAATAACTAGGAATTTGCATTGTATTTTAAATTAAAAGCTAATTTGTCTTCTGTGTTGAGATGCAACTTTTATAGTTTAAAATCTACTGCACGAAATAAAAAAGGTATTAATGTTTAAAGTCCTAACCTTTTTCACTGGGCACACTGCATTATGTAATTATGTAAAATTTATCGATATGAGAGATGTTCGTGTTTAAAAATGCATGTTTAAAACACATTTCTAGGTTG